>CM052547.1:79615017-79980657 GCA_028533065.1 Trachops cirrhosus
TTTTTTTTAGATTATTCAGTACAGTTTCAATCTTTTACTCCCATTCCAGCCCACCCACCCATCCCTCCCAACCTCCCTTCCATTTCCAAGCCCCGTAGTTTTGTCCATGTGTCCTCTATATTTGTTCCTGTAAACCCTTCCCTTCTCCCCTGAAATTCCCTCCCCTCTCCCCTCTGGTCACTGACATCCCGTCCTCCATATCAGTGTCCTTTGTTATAATTTACTTGTTTCTTTGTTTTGTTGTTTAGGTTCCTGTTAAAGGTGAGATCATATGGTATTTATCTTTCATTGCCTGGCTTATTTTGCTTAGCATAATGCTTTCTAGCTCCATCCATGCTGTTGCAAAGGGTATGAGCTCCTTCTTTCTTTCAGCTGCATAGAATTCCATTGTATAAATGTACCAAAGTTTTTTGATCCATTCATCATATTTAGGAATGAATTTAACAAAAGAAGAGCAAGACTACAAAATATCATTGAAACAAGTTAAAGACCTAAATAAATGGAAAGACATCTGATGTTAGTGTATTTTAAGACAATATTGTTAAGATGGTAGTGCTCCTCAAATTGATCTACATATAGTATCCCTACCAAAGAAATCTGAGCTGTTGTTTTTTGCAGAAATTGACAAGCTGATCCTAAAAATATACATGAAATGCAAGAATAGAAAAAAACAGTAGATAAGCCCCAAATGGTGTGGCTCAGTGGATTGAGCGCAGGCCTGTGAACCAAAGGGTCGCGGTTCCATTCCCAGTCAGGGCACGTGCCTGGGTTGTGGGTGCACGAGAGGCAGAAGGTGCGCGAGAGGCAACCACACATTGATGTTTCTCTACCTCTCTCCTTCCCTTCCCTTTTCTCCTTCCCTTCCCTTCCCCTCTAAAAATAAATAAAAAGATTTTTTTAAAAAGAAAAATCAATAGATAAAATAGACAAAATAATTTTGAAAAAGAAGAACAAAATTGAAGAACTCATGCCTCCCAATTTCTAAACTTTCTATTCAGGCACAGTAAACAGAATACTGTGGTTCTGGAATAAAAATGAAACTATAGATCAAGGGGACAGAATTCAAAATCCAAAACAAAACCCTTACACTTACAGTCAAATGATTTTCAAGGAGAGCACCAAGGCAATTCAATAGAGAAAGAATAACCTTTGTAAAAGTGGTGCTGAGACAACTGGATTTCCACATGCAAAAGAATGAAGTTCGTCCCTTACCTCACACGACATGAAAATTAACTCAAAATCCATCAGAGACCTAAATGTAGGAGCTAAATCCACAAGAGCCTTAGAAAAGAACATGGGAATAAATCTTTATGACCTTGAATTTGGCAATAGTTTCTTAGATATAATACCAAAAGCACAGATAACAAAATAAATAATGAATAAATAAATAAATTGGACTTCATCAAAATTAAAAACTTTCATTCAGCAAAGAGCACTATCAAAAAGGGAAAAGACATTCAACAGAATGGGAGAAAATATTTGCAAATCATGTATCTGATAAGGGACTTGATCTAGAATATAGAAGGAATTCATAAAACTCAAACACAACAACAAAAAGACAATGCAATTTGAAAATAGGCAAATATTTTGAATAGACACATCTCCAAGGCAATAAGCACATGAAAAGATGCTCAATATCATCAGGCATTAGAGAAATGGACATCAAAACTTCAGTGAGACACCGTTTCATACCTACTAGGATGGCTATCATCAAAAATACGGAATAACTATTGTTGGTAAGGATGTAGCAAAATTGGAGCCCTCAGACAATGCTAGTGGGAATATATGATGATACTGCCGCTCTGGAAAACAGTTTGGTACTTCCTCTAAATGTAGTTACCGTAAGACCCAGTAATTCCATTCCTACCAATATACACAAGAGAGTTAAAAACATGCTCACACACAAATGTGTACACAATGTCCAATGCCCATCATTCACAATAGTCAAGAATGAAAACACCGCTTTCTGAAGCATATGATTGTCTAACCACTACGCTGTACATCTGAAACTAATACAAAACAGTATTAAATGTAAACTGTAATTGAACAATGTAAAAGAAATTCTAGCCCTGGCTGGCGTAGCTCAGTGGATTGAGCACAGGCTGCGAACCAAAGCATCACAGGTTCGATTCCCAGTCAGGGCACATGCCTGGGTTGCAGGCCAGGTCCCCAGTGGGGACCACATGAGAGGCAACCACACACTGATGTTTCTCTCTCTCTCCTTCTCCTTCCCTTCCTCTCTCTAAAAATAAATCAATAAATTCTTTAAAAAAAAAAAAGAAAAGAAATTCTAATGAAAACAACACAAATATCCACCCACCGTTGCATGGATAGACAAAATGTGGTAATATCCACATACTTAGAGTATTATTGACCCATAAAAAGGAATGAAGTCCTGAAACATGCTACAACATGGATGCAACTTGAAAAGTTACTTCTAAGTGAAGGAAGTCGGACACAAAAGGTAATATATTTTATAATTCCACTTATATAAAATGTCCGGAATAGGCGGAAGTCAGATCAGTGTTTGCCGGGGGCGGGGGGGAGAGGAACGGGAAGTGACTGCTGGCGGTTTCCTTCTGGGGCAACGGGATGCTCCGAAATTGGAAAGCGGGGATTCTTGCACAACTTTGTGACTGCACTGAAAACCACTCATTGCATTGTACAATCTAAAAGGCTGAGATTCACGGAATGTGACTTATACCAGAAAAAATGCTGTTATTTTTTTTTTTTAAGGAGCTTGGTGGGAGAAATCTCAACAGTAAAGTAACAAACAATCCAATTAGAAAATGGGCAAAAGTTACAAAGAGACAGTTCACAGAACAGTATATACAGGTGGCAAATAAGCACATGAAAAGATGTTCGGCATCATTACCCATTCGGAAAATGCAAAGTAAAACCACAATAAGCATCATCTATAACAACAACCAAAACAGAGGGTTCCTGGGTCAGATGGTGATGCGCCAAGATCCTGAGCTCACCTCCTCACACCAAATCTGCACGTGGAACAACTTCCTCTGGGGGAAAAAAAACCCTAAAAACTGTCTGTTGGCACCTAGACTCCTTTGCACTGGGCTACCGAAAGAAGGCCACCATAGAAACAGGTAGGAGAGGCTGGGACATGACCCTGCCACAAATCCCACCTCCAGTGTGGCCCACAGATTAGAACAAGCTCAAACACAGAACTGCTCCTTGCAGAGAAAAGGGTTTGAACCCCACATCGGGTAGCCCCTGCTTTTAAGACCTACACCTGAGGGATGAGCCCCCAAAGCATCTAGCTTTGAAAACCAAGAACAAGACCCATAGGTAGGGGTACACTGAGCACTGGTGGGATCGCAAGGACTCGCTGGCCAGGGCCCAGCCTTCTGCCTATCCGGGGAGCGTGGGTCTGAGGGACACACACTGGGGCCTGCTGGGTGCTCTCTGGGATGGAGCCTGGAGGGCACCATCTTCACGCTCTCTCTCCATCTTGCTCCTTCTAGAGGTGCCACCTTTTTTTTTAAGTCTAGGTTTTTTGTTGTGCTGCAGAGTGCCAGTATTAGCTGCCAGGTTTTTGCTGCTGCCACCAGCGACACCTCTCCATGGCCTGGTTCTAGTGGCTTTTGGGGCTTTCTCTTGCAGGATCCACGGGACTGGAACCAGCAGAGAAAGAGTTCCTAAATGGCCATCACCTCCAGGGCACCACCAGAGGCAACAGACGCGGGAGCTCAGTCTTCCTGGGAAAGAAGCCTACGAGCTTCTGATCATGGCTGAGTCTGAGAGGTAGGCTCCTGATTAAACATGTGTAGGGGCTGACTGGAATCCTGTCCAAAGACCTCAGAGAACAGGTGCTCTTCTCACATGGGTGCTTCCTCTGCTGAGATCCAGAGTGCTGGTATCTCCCTGATAGAGTTTTTACACGCACCTGGAGCACTGGTCTTTGCTGCCCCAGGAACACCCCTTGGTTGCCTATCTCTGGTGGCCAAGGGCTTTCTTTCCTTGGTCTCCAGGACTGTAACTGTCTGAGAAATGGTTCCTGACAGGCTACCACCAGGGCACAGACAGCCCAATGAGACACACCCCCAGTCTTTCTGTCAAAGAGGCCTAATTGCTTGCCCTGGAGCTTCAGCCTGAAACAGGCTTTGGGTTAGCACACATCTAGAGACCTATAGGTGTCAAATTATATTACAAAGCTATAGTGATTAGAACAGTATGGTATTGGCATAAAAACAGACATACAGATCAATGGAATAGAATAGAGAGCCCAGAAATAAACCCATGCCTATAAATTCAATTAATTTATGACAAAGATACAAAGAATATACAATGGGGATGGGAGAGTCTCTTCAATAAATGATGTTGAGAAAACTTGATAGTCTCGTCAAAAAATGGTGTCAGAAAAACTGGACACATGCAAAAGAATGAAACTGTGCCGCTATTTTACACCATACACAAAATTTAACTCAAAATGGATTAAAGACTTGAATGTAAGACCTGAAACTATAAAGTCCCCAGAAGGAAACGTAGGTGGTAAGCTCTTTGACATTGTTCTTGACAAGTATTTTTTGGATTTGATACCAAAAGCAAAGGCAACAAAAGCAAAAATCAACAAGAGAAACGATGTCAAATGAAAGAGCTTTGGCACTGCAAAGAAGCCATCCACAAAAAGAAAAGTCAACCTAATAAATAGGAGAAAGTATTTGCAAGTCATTTATCTGATGAGAGATTAATATGCAAAATATCTAAAGAACTCACAATTCAATATCAATAAAAAATGGGCAAAGGATCTGAAGAGACACTTTTCAAAAAAAAGACATACAGATGGCCCAAAGAACAGGAAAAGATGCTCAGCATCACTAATCACCAGGGTAATGCAAATTAAAAGTTTAGGAGCTATCCATTCTAAAATAAAAGGCATTCCCATTGGTCATAAATCACTACACTTATGAAACTTCATATTTAATTCTACCTATTACCCTCCATGTCTATGCCTATATTATTCATGTTTTGCAAACTAGTTTTACACTCAAGATGAATACATAATTGTTTTTATACTTTTAGGCCCAATTTGCATACACACTCTACTTTGTCATTCTCTTAAAGATATGATAAGAATTGTTTAAAGTGGAAACAAAGATTTCTCCTATGAAAAACCAAGTCCAACTAAATTCACCAATTCAAAAAAAAAGAATGACCAAAAAAAAAAAAAGCAATGACACCACCAAATGAGGGCAAAGATGTGGAGATACTGGATGTTTCATACATTACTGGTGGGCAGATAAAATGGTACAGCCACTCTGAAAAGCATTTTGGCCATTTGTTGTAAAACCAAACATACAATTATCATATGACCCAGCAATTGCACTCTTGGGTATTTATCCCAGAGAAATGAAAATTTATGCTCACATGTAAGTGAAACCGTCTGAAGACCTGTATATGAACGTTCGTAACAGCTTTATGGGTAATAGCTGAAAATTGGAAACAACCCAGATGTGTTTCAATGGACGAGTAGTTGGACAAACTCTAGTACACCCACACCAAGGAACACTACTTAGCAATAAAAAGGAAGGAATTATTGGTACATACAACCTCAATGAATCTCCAGATAATTATGCTGAATTTTTAAAAAGCCAAACTCAAAAGGTTGCATCCTGTGTTATTCCATTTATATAAGATTTTTGAAAAGACAGGGCTTAGAAATAACAGATCAGGGGTTGCCAGGAGTGGGAGACTGGAGCTGGAGGGAGGCAGGTTATTCAAGGGCAACAGAAAGGATCCTTGTGGTCATACACGGTTTGTCTGCCTTGACTGTGGTGGTGAAACACGAGCCTGCACATGCAGTAAAATGGTATAGAACTAAATAAACACAAACACACACACAAGCACAAGTGAAAATGGGGAAATAGTAGTAAGATCTATCTGTAGATTGTACCAACGTCAGCACCCCGGTTGTGATATGGCACTATAGTTTTACTGGCTAAGAGACACACAGATCTCTCTCTATTATGTCTTACAACTTCATATGAATCAATAATGATCTCAAAATGAAAAGTTTCATTTTTTAAAAAATACCCTATCCGGTGTGATGAAAGGAAAGAAGGAAGCATGGGGGAGAAAGGGAAGAAAAGTAATGTTTACTATGGATTTGCCACGTTCCAGAATCTAGGCTCTTTAAGGCCGGTTGGAGCTAATATTAGCATCCCCATTTTATAGATGAGGAAACTGAAGCCCAGGGGAGAACTGTGCCCTTCTCAAAGACACACTTTGAGGAGTCAGGGGTCGAGCCCTGCTCTGACTCTCCCTCTGCCCACCTCCATCCTTCAGGCAAACACAGCCATCAGTCACACGTAGCCGATGACTGCCTTACTCCAGAGGAAACTGAAACCAGACTGCAGGATGCAGTCCACAAAACTAATGATCTCTTCCCTCACCCCCACTCCTTCCCTTTGGTCCCTTTTTCATATGGGTGGGGGCTTTATTTCTGCATTTATTGCACACACAAATTACACATGAGAGCTTCGACTACACAAGTCATTACTCAGAGTAGCATCTCCCCAACTGCCACCGGAGGAGGACGGAACAGCTTGTGGTTAATTTGCTATATAATCACTGCCTGTGACGGGGGGCAGGGCTGTGCCTGTGCTAATATTAGGTGATGGGGGGGCAGGGCTGTGTCTGTGCTAATATTAGGAAAGGGGAAGCTGAGCAGAGAGGACTCCTGGGACGTGGGGAAGTGGGGTAGAATCAGACCAGAAAGAAAAGAATACTGGTAGGGAGCAGAGGGAGGGGACTTTGCCCCAGTCGGAGGCTTCTGGAAGGGTCTGTTCCTCTGGCCAAGGAGTAGAAGTGCTCGATTAGCCATGTCTCCATGGAAGAACTATCCAGAATCCCCACTCTTCTAACCTCCGCCATTCCTGGTCACTGTCACTGCCACCTCAGCTAGAGACGGGATATTTGCATGCACATGTTGTAACCACTGAGGGGGACATGGGCTGGAGGTAATTTACCAACAGGCAAGGGTTAAATCACTGTACTAGTGTTGCAACGATAGGTTGACTTTCTTTTCTTCAATAAGAAAGAAGGCCAACGAGCCCTGACTGGTGTGGCTCAGTGCACTGGGCATTGTCCTGTAAAGCAAAAGGTCGGGGCACATGCCTGGGTTGTGGGCCAGGTCCCTGAACAGGGGCGTGAGAGGCAACCAATTGATGTTTCTCTCCCTCTCTTTCTCTCTCCCATCTCTCTCTAAAATAAATAAATAAAATATTTTTTAAAAAAGAAGAAGAAAGGCCAATGAACCAATAAAAAATGGGCAAAGGATATGAACAAGCAGTTCTCAAATTAGGAAATTCAGCTTCTACACGTACAAAAAGATGCTCCACCTTAGTCTTCATAAAAAGCAAATGCAAAGGAAAATGACAGTGAGATAGCGTTTTTTCCCTATTGGATTGACAAAGATCAGAATGTTTGTTCACACACCCTGGACTTGTCATCCTCTCGTAGGTAGGGGAGGGTATCAATTGGCACAGCCTCCGTGCATGGCATTCAGCGCTCTGTCTAAATGTCTGGGGCACATGCCCGTTGACCCGTAAAGTCTCCTGCCCTAGAATGTAGTCCACAGACACACTGGCACATATGTATGCAGAGCTGGATGTACGAGGCTGTTCACTGCAGCATGGTTCATAATAACGGAAGATTGGAGACAGCCGGAACGTCCATCAGCAGGGGACTGCTTAAATAAATTGCCATACACACGTACAATGGAAATCTTTACGGCTGTTAAAAAAGAATGAGGCAGCTCTTTATGTACGGATATGGAACCATCTCTAAGATATATTGTTAAGAGAAAAAAAGCAAAGTGCTGAACAGTGTGATTAGAATGTTGCCATTCGGGAGGGTTTTTTAAGGATAGAGACATATACATCTACACTTTTATGCATGGGGGATCTCTCTGGAAGGTTGACAATTTGTAATATTTGGTTCTGTAGAGGGAAAAAAAGATCTGGAAGCTGGGAACAAATTAGGAAGGGGGCTTATTGTCCACTGTTTACTGTGTGCATGTATAACCCATTCTAATTGATTAGTGATAATTTTTTAAAGCCTCTGTAGGTTCTTCTTGCCCAAGAAGCAAACCTCTTGGCCTGACACCCAAGGCTCTTCATCATTTGACTTGAGCTTGTCTCCCTTTATCTCCTGACACATAACCCCCAGGACACTCCTTTTGAAGCACACTGAAATCAACACTTCTCCCCAAAACACCATGCTTTTTCATGCTTCGGGCCCCTTGCACTTGCTGTTTTCTGTGTCCAGAATGTCCCCCACGCCCTCATTTGCCTTACACAAGCACACTCAGGGTTAAGGCCCCAAACAATCCTGACTCCCTGAGTGTGGCTTTCCTGGACCTCCCCATGGAGAGCTAACCCCCGCCCCTCTGTGCTCTGACAGCTCGGTGGTCAGGCCTCTGTCCTGGTATAACTGGGATTGCACCTGGACCAGAATGAGCCTGCTTCTGGCCCATTTTCAAAAGGAGGTTGCTAATCTGTTCTGTCCCCACTGGGCTCCAGTGTCTGCCAGCAAGGGTCCACCCCATGTGGATGCCCATCTCCCCAAAGTCCCACAGTGTGACCCAGGAAAAGAAAAGGTCCCATGGGCCCCATAACTGGAGACCTCAATGCATATTCACATGTCAGTGCCGCTGATCAGTCCTGCAAATAAAACCCTGTTAAACCTATTTAACCTGCACGTCCCTCACTTTTTAAACACAGAACTTGTTTCACTTAGAACACCGATTAACATCCTACAAATCTAGCATTGTATGGGCAAAGAAAGCATCACGAAACATTGACCTATAGCAATGCCTAGAGGGGTCCTTTAATTAGGAACTTTAATGTACAATAAAGGAACATGAGGACCTATCTGAATAAGATTTCCACGAAATCTGCCAACCAGTTAAATCACAAATTCTAGAACTCTAATGAATCTTCAGAGCATTTCCAATTATTCCTTGCTAAGTAATTGCTGACTTCCCAATAAGTAGGGGAAAGAGTCACCACTCTGGTTCAGGATTTCACCTGCAGCTCAGGTGTCATCATGGGGTCACCTGTCTCTTGGATGGTATCCCGTCCCACCTGTTGTATGGAACAGTCTTGACCTTGTATGAAATCTTTTAACCTCAACTGCACAAAATTGTCAGACTCAGCTGCAGTTGCTCATTGTTCCAACTCTTAGCAGAGCCTTCGCCACTATCTGCAGTTCCAGTCATTTCTACTCTCAATGGTAAAGAATCAAAAACAACCTTCTCTTCCATCAGACGATGAAACAGGAATTGCCTTCACTTACTTCCGCCCAAGAACGAGGTCTCTGTTCCTCTTTCCCACTGATCTGCTCCCTGTGTCTGCCAGCTGAGCTGTCGCCAAGGGAAAGGGGCTTGGTGTTCCAATCCTTGGGTGTCGGGGGAGGTTAACCTCCAAACTGGATCCAACTTGAAAAGGATTCCTCACTGTGCAGAAGGTGTGGACCTGTAGTGCTTTGAAGGTATCTCTCACTATATACATACCTCTGACCTCAGCGTCCGCCAAGAACCACTCACCCAAACTACACACACTCCTCCTCCTACTGCCACAGCATCTCTTCAAACTCACTGTCCTGGTCGTGGTCTTGTACGCTCCTTACAACTAACATTTTGCCTTGCATTCCAGCTCCTTCACTGAGCCACCTTTTTGATATTGTTTGGGAAATGTGCCACCTGGCCCAGCCATCCAGAAACCCTGCTACTCAGTGCAGATCTCATGGCCAGTGTCCCCAACAGACTTGTCCCAGCCCTGCCAGCCAGTCCCAGACATATGGGGCGTCTGATCCCCTCCCCTTCTCCACAGCCTTGTCCAGAGCAGCGGCACCTCGGACTGCGCATGGCAATGTTCTCTTCTCTTAGTGAGTGCCTGTAACCTTTTAAAAACATGTACAAAGAGGTTCTTAATGGCATTATTCATAATAACCAGTCACTGCAGACAACCCAAACACCATCAATAAGACAATGGAAGAACAAATGTGGTGTGTCCATACAATGAAACACAACTCAGGAATAAAAGTAAAGAAAAAACTACAGATACATACAACAAATGCAGTTGGATCTCGAAAATATTATGTTGAGTGAAGGAAGTCAAATGCAAGAGAGTGTATTCTGTATGACTCAATTTACATGAAATTCAAGAACAGGCACAACCAATCTGTGGGGATAAGAGTCAGAATGAATATTCAGGGAGGGGTATTGTCTGGAAAATGGCAGAAGAGAACTTTCTGAGATGACAGAAACTTTCTGTTATGTTGATCAGAGATACACACATATAAAAATTATCAGCCTGAAAAGATATGTGATAAAGCAAATAGACAAATCGTAGTTGTAGAATGATGTCCCCTGTGCACTTCTCTCTTCCACATTTTAGGGATTTAACACAATAAATGTTTATGTGCTACTCTTGAAAGAGCCCAGTGAAGGCTTCACTGGTCAATGGGCAGGGTTTGACCCCATGATGAATCTTGGACCCCAGCTCCTTCTATCTCGTGGCTCCACCATCCTCTATTACAGAAGGCCTCAAATGGAAGAGATTTTATTCCCCCCACCCCAACCCCCAGGGACATTTCCAATCCCAGAGAGACTTTGGGTTGTCACAACTAGGGAAGATGGTGCTACTAGCATCTAATGGGTAGAGGACAGAGACTGCTTAACGCCCTACAATGCACAGAACAGCTCCCAACAGCAAACATACATTCAGTCCAAAACATGAGTGTTGGTGCTGCACAGAAACCCTTCTCTAGCAGACCTTAACTTGGGGTCCACAAACCCTAAGGAGTCCTTAAAGAAAATTCTATTTCAATATCATTGAAGAGATCCAGCTAGAAAAAGTCATCACCATGTTCACCCTCAGTGGCCTCCTCTTCCTACAGCAGGAAGCCCCCAAATCATGGTTGGAAATATGTATTTGCCCCTCCTTCTGTACCTTATATCGGGGGAATGACTGCTGGGCCCATGTGTGCAGAGACCTGAAGGCAGGTAGAGGTTTGGCTTTATAATCAAAAGCAAGAGCTGGTCCCCATTTCTGAGTTCTCTGGGCCAGTGGTACCTGAAAATGTTATCCCTTTTTACAGATGGAGGAACTAAGACCTGACGATGTTAAGTCAAGACCACGCAGTTAGGGAGCTGGGAGAGGTGGCTGAGCTCTTGATGGAGGTTCTCAAAGGACTTTGCGTGGGTGCCTTGGGCTTCCTGCTCAGACATACTGGGTTTAGGAGCAACACACCAGCCTTGGGCCTGGAGCCCTCTCCAGGCTGCGCGGGGGAAGCGGGGGAGTGGTCTGTAACCTAGAAGCAGCTGCACAGGCAACAGATGGCAACGGCTGCCTCTCAGATGTTTTGTTTTGTTTTTTTTAATCACATAGCTTTTTTTCTTTCACATTATGATTTTTTTTCTAAAATCCTCTAAAAACATGAGTTTTATAGTAACAAAGGTGTTTGAGTGTTTCTGAGAGATCCAGAACCCAGGCTCGATCTGTCAGCCTGCTGGGGTCTTGGTTTCTGTGACATATGAATAGAGTAAGTTCAAGTTCATTGCCTAGAAATGATCCCTGGAGGTGGGCCATCTCCTCTTTGCCTGTAGCTAAGGCAGCCCTGGGATTCTGGAGAATCACACCCCATGACCATCTTATCCCAAGTTGCAAGGATAGCGGTCAGCAAACCCAAGAGATCAAGGACTCAGGGGAACCAGCCCCTCGTGTGGGTGAGAGTTCTGGTCTCCAAACATGTGTCAGTCTCCGAAGAAAGAAACCAAGAGCAGCATAACATCAAACAAGTGACTTAACCTCTCTGAACTTCCTCTGTAACCTCAGTTTCCTCCTATGTAAAAATGGAGATGATAAGGCTGTCTACCTGCTGAGGCTCTTAGGAGAATTGAACTAGGCTTGTAAAAGGCCCTAGTCCAAGGCTGGGATCCAAGTACATTCCCAGTGAATGTTAGCTTTAATGATTATTTTCAAGCCCCAGGAAAAAGAAAAGATCATCAGTGGTGCAAAGGCCAGAGAACATGGGACCTGAAACCCAGATGGATGGGTCAGAGATGGACGGGCTGGGTCAGAGAGCCCCTTGACCTCACGCAGTAGGAAGGAGGGGGCTAGCTAGGGCATACTCTCACGGCGATCACTGTGTACGCATATTTCAAATTCCTGCTTATATCATGACTACTCACATTCCATTGGCCAAAGTAATGACAAAATTGGCCAAAACTCACAGATAGGGGGACAACAACATTACATGGTCAAGTCTTGATATAGAGAGGGGTGGGGAATTGAGGCCAACCATTCCACCTACTCTGTATCTTTTGCTCAATCACATTGAACAAGTAATAATGATTTATTTCATTGTTTGGTTATTTGTTAGCTGTATGTCTCCCCGAGACTGTATGCCCCATGTAGGCAGGGCACTGTCTGGCCCATTGGCAATTGTATTCCTCAGTACCTAACACCATTCCTGGCACATCTTAGGTGATCGATATCGCTCCTTCTGTAGGTGAGACACAGGTGTGCTTCCTGGTGAGTGAGGATGGGGGTGTGCTGGGCCCTTAGAGGCAAGTCTCCTTGGATCAGGATGGGACCTTCAGCTGGAGATGGACCTTGAGCTACCAAATCCTAAGGACCTCCCAGATGACAAAGCCTCACTTAAATGGAATCCTTCCTACAACTCAGTGACCTGAACATTACGATCCCCACTTTACAAGTAAGGAAACGAAGCCTACGTGAATGAAGTTGTTTCGCTTATTACTATAACCTATCAGGTGTCACAAGAAGACACTCTCCAAAGAAGATATACAAAGAGCCACTATGCCCATGGAAAGATGCTCAACATCATTAGTCATCAGGAAAATGCAAATTAAAACCACAGTCAGAGGTCATTTCACACCCACTAGGTAACTGTGTCCAAAAAGATAAATAATAACAATTATTGGTGAGGAAATGTAACACATTGGAACTTCATACATTACTGGTAAATCGGCTTTGGAAAACAGCTTGGAAGTTCCTCAAAAAGCTAATGGCTCAGCTTGATGGGCGTCAGCGGCTCGATCTGCGGTCAGGGCACACGCCTGGGTTCCAGGCGTTGTGTCCAGCCGGGCCGCGTGTGGGGGCAACCAATCGATGTTTCTCCCACTGATGTTTCTCACCCTCTCTCCCCCTCCTTCTCCTCTTTCTAGAAATAAATAAATAAAAACTTGAAAATAAAAAAAAGTTAAACATATAGTTACCATAGGACCCAGCACTTCCATTCTTTGGTATATATATACACTCTTTGGTGTATATATATATATACACACACACACACGAACAAAATAGTGACTCCTCACAAAAACTTACGTGCAATGACTTATAACGGCATTATTTATAACAGCCAACACACGGGAACACCCGAACGTTCACCGACTGATGGATGAATAAACACAACGTGGCACATCCATACAATGGAACGTGAGCAATAAAACGTGAACTGCTGACACGCTACAACGTGAAGGAGCCCGGGAGAGTTGCGCCAGGTAAGAGGAGCCAGTCACAAAACACCGCACACTGTGTGATTCCGTGTATGCGGAATGCCCAGAAGAGGGCAATTCACACACAGAGAGTGGGTAGAGGTTTCCCGGGCCTTGGGAAAGAGAGGGAACGGGAAGTGACTGCTAACGAGTGTGAGCTCTCTTTTTGGGGTGATGAAAATGTTCTGGAATGAGAAAGTGGGGATCGCGAAACCCTGAATTTTCTACAGCCCACTGAATTGTTGAACACTTAACACGGGTGAAGTGTATTTTGTTTGAATTTTATTTCCATAAAGCTGTTAACAAAAAAAAATCATAGAACTAAATATGAAACCTAAAACTATTAAACTTGGGAAGATAATATAAGAAAAAAATCTCTGTACTTTTGAATTAGGCAAATATTTCTTAGAGATGATACTAAAAGTATGTGTCATATAAGAAAAACAATTGATCAATTGGACCTTATTAAAACAAAAACTTTTGCTCTTTGAAAGACACTGTTAAGAGAATGAAAAGACAAGCTACAAACTGAGGGGAGGGGATATTTGCAAATGACATATTTGATAAAGATTTTATATTGCAAATATACTAAAACTACCAAAATTCAATAAAATGGAAAAAATTGTGATCAGACACTGCACCGAAGAAGATATACAGGTGGCGAATAAGCACGTGGAAAAACAACATCAACATGGTCACCCGTTAGGGGAATGCAAATGAAAACCCCTGTGATATGCCGTTACCCTCCTGTCAGGGCTAAAATTTGAAAGACTACCATATCAAATAGGGGTGAGGATGTGGAGCAACTGGAACTCTCACATGATTCTGGGCGAGGGTAAAATGATAGCACCACTTGGGGAAAGTTTAACAGTTGCTTAAAACGTTAAACATATGCTGACACGCAACCCTACCTTTTCATTCCCATGCATTTACCCAAGGAAACGAAAGCCTTTGTCCCTGCAAACACTAGTACGGGGATGTGCACGGCAGCAGCCGAAACCTAGAACAACCAAAATCTCCACCAACAGGTAAGTGAATAAGTAAAAATCGTGGCCCTGGCCAGGTGGCTCAGTTGCTTTAACATCATCTCGTACATCTAAAGGTTGTGGGTTCAATCCCCAGTCAGGGCACATACCTTGATTTCAGGTTCAATCCCCTGCCTGGGCATGTGGCGGTGGCATCCAATAAATCTTTCTTTCTTCCTTTCTCTCTCTCTCTCTCTCTCTCTCTCTCTCTCTCTCTCTCTCTCTCTCTCTTCCTTTCTCCCTCAAATCAATATACATATCCTCAGGTGAGAAATTTTAAAAAGTAAAATAGAAGTCGTGGCATATTCACTCAATGGAATACTAGTCAGCAATAAAAAGGAATGAATTATGACACATACAACAGCATGGATGAATCTCCAAATAATTACTCTAAGTGAAAGAAGTCAGAAAAAAGAACATGTGCTGTGTGGTCCCTTGTATATAAAATTCTAGAAAAGCAAAGCAATCTATAGTGGCAGAAAGCAGATCAGTGGCTGGCTGGGGATGAGACGGGGGAGGGAGGGAGGCAGGGGCAGGAGGGAGGACTGCAAAGGAGCAATCACCTTTGGGGCGAGATGGATAGGTTCATGGTCTTATTGTGGTGATGGTTTCCCAGGTGTGTACATATGTGAAAACTTTTCAAATTATACACTTCAAATAAAAGCAGTTTATTGTATGTCAATTATGCCTCAAAAAAACGGTAAAAAAATTTAACAGGACATGTTGATAAATTGGATGTGGCAGGTGAAGGAGAGAGAAATGTCAGGCATGACCCCCAAGTTTTTGGCTGGGGCCACGGACGGATGGAGGTGTCATTCTCTGACATGAGAATACTCAAGGGAGAAGATGATTGGGTGGGCCGGCGCTGTGGGCAGGTCGGAGAGAATGAGGTCAAGAGCTCAGTGTTTGACATGTCAAAGTTGATGTCACAGTGAGAATGTAGAGAAGATGGCTTTATATAGGAGTCTGTAATTGAAAGAGAGGTCACAGTTCATGAGCGGAAAGGGCAGGCACTCCATGCAGGGAGAACAGTGAGCCAAGTATGGAGGATGGGAGCAAGAAGAGGAGAATCCTGGGACAAGAATCTTTCTGTGCTGGGGGAGGAGGGGCTGGGCAGGGCCGTTGATGGCAGGGGCGGAGCCTTGCAGGCGGAGGCAGAAAAGGGTAGACCAGTGGAGTGGAAAAGCAAGGTGGAAGTCACCTTAGGGAGAGACTTCTGCAAGGCAGGTTGGTGGGTGAGCTGCAAGAGAAGCACCCTGGTGGCCCCTTTGGGACCTACTGGATTCACAGGCAAGGCAGGAAAGATAACAAAAATCAGGAGCCCTAGAGAGGAAACTGATTTGGGGTCTTAGGACAGGAAAAAACACGGGAGTCGGCTTTAGAGCTGCTGCACCTGGTGGAGACACGCCACGGGCAGCTGGGTCCTTGGATCTGGATGACCGAGGTGGGATCTGGGCTGGACCGAGAGATTTAGCACTTCCTGGAGATTGAATGCTTCTGCCCAGAGAGGGACTGTTAGGAGGGGCAGAGCGAGAGGGAGAAGGCCTTGGAGACAGCCCCCAGAGAGCAAGTGAGGATGGAGACAGGGTCAAGTAAGTCCCCAGTGGCCTTACAGGAGCATCTCAGGCTAAGGGTCCAGGGCAGGGAGTGCCCAGGACTGGCCACCAGGCCTGAAAAGGGAGACGTCCTTGGAAGGACACAGGATGGGAGGGGATGTCCTGCCCCTCCCAAGGACCTGGCATATACGTCTATACATTGAATGCTCACAATTCCCTCAGGAGATCGATGTCATTGTCCCATGGGACAGACAAGAAAACCGAGGGTCAGAGAAGTTAGGAGATGTCTCCGGAGGTCACAGAGCTCATGTCTAACCCAGGTCTGGGGACTCAAGCACTCTGTTGGGCATTAGAGCCAACTTTGAACCAAGCACCCACATCAGTGGGTGCCCCCCAGGGCGGAAGCACATCGGAGACAGCAAGGAGGAGGGAGCGCAGCTAATTGCCTGTACAAATTAACTCTAATGTGGTCGGCATCGATGTACTTATCTTTCTTTAATTACATTAATCAATTAATGAAGAAGATGGCTTCCTCTTGTTATGATTTCCAAAGCCCATATGGTCTCGGGAATCTAGCTGGAAAGTGAGTTTCCCCTCTAGCCCTGGCTTCAGCAGAGGACAGGGCAGGTATCAATAGGAGAAATTGGCCCCAAACCTTCTCCACCCTGAAGCTGAGCTCCAATAGGACAGAGCTGAGAAAAGCAACGATTCTAGAGGAGGTAAGCAGGGGAAGAAGTCCAAACTCCTGACCCTGACATTAGAGGCCCCTGTCCAGCACTGTCCCCTGCTCCCTTGACCCAGGTTTATCAGCCTGAGCTAATTGATATTCTGTGGGCTACCCTTCCATGCCACAGCCTCCACACCCACAGGAAGTGCCATCTCCTCCACCGGGAAGGCCAACTCCCAGCGGTCGGGAGTACAGGGCAGGCCACACACCTCCTCCCCAGCATCCCATAGAAGGCTTGCCTACAACAGCCTCCTCCATTCATTCATGTTTAAGTCAACAAATATTTACAGTCCCTTTGGGACAGACAGACATTATTGGGAGCTTTCATTACATAGAACAATCGCTCTCATTCTTGGTCCATTAGAATCCCCAGGAGAGCTTTTAAAAGGATGATGCCCAGGGCTGCACCCCAGGCTCATGAAAGCAGAATCTCTGAGGGTGAGGCCTGAGCATCTTTTTTTTTTTAGTTTCCCAGGTGATATTCCCATTCTGGGCAGATGGTCCACCCCAGGCCCAGGTGCCCTCTCCGAGTGTCAGTTTTCTCATCTGCAAAGTGAAAAGAAGAATCATCTCAACTGCAAAGAACTGCGATGAGCAGTAAATGGAACTGGGACACGGTGTGCTCTTTAAGTAGCAATCATCGTCATTACTGCCATCCTCCCGGGCACCCAGCAAAGGCAGGGGATGGCCCCACATCCTCCCTCAGCCAAGAAGCAGGAGACCCGAGTTCCAAATCCTATCTTGTCCTTCTCAGAACCAGCACTGACTTCTCCACTGGGCTCGGGAGCACTATGCATAAGGGCAACGGTATTTTTGGGATGCCCAGAATGTCTTAATTTCTCTTTATCTTATTTGATTTTGGTAAGAGCACTTAACAAGAGACCTACCCCCTTAACAGGTGTTTACCTACACAATACGGTATTCTCTGCCAGAGGTGCAATGTGGTGCTACAGATCTCTGGTGCTCATTCATCTTACTTCATTGAAACTTTTTATTGAAATACACTTGACACAGAACACCGTGTAAGTTTAAGGTATATTTAACTGAGATATTATGCTGGTTGATCAGTAACTCCTCACTCTACCCCCAGCTGCTGAACCCCCCGTTGCACTCATTGATTCCGTGAACTTGACTCTTTTCGATGCTTCACACAAGTGGAATCACACAGTGTTTGTGGTTTCACTTAGCACAATGCCCTTGAAGGTGACCCATGCTGTCGCACATTGCAGAATTTCTTTTTTAAGGTTGAATAGTATTCCGTTGTGTATCTATGCCATCCTTGTTGTTTCTTTCAAAATCAGAAAAAAATTTAACTTTTAGAGTAGGCAAAAATGTTTGGATTTTTTCTCTCATCAGAACAAATGAGATATTTAGGATCCGCAGCAATCTATTACGGTGGAAGGGCTCACAAAGGCAGAGTGTGTGAGTCCCCGGAAGCCTTAAGGCAGCTTTGCTCAAACTCACCCGGGCTGGCCTTCTGGCAGCCCCTGCCCATCCTATTTGGGCCACGTTCACCGCTCGCGCAGACAGCGGGGTAAGCCTCCCAGCAGGACTCCCAGCCTGTCATCGCAAATCCTCATACACATCCTCCATAGACATCTGTACCTGCGGCCTGCGCGATCCGTCCAAATCACAAGTCTGACTGTGTCTCCCCTCTGTTGAAAGCCTTCCTTCCGTGGTTCCCCACGCTCTCTGGACAGAGTCCGAACTCCCCGCCACCACACACCAGGCCTCGATCAGCAGTCACGGGGGCCCCTCCAGCCACTCCCTCCGTGCACCCAGCCTTCCTGCTGTGGCATCTCCATGCCTTTGCACTCGCGGTGCCCTCTCCCCAGGATGCCCTCTCCCCTGCAAGCCCCCTGACATCCTTCAAAGCCCAGTTCCCCTAAGAGAAATTTCATACTTTGATTGTGTCCTGATTGGGTGAGAGTCTCCTCCAGGTCCGAGGCAGTGTTTTCTTCATCCTCATCCCCCCAACCACCACCCCAGTGCCTAGCTTACAGCAGCTGTCCCACTGCATTTGTGTCGTGGTCACTGCCAACATCTGCACCCCCTGTGTCCCACCGCAGCCCCAAGCCCCTGAGGCCCTGTGGTTCCCAAGTGCCAAGGACACCTTGTGGTCCTGCCTATCCCTTGCTCGTCCCACAGGCTGGAAGTCCAGCACTCTGGGTGCACAGGGGGCAGAGTAGCCCTAGGCAGATGGGTCTGTGGCCCCCACCATCCACACCCCTCCAGGAGAAGCCATCAGCCAGCCAGGATTTGAGGGAAGGCTTCCCACCCCAAGAAAACCCCAGGAACTATTTCAGAGACCTGGCCAGGGACCATGAGACTTGGCGCAGCCTTTGTCTCTGGGTATGACTGTGCGACTTTCTCTGCCTCAGTTTCCCCATCTGTTAAGAGTGGATTGGGCTCAAGCCTCTAAAGAAAGCATTCTTCCAACTCTGGCTGCGAAAGCCGTTCAGGGCCTCCCATCAGCCGGGGGCCTAGTTCGCAACACAGAGGGAAGAGTGCCACCTACTGAGTCCCAGGCTCCCTCCGGAACGCCCAACCACCAAAGAATCACCGGCAAAGCAGGAAACTTGCAGCGTGAGCAATTGTATGCTTCCTCCCTTCGCTTAGCCACAGCCCCTTCCCTTGGACAGGGCCCAGGGGCACCCCTTCCAGCCTGGCCGAGGGGCTTTAGCTGCACTGCCCCACACTGCCCCCAGGCCCCAAGCCCCAGGAGAGTCGGGAGCCCTCGTGCCATTCTGCCCCCACGCCAGGCCCAGTGCCAGGGCAGCCTGCAGCTGCCAGCCCCTCTCACACGGGCCGGTGGCTGGAGGTGGAGAACAATGACCCCTATTGTGACTAAATTTCCCCCTGAAGATCTCATTCAAGATGTTAGAGTGAGCGATCATAAAAGGAATTAATAGTTGATTCGCTGTATAATTTCCTAGTTCAATATACTTTAGTGCAGCGACTAAATGAGCCGTCCCGGCCGTTCGGAGGGGCCAGATAGCGACTTTATCACTGGGATCTCAGGCTGAGGAATAAAAGCAATTCTTCTGAAGTAATTGCGTCTAATTAAAAGAAACATTTAAAAAGTGTAACCAAAAGGAATTCATTTCAAATGGAAAATTAATGCTGAAAAATAGCCCTGAGCTCTCTTGTCGCAGCTAATAGCCAGGCAGCCGCAGAATAATTAAACTGTTTTGAAATGTCGATACCATCTTCCCCGGGAGATGGGCACGGCTGAGCACGTCCCGGGCGTCAGTGACGGGGGCAGCTTCCAGTGTGGTGGCCAGCACTGGGACTCGGGGTGACAGCCGGGCCACCTGGGACCGGGCTGGCGGAGGTTGGGGCCGTGGCACTTTATGAGAGGAGTGTCACTTATTCACGCATCTTGAGTGCCTCAGTGTCCCGTTGCATCCTCAGGACAACCCTGCAAGTCAAATCGGATCGTTAATTATTACTAATATTATCACCTTCCGTTCATACAGGGATTCCCAGTGACGAGATACCTTGGCTAAAAAAGTCTTGTCCCATTACTAATGTGCAGCAGAGCCAACATGTGAACCCACGTCCACCTGCTCTGGTGTCCACTGCGCTGGCTGTTAGGACTCGGCATCGGGAGACAGGCCCTATGCTGGCTGATGCCGTGGTTCTCAGCTGACTCCCCCCACCTAAAAGACTTGAAAAACCCTCCCCAGGCTCTACTCCTGGTTGCCTTCACTGGTCTGGGGGCAGCCTGGGCATCAGTATTTTTTTAAGCTCCCCAGGTGGCCCTACTGTGCACCCAGTAGTCTAACCCCTGGTTATTGGCACACTTCACCCTGTGGACATGCCCTGAAATCTTCCTGCCTGCTTTCCCTGGGGGGAGGGGAGGGGGAGGGACTACAGAATTACAGTGCGCGTAACTTCCTTTGCAAGGTTGCAGCCAGGGTGAAATGGGCCAAGGGGCTACGTCAGAGCTGGGCACGTAATAGACGCTAAATCAGTGTTAGCTTCCACAGAGAGGACAGCAAGAAGTGAGAACCCAAGACGAGATGTCCAGCAAGCCTGCCCGATAGCTTCTGACTCCGTTAAAATCTGGGAAGAAAACTGGGCCTGAACGTCTTCGCAGTAAAGACAATCTGGTCGGAAGAGCGGTCCACGTTCCAACTTGAATTCAGAACGGGAGGTCACGCTGGCTCCAGAAACAAGCCTCCATCATCAAACGTACACCAAAACCCTCTTTTCTCTCAAGTGCCCACACTCCAATGAAGCTAGGGTTTGCCTGTGATCAGTGATTAGGGGACATGCTTTAATGAAATAGAGGAACAATTTGTAATCCACGAGTTGTTTACATGCTGACAAGCATTTCTAAAGACCTTGGGAACACTCGCCAAGTAGGTTTATAGAGGCATCTAAACTTTTTTTACACCTTGAAGATTCTTAGAAAACACCTTCTTTATACATATGCAAAGATCCCCAGCCCCGCTTTCCAAATTGCAAACAGATTCCAGTTTTCAAAGATTATCAGCAAAGCACCCGTCAGCTTTGTTAATGGCTAAACCTCTTAAAAGACAACCTGGGGTCTCCAAGCATGACGGAGAACATCAGAAGCAGGAAGAGAGAAGCACCACCTCACCTTCCAAGGAAAGGAGGTGGGCTATGGTGGCCCCAGGACCTTTGCAAGTGTGAGAGACTTCCACGAGGTTTTGCTTTTGCTGCCAACCGCCACTCCCTGACCTGAGGACTTCCCGTGGCCCTTGAGTCTTCTTTGTCCACCTGCCTGATAGGCCACAAGTGCCACCCACACGCTCAGAGCAGCTCTCAACCAAGCAACGGTGGGCAGCGACCATGGCGGACAGATACCCCAGCTCCCACCCCCCTTGGGAGAAATGACTCCGTGGTGTCCTATGCAGGCTCCCACCGTCTCCTGCAGAATTAAGCCTCAGTCACCCGTGGGAACCAGCATGATCATGCCCCCTCTCTGACCTGCCTCCCCTCCCTATCTCACGCCCTAACGCCTCCTGTTATCTTCAACTCCCAAATAAACAACTTGCATCTGATCCATGTCTACTAAGTCGGAGGGTAAGAACGGCATCTTTAGGGGGATCAGGTTAGCGGTTGTGATGAAGATCCACCCCACACCGGCCCCGTGACTTAGGAGAGGTCGGTTTGCTGAGCCTCTCTCTCCTTTACTCTGAAATGGGAATAATAATGGACCCAGACCTGGGCGTTGTTGAGAAGAACCATGATGTCCTGCAGGTTAAGCCCTGGGCACTGGCAGGTGTCGATCCAACCAGTGCTGAGGGAGACTTAGCGCAGTGGGGCGTGCAAAGGTGCTCCCAGGAAGATAAAAGCTGTAAGAAAACAACTCAGCCCGAGGTGGCCATTCACAGGAACCCCACGGGCTGGAGGCAGCTGCGGGGCTGCACCAGGAGCTCTGAGAGTGTAGCGCTGTGCCTTCCGATCCGGCGGCCACTAGGCACTGGCTGTTTAAATTTAAATTACATAAAGTTAAACACAATTACATTCACTTCCTGGGTCACATAGCCACGTGTTAAGTGCTCAGGAGCCACGCGTGGCTGGTGACTACCTGCTGTAGATTAAACGTTTGTATCCCCCCCACCAAAAAGTTCCTGTGTTGAAACCGAACCCCCAGTGTAATGGTATGTGCGGTGGGGTGTTTGGAGGGAGTTAGGTCACAGAGGTGGGGCCCTCATGAGTGAGATTAGTGCCCTCGTTGAGGAGGCCTCAGGGAGCTCCCTCGCCCTTCTGCCATGTGAGGACACTGAGAAGATGTCTGTCTGTGACCCAGGAAACGGGTCCTCATCTCACAAGGCCCACACCTGGACCTTGGACTTCTCAGCCTCCGGAACCGCGACAAAAAAATTTCTGCTGTTTACAAGCCACTCAGGCCACAGTATTTGGTGATCGTAGGCCAAACAGACTACGACTGCTCCCATGCTCAGTGGCACGAGGACAGAATAGTTCCCTCACCGCGGGAAATGCTGCCCCGGCCTGGAGTCAGACAGACCTGGGGTTGGCTTGGCGTTGCCCTTGCTGCCGTGACACTGGACCGGGCACCTGGCCTCCCTGGGCCTCCGTTTCTTCTCCTGTGAAATGGGCTGTATTGATTAACTCACCCTGGGCCACAGGAGTATCCAAAGCACCAAAGTAAAAGTAACCTTGAAGCCGCCCAGACCGGCATCATGTCTGGCTGATCCCGGAAGCACAAGCAGCGTTGACCAGCACAGAGTTTGCCTTCCTTCCTCTTAGACCCGTGGGCCCTGGCTACAGCCCCTCCCCAGTGTGTCCTCCGTGGTCTCTGCCACCTCGGCCCACACCTTCAAGCCGTCCCAGGCGCCTGCAGAAACATAACCAAGAACTCAGACATACGGGGGGTAGGGTCTCAGGGAGAATGGCTTTGCTGGGTTCTGGGGGGCGAGCCTGAAGAAGGGGTGGACTTACGTGCATATTACTAAGTGAAAGAAGCCAGTCTGAAATGACTGCATACCGTATGGCTCCAGCAATGTGACATTCTAGAAAAAGCAAAACTATAGAGGCAGTCAAAAGATCAGTGGTTGCCAGGGGTTGGGAGTAAAGAGAGATGAGTATATGGAGCACAGGGGAATTGTGGGGCAGTGAAACTACTCCCTATGATATTGGGTTGGCCAAGAAGTTCGTTTGGTTTATTTCTGTAAGATGATTCTAGTAGTGCTTAGTTGTCTTAAACAACATTCAAAAGAGTTTTGTTAGATTGTATTGTGACAGCTGTCATATCAGCATGCATTTAAAAACTTATCCAAATGGGTGAATTTTTGTATAGCCATTTTAATATTGATGATGGAAAAAATACACATTTCCAGCATGTTATACTTTATTATTTCAAGAAAGGTAAAAATGCAACTGAAATGCAAAAAAAATAAAAGATTTGTGCAGTGTATGGACAAGGTGCTGTGACTGATCGAATGAGTCAAAAGTGGTTTGCAAAGTTTTGTGCTGGAGATTTCTCACTGGACCCCACAGTCAGGTAGACCAGTTGAGGTGGACAGCAATCAAATCGAGACACTAATTGAGAACAATTAACATTATACCAAGCAGGAGAGAGCCGACATATTCAAAATTTCCAAATCAATACAGTTATTGGTGAAAATGAAAAGTGTGTCTTTTATTTTATGGAAAACACCACACGGACTTTCGGGCCGGCCCAACACTATAGGGATGGATACAAGTCAGCATACATCTGCCCAGACCCACAGACTGGGAACCACGGACCTCCGGCGACAGTGGCGTGTCCACGCTGGTCCGTGAACTGTAACAAACGTCCCACTCTGGTGGGGATGGTGGCCGTGAGAGAGGCTCTTCCGGGCAGTGGATGTGGGGACTCTGGCCTTTCTGCTCAATTTTCCTCTGAACCCAAAACTGCTCTGAAAAAAAGAATAGTCTGCTTAAGTATGAAACAATCTTTCAGTGCCTCGGTCCAGACCAGATGCTAATAGCGAGAACCGGTTTAGAGGAAGGGCCACCGTGTGGTGGGGCAAAAGAAAGACACATTGCAAGGTTCCATCATAAAAAACGAGGATGCAACAGAAAGTGTCCGGCCGGAGCGTGAAGAGCAGCACTCGGCTGACTTCCACTGGCCCAGCCCGCCCTGGGGATTTTCTGTCCTTAGCCCCGGCCAGCCCTGGCCCAGGAGACTCAAGCCCTTCAGGATGGGCCATTCCTGATCTCCAGCCACCCCCGCCTCTGACCACCACCTTCATTGCTCTTTATTTGCTTTTTCTTTCCCTTTCACCACAATATGGTCAAATCATCCAAAACTTTCCCGTTATCACTGAGCCTCCCTCATTAAGCTAACATTATTAGAAGGCTGGAAAAAAGAGAGAGAAAAGCCCTCCCAAATTCTCTTTGCGTTTCACTAGCTCTTTAATATGCGAGGCAAGGAGAGATGAGCTGCTCCTAATTGCCAGTCCCTGGAGTAGCCAGTCAGAAAATGAATTGATGTGTTTTTTTCCTTATGAACAATGCATGTAGCACAAATTGCGGTGGCCGTCACCAGAGATTTAATTACAAAATATCATTACTTTCACACATCATTTCAGATTTGGCCTGATCAAATCAAAGCGAGGGCGAGAGGGAGCGAAAACTGCACTCTTAGCAGGGTCATTCATTCGGGGTGGCTGGAACGCGGCGGGGGAACTGGCACTGGGGAGACGTGCCCCGGGCCACTGCTGGGAGAAGAGCTACCAGAGACACGCGGAAAGGGAGCTTCCCTGGGCTCAGCGATTCTGCAAACGGAGCATATGGGCCATGGGAGGGCCACCAGGGCACAAAAAGGACCCCTGCAGGGCGGAATCAGGAGTCAAGTTTCAGAGAGTACAGGACCCTGCCACTTGTCTCCAGGTCATTCACTCTACAAATATTTGTTGAGCACCTACTATGCACCAGATGCTGTGCTCTCCCCAAGGCTGCAAAATAGTGAGCACAAATTGTGGTCCCCGCCAGCACTGGGTTCACACTGTGGTTGAGAAACAGATTTGAATGCAAATAGTCCTGGCAGAGTGAGAGAGACAGGAGGGGGAGGGGAGCCATCCTTCCTGAGTGTGAGTCCCTGCTCCACCTCTTAATCGCTGGGTGACCTTGGCCAAGTCATTCAACCTCATCTGCCTGAGCTTCCGCGTCTGTCAAACAGGGATTTAGCTCATAGTTGTGGTGAGGATGAGATGATTTAATATGTATAATGCCCTTGGAACAGAGCCTGGTACGTGGCAGTCCCCATGGAAGTGTTAAATAAACACAAATATAAAACTGCAGCTGTAAGAAGCAGAGTGTGTAGTATTCTGAATCCTACAATAATAGGAGGATTCAACCGAGTTAGGAAAGTCAGGGAGGGTTTGGGCTGAAAAGCAAAGGAAGGAGAGGCATTAATTAAGGGAAACCCTGAAGCAAAATGGTCTTAGCAAAGAAAGTGGCGTGTGTGAAGGCCCTGTGGCAGGATGAAGCATTTTAAGGGCAAAGCACTAAACGAAAGCCATGTGTTCGGAGCATAGGGCGAGCTAAGGATGAGGAAGTTGGCAGGCCCAGTTTTTGCAGGTCCTGGTCAAGAGTTTGGACTGTAAAAATCACCCACCTGCATGGGAGTCTTTGAAACATTCTTCTCTCCACTGGCCTCAGCGGTGATAGATTTATCGCAAAGGTGACCCCCATTTTTCTCCTCCCTGTATCCACATCCCTCGCAATGACTTGGCAGTCCTCTCATCAAGAGATGAAGTATATTTCGCCATCCTTTGAATCCAGGCTGGCCTTGCAACTTGTTTTGCCCAACAGAATGTGCTGGAGGAGATGTTGCGCCAGTTCTGAGCCCAGGCCTCGAACAGCCTGGCATGTTCCTGCTTGTTCTCTTGGGACTCTGTGTGGCCACCCCTAAAACAAGTTTGGCCCAGCCTGCTGGGAGACAAGAGACCACAGAGAGCAGAACTGAGTCACCCCAGCCCAGGCCATTCTAGACCAGCCAACCAGTAGTGGACGTGGGAGGGAGCCCCAGCTGAGAGTAGAACTGCTCGGCCAAGCCCGGCCACCATCAGCAGAACCCTTCGCCAACCCACAGAATTACGAGTTAGGTAAACAGCTGTTGTTGTTTCAAGCCACTAAGTTTTGGAATGGTGTGTTACCCAGCAGTAGCTAACTGATACACAGCCTGGGCGGAGCCGGGGGGAGCATGGTGAGAAAGGAGGGGACCGCACACACTATACGGCAAGGTGATGCTGACACATCCAAGACGTGCACAGAGGGATGACAGCACCGAGGAAAGAGGACTCATTCTGCAGGGGGGAAAGAGGAGCCACGGTCAGAGGAGGCTTTCCAGAAGAGAAGAGATGAGCACCTGTTTGTCAGGCAAGGCGGGTGGGAGGAGCCCACCAGACAGAAGAAAGAATGGGGCAAAGGCATCAGGTCGTGAAAAGAGAGCGGGCTTGGTCAAGGGCAGGGAGCTTCGGGCTTCTCTAGTACATTCAAGGGGGCAGAGCTAGAGGTGGAGCTCCAGCTATGGAGCACCCTGCCCGGAGGAGACAGGGAGCTGAGGACGAACACCTGCAGCGGCTGCAGAAGGTAAGCAAGGGGCTTGGACGGGGCGGGGCTCCTGGACAGATGGCGTCAAGGCAGGAGGGCCGCGAGGGAGACAGAGTTCCTCCACTAGACCCTCCCGCCTCCTGGAAGCGATGTAGGTCCCAAAGGTGTCCCTGACCAACCGCAGGACAAGACCGTTTCCCTACCGTGTGGCCTGAGGCAGGTCTGTCCTCTCTGAGCCTGGCCCCTCCACAGCCAGGTGAGTGTAAGAGTCTCACCCTGGCTTCCCAGAGCTTCCAGCGCAGAGATCATGAAGAAGTCTGGGCAGGTTCCCTGGGGACTGGAAAGCCCAAGCAGGCACATGAATGGGGCGGCGTTAGTCTCATTCCTCGTTCTGTCTGTTTTCTCCAGTTTTATCCAGGAAAGGGAGTTTTCCCAGAAAACCACGCATCTGTTGGAATCCCACAGGAAACAGATGGCAATGGAGGAGAGTGTAAATTTTCTTTTAAGCGATGTAGGAAAACCCACCAGGACGAGGCTGCGCCCCAGGGATAGCCGCAGTGGGGGGCCCTTACTCACCGAAGCCTGAGGGACAAAAAGAGAGAGGAACCAGGTATGGGGACATGGAGAGAGATGGCCACTGACCGCAGCGGTGGCTCTGGCCGGTCACCAGCCTCGTGGGGAGGGAGCTGGAGAAATCAGGGTCCCCAGTGTCACTCTCCTCCCACCTCCAGCCACCAGCAAGGAACTCCGGCTGGCTGAGCGCATCCAGAAGGCAGAAGGCAGGGATGCCTGCCCAAGGTCAGAGCAGGGTCGGGGGGTGGGGAAGGGACATCCAGTGCCACCTCCAGAGAGCACAGGTGGGCTTCAGGAGGAGAAGCGGATTCTCCAAGACCTGACCTGATGTAGACCAGGGACAGTAGTACTGCCACCCTGCATTCCAGCCCTTCTCCACCCAGTCATCCACCTCCCAGGGATTCTCCAGGTGCGGCCTGGGGAACCTCAGGGGGCCTGGGGGCCCTTCAGGGGGTCAAACATCAAAACTGTTTTCATAACAATACTGAGAAGTTATTTGTCCGTTGACTCACCTGCTGCTCTCGCAGGGAGTGTGCAGGGGGGTTTCAGAGGCTGCAGGAGAGGCCACAGTGACTTGGAAAGGCTGTTAAAGTGCTCCTCCCTCTTCCAACTGCCTGTCTGAGCGAGGCCAGACTCCCTACATCGTTTGCACCAAAACAACCCCCCACAGTAGATCTAATGCAGAAGCAGAGAGGAGAATCCCACAGTCTCCCATTAAGCCAGAAATGCAAAAAAGATTTGGGGAAATGTACAACAATGCCATCCTTTTCCCATTTTTCTTGTTTTGGAAAATATAGGTACTTTCTGTTTAAATAAAAGTGCTTTACATTGACCTGAGGCATATTTATTATTGTGATTTTAAATGAATTAATAATTTTTTAATTTTCTGTGTTAATTTCTAACATGATAAATATTAGTAGGTAGAGCCCACATAAGCCAAAGCTCTTTGGGGTCCTCAGTAATTTTCAGGTGTGGAAAGGGGTCCTAAGACTGGGAAGTTGGGCACCCAACTCTCTATCGGGCGCCCAGAGCAACCAGCTAAGGAAGGTACTTCTGTCCGTCCCATTAGGGAGGAAGATGCTGAGGCCGAGACAGGGCGGCAGCTCCCCAGGCTCACACAGCCGGCTGGCGGCACAGCTGGGATTCGATCTGGCCTGCCTGGCAGCAGGGCGCGCTCACTGTCTCCCCCCACCGCCTGCACAGCCAGAAGAAGCCGGGCAGCACTGAAGGATGGAGCAGCACCTGGCTTCTGCCACCTCCTCCACGGAGGCAAAATGACAGGGATTGACTGATCTCAATGATCAGCTACAAATGGTCCCTACATGTGGCCATGTTAATCAGCTCCTACCAGCCAGGATCTGACCGGTTTGAAAGGTTTATAGCAACAATGCGGTGCTGATTTATTTCTCCTTAATAAAAAAGTGATCAAGTGAAACCCGCATCTATCATTCTATTTATCACTACGGGTGATTTATTAACTAATTACACTTGCAGCGGCCGCTGGTTCTAAGTAGGGGGAGGTGGGGTTGATGTGGTCATCTGGCGCTGCCCTGGACACGCCCACCGCCCTCCCCATCCAGCCCTAGCCACTCCAGGGCGAGCAAGACGAAGCTCTCTGCAAGTGGGGGTCGAGGGTCTCAAGGAAGGGGGCGAGGGGAGAAGCAGAGGGGCTGCCGGCCATCCCTACCCTGTCCCGAGAGCAAACAGTGCAGACAGCAGCTCTGCGTCCCCCAGCTTCCTCCCAGTCCTCTGGAGGGAAAGGGGGCCTCAAGGCGAGGTCCGGGGGATGTAGATGGTTTGGGGAGAGGAAAGCTGAAAAGCCAACAGCCGGAAGGGGAGACCCGGCCAGCGGGAACCTGCCAGGGGCTCCCTCTTCTTCCTTGCTGCCCTGGGCCCAGCTGTGGTAAAACTGGTCACCCAGTTAAGTTTGAATCTCAGACCAACCATGACTCAATTCTTCATGTGACAATATTCCAAATATTGTATGGGTGTCCCACAAAATCTGGCAACCTCAGCCTGAGGACAGTGAGGGCTCTGGGAGGGTATTCAGTGGCAGGCTGTCATGGCCGGTCCCCCGTCCCCCTCTTCCCCCATGAAGGTCAGGTTCCCTTTAGTCTTCTTGGAGACATAACACTCACAACTCCAAACTGTTTCTCCCCTGTCCTGAAACCTTGGGTTCGTGGTGGGAAAAGTCAGAAGGTGAGCTGGCCCCACCTTTGTAGGAGACCGTGGTGTAGGGTCTGTTGAAACTGAGAGGAAGTGTATGCTGTGCTTAACATAGTGCCCAGCACACAGAAGTGCTAGTAAATCAGGGGACTCACAACCCCCCCTTCAATGCAGGGATCCCACTCCCGGGGGTCGTTGGAGGGAACCGTGGGGCTCCCACACCTGCTGTGGGTCGAGGGTATTCCCCGCAGTGCCTTTTCCATTAATCCAAAAAATCCGAAGCAACTTGAAATCTATTAAGAAAGAATTAGGTCAGTAGTTTGGGATGCAATCAAAGTATACTTAAGTAAAAGGATGGGAGAAAGATGTTCACTAACTTGCCAAGATTTTGAAGATATATTTAAGAAAGCGAGCCCTGGCTCAAGGAAGCCAGTGGACTGAGCGCAGGCCTGCGAACCAAAGGGTCACTGGTTCAATTCCCAGTCAGGGCACATGCCTGGGTTGGGGGCCAGGTCCCCTGCTGGGGGACGTGAGAGGCAACCACACACTGATGTTTCTCTCTCTCTCTTTCTCCCTCTCTTCCCCTCTGTCTAAAAATAAATAAATAAAATCTTTAAAAGAAAGAAAGAAAGAAAGCGAGTTAAGGAACATTCTAGACCGGGGTCTCTCAGCCTCTGCACTATTGATGACCTGGGCCCGATGATCCTCTGCTGTGGGGCTGTCCTGGGCACTGAAGGCTGTTTAGCCGGATCCCAGCCTCTCCCCACCGGATGCCAGCAGCGCCCCCCCGCGCTGGTCGTGGTGACTGGACACACCTCCAGGCACTGCCCAGTGTCCCTGAGGGGCAAAGCCGCCCCTGAGCGAGAGCCACTGGTCTGGGCAGCCTCAGCATATGTCCGTGAACACAAGCAAACACCAGAACGAGTGTTTCCACAGGCACCTGGGTGAGCTCAGGCGTGCAGAAAGAACAGTCTGGAAGGCAGGACCGGGAGCTGTGGTTGCGTCTGGGAAGAAAGTGAGAATAGCAGAAAAATATTTACAAGCCACGTATATGATAAAGGATTGATACTCAGAATACATACAGTACTTCTACACCTCAACCACAACCAAAAAAAAAAAGAAGAAGAAAAAAGGAAGAAAAAGGGAGAGAGAGAGAGATTACAATATAGGTAAAGGACTTGAACAGACATTTCTGCAAAGAAGATACAAACAAATGTCCCACAGGCACATGAACATGCTCACCACTGCTAAGGATTAGGGAAATGCAAAGCAAAATACCAGAGACCACCTCACACCCATTGGGACAAACCAAACAAAAACAAAATGAACCAAACAAAAACAAAACTGAAAAAGAAGAGAAGAGAAGAGAAAATAGCAGGTATTGGCAAGGACCTGGAGAAACTGGAAACCTGGTGTACTGTGTTAGAATGGTACAGCCACTATGGAAAACAGCATGGCAGTTCCTCAAAACATTAAAAATAGAGTTACCATTTGAAGAAAAAAAAGAGGAAGAAGAAGGTGCGAGTCTGGAAAAGGAGAGGAGAGGGGTCAAGGGAGCCTGTGGCCTGAAGGGTGTGGTCTGCGTGTTTGCCAGGGAGAGTGACTGTGTCCGAGCAATGAGAAAGGGAAGGAAGGGAAGGGGAAAGAAACGGGAGGGAAGAGGAGGAGAGCGAGGCGGAGAGGAGCCCAGGGGAGGGCACGGGAGAGGTGGGAGGGAAGAAAGAGGAGATGGGGAGAGTGGGAGGGGAAAGAGAAGGCTAGGAGGGAGGGAGGGAGCCCAGCAGCCAGCTCGGGCTGAGATGCTGTGGGACTTCTCTGCTGCCTTCTCCCCTCGGATCCTCCGTAACCTCAAAGCAAAATGAGGGGGCTGCGCAAACCCTTCCTGCCCTGTCCTCTCAGCCCAGGTGAGCCCCAAGGTGACCCGGGGCCCCCTCCGTCCACGGTCCCTCCCACCCAGCCCAGTTGTTACACAAAGAGAAGCCGGGCTGGGGGCCTTTGCACCCCCTCTCCCAGCTCTAACTGATTACTCCTCCTGGGGGGAGGGGCGCCGGGGCTGGTCAGCCGCCTGGCTCCACGCAGAGGCTGTGGTCGGGCTGATTAAATAATTACACAGCACCTACTGAGTAATCACGCTGTCTCAAGACGCAAGGAGCACCTTCAGAGGGAGGCCCCATTAGAGATTTGGGGGCGTGTGACTGAGTGTGTCTGTCTCCTGCCTGTGATAAAATTATCATCCTTAGGCCTCATTAGCAAAACGCATTCATCACCCCCATCTCATTCCATGCCTCCCAAACCCGGACGTAAAACGAAATCCTCATTCTACAGCTGAGGAAACCAGGCTCAGAGAGGTTTGGGGCTGGTCGGTTCAGGGACCCAGCAGCGGGGTGGGGGCGAGTCCATCCCTGTCTGCCACCCCCAGGGCCTGGAGCAAAAGGTGGATGCAAACAAGGCTCAGGACGGAAGGGCCCTAACAGAGATGTTTCCTTTTTTGCTTGCTGTTTTTTGGGATTTTGTTTCCCCACTATGATGATGTCTCTTTCCTTTTGGAAAAGAAATCGAAAACTGGCCACATGAGCCGTCTACCTAAGATCTGTTTCCACCAAGAGAACAGCGCGGGGTGTGGGGTGAGAAGTGGAACCCACTGCCCTGTCCCCACCCTCCCAGGCCCAGGGGGCTGCTGGAGGGCAGGGGACCCAGGCGGTCCCAGTGCTGGGGAGGGGGGAGTCGGGGTGGGGGGGCTCTGCCTCAGGCTGGGACCACCTGGTCTTCAGTGAGCTAGCTCCTCTCCAGGGTAAGGGCCACCGGCCTGGCCACAGAACAGTGAGACTCCACACCCCTTCAAGCTGCTTGTCTGGCTTAACTGGGAAGAGAAATAAGCAGCTGAGAAGTTGTGCCTGACTGTGGCCCAAAGGGAGAGAGAGACCCACCTCCCGCTCCCTGCTCAGCCAGCTGCCCACCAGCAGGCCCCACTGGCAGGCCCCATTGGCTCATTTATACTGGAAGAGCCCAAATTCATTAATTATGATTAGTCTCTCCTTGAGAAGAGGTGTGCAATCAAGGGGCCATTAAAATTAAGTGTCAGAGGGGGCGGAGGTGTGAGAGGGCTGGGAGAGGGAGGGGAGGACGCAGGATGGGCAGGCAGAGCTGGGGGCAAATCCTCCCCAGGGACTCAGACACTCCCTTGCATCAGGACTGTGGGTCAGTCACATCCGGTCCTATTGCTGAGACTCAGTGACCCCCATCTCTGAAATGGACAGGCAGGTGTGACTCTGGTGTCAGTGACGATGTGTGTGGAAGCACCCAGACGAGAGGAACAAGTGTGGAGTGGCCCTCATATGCGGCCCCGGCAGCATGGCCCTGGCAGGGAGCGAGTGGAAGGGGGTGACTTCCCAGGGCCCAGCTGCCCTCCCTTTGGCCCCTGGGCACCCCACACTGCCCGCCTCCCCCAGCCCCAGCACCCCCAGGACAGGGCCACCGCTCTGCCCCCTCTGCTGGTCTCCAGGCAGGAGCAGCGTGGGAGGGGAGAGAAGCACACCTTGGGGGAGGCTGGACCAGGCAGGGCTGCCCAGCCATCGGCAGCCCCTCAGCCCTCAGCCCCCACCTGCCACCTGGTTTCTCAGGAGACCTCGGGGACAGAGAGGAAGGCCCAGGACCCCCACACCTGCCAACTGACCCTCCAACTGCCCAAGGTGACCAGAGACCAAGACGTAGCCCTCTGCCTGGTACCAGGACATCCCGCGCACAGAAAACTGTAACAGGCTTCCCCCCTTCCTCAAAGAACAAAATCCAAACAGGAACAAAGAAAGGAAGCGGAAGAAGATAGAATCCTGCAGCCTGCAGGGTCCCGCCTTCCTTGGAGAAGGGGAGCCGCCCAGAGGCCGGGCGTGCTGATCGCTGGGTTTCTGCAGCCGTCTGAGTCCTCTCGAGGACAGAAAATGAAATTTTACAAGGTCCCTATCATGTGCCAAGATCTCAACCAGGTTACTTTGTCTACCAAGCCCAAGGACACCACGAGGTTAGTATTAGTCATTCCTCTTTTCCAGGAAAAAAAAAAAAAAAAAGCTCAGAAAGGCCAGACAGCTTGCCTGGGACAGTCACAGTACCCAGCAAGATTCAGGGCCAGAAGTGTCGGACGGACTTGCCTCTTGCCGGTCTCTCCCACTTGGCAGCCAGGCCCTGGCTCCCAGAGATCGGACATCTGGGCCGGGCGGGCCGGAAGGAGCTTCCCATGGGTCCGGCCCTGGCTCTCCGCAGGTCAGACCGATCACACCCATTTCCTGATGAAGACACTGAGGCACAGCGACGGGCAGTGACTTGTCCTAGGTCATGGGATAAGGACACAAGAGCCAGGACCTTGCCTGAGGGACCTGGCACAGTCCGGCCTGGCTCCCCACGGGCCCTGCTGGCACAGTGCTTGGGACACGGCGACTGCAGTGACTAAGTGTCGGACAGAAGGGGGCACTGGTAGGGAGAGGAAGGACAGAGTAGCCCGGCAACAGAGCAGAATGGTCAAAGCGGGGGTCCAGAGCCAAACTGCAGGGGTGCAGCCCTCAGCTTTGCCACGTTTTACGTGCTAGCTTCTTAATTTGTCTTCATGTCAATCCTCTTATCTGAAAAATGGCTCTCATTCTAGGGCTTGCCCGCTGGGGTACTTCGGAGGAACCAGTGAGTACAGCCTGGCGCCAGGTGAGCGCTCTCCACCTTGTGCATGAGTGGAAGGCAGGCAGCCCTGAAGCTCTGGACGGGCCCACCGGTGCCCACCCCAAGGTGTCCCTCTCTGAGGCCACAAGAGGCAGCACCTTCAGTTTTGCACCCTGGGCATCTCGTTTGCCTTACTGACCCTCTTCTGCCCACTGCTTTCCATCTGGGTTCCCCCGGCGTCCTGCCGCCCCCACCCAAAGGATGGGGTGTCTCAGGCCAGCCCTGCACGGGTTTCCAGCCTTGGAACGGGGAGCTCCCCAGGCGGGAGGGACGCTGGAAATCCCTTCCAAGTGATTTCAGCGAACTAATGGGCAAAGCCTCGCCCTTGCGAATGATCATAGCGCCACCTAGTGGCAATATGGGAGATGGCCCATTTGGCCCCAGAGGCCAGCCAGGTGCTTCTCTCACTAGGGGCATGTATTCATTTATTTATTTTTTATGTTTTTAAAATTTAAGTGTAGTTAGTATATAATATTAGTTTCAAGTGTTACAATATAGTGGTTCAGCATTTATATACCTTTAGACATTCAGTAAAGGTTAATCGAGGTCCTGATACCAAGTACTTTGATGGGTCGCTTTCATGCATTACTAACAACACTCTAACGAAGGTACCGTTACCCTTCCTACAGACGAGGACACTGAGGCTCAGAGACACAAAGTAACCCGCCCGGGGTCACACCATTAGCAAGTGGCAGAGCCAGACTTTGAGGTCTGATGCCACAGCCTTCCCTCCCAATCGCTAAGTCTCGGGGGATTCCGTGAGAAAGACAGCAGGCCCTTCCTCCATCCTCGTGAAGCTTACAGCCTCCCTGGGGAACAGAAATCACAGGTTCGTTTGTTAGGTGCTGCCGCTGCCGTGGTGGGCAAGCTGGCCCGAGGGGAGCTTGTGGGGGAAACGGACATTAATCAATAACCACACAAACAAACACGCAACAGTGACAAGAGACGCGAAGGAAAGGTACGGGGTGTGAGGCAGGCTACCTGGGGGCCTACGTGGCCTGGGGGTCAGGGACTCCCTGGGAAAGGGACAGACTGAGCCGAGGTCTGAAAGGTGGCCGGGTCTTACCCAGGCTAGGAGGCATTCATCCGCCAATGAAAACCGCGGGTCCGCCTTCCAGGGTTTCACTTTTTGCTACAAAGATATAAATCCGTAAATAATATACTGCGTATCTGCTTCTGTGGCTGGCTGTCTAACACCACACCGTTGCTCAGATCGACACCCGGGACCGTTTACTCTAACCAGAGAGCCCATCTCACCGCTGCCTCTCCCATACGCACGCAGTGTGTTTATCCACGGCCCTGCTGGAGGCACTCGGGCCGTTTCCAAATCCTCGCTGCTCTGCACAGGGCTGCAGCCGCACCCTCCGAACACGCACCTCTGAGTGCGCCTACCTTCTAATTCCCCTGGGGCGTGTGCCACAGTCTTCTAAATCTTTTCAACATCATTGTGGCGGGGTGAGAAGAAAAGTTTCTCCTTTAAAATATGTACAAAAACAACTTAATTTCCTAGTTCATTTATCCCCGGCTGAAGCCAAGTTAAGGTTGTAGAACATATTTGCCAAAATATTCCCCACATTTCTGTGGACCTTGTTTTCATTCCCTTTTCTTTTGTAATTTTTCCAAGATGGTGGACTTCTCAGGACACATACTTAAAGGTATTTTGGTTTTTTTTAATCACTTGTTTCATAAACAGGACTACCTTTGCCAGCCTGATTTTGGGATTTCAGCTGAGTGCTCTGCGGCCTTCAGGTGGCTGGTCTCAGCCAGGCGGCAAACCCTGGTCCCCCTACCACGCCACCCCGGGAAGCTGCACCACGTGACTCGCAGGTGCACAACACCTAGAGACAGCGGGCACCTGTTTGCTCGCGGTCCAGTCTGTGCGGCAAACCTGCGTGAGCCAGCACCCCGCTTCCTGTGCATCTCAGCATGCGGTACACGGCCCCGCACCTGGCTCCAGGTGCGTGCGTAAACGCCATCCACATTCAAGGTTAACTGGAGTGTCAGGTCTGAGGGAGATACCATTGACACGGACACTGAGGCCCATGATGGTCCCTCTGTGTGTGTATGTCGAGTGAGGGGGGACACCCCAGTTCTCAACAGCCCCTTTTCTGAAAAGGTCCCTGATTTTCAGAACTATGGTGAAGCCTGGGAGATGCGAGGATAGTGAAGGATGAAAGGGACTCTACAGCCAGGCCTTACTGCTTTCTCTACCAGATTCATTCACTGGGCACTCTCCTTGGACAACCCTGTCAGGAGCTGAGTGAGCTGAACCTAGCAGAGTTTAACACAGAATTGCTCCCCAACAGAAAGGACATCTGGTCTAACAGCAGTTCCAAAACCTGCCACAAGGTGGCAGAAAAGCACGGGCTCCGGACCTGGTCTCTCCCAGGGTTGGCGGTCCACTAGGACTCCAAGATATACATCCAGATCCCTGCTTGCGGTTCCTCTGCCTGTCTCAGCTTTGCGATTCCTTCTGGGCCCCCCTTCCCCAATCAGAAAACCCCTCCAGCTGGCTATTGCAGTCAGCTGAGGCACAGAGAATCTTCTATTACCGAAAGAGCCGGTTGGTTCCATCACACTGGAGGCATAGGGCGGGCTGCCACACAGCCCTGGAAAACCCAGGAGGTGACATGAGGACACTCAGGCCAGTGTTCATCACAGAGAGGATTGCCAGAACCCAGTAAAGTAGCGGTTCTCCCTGTCCTAGCTTCTGTCCCTTCCCCACTGCAACCACAAGACTCTGAACCCAGATTCAGCTCCACTCCCTGAAGCTATGACGTCAGTTGGGCCCAGCCTGGCCTGGGAAGGTAGATGGAAGCCCAGGGGTCAGTGGTCTGTGGCCACTTCCCAAGCCCTGACTTCTCTCCCCACCATTCCAGGCTTCAGACCCCTGCACCCTATGCATCAGCACAGGGGGTCCCCTGGGAGACCCCAGATCAAGGGACCAGCACAACAGATCCATATGTTGGCCCCAGGATGCTGCTGTGACCTGGCTTTCAGCCCTCAGCTCCCCACTTCCTCGTCAGGACAGACCAGCTTATATGGGAAAGTGAGCCATGACCTGGAGACACTGCCTGAGCCTGGGGTCAGAAGCCTGACCTCCAAAGCCTGAGACCTGGCAGGGTCCCAGCTCTATAGACAATCCCCACGTCACATGTGTGGGGGTGATGTTTCCATGTGCATGCTTGTGTGACCTTTTAATGTCCTGCCACCCTCCTAACTGTAAGCCCCATAAAAGAAGAGGCCACGTTCACCCCTGTACCCTTGCACTGAGCACAGTGCCTGGCTCATAGCAGTTGCTCTGAAAATAACTGTGGTGCCATCTTCCCAGAAGAGTCCTCAGAACACCTGTAAATTGTTTCACAAGGGACAGGGCACTCCTCACAGTGAGCTCACTTCATTCTCCCGCCAACCTACACATTACCCCCATGTTGCATACAGTGTATTCATTTCCTATTGCCACAGCAGCCAATTACTTGGTGCCTAAATCAACAGAGCCAGCTTATCTTATAGTTCTGGAGGTCAGAAGTCCAACTCAGGTCCCACTGCCAACATCAGGGTGCCAGCAGGGCTGCATTCCTTCCCGGGGCTCTTTCCTTGCCTCCCGCCTTCCAGAGGCTGCCCACAGTCCTTGGCCATGAGCCACAGTCCTTGGCTCACGGCCCCTTGCTCCATCGTCAAGGCTGGCAATGTCCCAGAGCTCCACCTGAAGCCAGGAAGGGTTCTCTGCTTTTAAGAACTCGTGTGATTAGATTGGGGTCACCGGGATAATCCAGGATAATCTCCCCATCCCAAGGTCTGTAACTTTAATCACATCTTCCAACACGTTCACAGGTTCCAGGGTTCGGGACAAGGGCATCCTTGGGGGTGGGGGGACCCACACAGCGTTGTGGCATCTAGCCAACACAGATTCAAAAACAGAGGTGAATTCACTTGCCCACCCCTCCCAGCCTGTGCTGGTGAGGGGGCTTCAGTTCAAACCTAGGTCTTTCAGGCTGCAGAAACTGAGCTCCTTCTCCCCTTGTGGTCCTTATATGTAAATTCCCAGGGCTCGGGATCCCTTTACAGGAAACCAAAGGGCAGGACACACCAGCCTAGCCCCCTTAAATAAATTAACTTTTATGTAGTTTTTAAAGTTGTGCTTTATTGTCATTGTTTTAACATAAATACATCTTTTTCAACTAGGGGGGAAAAAGAATCAACCCACCTCACTGGCTTGGGAGTGAAGGGAGTGGGCAGGCTTCTCCCTTCGCTAAACGTAGCGCCGCTCCTCTCTGCAATTAAATAAATGGCCAGCAGGTGGCGCGGCAGGCTCAGGGCCGGCTTTTCAGCCTCCCGGCCACCTCTTTTATGGGAGTGCGTGGGGTGGCAAGTGTCCGGGTCTTTCCCTCCTCTTCTTCAAAACCCACTCTGGGAGGAAATGCCCGGAGGGCCCCCGTCAGGGAAGGCAAGGGCATAAAGTCTAGCGGGTCACCCAGCCTCAAAGCAACTAGTCTGGGGACCTACATCACTGCCTACCCCATCCTGAGCCAGGCATAAGGGCCGGAGGTCAGCCCTGCACGAGTTCAATGAAGTCAGGCGTGGTTGCAGGGCATTTACACACATGTAGTGTTTCATCTCGTCTTCCCTGTGGCTCAGAATGAGACCTGGCATCAAAAATAGTGAACTGGCTGGGCAGGTAGTAGCAACGCATCATTTTTTATCTCTCCCAATTCCCACATAAAAATAAACTGGTAAAATGAGCAGAAGCAAAACCACAGACATTTGCTTCAAAATTAGGCAACATAGCCCTGACCGATGTGACTCAGCTGGTTGGGTGTCATCACACAAAGCAAAAGCTTTGCCAGTTCAATTCCCAGTTGCAACTGAAACCAGGAGGGGTCTTGCCCAGTCCCATAGCACGTGAGGTCAAAAGTCCTCGGGATGAACTGAGGGGCTGGAGCACTCCAGCCTGGCAGCCTCTGGAGACCGACCTGATTGGGCTCCCTTCCAGGACAGCGCCCCCTACTTACTAAGGAGGAACTGCTTGGAGCAGGGTCAGAATGGGGGAGGATGGTCAGGACAATCAAGAGGGAGGGAGAAGATCCAAGCCAAAGTGGCAGGAGGAGGAGGAGCCAGCACGTCAGGAGACAGGCCACCACGTGGGTGCGGACCGCAGGAAAACAAGGTGAGAGGGAGCTCGTGAGGCTGGAAAAGCCTTCCTGGACAGCGAAAGTAACTTCGCACAAAAACCCGCAACCGAGAGGTCTTCAGGTCAAATCCCATAGAGCAGGGGCGTCAAAGTCACTTTCACCAGGGGCCACATCAGCCTCGCAGTTGCCTTCCAAGGGCTGCATGTAATTTCAACCCCTTAACAGTTGAGGAGTAGTTACATTTATATAGTCCTGAAATTATTTCAGCCCTTGGAAGGCAACCACAAGGCTGATGTGGGCCCCGGTGAAAATGGGTTTGACACCCCTGCTCTAGACCGTGGAAAAGTCGACAGGCCAAGCATCTGGGTGCCTTCAACACACAGCTTGTGAGGGAAGAAAGGGCCAAGGGGGCCTATTGATTAAAAGTGACTTTAAAGAGGTGTCTTTTTTTTTTTTTACAGAGCAAGTCTAAACCATAGTAGCTAGAGATACGTGCTTAGGTGATAAAGTATTACTAGAAAATGATTGCAAAGTCAATTGCAGGGGCAGTGAAAGGGCTCAGATTGGAAGGGGGCGCTTGCAGAAAGCTGTGGAAATGCGTACTGGCCAAGTTCTATTTTATTAACTTTGGTCGTGGTTACAAAGTTGTCTGCCTTGAGATAACTCATTAAAACACCCATTTGTCTCATGTGGTTTTCCGTTTCTGTTCACTTGGTAGTAAAGGTTTAAGAAATGCAAGACTGAAATGACTGAATGAGTGAACAGCTCTACTAGGGCTCACTGGTCTCTTCTGACGGATGGGAAAGGGAAGACTCAGAGAGAAAAGCAGTTCATCTGAGGCCACACAGCTGCTGAGCCGCCCGGCTGGGCTCCAAACCAGAGCGAGGCTCATCTGTTCATTTGACAGTTGCTGACACCTGCTGAGTTGACTGCAAACAGCTGAGTTAAAACAGCCTGACTTCAGACCCACCGGCCCTGCCAGGGCATGGGGGTGGGGCGTGTGTAAGAGGTGTTTCTTGGTCTCGGTACCCAGCTGAGTACAACCGCAGCGCGCCCTAGGGCCCTTGTTCAGGGCCCATATGGTGCTCTCAGAAGCTGCACCGACACCCTGGTCCCCAACTCTGGACATGGAAATTAATTCAACTGGTGAAGTTTCGCTTTTGTTTCTCGACACCTCCCAGATTGTTCTGGAGGGAGGGTCTGGGAAATTCAGAAACTAAGAGGTCAGTTGACATCCCCGCCCACCTTGCAACCCCACCTGGGTTTGGGGGCACCAATGAGTTGGGCAAATGGGGAGAAGGTGAAACTGTGCCATCAGCCCTGCAGGCCGGGCCCCTCCCTCACCTGCCCTGGTCTCTGGTATCCCCAGCATTGGGCACTTGGTCTCACAGAAAGCAGGGGCCCAATCCATGTTTACTAAACGAATGAATGAATGAATGAGCTAGTGGTTTTGATCTATAGACTCCAACAATACTTTTAAATACGTCATCTTCCCCTCTAACATGGGAGTCATTACTGATGTCTGGCCCTGGGGCCCTGGGGGGATTGAACCCGTTAATGAATGTAAAACCCTTAGACTTGCATCCGGCTCACCCTGCACCCTCAACGAGTTATTCCTGAAAACTGAGAGAAGTTTGTCCAAAGTTAGGACCCAGTCAGGGAGGGATCAGGGGTCAGTCTGGGGCCAGGGTCAGAGGTCAGGCAGTGGAGAGAGCTAGTTTAGCACGAGGTTAGGGTGAAAGGACCTATTCGTGGCCAGTCCACAGTCAGATGTCTAAATCAACCCTCTATTCGTTACTATATTCCCACATTGTTCCAGAAGGCAGCTTTCAGGAATACCAACTGCAGAAACCAAAGGGACAGATGGCACCCCAGGACCTCTCAGCACAGAGCCACTGTTAAGGGTCTGACGGCCACTCTGAAGCCCACGCTGACAGCCCAGGTGCGAGCAGGGCCAGCCTCACAGGGTCCTGGTGAGAATTCCGTGATGGAACCCACTAAACGTTGGCTGTCGTCATAGGACACGGGGCCGACTGAGGTGGACCCAGGGGCCTGTTTGGGATGCACAGTGGGTGGTGGGCACCAGCATTCTCTCGATGGCCCGATCGGCACACCCTCTCCCCGTGAGCACTCCCCACCCCCGAGTCAGAACCAGGGACGTGGGTGTTCAGCTGGGATGGCTGGATCCACTCCGCCTGGGCTGCCTGACCGGCAGCTCCCAGGATACCTGAGGTCCACTGGCTCCGACCCCGCCCTCAGAACAGCCCGGCCCCAGCCCCCACCCTGACACCTCCTGTCTTCCTATCGCTGAATGTGTTTGCCAGGTGAGGGAAAGTCCACAAGGCCTGTTTTAAATGCTGAGTGTGTGTGTGTGTGTGTGTGTGTGTGTGTGTGTGTGTCTGGGGCTGTGTTAAGTTGCTGTTGTTGCTGTAACAACATAACCACTTCAGCAATGCTGGTATCTTATAGGTCGGGGTCAGCAGAGCTGTGCTCCTTCTGGAGTCTCCAAGGTAGAATCTGTCCCTTGCCCCTTCCTGGGTCAGGTGTCTGCCTGCCTTCCAGGGCTCCTGACCCTTGTCCCTCAGCAACTGTGTCACAAGACTCTGCTGCTTCTTTTTCTTTTAGGCTCGATTTCATTGATTTCCAAACTGATTTTCATTGTTTTCTTTCTTTTATTTGCTCTGGATTTGTTTGTGTGTTTTTTAGTTCCTTTAGTTGTAAGGCGAGGTTGTTTATGAGAAACTTTTTCTTTTTTGGCTTTTTGAGACAGGCCAGTATTGCTATGAAATTCCCTCTTAGAGCTCCTTTTGCTGTGTCCCATAGATTTTGTGTTGTTGTGTTTCCTTTTCTTACTGATTTTTAGAGAGAAGAAGGAAGAGAAAGAGAGAGAGAAACACTGATTTGTTCTTCATTCATTGGTTGATTCTTGTATGTGCCCTGACCTGGGATCGAACCTGCAACGTTGACATATCAGGACAACACTCTAACCAACTGAGCTACCCGTCCAGGGCTGATGACTCTGCTTCTTGTTGCCCTATCTCTTTCTCTGACTCTGACCCTGCTTCTCTCTTATCAGGACATTGACTCACACTGATAATCCAGAATAATCTTCCCGTCTCAAGGGCCTTAACTTCGCCAAATCTGGAAAGTCCCTTCTGATCGTGAGGTAAGTACCCACAGTTCCCCGGATTAAGATGCAGATATCCCTGGGAGACCGTGTGCTGCCCAGCCCAGGGCCTGGCCTTGTAAACGCCTCAGATGCTGTGAGCTCCCTGCCCTCTTCTCTACCGAGAGAAGAACTTACGAACCAGGGAAACAGCCCTGCTTCTCAGCCCAAATAAGTTTTCATAAAATGTCCCATCAGAACATGAAGGCAAGAAGTAAAGCATCCCTTTCATTCCTTCTAGCGTGTGCACAGGGCACCATGCTCACCTCCCTGTGGTCCCAAGGGGCGGCGACCAGTATGAAGCTTTGCCTGCTGGGGGAAATCCAGGCCATTAAAGACTCCGCTGGACCTTGTTACTCACTTAGGATTGAAAAGACCATTTTTTTTTAATCAACTGATGTGGCCCAAGGATGCAATGGCCACCAGCTCTGCAGAATGTGTTAAACAGATCAAAGGAGAAAAGCAACCGTGTCCTGGGGACTCAGATCCGTGCCCCGCCCCTGCTTTATCTGAATGTCGGGCTCTGGGTCTGGACTCCCAGCCACGGAGACCGTGCAGGGAGGACAAGGCAAAGGTACTCAGGACACCCTCCTGCCTCTGATCCATGGAAGCCACTGCAGCTAGCATCCCTCTAAAAAACAGTTCTTTTAGCTGAAAGTCATAAATCTCCTCTTGTCTAACTGACAGGTGGATTGTTGCCTTTGCTTGCAGGAGACACAATACATAGGGAGCGGTCAGCCTTCACAGTGGGAAGGGGAAGTCGGGCAAACACCAAGGTCAGAACCTGATCTGTCAACCAGCAGACAGGAGAGCTGAGGGGCCGCGTGTTGGGGGGAGGAACGCCCGTCAGGGACCTGGCTAGCCCAGACTGCCCTAGAGCTGTCCTGTCCCCACCTGGAGCCTTTGCCTGTCTCTGCTGCAAACAGGCTGGGCTGACTCCCTGCATTTAACTCTCAAAGGCAGCCCTGTTTCTCGTTTTCGTGTTGCTGAGGTGGCCACTTTACCGCAACCCCCCAAAACTGACAATTCAAGAGTAAAAGGTAAAAAAAAAAAAGAAGGTGAAGAGATAGGGACAAGATTGAATTGGGAGAAGGAAAGCCAAGGGCAACCAGGAGTGATGTCATGTAGGCAACACAGCTTCAGAGTCCTAGGCACATGGGCCCCAGACCTACCTCTGAGCTCCCCAGTAATCACTGCAAAAAGGGAAACAGTGACGACCACACGATTCATAAGGCCTGCCAGCTAAAAGCAAAACCACTCTTCCCCCCACAAGGAAAACGTCAGTTCCTGTTAGTAAAATGTGGAAGAAACTATTCTGGAGTTCTTGTGGAGAGCCACTGTGGGCAGAATGGATGGATCCTGTCCTCAGCAAGATCCTCACAGTAAATCCAGCAGCTAACTGGCTTTCCAGGGCTGTTCCTGATGAAGGCCCACAGCTTGATGCTGAAGCCCCGTTTAGTAAAGACAGTTCCCTCCTGGCGAGTCCTCTAAGGTTAAGTGCTGCGGAATACCCATTCAGGTGAGGGTTACTACAGATAAGAAGTTGAGTGATCAAAGTCATCCTTTATGAGTTTATGGGTCTGGGAGATGTATACATTTCTGCCTCTGTGCTTCCTGCACGTTGGCAGCTAGATCCAGAGACTTGATCAAAGTCGAGTTCAGTTCCTCTGGGTAGATTCTCCATGAGCTGGTGGAAACACTAGACACCAGTGAACACTGGACACCAGTGAGCATGAACTGTCAATAACCACTCATGGAGCCCTGACTGGTGTAGCTTAGTGGATTAAGCTCGGGCCTGTGAACCAAGAGATCACGGTTCGATTCCCAGTCAGGGCACATGCCTGGGTTGCAGGCCAGTTCCCAGCAGGGAATGCACAGGAAGCAACCATACATTGATATTTCTCTCCCTCTCTCCTTCCCTTCCCCTCTGAAGATAAAATAAATTTTTAAAAATCTTTAAAAAAAAATAAATAACCACACATGGAAATACGGGTAAATTTCACCAACACAATGCAGAAGAAACCAGACACCAGAAGGTATTCACTGTATGATGTAATGAACAGAAACAGACAAAACTAATATATACTGCCAGCAGTCAGGATAGCAGTTAAACCTCGGAGGTCATGACTGTAAGAAAGAGTGAATGGGCCCTGAATGGTGCGGCTCAGTTCATTGGGCGTCATCCCACAAATCCAAAGGTCGCCAGTTCAATTCCCGGTCAAGGCAAATGTCTGGGCTGTGGGTCTGGTCCCCGGTCAGGGTGCTCACCCTGGTCGGGGTGCAGGTGAGAGGCAACCAATAGCTGTTTCTCTCTCACATCCACGTCTCTCTCCCTCTCTTCCTCCCTCCCTTCCCCTCTCTCTAAAAATAAATAAATAAAATCTTTTTTTAATAAGAAGTAAGTGTGAGAGGGCTTATGGGGCACTGGAAATGAGTGTTGATGGCATGGATGTGTTCAGTGTGTGAAAAGTCTGCTGATACGGGCACTTTTCTTGGTGTAGGCTGCATTTGAATAAAAGGGTTTTAAAACTGGAATCAGGTCATTGTGATACAGGTTTCAAATTAGGCTGCTGTTTGAGGAGGCAGGACTCCAGTCTGTGACCAGAACTGGAGCTTATTCTAGGACTGAAATCTGGACTCAGCCAAGATCAGGGTCAGCGTACGCAGGGTCAAGACCTGTCTGTGACACGAGGGCTAGTGCCGCTTGGTCACTGCCATTCCAGGGTCTGGCCACTTGATGTCTCCACTCGACAAACTGCTAAGCCAGGAACTGCCTGGACCATCAAAGGCCCTGCCCTGGGAGAGGTGGGAGCTCCCAGCTCAGGGACAGGCTGGGAGCTCCAGGGAGTAACACCAAGTGCAGCAGAGCTGGCCAGTGTGGGTTCGGGGGCCAGGCTCCGTCCGTGGTGCAGCGGGCGGCAGGGGGGACCACAGAAGCAAGGCCAGTGCAGAAACCCTCGGCCTGGTCCCCTATCTCAGTCAGCGTTGTTTTATTCATTCATCCATTCATCCATTCATGCATTCACTATTTAATGAGCTCCTGCTCTGGGCCAGAAACCAAGGATTCAAGGGCGGCAAACGGGCCAGAGCCCCTGTCTTCCTGAGGCTCACATCACAGTCACACCCCCTCGCTTCTCTCTATGCCCACCCCGGGCCTGCCATCCTCAGTTCCCTACAAGCCCAGAAGAACCTCCAACATTCAAATCCACCTCCCAACCTCAGGCAAGACCCCCTTTTCCTTGGTTGTTATCTGTCTTTCCCACTAGGATGGGTGTCCAAAGGGCAGGGGTCTCGTCTGTCCTCTAGACCCCAGTGTTCTCTAGGCCCTGAGGTAGATGACCAATAAGTACTTGTTGAGTGGAAGTGGATAGTAGCAAGGTGGTCACATCATCCCTGCACAACCCAGAGAAACGAAGCAAGGGGACTGACTGCCTCTGGGTCTGGAGCGCCCGGCTCCCCAGACCTTACGATTCCGGGGGAAGCCTCTGTCGGGGCTGTTGGTGATGTGGGTGTGTGTGGTCACCTGAGTAGGACTGAGCACCGGAAGTTTCAGGGCTCCAGGGCTGCTGCCAGCCCAGCTCAAGGACCCTGGGGCAAACCCACTTCCCCTTTTTCAAAAGTAAACATGGTGGGGGGTAGGGAGGACAGGCCAGGCTTCCGCACCCCAGCGACAGACCCAGGGACCTGGCGACAGGAACAGGATATAGGAGGCAGCAGAGATTAAGTAGGAACCAGCTGGGGCTGCCCTGTCTGACTCCGCCAGCAACTACCTCAGTCCAACCTTGGCAGATGATGAAGGGCAAACAGACCAGCTGGGGGGAGGCCTGCTAGGATCCTGGGAAAGAGACCTGGGCGTGACTTTGGGGGAAATGGGTGGGAGAGGAGGGGACAGAGAGCAGGTACCCCCTAGAGGAGGGACAAGGGAGTAACTGCCAGAGACACGGACTTGGATGGCCACGTGGGTGCAGGCCGATACCCTGGACCTTCAGAGGCCCAGTTTGTCCCATTTCCTTGGACACCAGAGATGGGGGACGAGGGTGGGGCCTCCAGCACCAGGGTCTGCATTCTGCTGCCCCGTGCATGTCCAATCAACATCTCCATGTATGCTGGTCCATGGAGGGTTAGAGCAGCCCCGCCCTGCCCACTAGAACTTTCTGCAAGGATGACAAGGTTCTAGAGCGAAGTGTTCCAGTATGATAGCCATTAGCCACACAGGCCAGGAGCTGCCATACTGGAGAGCACAGCTCTGGACCCGTGTATAAGCGGATGGGCAAGGCCACCTCCCCTCCCTGCACTCTCTCTCATCCTCCTCTTCTTCGTGTGGCTCAAACTATCAGTCACAAACGATGTTGCAATGGGTGTGACTTTCACAAGCCATAAACTCAGGTGAAACAAATATATGACATACTTAATTTTTCTATAGTTGAACGTAATGTCTATCTCAAGTGTCCATCCTGACTACTGGCAGAGATTTACTCAATAAGTCCAGGTTAAGAGCAGCCATGTGAGGGTTTCCTCCTCCCTCTTTTCTCAGAGTGCCTCTGAGTCTCAGGCCAGGTCAGCCAATGTAGGCGGCACCCAAGCATGGGGAGGGGGGCATTTGGGGCCTGAGGGGCTACTGTCCATGCTGGCATCCAGCTATTAGTTCATGTCCTGCTTATTCATTCTCTTCTTTTTCTTTATTGTTTTTTAATTTACTTAGAGAGGGGGAAGGGGGAAGAAAGAGAGGGAGAGAAACATCAGCGTGAAAGAGAAATATCAGTTGGTTGCCTTTCATACGTGCCCCAGCTGGGGACCAAACCCACAACCCAAGCATGTGCCCTGACCAGGAATCGAACCAGTGACCTCTCACTTTGTGGGATGACACCCAACCAACTGAGCCACACCAGTCAGGGCTCAATCTCTCCTTCGATCTCCAAACTTCATCTCTAGGTCCTCCTATTCCTACCACTCCTGCAGGGCAGAAGGGGCAGGACAGAAGCCTTTCTCGAAGACCCATCCCAGCATCTAATTCTGTTGTCCCCACCCGCCACGTACTACTGTATCGCCCGCACCCCGCACACTTGTTAACATTAATAAACACTCCCTGTGTACCAGGCGTCTTCTGAGCCCATTTAGTCTCCCCAACAAATCTCTGATATAAATACTATTTTGCAGATGAAAAACTGAGGCATAGAGACGTAGTGTGAATAAATTCACACAGAAAATATTATTGGGCTAGGACCTTAAAAACCAATATTAAATGTGCATCACCCAGCAATACTATGTCTAGTAATCAACCCCAGAAATATGCTGGCAAAAGTCTGAGAGTAATTATGACAACACCATTTGTTGGGGTTTTTTTTTAAGATTTTATTTATTTATTTTTAGAGAGAGGGGAAGGGAGAGAGAAAGAGAAGGAGAGAAACATCAGTGTGTGGTGGCCTCTCACACACCCCCTACTGGGGACCTGGCCCGCAACCCAGGCAGGTGCCCTGACTGGGAATCGAACTGGCAAGCCTTTGGTTTGCAGGTTGGCACTCAATTCACTGAGCTACACTAGCCAGGGTGACAACACCATTTGTGGCAGGACTCTTTGTAGTAGTAGCAAATGGCTAGAAACTACTCAAATGTCCATCAACAGGGCATTAAGTGAATTAATCATGATACATTCAGGGATGTCCAAACTTTTGGCATCTCTGGGCCACATTGGAAGAAGAAGAGTTGTCTTTACATACACAAACACTAACGAAAACTGATGAGCAAAAAAAAAGGTAAATCTATGATTTTGTGTTGGGCCACATTCATAGCCATCATGGGCCGCACGTGGCCCACAGGCTGCAGGCTGGACAGCCCTGGATGGAGTACTATGCAGCCATAAAAAGGAATGGGAGCTATGTCTATACACTGTAATAGAGTGAACTTCGGAACACAGTGTTAATGAAACAAGTGTATGTGGCATGCTACACTCTATGCAAGAAAAGGGGATGTAAATACTATAATATACATATATGCTTATGTTTGTAATAAAAAAACAAAAACTTTTTAAAAAAATGATTACCTATTGGAGAGGAAGAGACTAAAGCAGAAGGAACAGGCATAGAAAGTACACTTACCTGAAAATACTTTATTTTGAAGATTTGGCAGAGGACCGATATAAAAGTTCTACATACTTATTAAAGCAAAATTGAATTTTAAATAAAGTAATCCCTAAAACTTGATAGCAAAATGAAACAGATCTATCAAACTATGAATTAAATCGATAGTGTTACCACTCAGAGAAGAATTCTTTCAAATGACATTAGACACAGTAATTTGATTATATATTCCCATCAGGATATATAACGGACAAGGACTCAAAGGACAAGAAGAACAGGAAAAAAAAAAGAGTTTTTAATCTTAAAATGTTTTTGGTAATTTTATTTTATGTTTTTTAATTATTTTATTGTTGTTCAATTACAGTTGTCTGCATTTACCCCCATCACTCCCCCCACCCCAGCCAAATGCACTTCCCTCCCCTGCTTCCACCCCGCCCCTTGGTTTTGTCCATGTGTCCTTTATAGTTGTTCCTGATGGTAATTCTACTATTGGTAAACATCATTATTTTATACATTATGGAATAAAGCAAATACATCTGAAGTATTTTAATTGAAGTTATTGGGGCGACATTGGTTAACCAAACTACACGGGTTTTAGGTGCACAATTCCAAAAACAAATAAATCCAATGTTATTGCCATTAGAAGCCAAGACTCTTGGCCTCAGAGAAGAGAAATACAAATATAGAATCAAAGAAGTAAAAACTCTGTAACCTGAATTGAAGATGAAATGTCAGTGCGAACTCAAGGCCTCAGATCTTTCGATCTCTACCTATTGCAAAGGCCGAGAAACAATTACCAACGCAATAGCTCTGGGCACCCCCAGGGAAAAGATTGCAAAACGGCTAAATACCACTTCCCACGATGGAATCAGGGCTCCTTGGAGAAATGGCTGATTCAAGATCTGGAGCAAAGAAAAATCTACTAGACGAACCTACAACATCTTGCCATTCCAGAAAACAAGAAAGGTACAGAGTCGGGCCGAAAGGCTCGAAAGCGATTTGGAAGAGGCTCTGGTTGGCCAATGATGAGACAGTTTGAGCATCAGTAAGGTTTAAAATCAAACAAGTTTAAAATACATAAGTTTATAATGACACTTAAAAAGGAAGGAAAAAGAGGAAACCTCATTGGATTCCCCTTGAGCCTGTTAGGAAAGTGACTCATCATTTTGAAAATTGCTAAACAAAGAGAAAGAATTATCCATTTTTTCTGCTTGTTCTATATGAACTGGGTCTTGTAACTAAATAATTGGTTAGAGAAAGTTTCTCGTGCTAAAGTATTTCTGCTAATAAAAAAGAGACTAAAGATCTTGCATTTTTGTATTTTATAACCTTTAACAAAACAATAAATTTAAGCTATGATCATCCATAGCTCAGAAAGAGAGACAAATATACATGATATGCCTCCTAGTAGAGATATACAAAGTCACCTGTGAAATATTATTGCTAAAAAAATGTATAACTTGACTATTAAAATACTAGTCACATAAAATAAAGCAGCAGGGGAATATGTTAAATGACACCACAGAGATGCAATCAGCAAAATCCAGAAGACAGCAACCCCTACAAGACAGATACTTCCTTTCTCAATAAGTAGGTTGAAGACAGTAAGGGAGAATCACTCCAGGCCCCGTCTATCTCACCTCCATGCTTAGAAAAAGAGAGCGACGGAGGGAAAACCTATAGATTACAAGAGGCTTAAGAGACATTAATCGGTGCAAAATATGGACCTTGTTTGGATCTTAACTCAAAAAAACACAAATACGCATTTAAAATTATGTAAAAATTGGGTATGTTTGAACTCTGGATGTTTGACAGTATTAAGAATTTGTTGTTGATTTTTTACACATCATAGTGGTATTGTGGTTACATGTTTAAAGTTCTTATCTTTTAGAGAGACCTAAGGAAGTGTTTGCAGTTTAAATAATATGATGTCTGATGATTGCATCAAAATAACCCCACAGAGGAGGGAGGAACACGGGCACATGAAAGCTGGGTGATGGGCACATGCAGGATTATTACACTATGCTCTCTACTTTTGTATGTGCTTAAAATTTTCCATAATAAAAAGTTTTAAGGGAAAAAAGATAATATTTTTTCTATATTTCTGATATGAAAACCACCTCCGAGGCCAAAGGTACTAGTCTAAACCTGAGAAAGGTGATGGGATAAAAGTGTTTGTGCTGAAAAGGAAACACTATTCAAACTGTTTTGTAGTTGAGGGGACACTCACGTAGTATGAAACCAACCATTTTAAAGGATACAGTTCAGTGGCATTTAGTACGTTCACAATTTTGTACAACCCCCACCTTTGTCAAGTTCCAAAACGTTCTCGTCCCCCCAAAAGGAGACCCGGACCCATTAAGAAGTCACTCCTCATCCCCCCGCTCCCCAGCCTGTGGCAACCACCTCCCTGCTTCCCGTCTGTTTGCGTTCACCGCTTCTCCAGATTCCCTGTAATAGCACCACGCATTACGTGATCTTTTATTTCAGACTCAGCCCAACCACAGATTGACTGAGCTCTGTTCTGAACCAGGCACTAGCTAGTGGTAGAGATAAGATGGTGAAAAAGACACATATGATCACTGCCTTTATGGGCTTCTAAGACAGCCATTATGTAAGTAAATACACACAATTAACTATCTAATTACAGACGTGCAAATGCTACAGAGTTGAAGAACAGAATCTACAGGGAAGGGAAAACAAGAAGAGTCTGATCCAGTTTGGGGACTGAGGAAAGGCTTCTCTAAAGAGGGGGCGTTTAAGCCAACCTTTGAAGAATGACTTGGGGTCAGCCACAGGAAGGAGGGACAAACCTTCCTGGCCAGGTTGGGTCCAGGGTATTGAAAGGTCTAAACAGAGGACTCATGAAATTTGATCTGCTGTCATTAGGGGTTTTTGTTTTTGCCTTTGTTTTTGATTGTCTAAAGTCCATAGTTTACATTAGGGTTCATTTGTGTTGCATAGTTCATTGGGTGTTGACAAACGTGTAATGACATGAATTCATCGTTACAGTGTCACACAGAACAATTTCACTGCCCTAAAAACACCTGGTGCTTCACCTCTTCCTCCCTCTCCCAAACCCCTTGACTGCTGGCAACCACTGGTCTTTCTACTGTCTCCTATGATTCTGCCCGTTCCAAAATGTCATGTAGTTAGAAGCATTCAGTATGTAGCCTCTTCAGACTGGTTTTGCTCACTTAGCAATATGCATTTAAGGTTCTTCCATGTCTTTAAGTCCTTTCATGCTTCGTAGCTCATTCTTCGTGTGTGGGATAACATAAACTTTATCTCTTTTACCAATTTTGAGTGTACATTTCGGTGGAATTAAGTATATTTGCATTGTCATGCATCCACCACCACTATCCATCTCTGGAACTTAGCTCGTCCCTTTTTATTGCAGAATAACATCCCATTGTGTGGATATACCACTGTCTGTTTATCCCTTCACTTCTCGAGAGATTATTTGTTTTTCAGTAAGAACATGGGCTGTCATGTGGAAGACCAATTGGAGGAGGACTAAGAATGCAAGCAGGGAAGCCAGGGAGGTGGCTTATGCAGTCATCCAAGTAAGAGATGACAGTGACTTCAACTGGGGTGGACTGAGCACAAGTGGAGGGAAGAGGACGAATGTGAGAGAGTAAGTGGGGTGGGACCGGCAGAAAGTGAGGAGGGATTGAATGTGGAGGGCTGGGGGAGGGAGGAGTTAAGGTGAGGTCCGGCGTTGTGGCTTGGGTGACTAGGTAGGTAAATGGTCATGTCACTGATGGAGAGGGAGAAATAAAAAGGGAAGGACAGGTTCGGGAGAAGACCACAAGTTCAGCTTTGGATCTGATGTTCTGAGTTTGACGTGTCCGAGAGACAGCCAGTTGGAAATGTGAAGTGCCCCATGGAACATACAGGTCTTTCCCCTCCCTTACCAAACAGTCCAGCCCTTTGACCTTAACTCTATCCCTGAACAGGCAAAGTTTCTTCCAGCTCAGGGACAGGACATTGCTGTTCCCTCTGCCCGGAATACTTCCCACCCCAAATGGCCACATAACTAGCTATGTTCAGATCTCAGGTCAAATGTCACTGAATCAGAGACTCCTTCCTGAGACCCAAACTAAAGATAGCATAAGGAGTGAGCTAGGGACCCGCTAGTTAGACTTTGCTGTGACAATGCTGCACTTTAAAAAAAAAAAAAACAAAAAACACTTCTGGAAACTCAGTGCTTACAACAGTAAACATTCATTTCTCACCCAGGGGTCAGTGGGTCGTCTAGGGTTCATCAGGGCTGGGCCGGGCTAGGCTTGGCTCCTGGCGCTGGGTGGAGTGCAGGGCTGCCTCGAGTGTCTTCCACTCGAGTGTCTTCCACTCGAGTCCAGGCTGAAGGAGCCCCGCTACTGGAATACATGGTTCTCGTGGCCGGGGACAGTTGCTCAAGAAAGATGAATAGAAACACTCGGTGTCTTGGGACTGGCTTCTGTCACTTCCACACATATTCTTGTGGCCAATCACATGGCTAAGTCCAGTATCAACAGATTAGAGAAGTATATTCCTCCCACAAGGAGGGCTGGGGGAAGTAAACATTTGCTGAACAATCTACAACAATCTACCATAGGACCCGACTCTTCCTAGGTGGACATATTGAGTAATCCCTGTCCACTCTTAGAGGATACTATCTTGTATGAATGAATGAATGAATGAATGAATGAATGAATGATGTACCTTTCTTTTTGAAACATTTTATTTATTTCTTTTCAGACAGAGGGGAAGGGAAGGAGAAAGGGACAGAAACATCCATGTGTGGTGGCCTCTCAGGCGCCCCCTACTGGGGACCTGGCCCACAACCCAGGCATGTGCCCTGACTGGGAATCGAACCGGCAACCCTTTGTTTCCCAGGCCAGCACTCAATCCACTGAGCCACACCAGCCAGGGCAGGGGTATGTACCTTTCAAGGCAAGAAAATACTCCTCATTTTCCAAATGAGGAACCTGAGACTCAGAGAAAGGAAGTGACTCCCCGAAGGTCACAGAAACCACCTGTGGTGAGCGCAGCCTGTCTGGTTCCTTCGGCTCAGTTCCCTACACACAGTGAGTGAGGTAGGAAAATGCCATTCTCTGGGAAGGGGGGCTATATCACCCATTGTGCCCTCTCTCTGAGGCTCGGTTAACAGGCACATCATCAGGGAGCAAGTACACCAGAGGTTTTCCCCACTGATTCAGCCTCAGGTCTCCCTCCTAAGCCAGGTAGGACCTTGACGTGTTATTTCCGGGTCCCAGAGCCCAGAATGTTAAGTGCATGCTGAGCAAATGAGTCACCAGGACAATGGTGACTTTAATTGCTGAGTAAGTATTTCCTGAAATTCTGCGTCCCAGCCCAACTGTGCCCGCCCCTAAGGTACAGACAGTCAGTCACCTCTATGTCTGCAGAGGCTCTGCATTGTCTAACTAACACAGAACGGAGCTCGTGGCAGAGCGCAAGGACTAGGCATAGGCACAGGGAAAGTCTGGAAGGACATGCCACAGATAAACAGGGCCACTTCCTTCGAAACAGGCTTGCTTAGGACTTCCACTCTCCACTTGAAATCTCCGCCTAACTTTGGAACAGTTCACAACGAGCATAAGTTGCTTCTGTAGTCAGGGAGGAAAAAGCAGTCTGCAAACATTTCCAAGTCTGCACTAGCGTGCAAAAAGCAATCACTTGCCGGTTGGTTGGGAAACTCCTGAAAATCATCTTCCTTCAGAATCCTACTCCCACGCGTTGTTAGAAGCCTGTTTTCAGGAACTGAGTCAATTCCCAGCCATTCCCTCAGCCAGCCAGTAAGCACCTACCATGCGTCAGGGCTAAGAGAGCCACCCTGGCGAGGAGTGACAGGCTGGGGAACAGGTGGCAGTCAGAGTCAGTGAGGGCTGCGTTCATAGCATTGCTGACATGAATAGGGCTGGCCCCTGGGCCAGACATTGTGCTAAGTGTTCCACATGGATTAACACGTTTAATCCGCGCGACAAGTCGATGTGGTAGGAGCTAAAATTATCCTGTTTTACAGCTGTGGCAACTGAAGTGCAGAGAAGCAAAGGAACTTGCCCAAGGTCACAGACGAGCAGATGGTAGAACGGACATTTGATCCCAGAGCCTGTGCTCCTCACCACTGCCCCACACTGCCTCCCACGAGGAGTCTGCCAGAATTCCGCAGGCAGAAAGTGGCAGCATCAGAATCCAGACCAATCAGCCTCCAAAGAGTATGCTCTTCACTGATAAGACGTCCTTTTCATTGCTGCCCCTCCCCATTTCTGGCTCCAACACCAACATGCTGGGTGACTTGGGTCACTCCCTGAGCCTCAGTTTCCATGGCTGAAAACGGAAAGCACATTGCTTACCCCAGGGAGCTGAAGGGACTTGTGTGAGAGGACAGTAACTCCTGTGGAATGAGAAACTCCGTTAAGATATGTGGGTTCTTCCTGCTTTCCAGGAGTCCGGTGCTGTTGGCCAAGTGGACGCAGGAGCAGCCCCGTCTGTGAGCTCTAGACCGAGGGGTGCATTCGGTGGGGCCAGTGGCCAGGTGCAGGATGAAAAGTCAAGGCTTACTGTGTATCCAGAAAACTCAGCTGAAGGAACACTGGAATAAACAACTCCTAGAAGTGGCGGGGGGAGTTGGGTTTGTCATCTTTCCTGTTTTCCCAGCCTGGCCTCGTCCCAAAGCCTCTTCTTAATCTTGTCAGGACTTTGGCCCTCTGCCCCAGGAAGGAGCCGCCAGGAGGCCCACGGTGAGCCAAGTCTTCAAGGAAGCGATGTCTTTTGTGGGTCAAGAGAAGGCAAGAGGCTTTCTGGGAGAAAGGAGAAGGCAGATACAGAACAAGGGGAGGGCCCAGCGGCAGGCTCCTCCTTGAACCAATGGAGGAACTGAGGCTTAGAACAGGCAAGGTTTATTCATTTGCTGGTGGCAGGGGCGGGGCAAGTAGCCTACAGCAGACCCTCCGATAACTTCATTTCAGGCAATGTCTCTTGTTATAATGTCAATGAGATGCCCTAGGAACTCAACTCCCGTTTATATCAATCAGTATATGGTAAAATTGGTTTGTTCTAGGTCATTTTGCATAGCTCCAAGAATCTATGGAAATGTTAAGTGAGGACATACCATGTACTCCTGCCTCCCCATCCTGAGCCTTCCCTACCACACAGAACCAAGTGCTCACTCCCTTCCTACTCTCGGGCCACCCAGGCAGGTGGAGCTGCTGGCACTCCCTTTCTTCCACAGATTTTCCCAGTAACACCTCTCCATCACTACACAGGACACTAGTAAACACAGGTGTGGGGCCTGTGGGGACTGTAAAGATCTTGTTGGCTTTGACCACCTAGAAAATGGGGATGATTGGCCCTCTGGAACAAAGAACCAATGCTTCCTGAGTACCTACGGTATACCAACACGGTGCCAGACACATTCACCCTGCTACATCCTCTAACCATCACACTAACTGTGGAAGTAGATCATGTCCCCATTTTGCATGTGAGGAACCTGGGGCTGATAGGAGAGAGGTTTTCTGCCAACTCTACCTCCTTCCTGTAACTCTCTTCTGAGCTCCAGACTCGGTTATCTACTTTGCGTTGCACATCCCCATTTGTACACCCCATATACTTCTCAAACTCAACTTGAATGAGGCCCTGGCCAGGTAGCTCAGTTGGTTAGAACATTGTTCCAACACACCAAGGTTGTGGGTTCGATCCCAGGTCAGGACACATACAAGTATCAAGTATCAACCAGTGAATGCACAAGTTGATGTTTCTCTCTCTCTTCCCCCCGATTCTTCTCTCTAAAATTAATTAATTAATTAATTTACAAAAACGCTCAACTTGAACAAGTCTAAACTCATCACTTCCTTCTAACCACTGACCTCTGCTTTCCCATCACAGGCTCACTACTCAGCAACCAGGATATCAACTTGACTCCACCCTCTCCCCTGGTCCTATCTCCAAGTAGCAGCCTGGACCAGTGGTCCCACTGGTGACTCTATTTCCCAGACACAGGATTTCCTTAACTCCAGGGTTTGGAGCATAGTCCAGACTTTCATTGTCTCACTTCCAGATGACTCCCACAGTGTTTTTTTCTTTTAGATTTTATTTGTTTATTTATTTTTAGAGAGAGGGGAAGGGACGGAGGAAGAGGGAGAGAAACCTTTATGTGAAAGAGATACGGTGATTAGTTGCCTCTTGCACACCCCCAAGTGGGGACCTGACCTGCAGCCCAGACATGTGCCCTGACTGGGAATTGAACCAGTAACCTCTCGGTTCGCAGGCAGGCACCCAATCCACTGAGCCACACCATCCAGAGATCCCACAGCTTCTGAATAGGCCATTCTGACTCCAGATTAGCCCTGTCCCCATCTAAGCCCCACCCAAATGTTAGGGTAATTTTTTCTAAAATGCCAGTCTTCCTAGTCTCACCCAACTGAAAATGTCTCAGTGGCTTTCCAGTGCCCCAAAGAGAAACCCCTTACCTGGGCTTAACAGGCCCCCCAAATCTTGGCCCTTGCTGCTCACCCTGGTCTCAGGTTGGGTCACTCTCTACTCCCTGTGCCTGCCTCCCCCAGCCTCAGATGTCCTGGATGCTCACAGTTCCTCTTTTGCTTCAGGGCCTTGGCACATGCTGTTGTCTCTGCCTCCCCTGGTGAACTCCTTCTCATCTTTCAGGTCCCAGCTTAGTCACCACTTCCTGACTACTCTCTGGTAAGCTCGTGAGCTATCACTCCAGTGAATTCCCACAGCTCCCCTGCACGTCCTCCCCCGCTACCTGCCCCCCTCCTCTCACATGCCCCTGTATGGACCAACAAAGCCTTCACAACCGGCACCAAGTGTTGGGGCAACACTTGTCAACGGAAAAAGAATGCATGCCACATGTGTGACTACAATTTTCCAGCAGCCACATTTTAAATAGTGAAAAGAAATAGGTGAGGCCCTGGCCAGGTAGCTCAGTCAGTTAGAGCACTGTCCCAATACGTCAAGGGTGTAAGTTCAATCCTGGATCTGGGCACATAACGAATCAATCAATGAATGCATAACTAAGTAGAACAACAAATTGGTGTTTCTCTGTCTCTCTCCCTTCCTCTCTCTTTCAAAAAGTCAATCAATAAAAATTATTTTTTAAAGAAATAGATGAAATTAATTTTAATAACATGTTTCCACCCAATGTTTCAAAAAAATAGTATTACTTCAACATATAATCAATATAAAAATTCTTAATATTTTATTTTCTTCTTGTACTGAGACTTCAAAATCTGATGTCTATTTTACACTCACAGCACACCTCAGCTTGGACCAGCCACATTTGAGTGCTCAGTATCACCATGTGCTAGTAGCAACAAGACTGGACAGTGTAGTTTCAGAGGATGCTTAAAGTTAACTGGTCTGTATCCTGTTCCCAGAGACACTAATTCTGAGAAATATGCATAGGCATTCTGTAGAAAAAAGGGATTCTAAGTCAAATAAGTCTTAAAAACACTGACAAAGTGAAGCAGGATTTTTATGCTTAAGAACCTCCCAGAGTTTTATCTGTGCTAATATATGATGTGATACTAGAAACTGACCACAGAACATGTAGCATTTACATAACTCATCTGAGCTTGGATCTCTGTTCCTGTAAAGCGTTGCCGGGAATTAGTGTCCAGTAGAATGTTTCCTGGTAAATGCTGGTTTAGCCCTGGCTGGTGTGGCTCAGTGGACTGAGTGCCAGCCTCCGGACCAAAGGGTCATTGGTTCGATTCCCAGTCAGGGCACATGCCTGGGTTGCAGGCCAGGTCCCCAGAAAGGGGGGCATGAGAGGCAACCACACACAGATGTTTCTCTTCCTGTCTTTCTCCCTCCCTTCCCCCCTCTCTGAAAATAAATAAATAAAATCTTTAAAAAAATAAATGCTGGTTTAGCCACATCCCTCATTCAGTCAATGAGTGAGGGATCCCAGAGAAAGAATTTGGGGTTCAGGCAGCCTACCTCATGTGCCTCTGAGCCTGGCACAGAGGAAGTACCCAAAACCTGACTGAACTGGCTAATTCTGGGAAGATACAGAGCGCAGGCCTAGAATCAGTAAGTAAAAATTGCAGCATATTTGAGTTCAAACAGGAAAGTTTTTTGGCCCTGGTTGGTGTGGCTCAGTTGGTTGGAGTGTTGTCCCTTAAACTGAAAGGTCGCGGGTTCAATTCTCGGTCAGGGCACATGCTTAGGTTGTGGGTTCAGTCCCTGTTCGGGGCACATATGAGGACCAACCGATCGATGTTTCTCTCACATGCTGATGTTTCTCTCCTTCTCTCTCTCTTCCCTTCCCCTCTTTCTGAAATCAATACGCATGTCTTTGGGTGAGGATTTAAAAAAAAGAAGAAGAAAGTTGTTTTGGGTTTTGTGTGAGTTTTTAAAAGTTTAAAGTAAACTTGCCAGATCTGTCTGGAAAATGCAATTGGTAGCCTTATAAGATAATGATTTCTTCACCACTAGGAGTGATTAAGGCTGGAGTTCTGGGGGATGGAGGTGGGAAGGGTCTTCCCCAGAGTCTCAAATTTCCTTTCTTCAGAACAAAAAGAAAGAAAGGAAGAAAGCAAGCAGTGGGCATGAGAACTTGAACTTTAGAGGAAAGCGATCATATGTGCATGCAGACGTGTTCTGGGCCCTTTATTAAGAACACACTTCGGGATTCTGGAGGCCCAGCAGAGTTACAGCCAAAGCCCCTTTGAGGCTACAGGTCCTTGGTTCAATTCAGAAGATTTTTAAATCTGTTTTATAAGTAGTCCACATCTGGTCAATGACTAATTGAATCCATTAATCATCAACCAATCAAAATGTACGTATGTCTGGGCGGTGGACAAGAGGATGGTCTGCCTTAAAATTGTTTTTGTGGGGCAAAGACAGACAAGACCAGTCTGTGCTGTTAGAGTCATCAGGACAGCGGTTACCCTGGGGGTAATGACAGGAAGGAAGTGGGGGGGGGGGTTCCAGGGGGGCTGGCAAATGCTGATTCTTGATTAGGTGCAGGTGACACGGACGTGTTCAGTTGGTGGAAATTCACAATCTGCAAATCTGCATGCTTTTGATATGTGCACATTTCTGTGTGTATATTCCACTTTGATGAACACATTTAGAAGTTGCTTTTGTAACGATTTACGACTTTATCGCACTAAGAGCAAAAGCATGATTGTGATTAACCTGGCGAAAACGATCGGGCTGATCTGAGATTTGAGCTGAGGAGGAAGAGGTTAACCAACAGCCAGGTGTTTCTCGTCTGAGCAGGGTCTGAGCAGCAGTTTTGCTGGCTCAGGGGGCAGCTGAAGGTTAGCCATGCCACAGAGAGCCCCCTAAGCATCCACGGACAGGCAGCACATGAACTTGGATCCATTGTCTTAGAGCCTCCAGGTGCCTGCCCATTGGTAGCAAACTTGGAAGTATCTGGGAGCAGGAGCTTTTAAAGGTTGGGTTCCGTGTCACTGTGCCATGCATGGAGCCTGGCACAAAGTAGGTGCTCAACTAGGTGTCCCCTCCCTTCCTCCTATCTGGATTTCAGGCATGGCAGTCCCAGAAGTGCCAAGGCCTTCTGTCAGGAGAGCCTGGAGTACCCCATTTGGAGCTGGCAACAATCTCCGAGGCGGGCACAGCTGGGCTGACAATGGAAGGGGAAATGAAACCTTGCATGGCCCACATGTGCTCAAGTAACTGCAAAGAAGCCACCTGTGGTCAGTTGAAGTCATGGATGGGGGCGAAAGAGGGAGCTTCAGAGAAGTGGTGGAGGTGATGAAGGGGGTGCATTTCAGGAGATAGAGAGTGGGGGAGGTTTAAAAAAAGCACAGCAGTTAAGAATAACAGAAAACATACCATGGGTTTGGGGGTGGGGGTGGGAGGTTTCAGGTGGGAAACATCAAAGGAAACAGCAGGTTATAATCGGCAACACAGCACGGTGCCGAGGAAAGAGACCCTGGACTTAGAGCTGTGTGGTGTTGGCAAAACACCTAACTGAGCAGTCGTTTCATCCGTAAAAACGGGATAATAGCAGTTCCATCCTCTGGAGGTTGTTGAGAGGATGCAATCCATTGACGTGTGTGAAAAAGGGTACAAATCTCATAGCTACCATTCATGACAACGGTTCTGGCAACAACGTGGTAGGGAGAAGCTTCTGCTTCTGAAAGACTGACCTGGGAACCAGAAACAACCAGAAGTCTGGAGGGGAGCAGAGAAGGAGAAGAAAGACGGCCGAGAGGAGAAGTTCTTAGTGCAGGTGCCCCTGAATTTCAATGCAAAATGCTGTATTTATGAGCTTATGATTCTTTGGAGGGAGAGGGCCCATAGCCCACATGAGTTTCTGAAAGGAGTCTATGACACTCCCCACACCCCCGCTGTTTAAGAATTATTGATCTAAAAAATAAATTTTAAAAAAGAAAAAAATTTTAAAAAGAATTATTGATGGAGAGAAATGAAGGGCCAAGAGAGGGAAGCAGATGAGACAAGAGGCTTGCTGTCATCCGTGGCAGGGTGGCAGGAGCCACCTCTGTGAACCTGAGACACGGGTTTAAGGGATGGAGGAGAGTCTCGAAAGAAGAGGCAAAGGAGAGAAAGAGTGTTGGGATGAAGACTCAGAGAACCAAGCCCACTCACAGTGGGGCAGCAAGGGTGAGGGTCAGGGTTCAGCTCAACTATCACTGTGGCCCAGAGAAGGCTCGGTGAGTGGACAGATGGGTGGGCAGCCCAACCCAGTAGCTGGGGGTTGGGGAACTAGTGGGGTCAACTGCAGACGGGGAGGGTGGGGGAAATTAAGAGACCTGGACTGTGAAAGGACTGAGTGGTAAGTTCTTTCCGTTTGCCTGGTGCGATGGGACAAAACTGCCAGTCAATGCACAGAGTTCTCCACCTGAAACACTTCTGGCTGTGCGGGTGAGGACGTGCAAGAAGGCACCCTGCCGGGGGAGAAACTCGTAACTTGTTCTGCCGCTATCTCAAGAACACCTCGGGGTGGAGTGGGGGGAGGTAGAAACTTTGCTCTTCAACAATTGTGAGTTTGTGTCCTCTTAAATTTGATTTAACCATTTCATTCATTTTTTTTTAAAGCAGCAAATATTTCTCAAGCACCAACGATGTGCCTAGTTTTCTATTGGGTAATGGAGATGCCACATTCGTAAGAAATGGTTCTTGAGCTCAAAAGTCTTGCATTGAGTTGAGGAAGTGGACAACGACAGTGCAGCATGATAAGGACTGCCCTGGTTGCTATGGGAACAGAGAGGAAGCACACTCATACTTCTGCAATCTTCATTGTCATCTGTAGTGTCACTCACTCTAAGGAGTTTCCTGGCATATCACGGCCCCTGCTAACGCAAGTCAAGAGGAGCTCACTGCAGTCCATTACTATATTCAAAAAGTATTCTTTGAGCATCTATGTGTGCCAGGCACTGCTACAGAAGCTGGAAATTCAGCATTAAGCTAAACAGATTTTTTAAAAAATATCCCTGCCTTTATCAAGCTTGTATTCTGGCACGAGGAACATAAACCATAAACAAAGTACAATGTTCAGTACTTTGCGACTAAACACTGAGAAGGTCTTCAGGAACAAGCCCAGCAGGGATGAAAGGTGGGGAATTGATGAGGGGAGGTGATTGTGATTTCAAATAGAGTGGTCAGAAACGGTCTCCCTGAGAGGGAGATATTTTAGGAAGGATCTGAAAGGAGCGAGAAAGTAGGCCATGGAGATGGGGGCGGGCCGAGGACGTTCTAGGTAGGAAGGCCCTGAAAGGCAAGAGCGCCGAGGCTGGAGGGTGAGTGATGCCTGGTGGCTGGAGAGGACTGAGGGAGATGGAGTGTGTTAGCAGATGAAGCTGCAGAACCAGGGACGGGGGGAGGCAGGCAGAGCCTGGGGGACTGTTGTGAGGACTTCAACTTTTACCCTGAGTGAGACGGAACCACAAGAGAGGTTTGAGCAGAGAAATGACGAGGTCTCACATTTTCAAAGGATCACTTGTTCTGAGGATGTCCCATGGGAAGACAGCATGAAAACAGGGGATGTCAGTTGGGAGGCTCCTACGTTAAGCCAGGGGAAGAGGATGGAGCCTTGGGTCAAAGTAGAAGCAGAGGGAATGTGAGAAATGTTTAGGGTCTGGATATTTGAAGATGCTGTCCATAGGATTTGCTGACAGAGTGGATATGAGGGTAGGCAGGTGAGAGAAAAAGTCGAGGGTGACTCTAAAAAAAAAAGGATGACTCTGAGGCTTCGCCCGAGCTGTTTAATTGTGACACGGAACACCAAGGGTATAAGGGGCACAGTTTGGGAAGAAAGACAGAAGACTGGTTTGAGGTCGTGTGTTTAAGAAGCCCATTTGAAATCCAAATAGCTATGTTGGGTAGGTGGCTGGATATACAAGTCTGAGGCGAGGGGGCAAGGTACTGATTTACAGATATAAACTTGGGACTCCTTAGTGTGCAACGGGTATTTAAAGCCACAAGAGCGGATGAAATACTGAATTAAGAGAACAAACAGAAGATCTGAGAATGAGCCCAGGAGCTCTCCACCAACCAGCAACGGCGGCCTCCCCTGCTTTTCATTGGAGGATCCAAGGCTAGGCGTGGACATCCTGTCACGTTTCGTGCAGATATTTTTTTCGGTGTCCTGTCACCCGGTTCAATAACGGGAGGGCCAAGCTCTGGGTCTTGAGGAGGATTTGCAGACTTCAGCTTTCTGCCATCAAACTCTTGAGGCTGGGCTCCAGTGGAAGAGACCGCCCGGTTTGCCAGGCCGTGTCTTGTAATTGATGGTTTACTTGTCTCTCTGCTGTCTGGGACTGTGGGCTCCTCCAGGTGGAAGCCCTGTGTAACTCATCACAGTGCTACTACCAGGGCCTGGCAGCAAACAGGCATCAGAAAGTGTTAGTGGAACTTAACCAACCACACTGCAGAATCTGAGAAGGGACACCCATCCACCCGGCTCTGGGTGTCCTCTGGCTCATTGTCAGCGCTGGCGTCTGTGCTGCTGAATTCCTTCCCAGGCATCCGCAGCTGAATCCTGAATCCTGCAAAGGTAGAGACAGATTCTGTAGGAGTGGACTCTGCCCTTTGGGAGAGCATCCCAGGATACGCCGTCCTGAAAACTGAGTTCTCTGCGTCAGTCCTCACCCTGGAGGCCAGGTTTGGAGCAGCCTGTGGCCTCTTAAAGGCGCGGAGGAGTGTCTTCTCCAAAGAGATCTCTCTCCTTATCTGGAATTCCTGATATGTCAGCCCATTGTGCTAACACTTTGTCAGAGGTGTTGGGATGATCCAAAAGGCCCTGAACTAGAAATTAACTGGCCCTCTGACTAGCACGTCTTGTCCATCATAGAACAAACAAGTAAGCAAGCAAGCAGACAAAAACTCTCTTAACCCCAGGGTACTCCAGTTACTGCTTTATGTTCTTCCCCTTGTTTATAGTTAAACCTCTGAACAACTTGTCAAAACTTGCTATCCTCCACTTCCTCACTCAGGCCCATCCCTGAAATAAGGCCTTCTTTCCAAGCCTTCCCATGACCTCATCCAGTCTAATTACTTCAGGTACCACTGGATGCCAACAACTTCCAGTTGCTCCCCTGGGCTCCAGACACATGTATACAACTACCAACTAGATCTCTTGACCCAGCTAATCCACCGACACTTCAAACTGAAATACACAGAGCTGAACTCACCTTCTCCCAGACCAGGGCAGGTCATCCCAAAGCAGGTTCCCTCCTTTGTGAACAGCACTTCCATCCACATCCTTGATTCCTCCCATCTTCCTTTCTCTGACACATATAATCAATCACTGACACATCACCCCCACCCCCACATGAGGAATATCCCTCAAACGCATACACTGTTCTCCACCCGCACTGTTTTTGTGCCAATCAGGGCCATCATCACCATCATTTTTGCCTAGATGACATCAGCCTTCTTCACTGTGCTCTAGCAAGCCTGTAGTCTTGACTACTTCAAATCCATCTTCTACACTGTAGGTAACATTTACTGAAAGGCATATTATGTTCCTCCACTGTGCAAAACTCATCCGTCGCTCCCCACTGGTCTCAGGATAAATTCCAAACTCCGTAACCAAAAGACCCTGAATGAATTGGGCCTTGCTTACCCTCCCGGCCTCGTCTCTCATCACCCCTTCTCACACCCTACCCCTCAGCCATACTGAATTACTAGTAGTTCCCCCGATGAACCATACTCTACCCAATTTCCAAGTCTTTGCCCTCTGCCTCTAGTGCTCACCTCCTTCGCTTGCCTTCTTTATCTTCCCTAACCTTCACCGCTAACTTCTTGTTCCCATTTTCAGGACTCAGTTCAAATGTTATTTCCACTTGGAAGGCCTTGTTGGACTCCTCAATTCTGGCACCTCCTCTGAAAGGATCCTGTAGAAAACACACTGTACTTTACCCCCAAAACACTTATCATAATAAGTGGCAATTACTTATTCTTGTGTCTGTCCCACCTACTAGGTCCTTGGGGGCAGGCGCCTTGTCTGCTGAGTTCACAGCTGAATCCTTAGCACCAGGCATGGCATCTGGCTCACAGCTGGTGCAGTGAGAACCCTGGGGAGAGATCATTACAGAAGTAGGTCTTGGAAGACTCTCAGAGGCAGTAGCCACAATGGGATGTGGAGGACAGGGTCAACTGAAGAGGCTCCTAGGCATTGAGCCTGCATGACTGGAAGTAAGTGGAGTTATTTACCAAGCAGGGACCATAGAAGAGAAGGGTGGGTTCAGGGAAAAAATTGAACTCAGGAGCAGAGGACTGTGGGGGTCATCAAATGGACACAGGCAATAGGCTGATTCTATAGCTCCAAAAAGAAGTCAAGGATAGAGACATCCATTTGAGAAGCTATCTACAAAAGTCAATATAAAATCCATAAAGCTTCCAAGGGGAGGGTGTGGAGAGAGTGGGTTGATGACAGAAGCTTTAGGAATATTTATATTCTGCTGGGAGAAGAGGAGGAGGCAGAAAAATGGCATTTGTGGAAGTAGGAGGAAAACCAAGAGAATTTACAGTCATTTGAGTCCAATGGAAAGCACCCAAAGAATGTGCCTTCCACATCTGTGGTGCCTCCCCTTCCCTCCCCTTTTCTACCTCAGGCCAGTTCCTCCTCATCATTCAATGTGCTGCAGAAAGGTTCAGCAGAATATGGCTACTCTGTTTGGAAACTGGGCAGTCTCTGTTTAGAATGGAAGTCACATCAACAGGGTTTAAGAGGTGGAAAATAAGGCAGAAAAGGTAGCAAGCGTGAACTATCCTTTCCAAATATTTCAAACAACGTGAGGGAGACTGACCCAAGGACAATTTGGGAGGCAGTACAGGGACGCAGAGACTGGGCTCCATAGTCAGACTACTTGGGTTCAAATCATAGCCCCACCACTCAATAGCTGTGTAACTTTGGACAAGTTAACTTAACCTTCTTAAGCCTCGGGTTTCAGGTCTGTCAAATGATAGGATAAGTAGTACCTGCTTCCTATGGTTAGTGAGAAATAATGTAGGTGAAGCACTTAGCACAGGGCAGAGCACATGGGTAAGACATCAATTAATGTGAGATGTTATTTTTAACAAGGTCAAGGGGGGACACTGAAAGAGGAAGCAAGAGAAGTTGCTATGCAGGAGGAAAAGAAGATGCTGGAGTGAGTCAGGCTCTGGGAGGTGGTGGGGACAGGATTGAGGACTTGGTGGGGCTTGTTTGAGGGATGAGAAGGTAGATATTTTAAAAACCTGATCTTAGCTAAGCTGTCACCTACTGGTTATTAAGTGAGGCTGCCACTTCTGTTCTATTTTCTTAGAGACTCATGCTGAGTCAGCTTGGGGTTTCTCTCACTCGCAGAATTTTCCAGTATTTCCTGGAACCCCAGTTCCTGCCTCTTTGCCTCTCCTGCCCACCAGTCTCGAGGTGGAGGCAGCTGGATCTCAGCAGTAACACAGCGTCCCAGCAGCATACCCTGTGAGAGGGAGATTTAGAAAGCACTGCTGTCTCCTTGGGCTGTACCCTGGACATAGGCCAATATCCTCAGTCCCCTTCACAGTCTGCATCCTCACAGTCATTGCATGGTTAACGATGCTTTTGAAACACTTTCAGCGGTCTCCATGGGCCTCCTGAGTAATCTCCCATCTCCTGTGTTAGCTCTGCAGAACTGTCCCCAACCTATGAACATTCTCAAGCATGCTCAAACCCCTGGCATAGCTCACCCTGCAGTAACTTGCTGTCACTGGGGAGGACTCTCCACCTTCCCAGCCTCTGGGAATTTCCCTCTGCTCTGTTCTGACCAAGGCTATTCATGACCCTGACTCTGCCTTTACATAGGATGCTCTTCTTGCTGCAATGCCTTCCCTCCTCTTCCAAGGCCAGTCCCTCCTCATCTTTCAAGAATGGCATCAAACTGCAAGCCTTTCCTAATATAGTCCCCACTACGACCACTGGTGTGTTGGATGTGCCTACCTCACCCCAGTGTTCTCATAGCAACTGGTGGCTAGCCACCTCTTGCCTGTTATTCCTTGTACCATATGGTAACAGTTGGGGGATGTCTCTCTTGTTATCAGACCAGGAGCTCCTCCAAAATGATGGTCAGGTCTTATTAATATCTGTATCCCCAGGGAAGCATAGCATGAGAGGCCCAGAGGACCAAAGGGAAAATAGAGGCCTTGAGAGAGCCCAGGAGTAAAGTGCAGGTTAGGACTGTATCACTTAGAGCTCTTGGTCTTAGTGACCCAGCAGAGCTCCATCAAACAAAAGGGGGGATTTATTTAGAGGTACAGGAACAGGAGTGAAGTAGGGCCTCAGGGGATACAGTAAGAACCTAGGCCCTGAACTCTAGCAGGCTCTTCTTTTCTCGTTTTTCATTCATTTGTTGATTATACACCTCTTCTACAGTCTCTGTTTTTGGGTGCTGAGGATTGAGGGCTAAGCAAGATAGGTCCCCACCCTTCAACAGGGAAAGAGAGACGTAAAACCATTAATTGCCCCCTCTTGGTAACTTATTAACAATTGTGATAAATGTTGCAAATGAAAAGGACACCATGAGAGGCACTTGATCTGGCTGGGGAAGAGGGAGTCAGAGAGTACTGGGGGTGTGGGGGGTCACTTTGAGACAATGATATTAAGGTTGAGCTTTGAAGCATTCACAAGAATTAATCCCTCAGTAGATGTGATAAGAGATGATTTCAATGGTCCACGGATGAACACTTTTTGTATTTATTTGTAAATGATTTCATAGACAATACTATTTTTTAGGATGAAGAGTATTGATTTAAATATTAACTAATAATGGTGGAAGTGGTAATAGATATGACAAAATTCACAAAGGTCACACTTGAATTAATCAGGTTATGCAGGGTCTTGCCAGCTACTTTAAGAATTTCGAGCTTTATATTAGGAGTGATAGAAAGTATTATGGGAAGGGGATGATCATTAAGTCTCAGAATGAAAACATCACTTTGGCTACTGTTGGTGAGCAGTTTGTGAGAGAGCCAGAAACGAGGCAGGCACTCCTGTTAGAAGTCTACTTTAATAATACAAGCAAGAGATAATGCCCACTGGACAGGTGTGTGGGAAGGGGAGGGAAGTAGATGGATTAAAGAAATGCAATCAGCGGGACTAATGAGAAATAAGGGACAGGAAGCTGTCCAGGGTGGAGCTCTTCTAGCTGGGTGGAGCAGGAGATAGATGATGAGTTCAAACCTGGAGAAGCTTTTGAGGTGCCCAAGTGTAGATGTTAGGTAGGTCACTTAACTCTAACATAGTTTAACTTGAGTAAAATAAGCGACTTCACAGAACTAGTGTGCATATTCAGAGCGGAGTAAACAGTAGATGTTCCATAAACGGCAGTTCTACTTGCTTCTGCCCCATAGTGAGCTAGTTAGTGATCCAGCGCTGGTCAGAGTCCGGTCATGTTTACCCCAGGTCTGGTTCCCCCTTGGTCTTTTGCGTCCGCTACCCGCTTTCTCAGCACAATTCCTGGCTAACAGTATTTGCTCAAATGCATGTAGAATGAACGAATGAAATTAGGTCTCTTGTGACCCAACGCTACATGTACCCGGCTGAAAATTGGAGCTCAACCAGACCTTTGGCTGGTTGTAAAATTAAATTTTAAGGAGTGGGCATTAAATAATATACATGTTGGAAAAGCCTGACAAAGGCTGGGGCGGGGGCCCCTCCCGCCAAGCGGCCTCGGGGTCTGGTTAGCGAGCGAGGGAGCAGTTGGTGGGAGCTCTGGGGACCCCTGCCGCCGAGATATTCGCAGTACCGGGAAGATGCAGAAGCGAAGTCCAGCTCCGCCGAGGCTTGGCGCGCTCCCGCCGCGGTCTTTAAAGGCCCACCACGTGGCCTCGCTGCCGGCTCGGGCCCGGAGGCGGTGTCCAGGCTGCGCCTGCGCAATGCTTAGCAAGAGGGGCCCCAGGTTCCAACAAAAAAAGCGCTGGGAGAGGAAGGGTAGGTTGTTCGGGGTGGGCGGTCGTGGGAGGAGTTGGCTCCTTATGCAAATCACAGCGTCGCGCGTGGGCTACGGGCTAGGGGCGGGGCTTGCGATGCAAAGCCCGGTTCTCCTTGGGTAGCGCGAGGGGGCGGGCCCCGCAACCCCCGGCCTCTTTCCGCGAGTCTCTGACGTCGCCGACGTCTTGCTTAAAAGCGGCCGCGCAGGCGCAGTGAGCCGAAATGCGAACTTAGGCTGTTACACAACTGCTCCGGTCTGCTCTCTCCGCCTGCTCGGCAGCCTGTAAGCATCGCAGCCGCTGTTGCCGCCTCAGCGGTTCTGGGGGTGTCAGACCCGCCGCCACCCCGCTGCCGCTTACCCGCGCCTTCGGGAGCCACTGAGAGCACCCGTCCGCCCGCACAGGCCCGTCCCGACCGTCTACGTCTACTCGGCGCCCCTTGCCGCACGCCGCGCTCGCCGCTCCGGCCGAAATGAGTGGGGACCATCTGCACAATGATTCCCAGGTACAGCCCGACCCTCCTGCCTCGCGTCGGACCCCGCAACCCCGGCTCTGACCCCGCCGCTTTGACAGGCCGGAGCTCCCCGGCCAGGGTCGGCCGGCCAGAGGGAATAGGATCTTTAGGCCCCGGACAAAAGCCCCGAAGTTATAGTTTTGGGAATGGTTGACCTTTCGGGCCGTTCCCGGAGCCCCAATCGCTGAGGGCGCGGGGCGGGCTAGGCCCCCGGCCGCGCGCGGTCACCACCCGCGAGGTTAATGTGCCTGTTGTTTCATATTCCTTCCTTTTCTCTCTCCAGATCGAGGCGGATTTCCGATTGAATGGTGAGTGTGACCCCCGCCCCGACCTCGGGTACCCCAGTCGCCCGCCGCTTACCCCCGCGCCCGGCAAGAGGACAGACATGGCGTCCCAGAGACTAAGTCCCGGCTCCTCGCTCACCGGCCCCATTGTTCCCATCGGGCCGCCTCTAAACCCCCTTTCCGGGGATCCCAGCCCCCCCAGATCGCGGCCCTCCCAAGAGGGGGCAACAGAGACCCCGTGTCGCCTAACGCCGGCCCTGGGACAGCCTTTCCGCGCCCGGATTTCTCCCGGGAAAGTCGCCTTGTCGACAGTCGGGACTTAGTCTCTGCGCCATTTTCTTTTTCTCTCTCCTCTCCTTTCTGTGCCTGTGTCTCTTTCTCTTCCCTCCCTCGGCTCCTTCCTTGAGCTGCCCAGAAAGCTTTCTGCAGAGCAAAGCCATATAAATCACAGACCTCATCAGAGAGGGAAGGGTGGGAGACAGAATTGTTACTATTTTTTCCAAAGTGAACTTTATTTTGCGGGTTATTCCCTTTCTGCTTCGTTTGTTTCCTTTTCTGCTTCCAGAATGAAAGCTCTCCTTTGGCAACTGTTGATTTTTTGGGGGGAAGGGGGTAAGATGTTTATGATAGGAATTACGGCTCTAAAATTAAAGCTACCCTTTGTGGAGTTTTTCATATTTTGGGATTGTTTTTCCCAAGTTGTGTTGTTTGCAAAGGTAGTAGTACCTCCCTTCAGAAAGTTTGCAAGTTCTCTGCGGGCCATCCAATGTAAATGTTGGACTCCAGCATATTGATTTATTTAAAAAAAATTAAAGTGTTATTTATTGACTAGAACTTTTCAATGTGGCTGAGGTTCCTAAGGCAGTGTTTTTTTAGAAATGCAATTTAGTGTACTTGTCAGGGGAAAAGGTTGTTGAGCATCTCATCATGGTCCTGGTGTATTGGCATTTTCTTTTGGACTGTGGGGAAGAAGATTTTATTTATTGAAACAAAGAGTGGCCATCACCCACCCCTGCTTCCTGTTCATTCTTTTTCAAAAGCCGCTGTTTTTCAGGAATCCAGAGCAACTTGCTTTTTCCAGATCTTTAGGTTTTTGAACCTGGTTCAGCCAAATCAAGGCATTTATTCTTTGAATATTTCCACTTTAGTTATCCAGTGAAGATTCCCCCCAATAAAAGGCTCACTCTTTGGGCTTTTCAACAATCCTAGTGAGAGAGAAGGTTCTCTCTGTGATGTGCTGGGAATTCCCACTGATTCTGTTGGTACATAATCCTGCTCAATTGAGTTTGGGTTCCGGGAACCTGTCCAATGGAAGAAGCTGATGAGTAGCTTTTCTGATGTTGCAATCAGCAGTCCATCATGTTAGCCTGCTCTACTGAGAGCAGCCTTATGTTCAGATTTTGAAGTGGGGACATCCAGCAAGAGATGGTACTCCGCCAGGAGATACGGTTAAGTTAAAGTGTAGCATTTCTTGAGCACCTACTATGTCAAGCACTGTGGTTACTGCTAGCATCTGAACCTTCCGCCACAATGCTGCTCTTGCCCTCAATCCAGTCTATTGGGGGAGACGTAATTAGTTAATTATAAGGTAGTTGCGAGGGTATATTATACCCAAAATGCTCTGGGAGACTAAGGGACTTAATTTTGTCTGGGGGTGGGGAAAGTTTCTCAGGAGGTGACTTCTGAGCTGGGTGTTAGGCAAGACTAGATAGATGCTGAGTGTCAGGGGCCAGAGTATTTCTTAACTGTTTAGCCAAAACCTATTAGGATTTTAAAAGAGAGTATTGAGGCCCCTGCAGTTCAGAAAACTGCAAAGAGTATAAATGTTTCTTTGGAATGTGAGAGCACAGAAAGGATGTGATAGGTGTAAGAAGTCCTTTTAACTTCTCTTGGAGGAAGGTAGGATCTTAATGTAGAAAAAATGTGTTCTTTTAACTTTTAGACTGGGTTGAATGGGTAACATATTTAGTAGTGAAACAGGGGTTGTTAGTCCCTTCTCAGAAAGTTAATATGGTTCTCACCTAAATTATACAAAGGAAATATTGAGTATGTGAATGATTGTGGGCTGGGTACATTATTGATCTTTAGTGCCATTTTTATACAGGCTGAAGTAAACTGGCTATATTGACTTATAGAGTGTGTTCGTTCACTTGTAATAACAGTACTTGCTCATATTTATTGAATACATCCTGTCTGCCAGGCATGAATATCAGCTCTTTCCATGGATCATCTAACTTAATCCTCAGGAGGACCCTTATGATTTAGGTACTGTCATCTCCGTTTTACAGATGAGGAAATCGAGGCTTAGGTTTATTTACCAGCTTGCCCAAGGGCAGTGATTTGGGGACTCCAGAGCTCACGAGCTTAGCCAGTGCGCTGTATATGTAATTCCGGTATGATTCTGCTAGGAACTGCACATCTCTACTTTCTTACAGAGCAGAAAAAGGCAAGAGGGCAGAATTTGATAGTTTGTCATTTGCTTATTTTCTAATCTGAACCTGTTCCTTCAAGGGAAAAAGCACTTCAGCTGCCCCCACACCACCCTGAGGGTCTGACATTGGAGTGGTTATCTTTGTAAGTAGTGTGTAGAAGGAAGATGTAGAATTAGTGACTGTGTGTTTGCTCTGGTAAGTAACACGCTGGTAATTAGAGATTGATTTATGTAACTCTTGGTAGATTTGAAAAAATAAAAGTCAGTGTTTAATTATGCTCAGACATGTCATGATTGAACTTTGTATTAAATAGAGTTTGCCTAAGTTTGATTTTAAAGGGACCTAGCTTAAACCCGTCTTACAGATTAATTGTGCAAGTTCATAATATTAAAACAAGCATCCCTCATTTTGCCTGACGCCATCCCTGAAGATCTAAAAGATTTTTGCCCCTTGGAGCGCATTCTTTACAATAGTTAAAACTGTTGGCTGCTCTTAGTAGAATTTAGAACGTTCTGACTGATGCTCTACTGCTGGGAAAATCTGTTATCTGTGAAATGTATTTGTCTTTAAAATACTGACTGAGCTGGGAGTTCAGGAGCAGAAACTATAACCTCTTTTCCCTAAATGAGAAGGCTTCCTTTCTAAGTACTGGTAGCACTAGCTGCAGTGGGGCCGAGTCATTGTCACAGTAGCGTGCAGACTGCCAAGCTGTCAGAAGAGTTGATAATGGTAATGTCAGGTTGGGGGTAGTGATCCTTTAGTTGGTTCAAGGACTTGAAGTTTCTCCTATCTATTTTGTAGAGTTGTGGGGTTCTTCCCTCCCCAGCATGAGCTAAGTATAATGCAGGATTCCATCAGTGATTCTGAGAAATGTTATATGGGATTGTCGTTTGAAACCATCTTGTGGTGATTCTGGTTAGTTTAATGGATTCAAATTGGATGGGGGAATGAAATATAAATTGTTCTGATGTTAACAGATAAGTTGTACTTCTGTGCTGTTGCGTGTGGATTGGGGTGAGGGATGGGAAGGCTGATGATGTGGCTATCTGAAAAGTCCCTTCACATTTTAAAAAAACTGCAAAAATGAGATCTGGCACATCTCCCTACTCAATCCAAAAACACTGGAGCACTGGGCTCCAGTGTTTCAGTTGCCTTTCCTCGCACTGTAGCCAGCCAGGTTTCTTGGGGCACCTTTTCAGATTCAGCGAGCTGCTGTAGAATCTTACACCTCACTTAGACCTAAAGCAGAATTGCTTGTCTACGTGTGCTTTTTGTATTACTAGCATATGAGAACTCAAACAAATTTTTGATTCCTATATTCCTGATAAAACAAGAAAATCCAGGAGAGTTAGTAAAGGAATCCGAAACACATCATGGTTTGAAAGGTAAGCACTAGGTAATGCTGTCTCTGATGCTTACTTTTCTTTGGTAAGTAAAGTAAAATGGAAAATACGAACCCAGGGTCAGTCCCCAAATCTCATCTGAACCAGTAGTAGCAAAAAAAAAAAAGGAGTCTGACTTTTTTCTTTAACATCAGCATAAAAATGGGGAATTGTGAGAGTTTGAAAAGGGATTTGTTAATTTGTTCTGGGTCTTAGTGAATTATGAATTAGTACTTATTTATACGTTATACAGTGCCAGAGAGTCTTAACATGTCTTTAAAGCTTATATTCCAAAATTAAGCTGTTGGGTTTTATTGTTTTCCGTATGTGGAGGAGTGCGTGTGTGTAAAAATGCCTGCTTTTTGAGTCTGTAAATACATTAGAGAAAGGTCTGTGCTGTCTATTATAATAACAATTATCCTCTACTCTTAATGGTGTAGGAAAGGATTCTGCTGTACTGTCTGGATGTTATTATTTCATGTTAGGAGCCTTCGGGTTCTACTGAAATTACTTCATGTTACTTGGGTGTGAAATGAATGTGCGTGTGACAGGTCTTTAACAACTTCGGCCACATTACAGTGCACGATAAAACTGGTTTGCTGGAATGGGAGTAAAGGATAGAAACTGTACTTGAATAATAATTTAAAAAAAGACTGGTTTGCCTCAAACCTACTTGTTCCCCCAGAAGTGTGTTTTGTGAGGGATTGCACCCTTTCCATATGAATCTGTCTTGAAAGCTTTAGGTTCCCTTGGAAAAGTGGGTGCACTTGTAATTATTTACATTCGAATGAGGCTATGGAAATGATTGAAATGAGTATTTGATGAGGGACCCTGGGTTAAAAAACCCTCTTGAAAGGTAAAATAGAGTTACTTCATTGCATTTGGAGGTGTAAGAGAGTCAGTTGAGTGACTTTTCTGTGCCTTCTGTCTTAGATTACCCAGCTGCCCCTTAATTATCATAATAAAGGCATTGGGCAAACAGGTTAGAATTTGGCTTCTTAAGGTAAAGACTTTGGGATGGGAGAAGTTCCTAACTGGCCCTTAAAAAGTGACTGAGGTATTTAATGTGTTTAAAGGAAACTTTCGATTGTGTTTAAACTGTGAACAGTAGTTAATAGGAACAGGTCTTTGCATTTTCCATGCCTGGTAAGCCTGAATGAAGTTTGAGAAGCAGCCTTCCGTCCCCATGGCTCCAAGTCAGTAGCTGCAGTAGGAAATCTGAAATAGAGGCAAATGGCATGGAGTGATAGAGCAGTGTGCTCTGTGTTGAGCATGGGACATGGGGACTGTGGATCGGGATACAGAAGGGGGAGCAGGGAGTGCGGTAGCCTCGAGTATATTTGGTGAGAAAAGCTTTATTGTTTATAGTGGAGTATCTGTTAGATATGAATGATATCTTTGGTAGTGTTACAGGAAGTGACTGGTAGCTTGCCGAAATGATTTAATAGCAAATACTGTTTAACATGATATTTATTCTGTATGTTCAAGAGATTCTAGTTGTTTTTCAAACTGGGAGAGAAGTGACTTTGCTCATTATCTCGAGTATATCTCTATGGTTTATAGGTTGTCATATTACCAAGCTCAACCACCCATTATCAAAAATCTGTATTAAGTGTCTTTATCTGTCATTTAGGTCTCTAAGTTTTAGTGAAGAAAGAAACTCCAAGGAAGCTAGGCAGTTTAAGTTTTATATTTCTTTTTGGGAGGTATTCATTTTTAATTTGTTGTCTTAAGTTTTTAGATCTACTCAGTTATCTCCCTGTCACCTTTACCTTATACATTGTTCTTGAAAAATTTCTGAAATGTACAGCAAATATTTTTATTTACATCTCCTTTTGCCCTTCCCATTAGATTTGGGTTAAGGTGCATCTCTACCAGGCTGTTAATTCCTCTGTGAGCCTTTGAAGTTGCCTAACTTTGTTTCTGTGGATTTAAGGAACCAAAGACCTCAAGTTCATTAGCATTTCTGAGACACGCCTAGATAAGCAACAACAAAGGGGTGTTAAAGCAATTAGCAGTATTGGGGGCTTTACTTCTCTTTGTTGTTGAGAACAAGTTTAATAGATTCCTGCGTATTCTGATGCTTTCCTATATGTATTTTAAGAGCAAAAATCTGCCAACCCTTGGACCCAATATTTGTATTTTTCTTAGCACAGCCTAGCAAAGTTAGATGCTCAGGAGATTTATTGGAGGAGGTATCTGACTGTTTAGAATTTACCAAAAAAAATAAAATAAAATTTAAGTTGAAGGTTAGTCTTACAGCAGAGTACACTAGAAATGCACCCTTTTGCTGCTTAGTAAAATTCCATATTTTAAGCTTACTACCATATATGAATACCCAAACACATAGGCAAAGCTTCATAGATAAAATAGTGGTTGGACAGAAGACTTAGCAGCAGGTGTCAGGATTGATGGATTAGGGGATCTCATTGGCTAAGATCCCTTACTGTACGCAACTCCTATAACCCCTTTATTTCTTTGTACAATAGTTAGCTGTCTAGATAAAAAATAGCTGTCTGAGCTCTTGTATAGCAGCAGAAGGGGAAGTGAGAGGAAGGGAACTAAGTTTGAGAGCTTAGTAAGCTCCAAATTTTTGTATTCATTAAATCTGAATATAATGCAAACAGTACAGATTGTATAGGTTTGTGGTAGAACCAGAGACAAAAGGAAAATTTTCAACTTGTGTACCTGCTCACCACCCCTTTTTGGAAATATACTGCCTTTCAGATTCCAGAAACCTCACCCAGGCTGTAATTTGTCAGCTTCCAATACTGATGTCGTAATTGCAGCCTGCCCTTAATTACCTGCTGGGAAAGAGAGTTTAGACCCCTTGCACCTGGAATGTGAGGTCTTCAAGAGATGCTGGCACCAGATTGATATTGAAGGGTGTAAGTGAGGAAGAGAGAGCCTGTATGGAGCTCTTACACTCTTGAGTGACTGTGGTAAAACAGAAAATTGGAGTAGAAATCAGAAAAACCTGGATGAATCAGTCCCTCTTCTACAATGAAACGTGCCCTGGCCACTATACCTTGTATTGTTGTGTATAAGCAAGGATGGTATTTTTGATTTCACAAACTGTTGACAACTGAATTGAGTATATGAACGTGCCTTTCTGCTCACATTTTAAAATTTAAACTTTGGTCAGACCGCTTCTACATACTCCAAAGTGGATCTTTATTTGGAATGTTAGGTTTGAAGGGGTGATGTTGGTGGCTCCTTCCTTCACTGGTGTTCCCTGGAATGTTTTCGGCCTTTCTGACACGTACAGAGTTAACAGCGGCATGTAGCGGGAGTCGGTTGACTCGACCTAACTGAACTGCATGGCCGGAACTAATAATCTCTCCCGAGTAGGTGGTGTATATAATGGATTGGCCAAAAAGTTCATATGTTTTTTTTCCATAAATTAAAGGACACATTTTTCATTTTTACCAATAACTTTATTGATTTGGATGTTTGTGTATATCAGCTACCTCCCGCTATTGACTTCTAGTGGATAGAGGCCAGGGGTGCTGCTAACCATCTTCCAATGCGTGAGACAGGCCCACAGCAAAGAATTATTTGGCTAAAATGTCAGTAGTACCAAGAAACTTTGCAAATCACTTTTGACACATACAATCAATCACAGCACAAATCTTTTTTTGTGGTTCAGTTGCGTTTTTACCTTTCTTTAAATAATAAAGCATATTACACCAAAAATGTTGCATACTTTCTTTCACTTCAATATTAAAATGGCTGCACAAAAATTCACCAATTTTTGGTAAGTTTTTATTTTAATGCACATTGATATGACAGCTGTCACAATACAATCTAACAAAATTGTTTTGAGTGAAGTAGAAGACAACTAAGCACTACTAGAGCCATCATATGGGAAAACCAAACTGATGTTTTGGCCAACCCAATATATCTAGGTTCCTACTTGTCTAAGAGTAAGTCTGGGGCAAGGTGATTATTGCTAAAAGAACAACTTTCAGCCCTAGAGAAGACAGGCTTAGAAATAAAAGAAGCATATTGATGTGGCTAATTTCTCAGCTCTTTAATAGAACTATAGATTTTCTATAAAGGATACCCAGAGCTTTACCTTTTAGATGCATTTAATAAATGAACTGCCAAGATCGTTATTTGTGATTTTGTGTTTTAACCACAGAGCTCAATGTGTCTTGTGTTAGCATGTTTTTCCAAGGCCACTATTTTACTTCTCCCCAAAACATTTCTTTAATACTCACTTGAGAACGAACATAATGATTTTAGAGGGAGGGAGGGGGAGAGACAGAGAAATAGCAGTCGGCTGCCTCTCCGTGTGCCCGGACAGGGGACCGAACCCGTAGCCTAGACATGTGCCCTGACTGGGAGTTGAACCCACAACATTTTGGCTTGTGGGACGACGTTCCAATCAACTGAGCCACACTGACCAGGGCGCCCCTAAACATCTTTAAACTGAGAAGACTTAAAGCACATGAGTAACCTTAATTTTTCATTTATCCAGATGGTTGCTTAAAGTGACCAACTCAGCTACCTGTGAACTAGTAATTCTTGGGAACAAGAACCCCTTAGATAATAAAGCTGAAGCAGGTATGCGAATTTAAGTAGTAAACTCCATGTTAACAGTTGTGTATGAGTCTAAGCATATGAGAGATTCCATGAAAAAGTTTTATCTAGTCAGAAATTTCAGTAATGACTCTTTAAGTCTAGCTAATGTTCCTTACTGAATTGCCTTCAATTTGTTATTTTAGAAGTGCTACTTAAAGAAAATAAACCAGTCAATTATGAGTGTGTTTACTAAGGTCCATTAGATTAAGCCAAATGGATCTTAGTAGAGATCTTACACCACTGATCAAAAGGGTTATCAGAAAAGCATCATAGCAGAACAGACTTCAGAATTAATATTCCGTTACAGGTAGGCCTGAGAAATGAACGCTGTAGGATAGAACCTACAAGAGTAGGGTCTAATTTTAAAGAGCCTTCAAAGGTAAGTCTTCAAAAGGTAATCATCTTAGGAAGGTATGGTTGTTAAGGTCTATGAGAAAAACCCGTGGGAAAGTGTGATTGTTTATGAATGCTACATGGCTTGATTATTTATTAATACTATATGGCTATATTGCCCTCAGTATGTGAGTGTCCCAGGTAGGATTGGACTCAAAAGTCTTAAGAACTTTGGCCTGTTTTGTTTTATATCATTTTTCTCTGATACAGAATGTGAATAGTTTGGAGGGGTACAGCGGGCGTGTCTGTCTCCCCCATGCCCCAAATCAGGCAACCATGACATAGTGGAAAGGACAGAGCCTCTGAGTCTAGGGGAAGTTCATCTTCGAGCCTTAGTGCTTTGCCTGTGAACCAGGTCTAATACTTAACCTCACAAGGTTGAAGATTACAGAGCCTGTGAGGATCACTTTAGGAAAAGTAGGGTTTGGGAGAAAATTTTAGTTCCTTGCTAGTCCTTTAAAAAAAAAAAACACCTTTTCAGAGATTGTTTCATTAGTCTCTTGTACAAAGGGAACTTACTTAATTTCTTCAAATTTAGGTATTGTGAAATTTTACCCAAGGGGGAAGGTCACTAGGGAGCCTTGAATCTGATACTGTTGCTGTGAATCGGAGACAGGCTGGCGCAGGAGGGTGCGGGCTTGCCTTGGCTCTGTGGCCGTGTACAAACCACTTTTTACTCACAAGTTAAATTAGTTTAAGAATCTTTGTCAGTGAATAACTTTCTCCCCTTTGCATTTGGGATGGTGTAATATTTATAGCGTACTTAGGAAGCTAAGAATTTCACATTTCATTGCAAGTGGAAAATTGAAGTTGCCATATTCATTAATTAAAACATGCAGAAAATAAATACCAGTAACGACTAGACAGAGATAAACGAGAGAAACCCATGTGGCTCTCCGAGCACTTGGAAGTTGCTGTGCTGTAGGTCTGTGCAGGCACTGTCTCCTTTGAGGTTTCCGTAGTTTCCTTTGGGCCGCAGCGCAAAGGCCCGTCACGCCAGCGTGAACGGGGTAGAAGGTGTCCTACCTCTGGCAGTTCACGCTCCCCCATTAGTGAGAGAGGTGTCTCCATGTACTCCCAATTCTAGGAGGGCTTTTTTCCTGAAAAAAAAATTGGACACCTAGGTTCTTAGTTTCCAAAGATGTTAAAACTCATAACTGTTCTAGAAAGTGTTAGGGTTTTTTTTTTTTGTTTTTTAGGATACTTGTAAGCTCATTAAACATTTTCACCTATAATAAAGTGCTGTAAATTTATTTCTCAGTATCTTTTTGTATCAAACACCCGTGTTGAATGAATTTTAGCATAGTAGTTTTCAGGTTTCCCTGAACAGGTAGATTTGTCAGTGACTAGAAATGTAATAAAGAGTGTGAACTCACCGTCTTTGTAAATTTGAGGAACTGACTTAGAGATTAGATTCAATACTTAAACTCCTGGGAGACTAATTTTATGAAACAGTTTGAAGTATTACTGTTGTTACTCCTTCCTAATTATACAGTGCCTTGATAGGGGCAATACACAAAAGCTGTTAAACTCAGAGGAAGGGTCATAGTACATAATGGTATTAGAGTGATATGAATAATGCGATTGTGACTAATTGTTAGACTTACTGTGCCAGTTCTTATAATCAGTGTGTTTTCGCAGGAATGGAGGCAATACCGGTAGTTCTTCCTATTTGACATCAGAAATAAAGAAACCAGACCCTTTTGGGGAATTGCTCATACCTCAGGATCTGTTTCTTAATTTTCCATGGTTCCAGTTAACACGGAAAAAAAAACAAAAGGAGAGGGTAAGCACAAACTGACTAGTCTTTGTAACTGCTTACACTTCCAAACGAGCAGCTCTCCAAGGCCAGGTACCCCGACTCTGTGCAGTCCCCCAGGTAGCTCCCTCAGCAGCACAGGAGTCCTGGGCACATGGAGTGGGATCAGTGGGGGCGGAGCTCGTGATAATTTCGTGATGGTATTACTTTTTTCCCCTTAAAGATCAGACCGCCTCTTCCTCCCTTGAAGGCGGTGTGATACAAAAGCAGGCACTGCAGCAGAACTTCATAACCCTTTACCGATGTTAGTACCACCCAAATTTCAGAATGCCTGGGAAGTGGTCTGTTAGCAGAAGGACGCTTGTTTTCTCTGTGGCAAAACAGATTCTAATTGGGTGAACAAGAAGTTAAAAATTTTCTCCTTAGAGTCCTGAAAATGTTACAGAGCTCCTTTAGGACTGGAGCTACCCTCCAGAATTTAGATGTCAGTGTGTGTTGAGCTTGTATTTTTGGGGGAAGCAGTTTTAAAGTTATAATACAGTGTGATGAAATGTGTCTGTAAGTGACTGAAAACATAGTAAAATGCTTGCCTAAATAAGACTAGAAGAATACCAGGCAGGATACTGATTGCACAGATCTAAGTATGCATGCCAGTAGGTGCTGTAGTACAAAAGTGAAGGTACTTTGCTAAGTACTTCGTTGAAAACGTGACTTTTTTAAAAAAGTCCTTCTCTAGCAACCTTGTTTTCTGGAAATAAAGTTCAGTGTTTATTCTTCTCCCACAACTCTGTGAGCCTGTTCTGTTCTATTCAGGTGTTTCCAAACCCTGGAAATGACTCTTGGGTTTAAATAAGTACACCCAGAACTTCTCCATTTTACTACCTATTTTTTAGGAAGTCAGTAAGTATCATACGCTCCTTGAGGGTTAGAAACGTCTCAGAGCCTGTTTTGGTATTGAAGCCATCATCAGAGATACTGTTTCCTTTCCAGCGAAGTCTGTCTGTGGTCACCACTGAGCCCCCCCCGCCCCCAAGACAGAAGTGATCACTGTTCTCTCGCTTTCACTGAGCCCATGTCCTGTTCCCATTTGTCATTGTAGGCCGGAGAAATTTACATGTTTGCTTACTTTACTAGAAAGTGGACAAGAGGGCTGTCCCGTCCTATATGGTCAGTACAGATGCTTCCAGTGAATGTTATGAAATGAGAATACCTCCTCTCCTAGCTCACCAGCTGATTGAAGATAGAGTGAGAAACACTGAGAGCTTCCCACTAAATTTTCCCTGTTCTTCAGCTAACATGTGTAAGATTCACCTGGGAATGTTTGGTAAAAATACATATTCCTAGTTCTATGCCTCCAAGTTGGTTCTGTAGTGAAGTGTACTGAGAAATCTGCATTTTAAAGATATCCTAACAGTCCCAAATGATTCTGATTAATACAAGTGACCCATAAATCGCCTTTGGAGATATTTAACTGGGCTCTATTGTCCTAAGGGCTAAGACGTGTTTTGCCTCATTTGATTATGGTATTCCATTGGTTGAGCTATTAAGCTTAAAGAATTTTTTAAAAAGGATCAGAACAGTGTTTTCCAAACTCTGTTTAGTAAAGCTTGATCCTTATCCCACTCTAAATAAATATCTTCTATCTTTCAATGAGTATTTACCTAAATAGCAGTGATAGTTAACTGCCTTTGCGGCAGTATTATATTAGTATGTGTCTTGTCAGAATCCTGATCCTTTAACAAGCCATTATTTGATTCTGATGTCATCTTTTCGGACCCACTGACTAAAGCAGCACAAAGTGAGAGGTTGTTTTCATGCTAATGTTCTTAGGATAGTTAAGGCAGGCCTTTAGAAGGTAGGAGGAGGCGGTATCAGCATAGTGTAGTGAAATGCTGAGGACCTAATCTTTGAAGGTCACTACCTTTAGATTAAATTGGGGTCTTTAAGCTGCTGATGACAGTGATTGAAACAGGAAGGTTCGAATAGATCCGCGCTTCTTAAAGTGTGGTTTCCTGATCAGTAGCTCATTAGCATTATCTGAGAACTTGTTGGAAATGCAAACTGCTGAGCCTCACCTAGAACTACTGGCTCAAATTCTGGGAGTGGGGGCTCAGCCATCTGAGTTTGAACAGTCTAACGGGGTGACCTGATGCACACTAATGTTCCAGAACCAGTGGAGCAGAGTGAGATGTGAAGTTCACTTTCTCCAGTCGAGCCTCACATTTTTAGGAGGATGAGAGACCGTTGACAAAGTCCACATACTTACCAGTGAAATACAGACTTTGGAATTAGATAAACTTGGGTTCAGCTCTTGTTAGCTGGGTGGCCTTGAGCAAGTCACAGGTTCTGATCTTAGTTTTGTCATCTGTAAAAGTGTAGGGGTAATAGCTGCCTCGGAGTCGTATAAAAGAGCACTTAGTGCCCGGTACTGCTATTTCCCCAAAGTCAGATAAGTGACACGAATAAGATAAGTTGACTGATTAAAATAAACTTCTGGTCAGATTCTTAGTCACGACATTTATGTGATGCCTAAAATGAGTTTTTTTGTTACTCAACCTCTTAACCAGTGTTCCTTGTTTTTCACAAGACCGGTGGCTGGGCCTCAGTAGTTGTCCAATACTTGTACTTAAAATTACGAAGTTGGAGTAATTCATAATGGGAGGAGGATCCTCCGGAGCATAAAAAGGAGCCAGTTACTCACTGAGCGACCGGAAGGCTTCTGAAGAACATGCATGTGTTTAAGCGTAGTCTTGCTGCACAGCTGGTCTCCCAGAGACCGTCCTGTGCATTTCATTTCAAGCACGGTCAATAGCGGGACGACCAGGGGTGTGCAGCCCACAGCTCTCGGGCCGCATGCGGCCCAGCACAAAATCATAAATTTACTTAAAACCTTTCTTTTGCTCATCAGTTTTCATTAGTCTTTGTGTATTTAACGTGTGGCCCAAGACAACTCTTCTTCTTCCAGTGTGGCCCAGAGACCCCAAAACCCTGCCAGACGATAAAGGCCCAGTGATTGAATTGGTAGTAATAGGATGTATGAAGCGAGACATCAACACACCTGACACCTTCACGGCCAGACAAGTTGTGGACATGGGGGCATTTTGAGGCCTGGGCTGAGCTGTGGATCCCGGGTAGCATAGGCAGGAGGTTTGTACTCATTTTCACTACTTCGCAGACATTACAGGCTCACTTAATAGCAAAGGAGCACAAGCCAGCAGGAATGGACTTGTCCCAATTGAGCTGGCCTGAGAAGGTACATTTTTCAGGTTAGACAAGTCCTTTTTCCCCTTCGAGTTCTGCCTCCTGGGAAGGAGAAGCATTTCAGTGCAGGGATGCCCTTGTGACTCATTGCAGAGGAGTATGTGACATGCAAAGGCACCTCGTAAGGGTCTTGTACTGGTTGATTTCTTTTGGGGGAGTGGTAAAAAATTCCAGCTTTGTCTTATATTAGAGAACGAAGGTGAGTTAGTAAAAGGAGATTTGTTTGCCATACTCCTGAAGCTTAAAACAATCGCTCTGTCCAGGTTTGACTTCTGCCTTGGCGGACTGAGACCTTCGCTGAAGTGTTCTCTGGCCAGCCCTCCTTGCGGCTCTGATTCTCCGGGGACTGTGTGCAGCAGTGGCCTGCTTTTGAGATGGCCACTTTAATCAGGCACTTTTTTTTAAGATTAAGTTTATTGGGGTGGCTTTGGTTAGTAGGCTCACGTAGGTTTCACATGCACATTTCTGTGATATGTAGTCTGTACATTACTCTGTGTGCCCGTCACCCAAAGTTAAACCACCTTCTGACAGCCAGGCAAACTTCTGGCTGGCCTTAAGGGACTACGCAGCATGTCGTGCCTTGCCATGTAGGCAAAAGGCCTCTGACTGGGTTCCAGCAGGGCGGTTGGGTCTGGAATGGAGAATGCTAGGCAAGAAGTTCGGGACAAAGGAGGTCTCGATCCGGCTTTGTCAGCTGTGACCGGAGCAAATTGCACTACATTATACCTCATCCTTCCTACCGGTAAAAGGAAGATGTTGACCTGGATCCAGGATAACTTTTCTTTCTTTTTTTGTTTTAAATCTTCACGTAAGGATGTATTTATTGATTTTAGAGAGAGGGTGAAGGGTGGGGAACAGAGAAAGAGAAAGAATCATCAATTTGAGAGAGAAACCTTGATTGGTTGCCTCCCAAATTCACCCTGACCAGGAATCAGACCTGCAACCTTTTTGGTGTATGGGATGATACTCCAACCGATTGGGCCCCCTGGTCAGGCCAAGATGCTTTTCACTCAGCACTGATTGAACTAGAACTTTCACTGACGATGGAACTTCCTGTCGTGATGGCGATGTTCTGATCTGTGGGGTGTCCCATATGGTGGCTGCTAGCCATGTGAGACTGTGGAGCCCTTGAAATGTGGCTAGTGTGGCCAAGGACCTTAATGTTTAAATTGTATTTTATTTAAGATTAAAAAGCTACATGTGGCTAGTGGCTACCATATTGGACAGAACAGCTCTAGATAAAATTTAGGTAGGAACCTATAGAGAACCTGAATAGAGATTCAGGCTTAGATTTTGCATGGAATATGGGTGGCTGGGGCTGTTGGAATTTAAAAATTCAAAACAGGTATAAATTTGGTGTGCTTTGAGTTTGAATAAGTCTTCCTTCTGTATGCGTACATTGCCTTAGCCTGGGTGGCATTCTGGGAGGACTTACGACTAGTAAGTAAAGTCATGTTTGCTAAAGCAGTTAGAATCTCAGTTCATTTTTAAAAATGACCCCTTTAGTACTACACAAGGTGAACATTTAAGGCCCTTTGGATTGAATAAATTCTCATTTTATCTCCAACTCTGTGAGGTAGGTCATGTCTATTTTGTGGGTGACAAAACAGATTAAGTTATATTTATATGCACCTTGAGCCTTTAAAATGGTTGATGTTACAGCCTACAACTTCATTTGAAATTGCAAGTTTTTAACATGTTGCTACAGTAAGAAGTTATATGTGTATTTGTTAAATTGTACTCAGTAGTAAGTGAATGACCATAAGGGATAGAGAATAGAAGGTTGTACCGGCAAGCAGACAGCACTCAAGAGGTTAACTCGAAGGTGTTGCTGACAGTAAAAGCAGGTCAGACCTCTGCTTTTATACCCAAGGTTAGGTGCTGGAGTCTTGCTCTTATTTGCATAATTATAATGAGTATTAGGCTGCATCCTACTTACAAGTAATCTGGCCCACAGTTAGCTACACATAGTGGTCTAAAGGAACAAAATGAGATTGTATCCTTGGCCACTGTGAGGACCACTGACACAGTGGACATAGGTCTCAGCACCTTGAGTAAATTGCTTCAATACCGGGAACAGATTCCGTTTCCTCCAGCTTTAGCTTCAGATTATGATCGGTTATTTGGGGGGTTGGAGGAAGAAATGGAATAGGGATGAAGTAACCGATAGTTCGAACATTTACTATCTCCACTTTATCTGTGAAGAAACAGAGGCTCAAGGCTGTGTAGTATGTAAGTAACCCCCAGAGCTGTGAGGCCGATCTAGGCCTATCTGAGGCCACAGCCTGAGTTCTTAAATGGGGCCCAAAACAGGGAAAGGGGCGTCTAGGTGACTCAGTTGCTTCCTGGGAATTCTGGGCCCTCGTGGAGCTGCTGCTCATGTAGTGACAGACAAAAGGCTCTCGTTTCCTAGAGCACTCGCTTTATTTACAGTGGATTCTTACCAGACGACTGTCATTGACTAGTAGGCTCTGCTGCTCCTTAACGTGTAATCCTTTCCCTCTTAAGGGAAGCTCGCCTGCCTGTGTAGCAAAGACTGCTGAATAATTTATTTTTTTAGCAGTTCAGCTTGTGCTTAGAGCCAGTTATTCCAGAAATCAGTAAAACTTCTCTTTATCTGAGTACTCAAGAAAAAGGATCTTTTTGTTAACCAAGGATTAACTAAAACCAACCCCACCTCCCCCATTTGAGAAGGATCTCCCGAGGTCTGCATATTTACTGAGGAATTTCTTTGGAGGTGGTTTGCAGTATGGGAACAAGTATGATGTTGTTTCTACTTCAAGGGGGATAAATAACAAACCTAACTAGCTTGCTGCTTAAGGAGCAGAATTAGCAGTGGGCTGGGCCTTGGCCTCCCCTTCAGAGTTCTCATTCACATGACTTATTTTCTCCAGCTTTGCAGAGCAGTAGCGTTTTAACCTTGTAGGTAAAGCAGGGAGGATGTTTTTCACTCACACTGAGCTGAGAAAGGCACTTCTGTCCACAGGGTGCGGGGGACAGTTTCCAGTCACTATTAATTAGTGCAGCATTCAGTAAACAATGCCTTCTTTTGTATGGCCCATGAACTAAGAATGGTTTTTGTGTTTTTTTACTGGTTGGGGGGAAAATCAAAAAAGAATACTATTAAATATACCTGAAACTAATATAATGTTAATATGTCAATTATACCTCAGTTTTTAAAAAGAATATTATTTCATGATACAGGACAGTTACGTGAAATTCAGATTCCACTGCCCGTAGATAAAAGTGGAGTGGAATGCAGCCATGCTCATTCATTTCCACGCAACCTGGGGCCACCGTGGCGCCCCTCTGGCGGAGTGGAGAGCCTGCAGAGGAGCTCAGATGGGCCGCAGAACCTGAGCTGTGGCTGCCTGTCCCTGTACAGCAGACTCTGCTGGCCCTTGGAATGGCCAGTGGTGTCGTTGCTTACCTGACTGGCAGTGCTTGTGTGCATCACAGGAAGCCCACAGGGCTCTTCGTGTTGCCTGGTAGCCTCTAGCTCCCAAGAGAATCTGTAGGCCAAGTGTCTCAGTTTACTGTGAGCTCGCAGCTTCATTAAGCTTGAATCCATCTTTTTCTCGTCATTTTCCCAACTGAGTTCCACTAGCAGGACTCACGTTCACTGTTTCTGTCTAAGCATGGCTCTGCCCTCTGATGCCTGAACAGCAAACACAATTTCTCTTCTAGGGAGCCTGATTATTCCTTAGCTCAGCTGGGGTGGCTGTGTCACCCACCCCTCATGTGGCTCTTGATTCTCTTAAATAGGGTCTGCGAGAGTAGCAGGTGAAAATAGCCTCTTTTCTCAAGAGTCTCAGCTGCAAATTAAAGATAAAATCCTCAAACTGACTCAGCACCTTGTGCCTGCCTTTTAAAGAACAGAGAGATATAATTGAACTAGAAACATTAAAATAAAACCGGTAGCACATTCATGGTTGCAGGCGGCTGGTGTTTGGTGTTACTTATTGGTCAAAGGACCAGGAAACAACCAGGCGGGGTTTTTCAAAATAGGAATGTGGACCATATGGACTCTAGTGACCTGGGGAGCTTGTAGGAAAACACATACCTGGTAAGTCCCAGGTCTCATAGGCAGAAATGTTTGAGAACCACTGCTCTTAGGCATTAAACATTTTTCTTCTTACCTTAATCCATTTGAACTAATTCTGTGGCCTTTAAGTTTTTAAAGGCCATAGAATTCTTGTGATTAGAAGTGTCAAGGGCATGTAAGAGGTCATTTTATAGATTAGAAAACTGAGACCAGAGCAAAGAAATGAATAACCTAGGGTCTCCTCAGGACATCACATAAAAGACTTGGAGTTGCTCTATGGATGTTGTCTTACTGTTAGACAGTGAAATTGACTTTTGAAATATGTCATTTAGTTCTTGGCAAAATTGTGTTAACAGTGAGCAGCTTGTTCTGACCTCAGATTGTGTCTAGAAACTTCAGCTCAGAAGACCTTATAGTTAATTATGTTTTTGAAGACAGTTTGGTGGTCCCATCACTTGAATCTGAATTTTTAAAAAACAAAAGTTAATAGGTCCCTGGGAATAAGAAGCAAAAGGAGGAAAGGAAGATGCACTTGAATTAAAGGAGAATAATGGAAGGAGTGGGATGGGAGAAGAAAGGTTGTAAAGTAAGTTAAAATAGGGTGGTGCAGACCCAAAGAGGCCAAAAGGAAAGATTAAGGTAATTGCAGTATTGTAAAACCATAAAAGGAGCCAAAGAAATTGAAATGTGGAAGTGGAATGGAAGAGAAAACACCCTCTGACCATTTAACCAACCATTTAGCCCCTTTTGTGTGTGTGGGGGGGGGCGCCCAGAGCAGACCATTGGGCTGCTTCATGCTGGGTCTTGCAGGGCAAGGCCCTCGGGACTACATCTGGCAATTCGTCTCACAGAGCTGCAAATGTTGAAGAACCAAGGTAGGTTTTCAAGTGTTTTTAAGGCAGTTTGAGGTATTTCTTCTGAATATGTAGACACTTTGGAAAATGTAACAGGTTTGAGAAATGTGAAGTTGTGCTGCAGAGCTGATAAAACAAAATTGAACCTGCTGGGCATGTTTTTGAGCAGCTCCAAGTCCCTGTAATGCTGCAGTGTACTTCTAAGTTTCTGGTGTTGATATTTTACCAAGCATTGAATATGGGGGAGAAAGACTTAAGCACTTTGCAAAATAATTGGCAACATTTATGTGCTTAAGTTTGACCCTTTCTTCGACTTTGTAAGTTCTTTTGAAGGTCTTTTCTAACTGTAACATTCTAATTCCAGTGCTTAATGGGACCAGGTCCAAGGAAACGTGGGCAGTTATGGGAGACCCCTTCCCTCTCTTTTCCAAGGTACTCACCGGGCAGCTGGCACTGAAGGGGTGGGCTTCAGTGCCTCCTGCGGGCCTTTTGAGGGCGCAGGCCTGGCACACGGCAAATATTTGAGTGAATGTTTCAAACCCAAACCTCCTTAGGGAGAGAAGAAATATTTATAGTTCCAGTTGTCATCTTCTCAGCTAGAGGCTTTTGTTTGCTTTGTTTTATTAGCTTAAGCGTACTGGGTGCCTGTGGGTGAAGCCCATTGGTTTCAGTAATGAACGAGTCGGTCTATGACAGAAGGTCTTGTTAGTGTACAGTACGCATTTGGGAGAACACGATCATTTGGACTTGAAAAATTAGAAATGTTACTAGTTCTTTCTCTCCTTCTTGAGTTTTAAGATTTTTGTTTGTTTGTTTTAAGAGCTGAGTTCTCCCAGCATTTTTCTTTTAAATTCTGGAGCTCTTTGAGCTTTTAGTGAAAACTGCCTGTCTTGCTTCTGGAAATGTTCTCATTGAAAATTGCTGTAAAATAGTGATAAGGGCTTGCTCTTGGCTGCGGGTTACACATTAAAGGCAGCCACCATTAAGAGGGATCGCAGTCTGGGTTTCCAGGGTTCAATGTGGACCAGCATTGGTGAAGTCTGAGTTTAGACAGCTGTATGGGGGGAGAGGGAAGGGTAGAACTCTTTTCACCTCCTCAACCCATCCCCCTCCCAGTGAAGGGCTTCTAGGCTTCCTGGCTGCTTTTAGTTTTGCATTAAGTTCCTGGGGAGATTTGCACACCCCTGATACTGACCACACTCCGGGTGCCAGTCTTTATCACCAAGACCAGCTTGTTATCTGTCCTAGACAAAAAGTCTTAAGTGTGCAGTGTTGAGTAGAAATGGTGATTTTGTTTAAACTCCAGCTTCTGGGGATGTGTTATCCGAGGGTTTGGAGGTCGGGGAGGAGGAGGAGATGCAAGCATTTATCCCAGGAGAAGTGATTTAATGAGCAAGTATTATCCTCTTTAGAACTTCAATTCCTTTACCCCGTGTTTTCACCCACATGGTCCCACTGTTCACTTTTCTAATGCACTGGTTGTGTATTTGTGGGCCAGAGATCAGCAGGAGTTGCCTCCAACGGAGAGGAGTTACCTCGCAGTGAGGCCCTCTTTGAGAGAGGCAGCTGGGGTTGAAGCATTCTATCCCGCCCCCAAACACGACTTGACGCCTGTCTTTGGGGGAGGAGCCCAGCCTGGCTGCTTTCAGTCTCAAAACCTGTGGACGAGAGTCAGTGTGGTGAGGTCCTTTACCCCCGGAAAAGTCTCTGTCTCCCAGCCTTTGTTTATAAGAAAGCAAAGGACCTCTCTCTGGCTCTGATCTGATTGCTCCTAAACATTTAGAAGAATGGTGGAATGGCAAAATGCCTTAAGATCACAGAATAGTTGATAAAATGATCAGTAATCTTCGTCATTCCTTTCGCTGTTAACAAAGTGTGAACGTTTATACTTGGGTTGAATTGTGATTGCATTAGAGACCCTGGGTGGAATAGGTTTGGCAACATTGTTAGCCACCTACTGATTGCAGCTAAACTAATGGAAGTGTTTCTCTACCTGGGGGGTGTAAACGGGTCATCGTGCTTCCCTAAAAACCTGTGGGTGTGTTAGGCTTCTGGGTGTAGGATTGTTAGGGCAGGCTCAAGTTTTCTGGTTCTGTCTGTCGTGGGCTGGTCGGGCGGGGTGAGTTGGCGTGGTTGCTGCCTTAAATGCATGCGCCTTAAATGCATGCATATAACTGGCCCCCACGTTATTTGGAGTGTTCGGGCGGGCTTGGTTTGGTCCTGTGTCCATTAACCATGAACAGGGTTCAGTACTAATTGCACTTCACTGACAGTTGTCAACATGTTTGTCATTTTGTGGAGGTCAGTCAGGAATTGTACAAGCGTACATAAAGAATTTGACTTTTGAAGTAAAATGTTTTAAAGTCACTTAAATATTCGGAGCTCATTTCTCCATCTATAAGAGAGGTCACAGTTATCAAATCAATGAACAGAGATTAGAAGAGTAATCACTGGCCTGTGCTGCCTTCTTATAGACCCAGTAGCGAAGTGACTTTTACTGAGGCCATACGGTAAGTGGTAAGACAAAGATTTGAATCAGATATTTTTCACTCTGTTGAACCAGTAGGCTTCCTTCAGGAGTCCTTTCTAGTATTCTGTGCTACTCTGTGATGTCTCTGATCGGCATTAGAGTTTAGCCATAGTTTTTGTGCTAAACCACATCGTTCTTGAACATACTTAACGAAGTGTTTTATGGACTTGACTTCCTTTATTTATGTGTCTGGTTCCCCTGTAGGGAGCGAACTCTCCATGTTATGCCTGATTTGACACTGAGTTTGGTGGCAACTTGAGGCCGAATGTGCACCTGGTTTCTAGACCTGCAGCTTCATTGTCATACTGGGATTATGCCAGCTTTCAGGGACTTTGTAACAGTTGGCTCAGATTTTACTGGACTTACTTGATACTAAAGTTTCTTATTCCTAGGTGTTTTATTTCTCTTCTCTCAAAGCGGAGGATTGGACTCCAAACTACAAGAAGCATGAATTTATTTGTATGTTTTTTTAAGGAACTGCTTTGGGGGTACATGCCTTTAGAGAGGCAAATACGATATAACTCCGGGATTTCATTTTTCAATATGCTGCCGACAGAAATCAACTCGGCCATTTCCTAGCTGGCAGGAAGTAGATCTCACTTAATTTTGCTCAATCATGACATGATCGAGTTTTCAGCAACAGTAGTAATAATAGAGAGTTGATTTTTATGGCTCACGTGCCAGAATGCCTTTCTCCTTCCTCTGCATTGCCGACTCCCTCTTAACCTAGTGAGACGTAGCTCAAACACTGCCTCCTCCAGGGAGCTGCTGTCGGCCCCTCACTGGCCTCTTAGATCCAGGCACTTTATTTTCTGTTCTCTGGTGGAACCAAGCTGTTTTCCCTCATTATATTACATTTCACTTGGAATCAAAGGAAGCAGTTAATCCAGATTAATTTTTTTACTCTTAAAAACTTCTTTTCCAAACTGCCCATAAATTAAGTAATCCTGCTGCCTTACTGCTCTTACTGAGAAATAGCAGGGCACGAAATTCTGCTATCTTGTAAGAGATGGAGGTAATGATACCACATGTTTCATGTGTAGACATTTGGGAGAATGGCGATCACCTCCATAAAAAGTTTCTCATGGTTTCTAAATATAGGAGCATCAAGATGCAATAAAAACACTGTTAATGTAATGTCAGTTATTTGACATTTGAGATTTTTGGGGATAGGAAAGGAATTTTAATTCACTCCAGCAAGTCTAAAATTAAAGAAAGATCTCTTCTTCTGACTTAATTTCTCTGCTTTACATATACATAAACCAGCTTGAATTTTCTGCCTTTGGAAGTGTATCTTCAACTTAAATGCCTAAATGTGAATTGCTGGGTCAGAAAGAGAGTGATTTACATTAGTTTTTTAGCTCCTGTTAAATTCCCCCTCCATGGGTATTAGATGAGGCAAAAATGTGTCGTAGATTTGAGAAATGGGTACTGCCTGGACGGTGGTGACAAGCGCACTACCTCGTGCAGAGCATCCACTCAGCAAGGAGCGGCTCTTAGTGTTACCCTTGGTGAAGTGGGGATGACATTTCCTCACCATTGGAACGGGAAGAAAATGGAATGGGACAGTGTTTGCTCAGTTCTCCAGTGTGGTCCTGGCACCCACCCACGTGAGTGCCCTATTTCTCTCCGTGCCTTAATTACGACCTTCTGGGACTGTAAATTCCTTAAGGGCCGAGTCAGTGTCTCATAAGTCTTTAACAGGATGCTTTGGATTTAAGAATATATTTTAAATGTTTGTAAACGAATGAGACCTCTGAATCCTGTAGTAAAAGGGTTCCTTTTCTTGCGCATGTTAACCATCAAGTCCTTGCATAATGCTAGTCAGCAACTATTCCGACAGTGAGGGCAACGCACTGATACTTCTCTCTTATCATTTGGAAGTCTCTTTACTTAGAATCTTTGTTAACCTCAAGGAACACTTCAGTTAAAAGTAACAGACGATGTTGATTGCTATGCTGCCTTTTTATTTACTTATCTATCCTATGGAGTAACTTCAGTTAAGTTAGAATGGAAGGAATTTGTTGTACCTGTCTGTCTTCTCAAAGCTGCCTTATTCCTCTCCCGTGTCTTAATCTTAAATTTTTTAATCCTAGGGTTTGAAACAATTGTTATCAGTCAGTTAATAGGTGACCTGAATTCACAATGCATAAGGTTTTCTGGTGATTTAATACACAGTGGTTTGCATTTTCACTTCTAAATGTCAGTCGAGTTCAATACAATTCTTTTTGGATTTAACCAATACTTGAAGTGGCATGATTCTTTCTCCAAAACATTTTAACAGTATCTATTGTTAGATGAATTGCAGTTAAGGGGAAGGGGTATGTACTAAAAGTAATCTTCAAGGCCATTAGTAAGCTGTCTACATTTTCACCATGAGGGATATAGATCAATATGCCTTTATTGGCTTCACTTTTTCACTTACTGGGTTCTTTTCTGACCCACATCTTTAGTCCCATATCCAGCTGTTGCCTGAAATGCAGTATGGTGTCTACTTCAGTTAGTGTCATCATTTCACCAGTCCTTCCTTCTTCCCACCTGTGTCGGCACAGCTTTCCTGTGTCTTCAGAGCCACTTCGATCTCCCAGTCGGGGGACCCAAAGTCTTAAGTCTTTGACTCCCCTCCTGTATTTACCATTCAGTACACACAGCCTGTGAGTTCCTGGAGCTAAGTTCCAGTCCCACTCACCTCGGTGTGCTTTTATGTCTCTTCCTTTCTTTGCAGACCTGCTGCTGTCACTTCTTTCTGGACTGGCTGGTTACTCTGCCTTTGCCTTTCTACCCACACTGTCCTTCAGTTCATCTTCCTTAAGTACGGCTCTTACTCTCTTCCTTTCCTGCTTGAAGTGGCTCCCTGTTATGCACACAGCAGGACTCCCTGACTCTTGGCTTAATTTTATCTCTTACTGCTCCTTAACACAAATACTCTCTTGGGTTCGCCTAGTCCTCTCCTTGTTGTTCCTTTATATAATAAGAAAAAATAAGGGATTGGAAGGGAAGAAGCTTAAACTTTTTATTATGAAAAGTTTCAAGCATGCAAGGCCTATGCAGAAGGTATCCAGCCATGTAATAGGAAAAACAGACATTTACTGAGGAAGATACAAGAAACATTGTACACAGGACAATGACACCTCAGTCCCCTTCAAAGTAGGCACTTGGAGACCTCACACAGTTCTCCCAATCACTATCAGCTGCCCCATCGTATTTTCCTGAATCTCATCGACAGTCTCAAATCTCCACCCTTTCAAAGGTGATTTTAGTTTTGGGAAAAGCCAGAAGTTGCAGGGCGCCAAATCTGGGCCGTAGTGTGGCTGAGTCACCTGGGTAATTTGATGATTTGCCAAAAAACTCTGCACGAGACATGACACATGAGTAGGTGTGTTGTCGTGATGAAGCTGCCAATAACCAGTTGCCCATAGCTGCGGCCTTCTGAATCATCTAAATGGTTTCCACAGAGGAATGTTTAAGCTTAATACAAACTTTGATGCAGATCCATTGCTTTACCCACTCATTTTCGGTGTGATGGCCACATAGTACACATGATCACTCAGTGGCGTCTGCCTCCCCCTACTGACTAGTACAGTGAAGTTGTCGTTGTTCACGCATGCGCATTCCAGTCCACTCTCCTTGGCTGCCAGGTTACATCGATGTTGCGCAAACGGGTCTCATTATATTAACGATGGCTGGACTTTTTCTGGACAGACCTCGTTTATAGCGGTAGAGGGAATAGTATAATGAATGCCTATGTGCCTGCCATATCTGTCCACTTCAGTAACTCTCAGCCTTTTGCCAATCTTGTTTTATCCATCTCCATATCTCTCCCCCACTCCTTTCTTTATTTTTTAATTTTCCAAGGACACATTGTCATTGCTTTTAGAAGGAGAGGAAAGAAGGGAGGGAGGGAGGGAGGGGGGGTGGGGGGGAGGGGCACGTCTGTGTGAGAGAGAAACATCAGTTGCTTGCCTCTTGTATGCCCCCAAGGGGATAGAACCCACAGCCTTTTGGGTGTACGGACAGTGCTCTAACCAACCAAGCCAAAGCAGCCAGACCTTGCCCACTTGTTTCTTTACTTGAGGGTGTTTTAAAGCAAGTTGCAGGCATCATTTACCTGGAAGTAGTTCATACACATCTTTAAAGATTATTTGTCTGTCAGTTTACTAGTGCAGATCATCTTTACAGTTTCCCTGTCAGTTAATAATTGCATTTGTTTACACATTAAAATTTTTTTTGTAAGTGTCTGACTACCTTGGTGTATCAGGACGACCCTATACCCCATTGAGCTACCCCGCCAGGGCCTGTCTACACACTTTTGGTGTTCAGGAGGCACCCCATTCATTCTGTGTTGTCTCCCCTCTCATTGATCCTGAGAAGGCCCAGCCTGACATGGGGAGCTGTACCAAAGCCATTCAGATGATTGAAGAAGTTGTAATATCTTTCTGGTATCTGTCATAGGATATGTATCACAGCTTAGACCTGTAATAACTTGTTTTAAAATTAGGGATGCTTGGGGTTTAGATCTTTGACCTAGGTCTTATTTGTATCAGTGGATTATAAAGCCTTGAGTTCCTTATTATGCACTTTGATTTTGCATTTTTAGATTAGCAGTTGCTTTGAAAGACTTGAAACCTGGCTTTAAAATCAGTTTTGAAGTTTTGCACATGTAAAAAGATAATGTTATTGGCAGACTGGCTGTCTGAAATCTACCTGGAATTACTTTCGATTTTTTTACTTAGTTTTCTTGTTCTTTAAATTCAGTGGTTTTTAGTGAATTAAACTACTTTTTTCCTTGTGTTCACCAATACTTGTCAAAATAAATTCTTAAAGCATGGTAATTAAAAAAATAACATTATTCTTATTACGAAAGTGATTCACATGGGAAAAAGATGGTGAAAGAAGATGAAATAATACACAAGAAATCCAGTTGCTCATAAATTCACCACCCAGAGATAACTACTTTTAACATTTTGGTTTCTGTCTCCAGTCTTTTTTTGTAGATGGTTTTTTTTGTGTGTGTGTTGAATTATACACGAGTAATTTTTTTTTAAATGTTCCTGCCATATTCTTGGGCCACAATAACAGATCATAATGTTCTGTTTCTTGTTTGTTAAATATGGCCTATAAACAACAAAAAAACAGACTTCATTCCAGGTTGTACTGCTGGTGACATATTTTGCCATTATGATTTTAACCCCAAGTGTTTAGTTTGGAGGAGAAGTAATTGGAGGGTGTTATTATTGCCAGGTAATCTGGGGCCACCAACTTTGTATGTTAGATTCACTCAGCATTTTAAAGTTTTAGACTTGAGACTTCTAGAAGTTGGACTGTTTGCATCTTTGCATCTTTCATGGAAGATTGGGATCAGGTTCTACTTCTGATGCCATATGATTTTACTTCTCTCATCTCTGTGGGATGAGAAATCCTTGTAGGTAGGGGTATGATCACGTAAACCTCTGTTCCCATAGGTTTGGCACAGAATAGATAATTTTAGTGGATTATACCAAATGTGGCTTTGCCACATTTTGTGAGGAATGGGATGAACACACACATCGCCTATACATCATTACTAGTTATCTGTTCCTATGAAATGTTACTTCAAACTATAGCAGCTTAAAACAACAAACACTTGTTTTGTCACAGTTTCTGAGCCGGGAATCCAGGAGCAGCTTAGCTGGGTGGTTTCAGCTCAGGGTCTTTGCGAGGTTGCAGTTATATGAAGGCCTGAGACTGGGGGCCTACTCCACGATGGTCGTCCCCCCCGACCCCACTGTTGTCACAAAGTTTCAGTTCCCTGCCACGTGGCTTCTCCATAGGGCTGCATAAGCTCTTGGGAGTATGGCGGGTGGCCTCCCTCAAAGCACGGAGAAACAGCCAGTGACCTGGTGTCAGAAGTTGCATACCAACATTTGCACTGTTTTTTAGGAGTGAATCTCTAAGTCCAGTCCATACTCAAGAGGGAAATTAGGCCAGATCTCTGGAAAGGAGGAGTATCAAAGAGTCTGTTGGACAAATTTTAAAATCACCACACATGTGTTGCATACATAAACTTCCAATTGATGAATATTCAACTTTGGGAGGACCTTATCCCATTGAACCTCATTTTTAATAGGCCCTTAGTGAATTCTGATACACCCTAAAATTTTGAGATTCACTAACTTAAATAAGTGGAAAAAGATAACTGTGTTCATGGATTAAAAGAGATGAGAATATTTCCAAATTGTCCTATGAATACAATTCCCAGCTGGCTTTTTTCCTTTCTGTTTCTTTTTTTCTCTTTTCTTTTCCTGTTTCCTTCCCTTCCTCCCTCCCTCCCTTCCTCCCCCTTTCCCTCCCTCCCTTCTTTCTAAAAAGAAATTAACAAGCAATCTAAAACTATGGAATTTCAGAAGACATAGAATAGGCAAAACTATTTTGAAAAAGAATAAAGCCAAAGTATTGTATTGGGTTGGCCAAAAAGTTCATTTAGTTTTTTCTGAACAATGGCTCTGGTAGCCCTTAATTGTTTTCAATTTCACTCAAAACAGTTTTGTTAGATTGTATTGTGACAGCTGTCAAATCAATGTGCATTTTTTAAAAACTTATCAAAATTGATGAATTTTTGTGCAGCCATTGCAATATTGAAGGTGGAAAAAATAAGCAACATTTTTGGTATATTATGCTTTATTATTTCAAGAAACGTAAAAATGCAGCAAATGCAGAAAAGATTTGCGCAGTATATGGGGAAGGTGTTGTGATTGATCAAACGTATCAGAAGTGGTTTGCGAAGTTTCTTGGTACTATTGACATTTTGGCTAAATAATTCTTTGGTGTGGGGCTGTCTCGTGCATTGGAAGATGTTTAGCAGCACCCCTGGCCTCTGCCCACTAGAAGGCAATAGCAGGGAATAGCTGACATATTCAATAAACTTATTGGTGAAAATGAAAAATGTGTCTTATTTTACGGAAAAAAACCACATGGACTTTTTGGCCAACCCAGCACTTAATATTATCTAATTTGAAGACTTGCTATGAAAAAGAACCTTACTGTGACACTGTGGGAGTCTAGATGGTGTCCGTGTAAGGACAGAGTAAAGTTCAGAGAGAAACCATGATTATATGGTCATTTCATTTTCAGTAAAGAGGTCAAAGCAATTCAGTTGGAAAGGGCTGTCTTTCAAAAACCAGTGATAGAACAACTGGACATCTTTATAGATTCAAAAATGTGCTCTGTCCTTTACCTCTGTAAGGCTCCTAGAAAAAAGGTATTCACAATACATAGATCTAACAAAAATAGTGTAATCCAGAATGTATAAAGAACTCTTATAACTCAGTAATAACAAGACAAACAAATATTTTTAAGCTGAGGGAAAGATTTAGGGAGATACTACATCAGAGAAGATGTCAGTGGCCAATAAACACAGAAAAAGATACTCATTTAATTCGGAAACTTGCATTAGAACCACTGCATACCTGCTAGGGTGGTTCTGGTTAAAGGCCGGTGGTACCTGGTGTCGGTGAGAGCCCGTAGCATTTGGAACTCGAATGCAATGTCGGTAGTAATGTGTGATGGCCGAGCCCTGCTGGAATGCAGCTCAGCAAGGCCCATAAAGTTAAACATGCCCCTACCACTTGACCCAGTAACGTCTGCACTGTACACACCCCAGAGACATGAAAACATGTCTGTGGAAGGATTTGTGTATGAGTATTCATAGTAGGTTTATTCATAATAACTTGTGCCTGGAAACAACTCACATGCCCATCCGTTGGAGAACAGATAAATAAATTGCAGTGCATCCATACAGTGAAGTACCACTCAGCAGTAAAACCCAACCGACTACTGATACATCCAGCAACATAAATGAATGCCAAAAATACTGTGTTGAGTGGAAGAAGCAGACACAAAAGAGGAAATCCTATGTGGTTTCATTTATATGATTTTCTAGTAATCTAGGCAGATGTACTTCATAGTGCTGCCAGATCAGTGGTTGTGCTTCAGGTTGAGGGTGGAAGGTGGTGATAGGTTGGGAATGGGCATGAGGGAAACTTTCTGGGGTGATGGTATTGCTCTAGATCTGAATTTTTATAAAATTTTATTCTTTTGAGAGAGAGAGAGAGAGAAACACTGATTTGTTCCACTTATTTGCTCATTCGTCGGTTGCATCTTTGTGTGTGCCCTGACTGGGAATCAAACCCGCAAACTTGGTGTACAAAAATGATGCTCTGACTAGCTGAGCTACCTGGCCAGGCCTTGTTCTACATGTTGATCATGGTGGGTGTTATACCTGTGCATATTTTTGTTAGAGTTATATCACACACTACCTTTGAAATGTGTATATTTTACTATATAGAAACTGTGTACTTCATTAAAGTTGATTTAGAACACATCTCTTGAGGTTTGGATTTTCCAAACATTACATAGATAACCATCTATCTTGAGAGTCAGTGTTTAGGTTTATTCCTTTGTACCATGTATAGCTTACTCTTAATGGTACCAGACCTAGCAGACAAGCTAGGCTCTTGCTTCCTTTTATTGTAGAGTTGTCTCCCCTTCCTGCCTGCGCGTTTGTAACACGTCTTGGTTTTAGGGGCAGGGAAATGGGCTTCCTTGCCTGGACTGTTTTGTGAAATCTCTCCTTCCACTGGAATCCCCCAGGAGAGATTTCACAAAGCGGTCCAGACAAGGCAGCCCTTTACCCTGCCCCTGACACCAAGACACGCATTACAGATGCCATTTGAATCCTGTCACTGTGCTTCTTGACCAGCTTGTCGAGGTAGGTGGGCAGGAGACACCTCTGACTCCTCTTAACTGACTCATCTCTTATGGTTGCAGATTCTCACAAACACAAAGATAAACACAAAGATCGGGAACACCGGCACAAAGAGCACAAGAAGGACAAGGAGAAGGACCGAGAAAAGTCCAAGCATAGCAACAGGTAAGGGTTGAACCAGCAGCCCCTTCAGTCTGCAGTGAGTTGGCTGTGGCTTGGCTCACCTAGAATAGGCCTTGACTTGAGCCACAGGCAAACGGCTGGATAGCACAGTGAGCAGAGGCTGGGTTTGATTGCAGTGACTGGCGGGATGGCCTTACCGGTGATGCCGCTGTGCAGATCAGAATGTGTGACGTGAGTGTGGTGAATTTTCTTTCAGCATGCACCTCATTTAAGTGTGAGTTTTAAGTAAGTCAGCTGTGGGTTTGTGCTAATATGACGGCCTTTAATCAAGTGTTCGGAGAGCTGGCCCTGACCAAAGGCGACCGGACTAGAGACACGATAGACTTTTTTCTTCTTTCTGTACTTTTCTCCTGGAGAGGGCACTCCTAGCTTTCATCAGGTCAGAGGGGCTCAGCTCTCATAAGAACCAGCGGCCGCCAATACGGATGGAACTCAGTAGTGCTTCCCTCTGAGATGCAAGCCTCAGAAAGATTTTTTCTTGTTCATTTTGCCCCCCACCCCGTGTGTGTGTGTGTGTGTGTGTGTGTGTGTGTGTGTGTGTAGGAGGCAGGTGGTCAAGTCCAAAGGTGTGTAAGGTATCTTTGGATATAGCACTGCTTATTGAAAATGAGGGCTAACGCTTCTGTTTTAAGTAAAGGCAGTTGGTGAGAAAGCTGTATTCCCATAGTGGCCTAAAGTTTGTTAGAAAGGAATTTACGTAGAGACCAGTCATTTATTAGAACAAGTGGCTCCAGCCTGGGTTCTCTTAGAACTGCACTTGACTCTTGGGTTTGAACCGTGCTGGTTCACTTGTGTACAGATTCTTTTCAATAAATACTGTAAATGTGTTGTCTTTATAACATTTTCATTTTCCTGGCTTTATTGTACAAATACAGTATATAATGCATATAACATATGAAATATGTGTTAATTGTTTATGTTATCGGTAAGGTTTCCAGTCAACAGTAGGCTATCAGTAGTTAAATTTTTGTGGGGTGAAAAGTTATACATGGATTTTGACTGTGCGTGGGATGGGGAGTTGGCACCCCTAACCTCCTCATTGTTTAAGGGTCAGTTATACTTCATTAGCTTGGTTTACTGTCTGTAGGCAAGTTAAAGTGAAAGTTGCTTTCTCTTTCTCTCTCTCTCTCTCTCTCTCTCTAAATGAATAAGTCTTTCTGAACTATTAAAATAACCAGGTTAATTTTCTGTAGGGGGACTGTTTCTTCACAAATCATTTACCATTTCGGTGGTCTTACCCGCCCATTCATTTCTTAACATGGGATCATCTAGTTTCCATTTTCATTTCTCCACTGAATTTAATCTCAGTAGGTGAATCCAAGCTCAGTTCACACACATCTGCTAGACTCTCTTGGCCCCTTGGAGCAGAGTTGGGGTCTGTTGTGTTCATTTTCCATCCTCAAGGCTCAGTAGGTGACAGTACCTATTTAGTGAGTGAGTGAGTAGATGACCTATCAGTACACCAGTTACCATCTCCTCTCCTCTTCTCCCATATTCACAGTATTCTGTAAGGTACTTCCCTTTGGCCATCCTAAATTTAAACAAGTATTTTTGTATTTGTGGTGAAATACACATAACATGAAGTTTGCCACTGGAAGTGGCATTAAGTACATTCACAATATTACAGAGCCATCAGCAGTGTGCATCTCCAGAACTTTTTCATCATCCCAAATAATCTCTGACCCCATTAGATAATGCCTCCCCATTCTCTTACCCCATCCTTGGCAACTGCTGTTCTACTCTATGGATTTGCCGATTTTAAATACCTCATGTATGTAAATGGAATCATAAAATACTGTCTTTTTTGTGGCTGGCTTATCCCCCTTAGCATGATGCTTTCAAGGTTCATCGGTGCTGTTGCACATCAGAATGCTATATATTTTTATGGCTGAATGATATTCCTTTGTATGTCTATACCATATTTTTAAAAATTCATTTACTGGGAGCATTTCAGATCTTGCTTCCCAGCAACTGTAAGTCAGTTTGGCTCAAATAAACCCAAACACATTTTTATAAAAATTTTTAAAAATCCAATCATCTGTTAATGGACACTTGGGTTGTTTTTTACCTTCTGACTATTGTGAATAACGTTGCTATGAGCGTGAGTGTACAGTATCTGTTTGAGTCCATGCTCTCGATTCTTTGCATGTGTATTCAGGACAAGAATTGCCAGATCATGTCAAACAAGTATTTTTATCCTGCCTGCCATGTTTTTGCTTCGCTAGATGTGTGAAGTGCCAAGAAAATGAGATAATCTTTGACCATGAAGAACTTAATGATCTGAAGAAAATGCCTATAGATCAGATGAAGAAATGCTAATTTTCATGTTACCAGAAATTTGTCCAAAAAGACTTTTAAAAGATAGAGGTTAATATTGGAAACATGGGCGTTTGGACATCGATCCCTGCCTCTCTGACACGTTTACTTCGCCAGCTGAGATTTACAGCCATGGTGGAGAGGAGGTTGGGAACAGCGGCACGAAACATTTCAGGACATGAGTTTGGTCCTGCCCTTCGTTACCAGAATCTCCTTTTTTAAAAATAAAGAGTGTGATTTTGGTGTTACTTTTCTTAAAAAAGCCACAATAACTTAACTGCCTCTTTCTAGGAGAAGGCCTCCTGTCCTGGTCCATCTGCTTTGGGCTCATGTGATCTTGGCTAGTAAATCAATCACCTTTCTTCACTCAGCTTCCTCATCCCCCTCCGTTTCCTCATAGTAATACATGCTTCAGGGGGGCCACGTGGGAGTCCGTAAGCATAAAAGCTCTGCAGATGTGGTGGATATTTTGTATATCCATCCTAGCACACTTTTCCAAGATGACAGCATAGGCAAATTCAGGAATTCGTTGTGTAATTTTGTGCCTTTTAATATTTTCTTATTTCCTTCATTTCTAATCAGAATGCTTAAGAAAATAGCCTGTTTGCCAAGAGGCATTGGAGAAACCTGGCCTGAGTTTCTGTTTACACATGGCTAAGTCTGGCCCTGGGTCTCCGATTCACACGTAAATAACTTCCAGACAGTTTAAGCAGATGATGTGTTGTAAGCAGACTTTTAAATGCTTTCTAGTTGACCTCTGTTTATGCATTGCCTCTTTACAATAAAGGAAGTGTCTTGGCTATAGTCCATCAAAATCCTGTACACCATGTTCTCTTTTTAAGTGACTTCTGATCTTTCGAATAGTTTTTGGGTTTCTTAATTTTTCTTCCCTAGCAAATTAAGGAAACCTCGAAGCTTGCTTAGTCACCTCTGAAGCCCAGAATAATTAAGATCCAGCATGTTCTGTTTGAAAATGCTTCACTTTATTCCAACACTTCGCTAACAGATGTGTGTCTGAGTTCCTTCCTTCTCTGCTAGTTACTAGCATCAGTCATTTCTCCTTGGGCTGCACTGAGTCCCAAATCCAGGAGGCATCTTTTTCCTGCATAATAACATTCACTGCATACCTGGAGTGTCAGAATGGGAAACCAGCCTTTCTGCTGAGAGGATGGGGTGTGGACCCACCCCTCAGAGGATCCCATCTTACTCCTGCAGTTTCTCCTTTTTTCTCACTGAAGGTGCAAACTAAGGGAGAGGGTGTGAAAGATTGTTCCACCTTCTCTCTTCGTATACACTGGAGTCTTGGTGACATGCTCAGAGTCACAGGGCAGTGGTGGCAAACAAGGATGAGGCCAGGGCCTGAGTTTTCTCCTGTTTTTCTTCCACTACGACACTCCTTCCAGTGCACGCACACACACACACGCACACAGAAAAGCCCCTTCCTGAGGAAGGTCAGTTGTACAGCTGAACTATCTGTGTTTCAATACAAGCACCTCTTTCTCATATGCATGCTGTAGGCAGCTCAGAGTTTAGCATGCCAGAACATTTCAGGCACCGCCTTTTTCACTCTGGACTCCAGATCTCTAAAGTTTTTGGCACTTGTATTAATTTCATTAAATTCTGACCCTATGAAAACCTTATCTCTATCTCCTGTTTGATTTATAACATCACAGGAAGAGCTTATACCAGAGTCAAATAAAAGTAATTTCTTCTGTTTATCTCTGACATCACTTCTTTCTGTTAACATTACTATTAGCACTCTAGATCCTTGTAAAAAATACATAAATCCTCTTAAAAGAAACAAAAGGAATACTCTTATTAGATGCTAAGGAATTACTAGCCTTGTAGGATCTCACCAGATATTTCTTTGAAAGGTGGCATTCTTAGCCATAAATTATCTTTAATACTTGACCTCTTCTGTAAACAACACTGTTAAGAGTGATGAGGGTGGGGTGGTTTTGAAAATAAAGGACTGTCATGTGTGTGAAAAACAAGGTTTCCTCCTGCTGGTTTGTGACTGCGTGCCTCGCTCGCTGGTTTCAAACCTGGCACTTAGGCTGGAGTGAGAAGTTTGTGGAAAGCTGGGGAGACAGGAAAGCGCTGGTGAAACAGTACAGACAGTGCTTCCGCAGCCACGCTGGCAGTGCTGGTCTGCGCAGGCCGTGGGGGGGACCTCGGACAGTGAGGGTGCTGCTGGGTCCCGCTTCCCCTTCCGTTCCGAGTCCTGCCTGAAGTAGAACTGAGGGAATGTAGGATCTTAGGAGAATGTACTGGAAATGAAGCAACTGGTTCTCAGATTGGGGGAGCTTTTTCTGAACATAATCAAATTTATTTTTTTGTGGGCTGTTTGCTGAAGCCCTTTATTTAGCTCTACATCCCTTATCAGTCTGTCTGGGGGAAATGGACCATTAATTAACATGGGGAGGTAGAGAAGAAGTCCAGGTAGTTTAGAAATGGGGGAACTGAGTACCACGACCATGCTCACGAGAGGCAGCGTGAGGTGGTGAAAAGCACACTAAAATAGAACTCGAGAGGCCAGATTCTGTCATTTACTAGCCCGTGCGCCCTGCATTTACCAGCTGTGTGTCCTAATACAGGCCATTTAACTTCTAGGTCTCTTTTTCCATTTCGGTCAAGTGTTGAGAGTAGTACTGACTCGGTCAAGTTTTCCAGTCTGTAGAGGGAGAATTCAGTTGGAAACAATAATGTGTAAAACAGTTGAGATGAAGGTGGTGGTGGCAGTGATGATTGATGATGATCATCACAAAGCCGGGTGAATATCACTCAGATAAATTGGAGCAGTCATTGTTGATAGTAGGATAACGTCTAATTTGGAGTCCTAGATTTTAATTATATCTAGCCCTATTACAGTAAACTATAATTATTTTTTTAAAGCTCTCGTGGTGGAAACAGCATTTGAGCTAGCCATTGAAAGATGGTTAAATCTTGACAAAGGAAGGTGATGGCTAGAAAAAGGGGCGTTTCAGACAATGAGAAAGGCATAAACAAAACGTGGAAGTAGTGTGTGATGAACTGTGCTCTGGGAGGGCATCCGTCCAGTTGGGTGGGTGCCGGGATTCACGGGATGGGATAAGGAGAAAATGAGGCCAGAAAACAGACTTTTGGGGGAAAACTCGTAAAATCTATTTCAAGAAGTTGGGACAGAAAACAGTAGTTGGGACTTGATTCTGAAGGGAGCAAGTGGCCGTTGGAAATAGCTGAGAAAAAGGGGGCAGAGAATTTGGCTGCACGTGGCACGAGGGGCCTAAGGAAAAGGGCTCCTGGTCTGGGTACCTGGGTGGCCATTTATCCTGTTCGTAGAGGTGGGGAACTTAGAGACGGGGGGGGGGGGGGGGGGGGATGGCAGTTCAGGTGTGCGTTGGGTTTGGGCACACCCCTTTATCCTCTCTGGCCTGCCAACAAAGGATTAAATAATTTCGGAGATGCCATTCAACTAACTCAAAGTTCCAATAATTCTTATGATTTTGAGCATGAAGTGATAAGCAGTTAGAAATCTTGATTTCTTAGAATCTCTCTGCTGCGTTCTTTTCCCAGAGGCAACTTTTGCTTTTACTTAGAATTTTTTATTTAGCAAACATTTAAACTTTAACTGTCTGCTCTTCTTGAAGGGGCCGTGGGTTTCCTCCTTCCACGGCTCTGAGCGCTCAGGGCTGTTTTGTAAGCGTTCCCTGTGATTCTGTTGACTGCAACCTGCAGCGGGGGGGTTGTCGTCTTGGAGCAGCCAGGTAGGTGGGGTGAGTCTGTTCCCTTAGCCATAGCGGCTAAGTCCTAGTCTCAGAAGATGAAGAGGCCCCTTCTGCCCTCAGCAGTGCTTCTAGCCCGCTTTGGGAGATCTGTAACAGAGTGGTCCACTGTGGAGCCAGGCGGCGCGAGTTTAAATCCTGCTTATTTCTCATTAGATGTGTCTCTTTGGGTGAGTTATTTAGCCTTACCTACCACGTCTCAGTTTGCACATCTGTAAGGTGGAGATACTCCAACTTGTCTCAGTTTTGTTATGGGGATTGAATTGCTTAGAAGAGTGCCAGGCACTTGGTGGTATTCAGGTATCTGTTAAACACTTTTATTGGTTGATGCTGGAGAAGCTATTTTTGTGTTTGTTTTCTTTAACAGATTTAAATGGTTTCCCATAGCCAACATCCTACTTCCAGAGTATCAGACACAGACTTTTTTTGGTTTGGTTTGGTTTTCCAAAGAGGTAGCAAATGCCATCACTGGGCAGAAGGAAAAGCCTGTTCCCTCCTGGCATCTCCCTACTTCCTCCTTTCTGCCTGAGTGCCTTAGAGGAGCCCTGGCCAAACTTGTCCGCTCAGCCCCAGCAAGAGTCACAGACCAAAGGTTTCACCATCATCACTTTAAAAATAGTGTCGGTTACTTCTTTCCGTAGTGGAATTTAGCTAATTGAAGCATAGGACAGGCATGAACACTGGAGAGGTGGCTTTGACTCTGTCATTTGTTCTCTTTGGCATCGACTTCTGCGTTCCCGACTGCTGGTGTGGTGGATCTATTCCCAGACAGACATGAACCCTGAGCCCCAAAGAGTCAGCATGTGTGTGTAGCCACTAATTAGGCGTTTTCTCTCTCGGATTGCTGATGATGAGATTCCTGTTCCATCCAAAAGTGTGACCATTACGGAGGTTCTGGAACTGTCAGTGTTTCAACCTTCAGTGTATCCCAGACTAAACTCATTCGTAAAATGTATTTGTTCCTCACATCATCAGTTTTAAGCCTTTCTTCCAGTTTCTTTGTCTTACTTAGCCCTGCTGAAGTTTTTCCAGTATCTCACTTACCTGTTCTACAGCCTTTGAACTGGCTGGTATTTGTAGCCTTCTGTGGTGTTTAAAGCACTTTTTGTGACTTTGATACCGTGTATGAAAAAGTAGTGGGATCAGGACAAAGACAACTGTGACCTCTTTTAAAACAGGCAGTCAGCACACGAGCTCCTCTTCTGCATGGTCACACCTTCCATCATCTCCCGGTGGGCAAGGTGCTGCTCTTCAAGCTACCGTAACAGCCAAACTAGTTTTTAAACATTTTGGAAAAAGAAGTACATGTTAGGAAACCGTGTATGATGATGAGTCAGCTTAACCGATCCCAGATTCTCTCCATTTCTACCGCTGGCCAAATCCTGCTTCTGATTTCCATGGCACAGCCTTAGGTACGCATCTGTATCACAGGACTCTGTCCCCCAGATGCTTTTGCCCTTTGCCAGCACTTCTGCCCGCGTAGGAGTTACGGATGAGGGGTAGGGCTCCAGCCCTCTCTGCTCTCCATTTCTGGAGTCAGGGACAGATGTAGCACCTGACAAGTAGACAGGATGTTTGCATTGTGTTGTGTTCAGAGGCCTAATAGGGCTCCTCACACTCGAATTTCTACAGTCCCCAATGGAATGCCTTGTGTACCATGAGATGTCCTTACTCTGAATCATCTGAGCTCCCTTAATATAAAAATATAAACCTGCTCTCTTAACCTCAAAGTTGGGGGAGAGTTCCCTTTGGAAAGGCAAGTTGGTAGTTTCATCTCATTCTTTGTGATTAACTTTGACCTACAAAGGGGTTACTACTCTAGCAGGAACTTTGAATTTCCTGAATAGATTTCCCTCTGGTTAGTAGGCAGAGGAAGTATCTTTGACTTTTTTCACTTATCTGGGGTGGCCTGGGTTCTGTCTCATTCATTACCTAGTTGTTTGCTCTTTCCCCTTATCTCTGTTCTGTGAGATAATGAACAGCGGAGCTCAAAACGGGAGGCGGCTGGGCGTTACACCTACGGATTGCTCATGCCATGACTGCCAAAAGGCCAGAAGGCCAGTGTTATAGTGAAATAGACTAATGTTGTAAGAATTGCCTTCATTGAGGAAGAGGACAAGGGGGGAAGGTGGAATGTGAAGGAGGATAGAGTGTTTCCAAACGTGGATTGCTGAATCAGCCATTTGTAGCTTTGTGGGAAGACAAAATGAAGAGGGCTGTGACCCCAAAGATTCGGTCATTTCAGTTATCCAAGATCTCTGTGCTAGAAAGTTTCTACTTGATGGTAAAGTCAAGTCCGCACCTTAACATCAAGTCTCCGAGTGGCCATGCATTTGTCTCTAACGTTAGTCTACCTTAAGTTGTAGGTATCAATTTCATGGACTTGTAAAGGTATTGATTCAGTAGGAGAGGATTTGAACTTGGAGATGGAAATGCTGAGTTCAACTCTTAACTTTGCTTCTTTCTAATATAACTTGAAGACGGAACCACTGGCTTCTCTGTTTCTAATTCAGTCTAAGGGGACCACACTGTTTGCTTAGAAATGCTTTTTTCCTCTTTCCTGAGAAGCGTATATTCATTCATCAATATTATGGATATAATTGTTCCATATTTTTTTTGCCTTTAAGCAGAAACTTGTGTAGATGACCATTAATATTTCTTACAGTTAACGTTAAATACCAACTAAAGCAACAATGCTTGTATAATAGAATAGTGATATTAGCATACATTTTGCTGTTAGTATCAAAACCACGTGTAAGCTCTTGAAGGATCAGTTGCAGTCTTGGCAACTTTGCTATTTTACTTGTTCTAAGGCTGGGGTGTTAAGCAATTGAGAGCCATTTTTGTACAAAGTGAAGAATAAACTTTTTGATAAAGCATTGCATTTTGGAAAAAACATTAGGAGAACACATTGCATAGAGAGAGACGACACACTGATGCCCAGAGTGAGCATGGTGGGAAAACTCGATCGTGTGTGCCTCCAGCTAGGGCTGAAGCGGGGCTCAGCCCTCCTGGGTTCAGAAGAGAAGTTCGTCCATGTAGAAACTTGTTACTTCAGTGCATAGTGCCTCTAAGTCACCTAATGAGGGAATAGTATGTGAACAAGGGCAGATGGACATTTTTTCCGCACAGTCCCTGGATCTTCCCTCACCTACAGTCCTGTATTCTTCGAGTCCCCATATTCTCTGGCTAGATTTCAAAGGGCTTCTGCTATTCCCGCGCCCTGCACTTGGCTGGGGCTCCTCTGGTGTGTGTGCAGAGACGTATGTGACGGCGGATGCGCTCCTGATCCGGGTCTGTGCCTCTCATCTGACTGGTTGCTCTCCTTCGTTTCTGTTTTTGGCCTTCAGTGCAGCCACGTTTAGCCAGATCTTTCTAAGACAAACTTCTTGGGATGGACATAGCTCAGTGAGCTCATTGCTGGTAAAATTGTATTTTTTTGTAGGCTGAAGGTGTGAAATGTGACAAGTGGGAAATACAGTCCATGGTGGGAAAGGCAAGAGCCGATGCTGCCATAGGCCTGACTGTCCCTGTCAGGGGTTTTGCATCTGGGATGCCCTCCTCCCTGCCCCTCCCCAATTCCAAGCACTTGCATTCAAGCTTCCTTTTGTTACCTTGTGGAATGGACTGGTGAAGTGTGCAAGGTCCCCACACTGTCTGCCGGACGCACTGACCAAAATAGTCATGTAGTGTTCTGCCACCTTCAGCTGTAACGTGCGATCTTCGCTTATTGCCTCTTTAGTCTTTGTCCGCACGCACGGTTTTATGTAGTTGCAGTCAGTTTATACACGTATGCATTGTTCTGTACAGCTTTATATAAGGGACTGGAGCATCCGCAGATTTCGGTATCTGCTGGGAGGAGGTGGTGTTCCTGGAACCAGTCCCCTCAGGTGCAGAGGGGCAACTATACTCCTTTTCTTCCATTTGTTGTAAGCATTTCCCATGTATATTTATAGGACTTGTAAATTATAGCATATTAGTTACCTAATTTTTATATATCACAGTTTCTTCCTCTGTTACTAACTTGCATCTAGTTTTTCGGTGGTTTCTTTTTGTTTGCTTCTTGGTGTGGGAAGCATCAGAGTGAACATCTTTGTGTAATGTTATTTCCCAAAGACAAATATCCAGGAGCTAGATCTCAGGGTGTGAACATTTTAATGGCTCTTGCTTTGAATGTTGGATTTTGTTTTCCAGAGGAACAGTGCCTTTTTACAGTGCTACCAGTGTGTCCACAAACCCTTTTAAGAGCAAGGCTTTTTTAAACACTTAGCACAGGACATGCCTTTGCTTTTAAATGGCCCTGTGAGCTCCGTCTAGCAGTAGCTAACTTTCCCCTTTAAAGTCTAGCCGGAAACATCTACGGTGTTGGGCCGCTCGCTGCCCCAGAGCCCTGGCTGGGCCGGCTACATGTATGATCCGTCTCAGGTCTGGCACAGAGCTACCAGGTGCATTTCCGGTGAATCGTCTTGACCCCTCTCATCGGATGTGAATGTTCGCGTTGGTGTTTCCATTATGGTTTTTTGCTGGTAGAATGTTGTAGAAGTACAGTGGAGCCTGCTGCATATTCTTACACTTGAAAAAAATGTCCTGGTTTGTTTGGAATGACTGTGTTTTTCTCTACTTGGTTCCTTTGCTCCTTTGAAAAAAATAAAACCATCCAACAGGATAAAGACCAGTGTGGGCAAAAGCCTGTACTTGAACCTTCGTCAGGACTGTTTATTTAAAGCATTGTAAGTTTCCACGGTTCATGTTATCTTAGTGGATCTTGTGAATTGATCTTGTGAATTGAACCCGTGTGGTCCCTACTCTTGCCTAACCCTGTGTGTCTTATTTTTCACAGTGAACATAAAGATTCTGAGAAGAAACACAAAGAGAAGGAGAAAACCAAACACAAAGATGGAAGTTCAGAAAAACATAAAGACAAACATAAAGACAGAGACAAGGAAAAACGAAAGGAGGAAAAGGTACGGAACTTCCAGTGGGGAAGACTTCTCCTTCGGTTTACCTTTTAAAGCAAGTACGGAAGTGCCTTCATTGCAGAGTAGACCCCTTGGCCGTTGAGGGCAAGAGGTCTCTGTCAGGACGCTTGAGAGTCAACCATAGTCTTAAACTATGAAGACCAGAGCCTTTTGCCGCTGTATTTACAGTATCACGTCTGTTCATAATTTCATATGGCAAAGGGACAGGTTGAGGATGTAGTGTTTCTGGAAATGTCCGTTTTCTTTCATGAGGAAAACAAGTTCTGTTTTAGGGGCAAGACTTAACTGTGTTGGATCTCTGTCGAAAAAGGTTCTCCTTGAGGGAGCAGTTGGTGGCGCTGGCGCCTCCCCGACCTGCGGTCCCAGCCCCACCGGTACAGCCTCCTCGAGGTGGCTGGCGCCCCTGGCTGCGAGCGAGTAGCGCTGGGCACACACTTTGAAAAAACTGTTTTTTCGTTTTTGAAAAAGTAACTTGGTGATTTGCACTTGGTAAACTCAGACAATACAAACTAGGGAATATAGTGAGAAATACATCTCCTTTTTACCCCTGCAGCCACTGTACTATTTTCCGTATTCTCCCGGAGACACTCTCTGTAGACACATCCGTGTGTGTCCCCATCCCTTTGTGCATTTGTGTGAAGACAGCCAGAGTCTGACGAGGTAGAACATGGGGAGCTGAAGGAGAGGACGGTGAATATACTTTCCCAGGAAATAGACCATTTCTTTTCGTTTTGTTTTGCTTTTCTTTCCTCTCTGCACTGCCAAGGGCAAATCCTTGGGAGGTGGAGTATATTTACTGAGGGAGAGGGACCTGTCGTAATTTAACGATAAAGAGCTACTATTTTAGGGAAACTTTTCCCAGTGAATTGGAAAATTCACCTTGAAGAATTGTAAAAACGAGTCTTAGAAAAAACAGGAAAACCGTCAATTCACCTGCTCAACGAGAAGAGTCGGTCTGTGATCAGAATGCCCCAAGAGTTGAGGCCAAATAACAGAGGCTTCCTCAGTATAGTCCTTTCAAGGTACTAACCAGTTACTGCTGTTTTACCTTTCAGATTAGAGCCTCTGGGGATGCGAAAATAAAGAAGGAGAAGGAGAACGGCTTCTCCAGGTGAGGCCCTCCTGCTTCTCTCCGCCGGCGCCCAGCAGGCCAGCCGCCCCGGCTGTGCTGTTGCCGAGCGCACCTAAAACACACTGACCTGGCCGCCTCTGGGTTTCCGGGGAAGTTGGCAGGGAGAGGGCTTGTCTAAGCCAGCCCGAGCAGTTCTGCAGTGCCGTTTAGTGAGACTCACCTGCACGTTTCCCAGGAGTTATTTTGAGTGGGGAAGACAGACAGTAAGAAATTTTGGAAAATTGAGATACAATTTACATACCATAAAATTCACCCTTTTAAAGTGTGCGGTTTGGCTTTTAGTGTATTCACAAGGGTGTGCATCCTCCCCACTACCACACTGACTTGAGAACATTTTCATCACCCCAGAAAGAAGCTCCATACTCAGTAGTAATTGTTAGTAATATTCTGAGGCTCAAATACAGACTCCTGTGTGATCTGCATTTTAGGGAAGGGTGTAGATTTGAGTAGAAACGTGTCTCTTTTCTGGAAGGAAAGGAAAATATGCACAGTCTAGAGGTCAGCTTTCCTGTGCTATTTTTGCTGTTACGATTCTGTTTTCCTCATCAGCCTCAACTTTTCAAAATAAGCCCACGAGTTCCCTCTAGTTTCAGAAAACTAGAAGTTTATGGTCATGTATTCTCAGTCGCCTCCACAAAATGACAGAACGGGTTTACTAGGAACTGTTGCAATTGTTTGTGTTATTGACTAGGACAAAGTATTTTGAAAGTTTTGCTTCCTTGAAACTTGGAACTTTCAGTTTCGTTTGAGACCGTTTTGAAAGCCGTGCCATCTGCACCAGGTCCCTGAGACCAGGAGAAGCAGGAGCCCCCTTCAGGCGTGTTTTGTAACCGTTCTAGGAATGACGAATAATGAAATTCACTGGAAGCTGTCCTCGGCAGTCTGGCTTTTTAGATAAAGTACTGAGCACAGGGAGGCTATTTTCTGCCAAGAGACTGACTGCCTGGGATTTTTATTAAACTAAGTCATTAATAGACTCTTTGGACGTGGTGGAGTCCTGGGTTCAGTTTCAGACTTTCTGGGTTGGAGCACTGGGAACGCACCTTTTGAGGCAGTGTCTCTACGTTCACTTCGCTGGGCTGCTTGCCAGCTGGCGTGTGTGTCATCGCAGAGAACCCAGGGGCTTCGCTGGTGGAACCCAGTGTTCTGGTCGGTTGTTCAGAGCACTTTCAGGCCTGGTGACCCTTCCCTCATGTTGTTACTCCACCTGCAACGAGGACAGGAACTAGCATTTACTGGTTGGGTGAATGGCGGTGTTCCTTTCTTTCTGGCTTTTGGGGATTTGGACCCTTGAGTCTGTGTTACTCATTTTTATGGTTGCAGGGGGAGGGGACAGCTTTAGAGGCTGGCAGTTGGGAAGTGTGCAGAAATAAGGAAGAAAAGCTGATTTCTATAAACATTCCAATCGTATTGCAAACAAGGTGATCCAGTGTGCCTAAAGAAGGGGGTGGGGTGGCGTTGTCTGCCTTTAAAACCATGGGGCTCTCCGGACTTCTTTGCAGCTGAGTCTGCGAGCTGGCAGAACCTTGGGTCCCTCAGAGATGGGAAGCCTCATGTCCAGAGACCATGCCCTGTACCGAGCTAGTTAGCTCCGTACATGCTTCTGGCTGTCAGCAGTGGGGGTCTGATGAGATGTGCCAGACAGGGAACATCGCAAGGCTGCGGTGATGGTTGGTCCTATGGTTTTCTCACTGCTTCCTTCCTCTTGTTGGTTCAAGGTAGTTGTCTAAGAATTATCTTTTTTTTTATCCTCACCTGAGGATATGTTTATTGATTTGAGAAGGAGAGAGGAGGGTGAGAGAAGAGAGAGACAGAGATAGAGAGAGAGGGTCATTGATGTGATGAGAGAGAGAGAAACAGATTGTGAGAGAGAAACAGATTGAGTGATGTGAGAGAGAAAGATTGGTTGCCTTCTGTATGCACCCTGACCAGGGATTGAACCTACAACCTTTTGGTATATGGGATGATGCTCCAACCAACTGAGCTGCCTGGCCTGGCCTGGCCTGGCCTAAGAGAATTATCTTTTTTTTTTCCCTTTTATTGATTATGCTATTACAGTTGTCCCATCCCTTCCCCCTTCATTCCCCTCCACCCTGCACACCCCCTCCCACCCACATTTCCCCCCTTTAGTTCATGTCCATGTGTCATAAGTTTTTTAGCTTCTACATTTCCCATACTATTCTTGCCCTCCCCCTGTCTGTTTTCTATCTAACATCCATGCTACTTATTCTCCATACCTTTTCCCCCTCTCTCCTCCTCCCACTCCCCTGTTGCTAACCCTCCATGTGATCTCCATTTCTGTGGTTCTGCTCCTGTTCTAGTTGTTTGCTTAGTTTGTTTTTGATTTTGCTTTAGGTGTGGTTGTTAATAATTGTGAGTTTGCTGTCATTTTACTACATGTTTTTTATCTTCTTTCTCTTAGATAAGTCCCTTTAGCATTTCATATAATAAGGGCTTGGAGATGATGAACTCGTTTAACTTGACCTTATCTGAGAAGCACTTTACCTGCCCTTCCATTTTAAATGAAAGCTTTGCTGGATAGCGCAATCTGGGATGTAGGTCCTTGCCTTTCATGACTTGGAATACTTCTTTCCAGCCCCTTCTTGCCTGTAAGGTCTCTTTTGAGAAATCAGCTGACAGTCTGATGGGAACTCCTTTGTGGGTGACTGTCCCCTTATCTCTTGCTGCTTCTAGAATTCTCTCCTTCATTTTAATCTTGGGTAATGTAATGACGATGTGCCTTGGTGTGTTCCTCCTTGGGTCCAACTTCTTTGGGACTCTCTGAGCTTCCTGGACTTCCTGGAATTCTATTTCCTTTGCCAGATTGGGGAAGTTCTCCTTTATTATTTGTTCAAGTCACTTTCCACTTGTTGCTGTTCCTCTTCCTCTTCTGGTACATCTATAATTCAGATGTTGGAACATTTAAAGATGTCCTGGAGGTTCCTAAGCCTCTCCTCATTTTTTTTAATTCTTGTTTCTTCATTCTTTTCTGTTTGGTTGGTTGTTTCGTCCTTCTGGTCCACTCCATTGATTTGAGTCCCAGTTTTCTTCCCATCACTGTTGGTTCCCTGTGCGTTTTCCTTTATCTCACTTAGCGTAGCCTTCATTTTTTCATCTAGTTTGAGACAAAAATCAACCAATTCTGTGAGCATCCTGATCACCAGTGCTTTGAACTGTGAATCTGATACATCGGCTATCTCTTCATCACTTAAAAGTATTTGCTCTGGGGCTTTGATCTGTTCTTCCCTTTGGACCCTTTTTCTTTTTTTTTTTTTTTTTTGGTCTTGTCGCGCCTGTTACGTATGTGGGGCGGAGCCTTAGGTGTTCACCAGGGCGGGTCAGCTCAGTCTCTGGGTTGTGATGGTGTCTCTGGGGGCGGGGTCTGAGAGGGAACAATGGCGCTTGCTCCGCTCTCCGAATTTCAGTCCCTTCCATTGCTTCCCAGAAGCAAATTGGGCCCTTCTGGTGCTGATTCCCGTGTGGGTGGGCTTGTGCACATTCTAGGACCCCGTGGGTCTCTCCCATGAACTCTCCTGTGAGGCTGGGAGTCTCTCCCTGCACCTCATTCCCCACAGGTATTTTCAACTGGTGTTTTGAGGCTTTATTTCCCCGAGCTGGGGCCCTGGGCTGCACGGTCTGTCTCGCTCTCCAACTTCGCCTGGTTTGTCTGCGCACAAATGTGGGACTGCCCCATCCGCCGGCTGCCCTGCGCACTTCACTGGGTCTGCCCGCTGCCACCCCGTGCCCGGGGTCCGTCATTCGCTGCCTTGTGCGCCAGGGTCCGCGAGCCTTTGCTGCGACCCCTCTCCACCTGGCGCCGGATTGCACCCCTCCTACCGGACTGGATGAATGTGTCTAACTCCTTGGTTGTCGGACTTCCATACAGTCCAATTTTCTGTCAGTTCTGGTTGTCTTTTTTGTTTCTAAATTTTTGTTCTTGGTTGTGTGAGGAGGTACAGTGTGTCCACCTACGCCTCCATCTTGCCGGAAGTCTCAAGAATTATCTTTAAGTCAAGGCAGTCTTCTGTGTATAAAGTAAGTAAACCTGAGGAGGACATCGAACAGAGACTAGATGGGGCTTAGAATGAAGTGGATCTTTCCAGAGCCTCTCACTGAGCACGTGCCCTTCTGCTGTGATGCGGCTCAGTTGTCTTCCCTTGTGACTGAGGTTATTTTCACTTAGACCCTGAAGGTACCAAGTCTGGGAAGTAAATTTTTATTCCTTTCCTTGTAAACACTGAGTTTTAGCTTTGATGCGCTAAAATAATCAGTTTGGATCATTCCTGGGGTCAGATACATGGTACATCCCTCATGTGAAGCAAGGAAACAATTCAATTTAAGTTTGTTCCCGTTGTAGTTTGGGTCATGCTGGCAAAGGCAGCTAAGGCATGGTGGAAAAGGATACTGACTTAGAGTAAGGAGTCCCAGTTCCGAACCTCGATACCTCAGTGTGCCTGTTCATCTGCAGAGTGAGGGCGGTACTGCCTGCCTCACAGGGTCAGAGCGAGAATCGGGTGAGAAGAGGGGCTCGTGGAAAACCTTTGTGACCAGCACGTACAGATGTGCGCTGTCGTCCTTCTGGCAGCTGCTTCTCAGCGAGATGCTTACCCCTCCTTCGGCTGCTTAATGTAGACGCCCCCAGCACTCATTAACTCACACTTTTTCTTTTTAGTCCACTACGAATTAAAGATGAACCTGAAGATGACGGCTATTTTGCTTCTCCTAAAGAAGATATAAAGCCATTAAAGAGGCCTCGAGATGAGGACGAGTGAGTCTTTCTTACTATGACTTTGAAGACAAATAGGAGTTGTTTAAAGAATAAACGTGATGTATGTCCGTGCGGTCCAAGGAACAACCGCTGACTTTCCCTCATTTGGGATTTGAGATTAATGGACTGGGCGACTTGATATTTCTTGGAATTATGAGAAGTAGGGTTTGCTAAGCAAGTAAGTAGTGTACCTGAGGCTTAAATGGAGACTTTATATTTCTGTTTTTGTTATTAAAAGGTAATGCATCTTAGTAGGAATTTCACATTAAGCAGAATTCACGAAGAATATTTAAATTAGCTAAGTTACTTTAAGTGTATCATCACTTTCCACAGATAAGTTTTCACTGTTAAAGCAATTTCTCCTAGGATCTCTGCCTGTCAGTCCATTCTAAGTGAAGTTTCACTGTATAGAAGACGTAATAAAATAGTTCTTAAAAGTTATTTGAGGCTTGCATGTACCTCTTTCTCAGACTCAGTCAGCGAGGTTAAACTCTGTTCATTATTTTCAATCTTGCATAGCTTACAAGGGAATTATGGTAGAAAGTGGTGGGCGGAGAGGGAGCAGGAACGTACTTGGTGAACTCAGCTGTGTCCATTCAGAATTCATACAGAATTTCTTTCCTCCCCTTGGAGCCAGTCATTACTTGGTGGCAGCCATTGTCACACTGTAGGTTCCCAGGTTTCCGTCTTCCTGCGGTGTCCTTCATGTACATGTCCCTCCACTCCCCTCCCCCGGGCCTGCGTGTAGTGCAGAGTGGTTTGTTTTGTTCTCTGTAGGGCTGCAGTGATTGGGCTTTGGTCTGGCCTTCTTCTCTGTCCCATTCTTGACTAGAATGCTCAGCCAGAAAGACAGCAGCCCCGCCCACCTCAGAAGCCTCCAGTAGGAGTTAGGGGGTCCTAGTCCTGTTGGTGAGAACTGCTGAGTCACAGTTGTGTTAACTGCATATTCATGTTCCCCTTTCTAGTGCTGATTATAAACCTAAGAAAATTAAAACAGAAGATACCAAGAAAGAGAAGAAACGGAAACTAGAGGAAGAAGAGGTTAGTAAAGAGACTTAGGCCCTTTGGGGCTTGAGTTTGGAATAGGGAGTTTTCCATAAAACGACTTTGAAGGCAAATGGGTTTAGGGATTCTGTTGGTCTGCTGGAGGAGAAAAACTCGCACACGTGTGCAGTGGCGGTGGCACTGTTCGTGTGACAGTCCCTCCAAGGCTTCCTGGGTGTCTACCCGTGGCTATACTGCCAAATGAGGCTCTTAGAAAAGCTCCGCCCTCTTCATACATGCAGAGGACGTGTCAACAAGAAATCATATTTGCCTTACAGTTCCAGAAGAGGAGTGTGTTTAGTGCTCTGTCATATCTAACAAAGCTTGCTCACCCCTCACGTCGGGTAGCCCTTCCTTCTTAGCACCCGCGAATGGGTGCAGCTGGGACACGGGGCGAAATCTGAGCTCTAGCCCAGCCCCGCCCCTCCTGGTGCTGGTCTTCATCTTGTGCCTCTTCTCTGACTTGCTTCGTTCCAAGCACACTGACCTCCTGTGTTTCTTCTCTACACGGCTCTCTGTGCTTTGGAGCTTTCTGGAGCACACAGTGCACGCACCTGCTCCGTGTCAGGAGCACGCGCTCTCCTCCCGATTTGTAAGCCTTCCTTCAAAATCTCAGTTCCGTCCAAGCACTTTCCTCAGGGTTCTGTTCGATGTTTTTGGTAGATTTAACATACAATACGAGGGTTCCTTCTTTTGACACTTTCTATTTCTTGTGCTGAAGACTTGTTAGCAAGTAATTCAAGTGAAGCATGTTAGAAATTCACAGGGGTCTCAATCCTGCACTCTCCTGAGAGAAGAAGGGGGTTGAGTGATTTTCAGTCGAGTGCTGCATTTGAGGTTAGCCGCTGCCTTGGGCAAGGTGGATTCACAAGCATAAAGGCAATCATAGCTGGAAGTCCCACCAGTAGAGATGGTGATAGTGACGGGCAGTGAGTCTTACGAGTGTAATCTGTCATAGCATGAGAATAATAGTAATAATTAAAGTGAAATGTAATAGGTGCTTACTGTGTGCCAGGCACTGTTCTTAACACTTTGCCATTTCATTTAATCCATAGATCAACCCTTAGAGACCAATAATTGGCTACTTTATCTCCATTTTACAGATGCAGAGTCACTATAGAGGGGTCAAGTCATTTGCCTAAGGTCACACAGCTACTAAGTGGTAAAGCTGGGCTTTGATCCCATGAGCCAGCATAATAGCCAATGTTGTCCTTCCTCCTGGGGGGCTTTGCTGACCCTTCAGCTCCACAAGGAGAGAGGAATGTGTCTTTAATGAACCATACAAAAATATTAATGGGTAGGTGAGCAATAGAGAGAGGATTGGGTCCTGGGTTTAGAGCATTATTGTTTTTCTGACACACTGTTCTTGGCAAAGGTTCAAGTTTATGAGAGCCAACTCAAGGATTGGTAGTGCAGTGTGGAGCAGTGATTACGGTAGTCAGTCACTCCACTTCCATGTGGATCATCAGACTAATCAGTAAAGAAGCGTAAGACTTGGCCCTCCACGCTTTCTAGATCGCCTTTATGCTTACGCTGCATTTATGTGCAGTACTACCTGTCCCGGATCTCAGAAGAGGTTAGTCGTAACTGTTAGGCCATTTTGAAAAAAGAACAGTTGACTCCCATTTTTTAAATTATTCTAGTTAGCCCCTCTCTCTACAGGAGGAGAAAAAAGTTCAGGCTAAAAGACTGAATTAACACAGTGTTAATTGTGGCAAGGACCCCAGATGGCGGGATCAGTCATTAAAGCTCACTCGCTAGCTATGTTTTTTTCATTTCTGGGAATTGTTCTGCAGTCTCTCAGTGACTGATTATTCCATTTTAAGGCTTGAAAATATACAGTGTAGCCAGTAGTTTCCTGATGGGACCATCTGCAGGCCTGTTCAGAAGCTATTCAGAGAATGTCTTAACTGAAAAACATTTCCCTTTCCTGTGGTGTGTTTCAGCCTAAATAGTGAACGTTCTCAAATTCATGTGATCCTCCAGTACTTTCTCCTCACAGACATACTTAGACATTTATATTCTCCATTCCTGTTTTTAAGTATATGTGATACTGTAGTCTTTCCTCTTTCTTGTACCTCAAATGTCATTTGCTTAAAGATCCCGAGTTTGACTTAATTGCCATCCTATCAATTAGTCGGGGAATGTTTGTCTTATTCCAGTCATTCCCATGAGTCACAATCTTTTATTTTTCTGGTAAACTTGGGCTTCCATCATGGTCAATGTCAGTGATGTGACTTTGAGGAAGTAATAAAACCTCTGATTCAGAGTTTCCTCCAACTGAAAGGGGTCTAACCAAACTATCTATACAGCTCTTTCAAGCTCTGCTATTCTGTAACTGATTTTAACATAACTCAGAACCACCTTTCATAGCTATCTAAAACTTGTTGAATAAAGACTGAAATTTTCTTGAGTAGTTAGGACAAAGGACAATATCTTCAAAAGAGTTCCAGCTCTCTTGAGAGGGACCCCCACTGTTGAATAACACATTTTTGCCCAGATGTGTATATGTTTTGAGATTTATCTCTTGTACTGGTGAACTGCTCTTGTTTATGTTTGATGATCTCTTTCTGTGCCGTTGTGACAGCTCACCTAGGGTCAGAGCCACAAAGAAACACCCCTGCAAGGAGCAGCAGTCACCCTGGGGCCTCCCAAATACTTGCTTACTGTTTGCTGTCTGTATGCAAACAGCAGCAGTAGAAAGTCCTCCCCGCAGACCCAGTCAGGGTTTCCTTTCACTGTATAGTAAGCCTCTAATGGAAAGCCTCGCCTACCCAGTGTTTGGAGGTGCTGGAAGAGGTTAACGGTGCGTAGATCTAAAAACAAGTGAGGACAGTCCACTGGGCTCCTCGGCACAGCAGCGGTGCTTCCCCAGACCTGCCTGAGGTTGACACGAGTGCCATTTCCCAGGCTCTTCCTCTGCAGAGAGAGTGTTTTTAACTGCTTTCTCGAGTAACTATTTGTCAGGGAGTTCTGGGAACTGCTGCTCTAGAGAAAAGCACAAGTACATTTTTATTCATCTGTCAAATAGGGAAGGTTGAACCTAAGAATATCTCTAGTTCTGCTGTCGTGTGATTCCAGGTTTTCTTCTGATGGGCCCCCGAAACTACTTGTAGAAAGGCAACTAGTCCTTATTTAAGTGCTTTCTCCTCATGTTTCTTTGTAGGATGGTAAATTGAAAAAACCCAAGAATAAAGATAAAGATAAAAAAGTTCCTGAGCCAGATAGCAAGAAAAAGAAGCCGAAGAAGGAAGAGGAGCAGAAGTGGAAATGGTAACAACATCTCGGCACTGGGTTAAAATGTCAGCTCTTTGATGCCACAGCCTAATGAAGCAGTAATGTTGAGTTACCATAATTAATACCCTGATATTTGGGGGAGGAGGGAAGTACTTACAGGAACCTCTCTAGAATAACATTTGGAAATAAATTTCCCAGGTCCTATTGAAAGCATTAACTAGCTCTTAATCTGTTGGATCTCAAAACTAGGTCCTAGCCTCTTGAACAGAATGAACTGTAGAAGTAGAGCTGTGTGTATATAGGAGTTTATCATGTGAAGGCCGTTGCATTCAAAATGATAGGGAGTATCTTAAATAAGATGGGTTCTTCTATAAATAATGTTGGGAAAACTGCCTGTTTAAAAAAACCCTCCCCCAGAAAAACTCGGCGAATATTTGTATAATTATAGAATAGCAAAGTCCCTTTGAAGCATGACATACATATAACCAGAGCCATAAGGAAAAGATTCATAATTTGATACATCAAAGTTAAATCTTCTATATGGCGAGCAAACTCATGCCATTAAAAAAACATCTCAAGGGAAAACACTTGTAATACACAGGGCCGAGATTCCTAATAGGAAAAAAGGTCTTTTAAAGCAAATATGAAAGGAGTGATATGACAGAAAAGTGAGGAATAGACAATTCATTAAAGAAAACAAACTGTTAGTAAACAGCTTAAAATACGGTCAACCTCACGTAACAAAGGCTCAAAGAAAAATCATAAATGATAAACCGTTTGTTTAATGTCTCGGGCTGGGAAAAATTAGTTAAGTATCAAAATCTGGGGTTGTGATCATGAGAAAATAGGCCTTCGGGTGGTTGTATGAAGGCTGTTTAGCAGTAATAGAGGTTACTTTTGCAAAGTGTGTTTAGGTAGGAAATTTTATTTTCTGCTTAATAAATTTTGATATTTAGAATTTTGAGATAAACATGCATTTTTTCTAATGCTGATTTTACTTAAAACTCTATTACTTAACTACTACACCAGTAATACATGATTTGTATTTATGTTGAAAAATTGAAAGGATCCAGAAGTGTAGGGGTTAGGAGAAAATGACAGTTTTCCTTCCCTCCTGTTCCCATTTTTCCTTTCCAGCTTCGTGGCAACCACTGTTCATAGTTTGGCAGTGCTTACTCTGGATTTGGTAATTGAGAAGAACAGTCTCCCCAGCACCAGAGGAAAGGGGGGGCGGTCAGTGACCAGGGAGGTGGCCGAGAGGAGCGGGGCTGCAGCGGCAGAAGCGCTCAGCACAGCCGCGGGACTGGCGTTGCTGGTGTGAGCGCGCAGGGGTGAGCGGAGAGCGGAGACGGAAATCCTGGAGCCCAGGACCCTGGGCCCTTCCAGAGATCAGAGTCAGGGAACAAACGATGTATTTTTCCTTTCTTCGTTTTATTTCACTTTTTTCTTTGTAACTAACAGAAGTTGTTCAGTGATGGAATATTGAAAGGTTTTTAGGACCTTTAATAAAATGATTTTTCTTTTTTTGGATAAAATGAAGTGATTGTAAATCAGGGGTTATTATTGGCACTTGTGAGAATGGTTAGTAAGTCATCAGTCCATTGTCTCTCTGGGTTCTATGGTGGGAGCTCATGTAGAAATTGTTCTGTTCTGTTTTGCTTTTTAACTGATTTTAGAGAGAGAAGCACTGATTTGTTGTTCCCCTTACTTACGTATTCATTGGTTGCTTCTTGTATGTGCCCTGACTGGAGGGCAAACCCACAACCTTGGTGTGTCAGGATGGCACTCTAACCAGCTGAGCTGCCTGTATGCCAGGGTTTGTGTTTTTGAATGAACAAGTTCATTTCCTCGTCATCACCAGCCCCTTGCTGTCTTTCCCCTTCCTTTGGAGCCTTGGCTTTTGCTGGGTCCTGAAGTCGTCTTTTTCCTGGCCCAGCCGTGCGTGCATGGGCTGGGGGGAGGGCATTGGGCACTCTGGAAGAGTGTAATAGCCCAGTTTGCTTCTGTGGTTGAAGTCCTTATTGGTGTTGCCACACAGTAATTCTGAGAGACCAGCCTTTGTTGTGGTTGTTGTTGCTGTTGCTTTGTGTTTTGTCCGAGTGGGCCTGGTCAGTCTTTGACTGAGGGGGTTGGTTTGGGGGGCAGCAGTCTTCGCTGCAGCCTCCTGGCGTGCTTCCTTCCAGTTGGGTCGCTAAGCACAGTGCTTCGGGGTACAGTGTAAGTTGTAGAAGTAGGGAACAGGCATGATCGACCTCTTAGCTGAGAGCTTGCCCTTTCTTCCGTCACTGTCGGATGCCTGTTACACTCTGAAGTCAGTGGTCCGTCCTCAGTGACTGCCACTGACAGTGTAGTCAAGGGACTTGAAGAGCAGATGCTCTCGTTTGTACTGTTCCTCTTGCTATCTCACTAAAAGAATTATACACTTTACCAGCTAAGCCAATATACAGATCTTGACTTCTCCTAGAGTCTGCAGACTTGTTCATCCTGCCAAAAACAAACTTTGATTCCCTAGCTCCCTCTCTCTGTTAATCGTGGTGATGTGAAAATGCTCAGGATCCCTTTGGGTTTCTTCACTGTAACATGTTTTCCCCATAGAAACAGTGTTAACAAGTGCTGGCAATATGCTCAAGCTCAGTCCCGGGAAAACCTCTTTAGCCCAGATCCCCCTATGTTGACTGGAACCTGGGGTAGCTGTTTTGGGTTCCAGCGGGTCCTCCAGTGGAGTACACCTTTGTGTCAGGGCTGACCTGTCGGGACACAGGTGCCGTGTTTATTCTATACAGGTGACTCTTCACCAAAAGACCTTGAAACTAGGGAGTTTGTTGCAGGTGACTTCAAGTGGAGTTTGGGGTCTTTTTTTATAGCCAAGAGCCTCAAAGGATTATAATGTGGGGAGTTGGTGTTGAACGACCAGGACTCACGAATACAACCAGTAATGGTGATAAGACACGGAATGTGGATTGATATTCTCCTCACACCAAAAAAACTGTCCTCAAGTCCCCAGATCAGCTTCCAGAAAACTGTACTGTGTGACGTTTATTTCAGAAACGTCAGAAATTAAATGTGTATATTGGGGTGTCCTGCAAGGTGTGTGTTAACTGCAAGGGAGTCTGATTTCAGAGAGCATGTGGGTGTTTACTGTCCTACACACATTGCTAGCTCTTCCCCACCTCTCTTTATTCAAGCCAGCCATAGAGGTCATTCTGATGTCCACATGTTTTCTTTAATTCTGTTGTGAACCATTGATGGGGCCTGAAAGGGCGACAGTCTGTCAGACATTTGCACAGGGAGGGCTGCTGATCCAGTGATATCTGTCGGCTGTTGGAGGGTATGTTCCGTTTGAACTGATTGGAAGAAGAGTAGACTTAGGAGTTGGAATGGGTTCCTGTGTCTAGGCCTTTCTAAAATCATGTACTTATTATTTAGAGGGGAAGGGAGGGAGAGGAACATCACTGTGAGAGAGGAGCATCAGTCGGTTGCCTCTCGTAGGCGCCTCAAAAGGTACCAAACCCACAACCAGGCATGTACATACTCGGATCGGGAATTGAACTGGCAGCCTTTTATTTTGTGGGACAATGCCCAGCTACCTGAGCCACACTGGACAGGGCGTGCTTACTCAAGGGCATGTTTACTGATTTTAGAGAGGGGGCAGGAAGGAGAGAAAAACATCGATGGGTTGCCTCTCGGTATGCACCCTGCTTGCACGCACCCCACCGCGCGAGCCCCAACTGGGGTTGAATCCGCAGCCCAGGCATGTGCCCTGACCAGGAATCGGCGACCTTACAGTTTACGGGATGACACTGTGACCAACTGAGCCACACAGGCCAGGGCCTGCATCTGGGCCTTTTTGTGCCGATGTCCCGTCGGGAGGTCCTGCCGGTTTCATATCCGTAAAGTGGTAGGGTGGTCATCGAGGGCGTTTATGTTCTTTCTAAGCTTTTACGACTATCTTGACCTTGAGGTTTATTTTTTCAAGTTATTTTTAATTGTGGTGAAATAACAGAAGTCATCATCTTAGCCATTTTTAAGTGCTCAGTTAGGTGGTGGTGTGAAGTGCGTTCACACTGCTGTCAGCCCTCACCACCACCACCACCACCACCGTCTCCACGGCTCTCTTCCTCGTCAGACGCTGGAACGCCGCTCAGTAGCTCCTCCTCATCCGACCCTTTTCCTCTCCCTTTCCGCCGTTCTGCTTTCCGTCCCTCTGAGTTTGGTCACCCTGGGTGCCTTATGTAGGTGGAGTCCTGCAGTATCTCCCCTTTCGTGACACTTACTTCACTGAGCATAATGCCTTCAAGGTTCATCCATATTGTACATGGGTCAGAACCTTCTTCCTTTACGAGGCTGAATGCTAGACCACGTTTTGCTCATCCATTCCTCTACCTTGGTTTGTACCTTTTGGCGGTGGTGAGTAGTGCTGCTGAGGACGTGAGCGTGCCAGTGTCTGTTTGAATACCTACTTTCAGTTCTTCTGGTGATAGTCCGCATAACGAACCGCTGGATCGCCTGGAAAGCCCGTGTCTGACTCCTGAGGACCGGCCGTGCTGTTTGCCGCGGCAGCTGCTCCCGCTCACGTGCCCCGCGGCAGGGTGCAGGAGTTTCCCACGTCCTCGCCAACACTGACTTGCAGTCTGTTTCTGTTTTTAACAGTAGCCATCCTGGCAGGTGCGACTTGTATTTCCGAATTGTAGGTGACATTGAGCACTGTTTCAGATGTTCACTGCTCATTTGTGTATCTTGGGAGAAATGTCTGTCCCAGTCCTCTGCCCATTTCTTAATTGGGTTATTGAGTTTGTGGTTCTTTATATAGTCTGGATATTAACCCCTTAGCAAAAGACTTGCTTTGCAGATACTTCTGCCCTTCCATGGGCTGCTTTCTTCCCCTCTGTTGGTTAATGCAGCTTTAAATTTGTAGTCCAGTTTCATTTTTCCTGTTGCCTGTAGTTTTGGTGTCACATCTAAGAAATCATTGCTAAATCCAGTGTTACAAAGCTTTTGCATTATGTTTTTTTAAAAAGAGTTATATAATTTTAGCTCTTATGTTTGGGTCTTTGATACATTTTGAGTTTATTTTTGTATATAGTGTAAAATAAAAGGCCAACTTCATTCTTTTGTGTGTGAATATCTAGTTTTCAACAAAATCATTTGTTAAAACACTGTCCCTTTTCCATTGAGTGATCTTGGCACCCTGTCAGAAATCATTTGGCAATATATATTAACTTTGACTTTATAATAACTATTATAGCACACAGTGGGGTACATGCTATTTTTATTTGTTGTTTCTGAACTTTGTTTAAAACATCGAAGTTGGAAGATAATGCGAGGTAATAGAATGTGGGTAATTGGCATTGGGAATTATTCTGCAGAACCATAGGGCTTTTTATTTTAAGGCTGAAATAGTGAAGATTGAAATCTGTGGCGTTTTAAGTCTCTCCAGGAGAGCTGACTGACCCTTAAGAACAAGCTGCTGGCGGTGGTAAGACAGTCTGTCTGATTCTAGAGAAAGACTTGGAGACACCAGCCAGTGACCGTGTATGGTCCTTAATTAGATTTGAGTTTATAAAATATATTTTGGATATAATTGGAAAGTTTGTAATACGGTCTGGGTACTAGAATGCTACCAGGAAATTATTAATTTTGTTACATGTGATGATTTTATAGCTAAGGAAGAGAATATTTTTTATTTTTATAGAGATGTTTGCTGAAATATTTAGGGGTGCAGTATTATAGCTGCAATTTACTTTGAATGATTCAGAAAAAATAGGAAATTTAGTAAAATATTAACAATGTTGTATATAGGTGATGGTATATGGTGTTCTATACATTATTGTTTATCTGTATTTGATGACTTTCAAAATAAAAAGGATTTTCAAAAGCTCTTTCTACTGAAATTTACGTTCACTTATCATTGTCTGCTGGGTAGTTCTCTATAACCCATAAGCACCCTACACTCACCATAACCCAGCAGAACTGTTACTTCCCAGTCTTCTGTCCCACTGTGTACTTTCTCATAGGGTTGTTTTCCTCTGTACCTTGGACTGGCGTCACTCCCAGGAGGCCTTTTCTTACGTATCAGCAGCGTAAATGTCCTGTGCTCCATTGTGGCTTGCTGTCCCACCGCTGTGAGAAAATAGCTGTGCTCATCCCCACATCCCCACTTGTTGCTGGGCTCCTTGAGTGACGACCTCTTGTGTGCAGCGTCTTCAGACCGGACTACTGAAATGTGTTTTTCTCCATGTTCATCTTATTTGCTGTGAAAGACGCTGGTTATGTTGACGCAGGCCTTGAATGTGGGGCTCTGAGTCAGTCTAAAGCATCAGTCAATTGAACAGATAATAATTTTGGCATCTAATAGGTGATAATCTATAATAGGTAAAGCAGTCACTAAATGAGATTGTACCTTGTCTTCTAAAGGTGGGAAGAAGAGCGTTATCCTGAGGGCATCAAGTGGAAATTCCTAGAACATAAAGGTCCTGTATTTGCTCCACCATATGAACCTCTTCCAGAGAGTGTCAAGTTTTACTATGATGGTGAGTTGTTCCAAGGTTGTCCATTTCTTGGCCAAGAAGAGAGTCTGATTCTGTTTTAGGAATAGAAAGTGAGGAAGGACTCTGTGCTGTATAATCCTTTTTGTTTATTTCATTTTGTTTTATTGTCATCATATGGTTTGGGGAAAGGGTCATTAGGTACTTACTTAGCTCTCAAAGGCCCATTTCATGCTGAAAAGGCGCCATAAGAAAGGGGCTGTTAATGTGCCTGTGTGGTCTCAAAACAGTTCTTCTACGTGATGCACAGCACTGCGTCCACAGGCTGAATGCTTTTATCTGAACTTTGTTTTTAGGGAGCTACTCTTTGCAAGAGTTATTAGAGAATCCTTACTGGAATAGCAATGTTTTATTTTGGCACTTTAACGCACATTTGACAAGCTGTTCATCGTTAGAAATAGTATTAGCATTTGGTTGAGGATCGCCATCAGCCTCGAGGTAGGGCTGGTGGGTATCTTGTCATTCACTCCACATAGCAGAACACTGTGCCTTCGCTACACGTGCAGCCTAGTCTGATGAGCTGCTTTGAAGACAACCTCATTCTCGTAGAACCCTTAGAATTGCCCATTAACTCTCACAGGTATTTCTGTCCTTGGGTTGAAGAGTTTGACGTTTAGTCTTTGACGCTCCTCCTCTTGGCAGTGTAGCAGTATGCAGATAGTAATGCTCAACTGATTTCCCTTATTCCAAGATTTCTATTCAGAAGTAGCTAGACCATTATTCCTCAAACTCCTGTGTGCTTAACCACAGGCGGATCTGGGCCAGTTTAATAAGTGTGGAGTGGTATTGGGTCCTTCTGAAGCAACTGGTCTGCTGACCAAACTTTGAGAAATGCTCAGCAGGAGAACAGCCGAAAGCATCAGGGTGAACACTCAGAGTTCTGATGCACATCTGTCCACCGGCGGTGGCCTCAGGGCCGTGCGTGCCCGTAGGTCAAGGTAGTAAGTTTGTACTGAAGGTTTGGATCTTTCAAGTAGGTGACTCGGCAAGCTGGAATTTGTTTTTTAGAACTGTGTTCATTAAAGGCCCAGCAGTGGTCAGTCTTGATTGATCTCAGGGTGTCCGCAGTCCAGCAGGACTGCAGAGCCGCAGTGACTGATGCCTGCACCAAATGGACATGCTGCCCGGTGTTCGCCAGGGCGCACAGGGCAGAGTCCCATCCGCCCTCACAGTGGGTCGTTCCTGGAGACTCTCAGATGTGACTGAAAGCCAAAACTCCACAGAAAAGAAAGAGCCTAGGACCTTGAAGAAGTCATAAAATACAGTTATTCTGTAGCCAAGTCCGGGTTTACTGAGAGCTTTTAGAAAGGTCAACTGGTAGAGCCTCATCTTGGAGATTCAGAGCGATTTGTGGGGAAACCAGATTCCCTAGTCTTTGGGTTTCTCTTCTGAGGATGGGGAGCCATGGCCTGACTCGGTCGCCATGGTGCCTCCCCCCATTCTTGACCAGTCCTCTGTCACAAGATAGGAGCTCCAGCTCCAGGGCTATAGTACTTTTCTCCGTCTTTTCTCTGCAGTTGATTTCCTTTGATTAGGTAAGCCCCCACTCTGCAGTGAGTCAGGAAGTCGCATTTGTCTTACTAGTTCCTATTGGTTCTGTAAGTCCTGCCTACTCTCCAGGGAAGAGAATTCTCAGATTCCTTTAGAAACCTGCCAAGGAGGTGGGGCATGGGCTGGCTGCCGCAGGGACTTGCCTCTAAGAACCTCCAGTTCTCAGCTCTGACTCAGCAGTTTTCTTCTTTCTGAGCTCAGCCTTTTCCCCAGAGCACTGCCATTGCCAGGAACCTTCGAGTCATCCTCCCACCACCTGCTGCTGGGAGCTGTCACTTCATCTTTTGACGGCTCATCTAAAACAGGAGGTGTCAAAATTGCTTCCTCTATGGGGACAGAGTTCAGTAAAATTGCCCGATGAGTCTCCAATTAAAAGAAAATACCAAACAGACCTAAGAACAGTTCACATTCTTTCTTGCCATTTATTTTATTTCATGTATTTTATTCTTGGTGATTTAATGGTTTCCTTTATATTGGAAGCATGTTACAGCTTTCCTGGCAACTCTGGGTTGGGGAGATCTGCAGAAATTCGGGAGACCCTTGAAAGCCAGCTGCTCATTCTCCTTCCCAATGTATTCTTCTAAAGGCTGGAGCTTGGGAGGGTGGGAGGGGGAAGCAGCGCCACCTGTTGGCCTTTTGAGTTACTTGGATTCCAAGCAGGTTTTGTGAACCACAGCAGTTTCAGTTTTGTGCTACAATTCTCAACATCCCTACAGTCAGGGATGGTAACCTCCGAACCATGAGATGAGCTGTCCTCTGAGTTGCTTTTTTATTTTTTAAGATTTTATTTATTTTTAGAGAGAGGGGAAGGGAGGGAAAAAGGGAGGGGGAGAAACATCTAGGTGCGAGAGATACATCGATCAGTTGCCTCTTGCACACCCCCAGCTGGGGACCTGGCCCACAACCCGGGCATGTGCCCTGACTGGGAATTGAACTGGTGACCTTTGGGTTCGCAGGCTGGGACTCAGTCCACTGAGCCACACCAGCCAGGGCTGTCCTCTGAGTTTTGAAATGACTGGATTTCTAATTAAGTTTTAGTTTTCTATAATAAATGTGGAAATCCTTGGTGAATTAGTAGTACCTATATAATAACAAAGTAGTGGTACATTATTTAACCTAATTTTAATATAGCCAAATTAGTTTGCCAACGGTGGTATTGTAAAGTTGGATTTTCGAGAAATAAATGGAAATAGACCCTAAAGAGTACTGTTAATTTTGAAAGGTAGATTCAACTCCCAAGTACTTTTCCTTTATTAGCTACTTAAGGTACACGCAACCCCAAGGCCCCATTCAGATTACCTTTTTGTGGTGTAACATCAGGATTCCTTCAGAAGGGCTTTTACTAAACACTCACTGTGCCGGGGACCCCGGGGACCCCGGGGACCCCGTCATCCCGAGTGTTCCAGGCACGTCCCGATTCCCCGAGTGAGGCCGCCTCACAGTGCCGGTGCTCCGTGCTCCGTGCTCCGGGGCAGCGCGCTCCAACCCTGGTGTGCACACCAGCTGCTGGGGGCTCGCTAAGAGGCACTTGCTGGGGCAGCAGGTCTGGGTGGAGCCTGAGAGCTTGCATTTCTAACAAACTGAACTTCCACTTGATGTCGACACTGTTGGCCTATGGGCCACACTCTGAGTAGTGAGTGAGGTTGCAGAGGAAGGTCTTACTCGAGACTTTTCTTATGGGATATCTGGGCTTGCCTGCTGTGGATATATTTTTTTATTCATATTCCTCCCACCTAACTTGAAAGAAGAAAGATGCCTATTTCTTTTCCCCACAATTCCTTTCTTCCACTCCCTGCCCTATCCTTTCCTCCCCTTCTTGAACAGAAGCTGCTTAGCTTAGCAGTGGCAGGAGTCCCTCTGAGGATTTGATTTTTAAAAACCATTGAAGAGGTGTACAGGACCCTGCTTGCTGAAAGGAAAAGGAAGAGTGACTGGGCCTCCCCCAGGTCATCCCTGTCCTGAGCAGGCACCTGGGAACAATTTACTGACATAGTCTCCAGAGAATGACCCAGGTAAATATCTGCTGAAGAGAAGGAACGTTTATACGAGTAGATGTAAATCAGAACGCTGTCTTTGTTGTTGTTGTTACCGTGTGCCGCCAGACCTTTGTGTACCTCGGGCAGGTAAACCACCACTGAAGCAGATTTCTCCAGAGCTCAGTGTTTGTGCTCAGAACATGAATACTGTACCTCATTTTTTTTGGAACCACTTTTTTTTTCTAGGTAAAGTCATGAAGTTGAGCCCCAAAGCGGAGGAAGTAGCTACGTTCTTTGCAAAAATGCTCGACCATGAATATACTACTAAGGAAATATTTAGGAAGAATTTCTTTAAAGACTGGAGAAAGGTATATGTATTAATCTTCTAGCACCTTGCAAAAATATTGATCAACTACTAAGTAATAAACTCTAATTTTACAAGAAATCCCTGGATATAAAATTTGAGTTCATGAATTGTATTATGTTAATTTTTTTCCTGCTCATTTACTATATTACATAGGGTTTCCATCCAGCGAGAATGCTTACGTTTCTTTCCTCCCACCTGTCGTAGGGCTGCAGGAGGGAGTTCGTTAGATTAGGCCAGACAGAGAACCTCAGGTGCAGCTGAGCGAGGGAGAGCTGTCCCTGCAGGGCGGTGCTCCGCCGCCGCCGCCGCGGAGCCATGTCGGTGTGGTGCCCCAGCCCCTCTTGCTTCTTGCTTATTTGCTTTAGGTACTTTCTGCTCTTGAAACCACGTATCCTGTATCTGCCTAGGTGGTTTTAAACAGTCTTGTTACTCTCATTCTGGGTCATGTAGACAGAGGCCGAGCTGAAGTTTACATGCTGAATAGTTTCGAAAATGAGAGGTAATAAATGAACAGAGACTGAGAATGGGACGACTTCTGTCATCACTAAAGTGAATGACATGTGCACATCTCCCCACTTGTGGCAGTCGTGTGCCTGGGGGATCGCAGCAGCAGGCCAAGTTTCTTTTTTCTTTTTCGTCTCTCGAAACTCACTAATTTAGATTAACTTACTTATTAACACCGTTGACTAAAAAAAGGGTGCTTTGCTATGAAGCCTGAGGCTTACTAGTGTGTTTAGCTTACTCTTCTATTTTCTTTTGACTAGGAAATGACTAATGAAGAGAAGAATACTATCACCAACCTAAGTAAATGTGATTTTACCCAGATGAGCCAGTATTTCAAAGCCCAGTCGGAAGCTCGGAAACAGATGAGCAAGGAGGAGAAACTGGTACTATTTCTTAAGCCTCTGTAGGAGTTTGAAATATTGATTAGTTCATCCAGTTTTCTTGTTCTTACAAGACAGCTTTGATTTGCATACTCAACCCATGGTTCTGTTCTAAAGATTTAGGGTTCTCCACCTAGCGGAGCCTAAATTTTCTTCAGGGTTTTAGGTAGACTGAAAATTGTGAGTAAGCACTTTGTTAAATGTCTCAGTTTAAGAACTCTGGTGCTGCTGACCTAAAACCCGGACAGTCCAATACTACAGTTTTAAGGACGGACAGATCCGCCCCACAGTAGCTCCTGGAATGAGAGAGTTCTGATGGATAGAACACGGCTGGGCATGCGCCTCCCTGTGGCTTCGTCTGTTTTCACTGGAACCCAGCCACGCCCGTTTATATCCATCGTTAGCCTTGCCCAGCCTGTTTCCTGAAGGGTCTTTTCAGTATCCAGCTGGGGTGTGATTTTCTTCTAGAGCATCAGGAACCTGCCTGTCTTTGTAAAAAAAGTTATATTGGAACACAGGCTCCTCTGCTTGTGTGTTATCTGCGGGTGCGCTCACGTGACAGAGTTGAGTAGTTGTACCTGAGCCCTTATGGCCCTGAAAGCTAAAGTATTTTCTATCCAGAAAAAGTTTACCAACCCCCAGTCTAGAGGGGTGCAGGCTGGAGTTTCACTCTTTCAACTGGGAGGTCCAGAAGTTAAGAATTTAAGAAATCCTTCGTACTTCAAAGCCCTGTAGTTTCAGTATTTTAAAAGACCTGCATGTTTCTAAAATTTAGGCCATTGTATTGCTGTAACTCGCTGTTCTATGGTGCCTGTTTGACTTCTGGCTTTAAAATGGTGAGTCACTGTGAGAATGGTGACTGCGTCAGACTTGGCAGCAGTGGCTTAGTCTTCCCCCCAGGACTCCAGATGAGTGGAGTTTGGTTTGTTACTCACACCAGTGGTGTTTTTAAAAGTCGAAAACCACCTTGGCGTTTCGTTCTTGGAATGCTGATCCAAAGACAGGGAGGTTTCGTGAGTCTTACCCTGTCAGGCTCCTGCGAGGACGCCTGCTGCCTGCTGTTCCCCGTCTGGCCCCGCGCAGGGCAGGGGGACTCTGTTAAATTGGGTTGCTGAGTATGATGGTGAGTGAAGAGGCCGCAGGGTCAGCGGGCCTTCTGGGGGCAAGGGGCCCAGCGTGCCTCACCGCGTATCTGGGAAGGACTCCGTGGCGGGTTGGTGTGAGCTGGAGAACCCGTGTGCAGTGCCGTCCGACCCGCTGTCTCTGGAGCCTGTTGGGGAGCGCGGAGGTGTTGCCGGAGGCCCGGTCACGGGGGCTCTTCTCCGTCCCCCACTCGGACTCTGCTGAGCAAAACCGTTGATCTTTGAAGTTACGTTTTAAAGTACCTAGGTAACATATTCATAAACATACATCCTTAAAGATGAGAGAATCAGTTTTGAATTTATAATTAAAGTAAATCCCTGTAGGTAGATCTTTAGGGGACTTTTATCTATTTAAGTTTGAAAACTTTGTCAGAGGTTTTCCCTTACTGAATTCATTTCTTAGGAATTTTTAGGCTTTTCTCGACCTTGACCTCTTCTCACACAAAGATAAGAATATGAGTAGAGAGCAGACATTTGGACCCATTTTGACTTGTTCCTTGCTGTCTTCCAGAAAATCAAAGAGGAGAATGAAAAATTACTAAAAGAATATGGCTTCTGCATCATGGATAACCACAGAGAGAGGATCGCCAACTTCAAGATCGAACCCCCTGGGCTTTTCCGTGGCCGTGGCAACCACCCCAAGATGGGCATGCTGAAGAGACGGATCATGCCCGAGGACATCATCATCAACTGCAGCAAGTGAGCGCCGCCTGCCCCCCAGCCCGTTCCCCTTGGGGCAGGAAATGAAGCAGGGGCTCCCTTTGTTGCTAGGAGCTGGGCACGTGCTGCACGTTAGAGAACCGATCGGGGCGGCCCCGTGTTCCCACGCAGACCCCCACGTGTTTTCCGTGTGTTGACGGGGGGAGGAAACCTGGACGTCAGAGCTCAGTGGGTTTGTCCACATCAGGTCACGAAAGGTGAAATCGTGCCTCGCCTCTCCTCATTTCATGGCCCTCCTGTTTGGTTATTTCCACAGAGATTCCAAGATCCCTTCTCCTCCTCCAGGACATAAATGGAAAGAAGTCCGACATGACAACAAGGTCACTTGGCTGGTCTCCTGGACAGAGAACATCCAGGGTTCCATTAAATACATCATGTTGAACCCCAGCTCACGAATCAAGGTGAGGGGTGGCTCAGCGCTGCCCTGGTTGGTGGGGCGGGTCGTCTCCTGTGCTGAAATGTAATGTTCTCGGCCTCCAGAGTCACTTTGACAGATTAAAACCCTCCCCACAAAAAGAAGGCAAGTTCTTTCATGGTTAGCGTGATCTGGTGGCCTCCCTGAGATGTACCTGTTTTCTGCATCTCATTGTAGTCTTGTCATTCACAAGTATTTTCTGAAATCCCAGTGTGCTCCTGGCACAGTGTATGCGTGATGCTAGGAATTGGGTTGGTAAACACGACAGAGGCACTCCCCACCTTCCTGCTGCTTACTGTCCAGTAGTCAGAATGTGATGAAGACCGCGGTAAATAAAGTGTGTTTCCTCTCCTCGCCTCTCCTGGCTCTGAGGAGGCGAATGTAATACTGTGAATCCAGAAAGAAGCTGTAAAATCTTACCTACTCTGACTTCCCAAGGTTTCATCTGGGTGGGTCCCCCCAGGACTACGTGGGACGATGCACAGGAAAGCATGTCACGAATTGCTGTGTATCCACATGTTGTTGTTTGTCAGTGCTGTGCTTGAAAGGAGAAAACGGGTTCAGAAGGGCAGTCAGCTCTTGTTAGCCAGCGAGGCACACCCTGCTTGGGAGAGTCCCACGAACTTCCTCCCTCGGGTGCACTGCAGAGATGGGGACAGCAGCCTGGGAGAGAGATGAGCTCCACAAGAGAACAGCCACGGAATTAGTTCTGCACAGACCATCACTGCTGACGGGCAAGGGACTGGGAAGGAAGACCTTCTTAACCTGGGTTTACAGGTCATTAAACCTTCGTTAAAATGGGAGAGCCACTAAGCTCAAAAGGCTGCGTGTATAGTGAGACTAAACTGCACCTTTTCTAGCTTATAGTCCTGTGCTCTAATGAAAACTACCCATCTCTGTGTTTTCTTCAATTCAAAAACGTCACTTTTTCTAGTTTAGAGTAAGTGTAGAGTCAGAAAGAGAAACCTCATGGTGGGCAAAAATCACCCCTGTACAGAAACATGTTGTATTCCCCTCTGAAATACCACGAGGTGAGAACTCAGTTGTATTAGAAGAAAGGTAAATGTCAGATGGTTTAGATAAATAAATCAGTTATTCTCAGCAGTTAAGAGATCAGAAACAGCTTCATGAAGGGAATTCAAGGCAGAATAGGGAAGGATTCAGGCCAGATCTTCAGACATTTTCTTAAAATTTTTTATATTGTCCTAACTAGGAGGCCACTGGGTTTGAAAGAGGCGGAATTGCACCAGGTTGTGTTCTAGAAACCCGTGACATAATCGATCATCTGTCTGCTGCTGCACGGAGACTGGGCTAAACACAAACGAGAAGTAGGGAGACCACTAGGAGGCTCGCAGTATCACAGGCAAGAAAGAGATGGTGATGGCTAGAACAGATGAAGGCAGCGGGGAGGGAGGGAGGAGAACAGATTCCAAATACATATGCACCGTGTACTCTTACTCTCAGAGTGTGCTTGCGGGACCGTCTCTGAGCACTGCGGCCCTTGCTGGGAAAGCCAAGCAGACTACCACAAGGGCAGAGCGCCGGCCAGCTTACTGCAGACAGTGTCCCCGTAGCTCCTAGGCACCGTAGGCGCTTGTGCAGGTTTCTGGGTGGTGGTTAGCGGATGTGAACCTGGACGCCGCTCAGCGTCGCCCTGCCTAGAACCTTGCACCCGGGACAGAGCGGCTGACTCTGCTCAGCTGGGTTGGAATCCTGGGAGCCAAGAAGAGAGTCAAAGGCATGGCAAGTGGTACTGGTGAGGGAAAACGAAACGTGATTCCTTCAGCTCTCTGTCATTCCTCCTTGGCTCTCCCACTCGGCAGAACAGGGAGCTCTCCGGGGGTCTGGGCGTGACCGTCTGTGAGTAGTTTCTGACTGCATAGCCCCAAGAGAGGTGCTCTTTTTTTAGATGAAATAGAAAGATACAAGCCTTACATGTTTCGTTTTCAATAAAACATTTCAAATACACAAGAACAGATGATGTAATGAACATGCATGCCCACCGTCTGGACGTGTCAGACCTGAACTTCAGGTCCTGTTCAACTCCCTTTCATGAACAGTGTTCAGACGGACAGCTGAAACCCCAGTGTAACATTTACCTCCTTCCCTGGAGATTACGGTACTGAATTTAATGTTTTCACTCTTGAGTGTGGTTTATTTTCACAGCATATTTGTGTGTGCATAAACAATGTGTGGTATTGTTTTTAAGGTTTAATTTCAAAATAGGCATGTTGTTAAGATCATTCTGAAACTTATTTCACCCAGCTTTGGTGTTGAGATTTCATTATCTTAACACATATTCTCATCTGTCCATGTTTCTTCCATAAAAAGTATCCGATTATATAAAAAACTATCCAGTGGTCAGACAAGTAGGGTTGTTCACAATCGTTTGCTATGGTGAACGGCGCCGAAATAAACACATTTTCCGTGTGTATGTGGGTGAAAACTCCCCTCAGAGAGCCTTTACGTTCCAGATTGTTCTCTAAAGCTCTTGAGCCAGGTCACATCCCCACCGTGCCCACAGAGCGGCGTGCAGGCTCCCTCTCCACAACCTGGCCAGCACTTCCGGGGTTCTGCTTTCTTTGTCTTTGGTCTTTAATCCACCAGCATGTATTTTCATGCATGGTGTGAGGTTGAAATCTGATGTTTTTTTCAGATGCATAACCAGTTGTCCCAGAAGTATGTAGTCGTAATAGCCCATACCACGTTTCCACATACACAGCTGACAGTTTCTGCACTCTGTCCTGCTTAATTTATTTCACGCGCTCCTCCACTGCCAGCACGCTGTCTCACCTTCTGTAGCTTGTCCAGTTTTCCTGCTGAGTGGAACAACTTCTCCTCATGTCATTCGTTAACGTTGTCTTGGTTCTTCTCAGCTCTTTGCTCTTTCATATTAATTTTGAGCTACATTTGTCAAATTGCAGTGAAGACTTGGGGTTTTTTTTTTTTTTAACCCTTACCCAAGGCTGTATTTACTGATTTTTAGGGCGAGAGGAAGGGTGAGAGAGAAGCACTGATTTTTGTGGAGCGGGGAGAAGAACAGCAGTGTGTCGTTCCACTTGTTCCTGCATCGTCGGCGGGCGCGCGCGCGTGTGTGTGTGTGTGTGTGTGTGCGCGCGCGCGCGCGCGCGCTCCGACCGGGACTGAAGCCTCAGCCCTGGCGTGTGGGGCGGGGTGGGGCGGCGCTCCGACCCACCGAGCGACCCATCGGGGCCTGGCTGGCTTTATTCCCAGACATGGACCCAGGCACATCCTCTAAGTCTTAACTCCTCACTTAGTTTCAGTTCTTATACCTCATACTTCTTTTGCTTAAGTTATACTTTTTTTTTTTAATTCTCAAGCCGAGTATATGTTTTTATTGATTTGAGAGAAAAAGAAACATCGATCGGTTGCCTCCCATATGTGCCCTGCCCAGGGATCGAACCTGCAAGCTAGGCATGTGCCCTGACTGGGGATCAAACCCACAACTGTTCAGTGTACGGGTGATGCTCCAACCAACTGAGCCACCTGACCAGGGCTACTTTTTAATTAAAAAAACAAACGAACAAAAGTAAAAACCCTGCATGGATCCATAAAACTCCAGCCATCTCTTTAGTTGACAAATATTTGATTAATTTCTATACTTAGTAACTTCGCTTTGGGTTTACTTTTTTTGTTGAAATACACTTGACTGTTTCTTTAGTGAGGATCCATGGGTGGCATACTCTTTCTTTGTTTACCCGAAAATTTATTTTCATCCTCATGACTGTCTTTTGTCAAATAAAGAATGCATCTTTATAACTGGTGATCCGTGGTTTCACTGTGCTGTATCTAAGTATAGACGTGCTGTTATAGATACTCAGACCAAACTTTCACTCTGAGGACTAACGTCTTTCTTTAATTACATTTTACTGATTATGCTGTTCCAGTTGCCTCAACTTTTACCCCTTTGCCCCTTCCACCCAGCAGCCCCCACTCTCTCAGACAATCCCCCCACCATTGTTCATGTCCACGGGTCATGTGTGTAAGTTCTTTGGCTACTCCACTTCCTATACTGTATTTTGCATCACCATGGATATTCTGTAACTAGCTGCTTGTACTTCTTAATTCCCTCCAGTCTTCACTCATTCTTCCCACACCCCTCCCATGTGTCAGCCTTCTGGTAACTAACTTCTTTTCTCTTGCTTTGAAGAGTCTCTCTTTATCTTTAACCTTTGGCCTTTTAATAAATGATGTGTCTTGGAGTGAGCCTCTTTGCATCCATCATAATTGGCACTCTGTGCTTCCTGGACTTACATGTCTATTTCCTTCAGCAAGTGAGCGAAGTTTTCTTTCAGATAGATTTCTAATTTCTTGCTCTTTCTCTTCTCCTTCTGGCAACCCTATGAAGTGAATGTTGGACCTCTTGAAGTTGTTCCAGAGGCTGTATTCTCATTTTTTTTTTTTGGATTCTTTTTTCTTCTTGTGGTTCTGATTGGCTGTTTTTTTATTCTTTATGTTCAAGATCATTGATTTGATTATCGACTTCATCCACTCTACTGTTGTTTCCTGATAAATTGTTCTTTATTTCAATTAGTATATCCTTCATATCTGACTAGATCTTTTTTATGCTGTTAAGGTCCTAAGTTCCTTGAGTATCCTTATAACCAGTGTTTTGAACTCTGCATCTGATCTATTGCTTAGCTCTATTTCATTTAGCATCTTTTCTCTTTTTCTGGAGTTGCGATCTATTCTTTCATTTGGGCCATGTTTCTTTGTCTCCTCATTTTGGCAGCCTCCCTGTGCTTGTTTCTATGTATTAGGTAGAGCTGCTTTGACTCCATGTCTTCGTAGTGTGGCCTAATGTAGTAGGTGTCCTGAAGGGTCCAGTGGCACAGCCTCCCCTTCGCCCAAGCTGGGTACTCAAGGTGTACCCTTCATGTGGGCTGAGTATACCCTCCTCTTGCATTTGTGCCTTGGTTGCTGTTGGCAGATCAGTGAGAGGGATTTACCCAGGCCAGTCAGCTGCAAGGACTGGCTGTGACCACTGACTGCCAGCCGCCACCCTCCGTGGAGGATCAGCTGTGCAGGGGCGGGGTGGTGGTGCTCTGACGTGATCTGTAGCTGTCCACTGGGTGCGCAGGCCCTGGGGTTTCCTGGGTAGTGCAGGCCAAGGTCAGCCCCCACCTGTGGTTTGCCCAGAACCACCCTGCCTGAGCTGTAAAGTAATCTGAGATGGCTGCTACTTGTGCTGGGCTTGGAGATTCCCAAGTGAAGCCAGGCTTTGACTCTAACCTGGCTGTGGCTGGGGCTCATTGAAGCTAGCTGTTGCTTGTTTGATAGGATTTAGGAGCCAAGACCAGTCATTCTTAAGGAAAAGCAGCTTGGGTGGGCCCGTAAGTTGGGCGGGTAGAGCCTCTGTGGATCTCCAAGGCGGGTCATACAGTGTTAGCCAGGTTGATGGAGTCCCAGATTTGGCACTGGCCTACCGGCTCTGTGGTGGGAAAGCTCAGCAAAGGGACAATGGCCTCTGCTCTCCTTGATGCCCGACACTTCCGTCTCTCCCAGCACGCCACTGGTGCCTTTCCAGTTGCTACCCCAGTGCCAGAGCTCAGAGGGAGTGAGTCTGAGTAGGTGAGTCCATGTGTGGGTTCTTTACGAGGAGCTGCTTGGGGCTCTAGCAGCCTCCTCCACCGACTCAGTCCCTGCTGGTTTTCGCAGCCAGAAGTTGTGGGAACTTATCTTCCTGGCACTGGAATGCTGGGCTGGGGGGGCCTGACGTGGGTCTGGGACTGTGCTTCTGAGATACCCCTCCCAAATTTTTGCCCACGCAGGTGTGGAGCCAGCCTGTTCCACGTCCTCCCTACCAGTCTGAATGGATGTGGTTTCTTCAATTCCGTGCTTGTCAGACTTCCATTGAACTCTGTTTCTGACCATCCTGAGTGATGGCTGTTCTGTATTTTACTTGTAATTTTGAGTGGTAGTGTGAAGAGGCGACCCACGTCTGCCTGCATCACCATCTTGACCAGAAGCCTGAGGACTAATGTATTTTTATTCTGGAAAACTCTTAGCCATTATTTGTCCCAAAGCCTCTATACCCTTCCTTCCATTTGCTTCTTTTGGATGCATATTAGATGAGAGCCCAAAACTAGAAACATCCCAGGGGTCCATCAACATAATAGATAAACACATTATGGTATAGTCAGACACATTAGGGGTGGTCCTAGAGTAGACCATACTACCAGCAATTAAAAGAAGTGAGCTACTGATAAATGGAACAACATGGATGAATCTTCAAAACACATTGAGAAGCCAGACATAAGAGTCTGTACTATATGATAACCATTTTTATAATATTATGGGTTAGGCAAAGCTAATTTATGATGATAGCCGTTAGATGAAAGGATCAGTAGTTGCTTATTTGGTGATTAACTGGGAAGGGGCAAGAGGGAACTTAGTGGAATGATAAAAAACATTCTGTCATGATGGGCAGGTGTAGTGGGCCAAAACCGATTAAGCTGTACACTTAAATATGTATAACACAAAAGCTTTTAAAGTAGAAAGGATTGGAAGAAAATAATGCTACTATCTTGAAAAAGTATTTGAATAAAATATAAATTCTCTACAAATCCATAATAAAAGGGTGAATATGGTTTAAAATGGGGATGTATGGACAGATGGTGGTTTTTTATCTTCAGACCAGTTTGTCGTGTCTTCTGTTGAAATGATACATGTTTGGGGTTCAGATAGCCATTCACTTCTTTGTGCCCTGCACAGGGGCAGACTCACACAGCGTGCATGCACCAGGGAAGTGAGAAGTAACGAAAGAGCCACTTAATATTGGCACATGTCATCGTTCCCCAGCACAAATCTGAGAACAGGGTCTGCTCACCTCCCACTTTGCCCTCCTGAACCCAGATCCTGACCCCACTGACCCGCTGTGCTTAATGGGCAAGTGGTTATATTAGACAGAGAAAATGTGGTGGGCCCACTGGTTTAAAATAAAAAAGTTAACCCAGAGGATGCTTTGTATAACTAATCAAATTGGAACTTGTCTGCTGTAGAAGGTGGACTGAGTAGGGGAAGAGGACCAGGGGTTAAGGGTAGCTGCTCTGCAGTGGACACCTTGTTTTACTGAGGTGGTTTGGATACAGACCTTGCTTGGAAGATCAAAATGTAGTTTATTTTTTAGAAGTATTCTGAAAGAACTATTCAAATGCATTTCACTCTGGATGCTGTTCAGGGACCTGAAGGCGGCGAGGATAAACACCCCTCCTGGATACTGCCCTCCCCTGCTAGGACTCTGTAGGCAAGGTGCCTCCTGCCCCCACCTCATCTCTGTGTCCTGTTTGCGGGAATCCTGGGGCCTTGTGCCAAGAGCCCGACCCACACAGGAAGGAAAGTTGGTCTTGGGACGTCCTCTGTGAACGAACTGTTTGTTGGGTTTATAAGCCTTGTTTGGGCTGCATGACTAAAGGACTGAGGAAAGAAATTGTGCACTACTTTGAGGAGTCCGAGTCCGGCTTTGGTGGGCCTGTGTGCCCTAGAGCAGGGGCCCCCAACCTCAGGGCCCGTTAGGAACCAGGCCACACAGCGGGAAGTGAGCTAGCGCTAAGGCGCTCGAATCATCCCAAAACCATTCCCCCTGGCCCAAAACCGGTCCCTGGTGCCATAAAGGTTGGGACCGCCGCCTTAGAGTAAAAGGAGAGAGCCCGCTCCTGAGCTGGAGACTGTGTTGTTGAAGATGAGCCTTTTGTGCCCCGTCTCGTGTGAGTGTGATGTCGTGGAGACATACTACTGACTGGTACGTAAGGACAGCTTGTAGCACACCTTCTCTTACTCTTAAATGTCAAAATGCACTTCAGAAAATCACTGAGCTTCTCAGCTTCTCGTTGTCAGGAAACAGAACCTCAATACTTCTTCTGTGTCATCAAACTACTATTGTACTCCACCCACCCACAACGTGGAGTTACCGAACTGCTTGTTTGAGCCCAACAAGTACATAAAGCCAGCCTCTCCCAGCTGCGAGAGAGTGCTCACGGCCCCTAGCATGCCCAGGGAAGCCCTCCTCCCTGAGCGTCTGTTAGGGGTAGAGGACATTCTTGTTCCACGTACCCCGCACGCCTTCGTGCTCAGAAGGACAGTTGCCTTAACCACAGTCCTCAGGCCTCAAGGACCACGTGTCTGTGTCATAGGCAGACACCAGGCAGACACTGGTAGAAGTACTGCTCCTCCTCTTGATGTGGGGTGGAGGAATTAAGAGCAGGATTCCTGGGTTCTTAAATTTCACCCCTGTGTTCATGTCATATGGTCTGTTATAGGCCTTGTAATACTCCCTGGCCTTTTTAGGGATCTTAGATAGTATTTTTCTTCCTTAATCTGTCCCACTTAATGCTGTTAGTCCTTGCTAGCAGCAACCTCCCATCCCTGGTGACTGCAGCCTTGTCACAGTCTTCTAAAAACCTTCCATTGGCTTTAGAATTCAGTTTTAAAACCTTCCACAGACGGCTGTAATGTTTAAAAAGAAAAGGCTTCCCTGGAACATTGTTTCCTCGGTCTAATCAGAAACACTTCTAAATGCAGGAAAACGGTGAATAATTATGACTGTTCCTAGAAATCATCGTGTTCCTTTGTAGTTAACACACTGTAACGTTTTTAAAGTCTTTCTTTGGTTCTGCTTCGGTGACAGTTCCCTCCATCACACTGTAAATGGTTGCCTTGAATTTAACGAGCGTCAGCTCTAGCAGGAAACGGCTCTTGGGTCACAGGTGTGGCAGTAAAGCTGCAGTGGGGGGTCTTACACCCTTTGTGGTGACAGAAGTCAGTGTCTGGGACATGCCAGGTGGGCTTTTCCCAAGGACATAAACACTTGGCGGAATGAAATCCAGAGGCTCTCTCAGTCATTAGACAGAGCCAGGCATGCTGGACAGTCTGGAGCAACGTGATTCTCACAAGGGTCAGTGTCCTAACATTTCTCTCCAATACGCTTCTTTTTCTGCCTTGCTTTAAGCTCAGGTTCCTTCTCTTTGGTTCAGAGCGCTGAACTTGGATATTTAGAGTCTGTCTTTACCCCGCCATCCCTAAGCAGCCCACCTTTGGGGTTGGGTTTTTGCAGGGTGAGAAAGACTGGCAGAAATACGAGACTGCCCGGCGGCTGAAGAAGTGTGTGGACAAGATCCGGAACCAGTATCGAGAAGACTGGAAGTCCAAAGAGATGAAAGTCCGGCAGAGAGCGGTGGCCCTGTACTTCATCGACAAGGTGAGAGTGTCCTCCTGTCCCGTTTTGTTCCGCCTCACAAAAACGCAGGGCGCGTTTCCTCGTCTGGGCCCTGCGCTAAGTCCTGGGGAGGTGGCAGCGCTGGCTCGGTGTCTGGTCCCTAGGGAAGGGGGGGTGCGGTCAGTCGGCACCTGCTGCTGTCCGAACAGAGCCCGCCTCCTACGTGGGGTTTGCCTGCATCTGCGTGTGCCAGGAACACTGTGACATTTTTAAACTCTTCTGTGAGCCACCAAAAATGATTCGACATCATGACCCCACACACAAGCATATTTGTGTTTGTGTAACTGAAAGAGAAGTTGCACAGAACAATGCTTTAGCTTTCCTGTGAGCAGTGAGTTCTGATATTTTTCTGTTTCATGTTTAAAAACAAAGATTGTGACACTTAAAGTTGGTTAAACAATCTGCTAGTATATCACAGCTACAGTTTGAAAGCCATCATTCTGGACATCAGTTTCTCAGGGTTTATGAGAAAAAGATTTTGTGTGTGTTTTTTTTTTGTTTTGTTTTTAGCAGTTTTGCACTGCTTATATTGGAGCACAGATTCTTTGTTGTCTCAAAAATTAAGGAAAATTAAGAGACTAACTTTTTCAGTCTAATTGCCAAGACTAGAAACACTCCCTCAGTTGCTGCTGTAAAAAAAAACCACAGTAAGTTTCTCCCTTTCCTGCATTCCCATCTGAAAAGACAGAATGAAGAGAAGCTTGGATTTATAGGGCAGTTCAGTGTCCCCGTCAGTCTCCATACTTCCTTTCATAGAGGAAGAAGCAGCAATGCAGAATTCAGAATTCCCAGGCCTTGCAGGCTGATGCTCTGTTCCCCAGGAGAATTGGAAGGCTTCTGATATGGATTTCCTAGCAATCCTATGAGATTCAAGTTTCTTCATTTATGCCTATCTTTCCCCCCCCCCCTCCTCCCTGGACAGCTTGCTCTGAGAGCAGGCAATGAGAAGGAGGAAGGAGAAACCGCAGACACAGTGGGCTGCTGCTCGCTTCGCGTGGAGCACATCAATTTGCACCCAGAGTTGGATGGCCAGGAGTACGTGGTGGAGTTTGACTTCCTTGGGAAGGACTCGATCAGATACTATAACAAAGTCCCTGTTGAGAAACGAGTAAGTTAAGGTGGCCTCTTTCTTCATCCGTCCACCCATTCATTCAGCAAGTGTTTGCCGAGTGCTTTTTGGGTGCTTTGTGTATGGTGGGCACTAGAAAAAATGACTTGAAAGAGAGGGGAGAGGTGTTCTTTGGTGTCCTGCGTACCTCCTTTCAGTCCCTGCCCTCACCTCCACCCCTGGTACTACCTTCTTGAGGATGAGGGCCGTCTCGCATAGCAGTATTCAACAGAGGATGCTGTGGAGGTGTGCCCTCACGACAAACAGCATAAGACTTAATCCACCACGTTGTTGTGATGGTTTAATTGCATTTCTGTACTCCCGGGTCATGCTGCACATTTGTCATCTGTAGCTTTGCTCAACTCTCCCCAGCTCCTGACTGAATGAAAAGGTCGCCCTTTGGCCCTTAGATCTCTGAGCTCGGTGCTGAAGAGGGTATTGCCGCTTGATGGCTCCCCCCAAATATTGGGCTTGAACCAGAGACCTACGGAGTGCTGGACCCCAGCAGTCCAGCCTTTTAGTCTGATGTGTAATGAGTACTTAGGCTTGGCTGGCTGTGGAGGTACTCCAGATGAAACAGAGCTAAAGGGACCTGACAGTTAAATGCAGTGCCTGAGCTTAGATTGGACTCCTCACTGGTGTGGGGCACAGGACATCATTAGGTCGGTCTACAGAATTGGAATGTGGACAGTAGAATGGATAAACGTAGGTGTCAATGTAAATTTATGAAGCCGGTGAGCCCTGTGTGTGTCGGGAACACCTGCACCCTGTGTGAGTCCCACTGGTGGAGAACAAGTAACTGATAAATGCGCACGCACGTGCAGAGAGGAGAGCGAACAGACAGGCATGCTGCAGCGGGTAAATCGGGTCATATGTCAGTGGTGGGTGCATTTGGGAGAAGGACATGAGTGTTCCTTGTGCTTTGGGTTTTATTTAAGAGTTGCAGTTGTTTCCAAAGTGTAGGTTTTAAAAATAATGATAACTGGGCTCTGCTTATTTCTTTCAGGTTTTTAAGAACTTGCAATTATTTATGGAGAACAAACAGCCTGAGGATGACCTTTTCGACAGACTCAATGTGAGTGGACAGAGTGCACTGGGCTGAAGAGGGGTACAGCCAGCACCTCACAAAGCTCCTAAAGGGGGGGGTTTGCCTGGGGGTGGCTTGGGCTCTCCCTTCAACGTGTCCTGTGGCATCCTGTGTGCTCTTCTTCCCCCGGCACACGGCGAATCCAGGGCCAGAACCCTGAGGCCCAGGCAAACCCTGAAGGCAGACACACCCTGCCTTCATCCTCGCCTGACACCTGCAGAGCTCTCCCTTCCCTTGGCTGGATGCCAGCCATCTCTGCTGGAGACCCGAGACCTGTCCTTGATACCTGATCAGGGAAGATGTTAACAGGGAAGAAGCAATTTGCTTTATCAGCCTGCTTAATAGGGAGGTGTCATGAAACCCTATGTTCTGGAATTCTCTTCCCCCCTTTCTCAGCCTCCCTCTGGCAGAGCAGGAAACGTGCCAAGTCATGATTGCATGGGCATCAGTGGCCTAGAGCTTGCTAGAAGGGGCCGGAGTGTATGGCTTCTACCTGAATCCCGACATCCTCTTTTTGCTTTATCTCGTCCAGACTGCTATTTTAAATAAGCATCTCCAGGACCTCATGGAGGGCTTGACAGCCAAGGTGTTCCGTACATACAACGCCTCCATCACGCTACAGCAGCAGCTCAAAGAACTCACAGCCCGTGAGTATCACGTGGCCACACAGGGCCCACACCCTGCAGATACAGTCCACTGTCCTTGTTCGGCTGAGTCCTAGATGTGTTCCACTTTCTCCTCAACTTTGTGACTGGAAACTTTTCCCCTGCGTGCCTCTAATAGAGAGGCTCAGTTTGCATAAACATAAAATCAGTGCTATTTCCCCATTCCCATACCAGCTTCTAGATTCAGGTTTTGGAGTGCTGACAGGGGCTTTCTTTCTGCTTTGAAAATGCCTGCGTTTTCTGTTTTATATGTGTGTTATTTAAAAGCTCACAGAGAGAAGACATAGTGCTGTAATGTCCTATTAAGTTGGAGAGAGTAAGGTTGTCGTGGTTACTAAAAAAATATCAGAGCAAATCCTTTCCTTGAGGTTTCTGTCATGTTTCCCCCTGAAGAGTAGGTAGTATTCTAAACAGCTGCAGAAGGTATCACCCAGCTCTGCACGCTTTTTCCCCTGGAGCCCTGTTATGCTGGATTCCCACTGCCCTCTACAAATAGGTCAAATGGCTTTAGAATATGAACCAGGAAAGCCAAAGATGGGCATATGGAAGGTCAGTAATTTAGCGTAGGATAAAGAATGACACAAGAAAGAACATTTCTTGAATAATACTTTTTATTTTATTTTTTACATTATATTACCCTGGGATTTTACAGTGTAAAGCTCACGGTCCCTTTGTCTCGTCCTCCGCTGCAGGCCTTGTCTGTCCCGATTCCCCGTTGTCCTCGGGTTACATTGGGTGGGGAGGTTGCAGGGGTGGGCACTGCAGCGGGCAGATGGGCGTATTGACTCAGATTTGACCTTGCGGCCTGGGGAAACCTGAAGTGTTCATCCGAGGACACGAGGGGCGGCAACATCGCGAGGGCCGGCACTGAGGAAGGCACGCTGTGTGCTCGCTCGTACAGACTGACTCTGGTCTGCGGTCCCGTTCTTTCTGTACAGCGGATGAGAACATCCCAGCGAAGATCCTGTCTTACAACCGTGCCAACCGAGCTGTCGCGATTCTTTGTAACCATCAGAGAGCGCCACCAAAAACTTTTGAGAAGTCCATGATGAACTTGCAAACTAAGGTACCTTGGATCTGGATGGTAGGGTGGCAAAATGAAGGGAACGGTGTCTGCCGTGGGCTGATCACCTGAAAACGAGAGGCACCTAACATCCAGCCTTCCAAGCAGGGATATCAGAAGGCCTGTTCTGAGTCTGTTCCGGAAGAAAAGGCCACACTAAGGCCAAATATCAGGCCGGTTCTGAGGGGAACTGTGGTAGTGGTTCCCCTGACCGAGATGCCGAGTATCAGGTGCCCGTTGTTCAGGTGTTCGCTCTGCGGACAGGTCTTCGCTGGCCCTTTTGGAAAGCTAAGTTTGGAGCTGGAGAGCATCATGCTAAGTGAAATAAGCCAGGCGGTGAGGGACAAATACCATATGAGCTCACCTTCAACAGGAACCTAAACAACAAAACAAACAAGCAAAATATAACCAGAGACACCGAAATAGAGAACAGGCTGACAGTGTCCAGAGGGGAGAAGGGAGGGAATTTCAGGGAAAAAGGGAAGGGTTTACAGGAACAAGTATAAAGGACACATGGACAAAACTAGGGGCGGGTGGAAATGGGAGGGAGGTGGGGAGGGCTGGGATGGGAGTAAAAGATAGAAAATTGCACTTGAACAATTAAAATAAAATTTAAAAAAATACATGTAAAAGAAAAAAAGCTAAATTTGATATACCCTCTTTGAAATATTGCTGATAGTTGTCCTCATTATACAAGAGGATGATGGATATAAATAGTTTTCACAGATCCTTGCCACAGCCTGGAAATAAAACTGTTTCCAAATTAGATTGTTTCAAATTGAAAAGATGATGAAACTGATCATTTCCCCCCCAATTCTAGCACAACTTTTTATTTTCACACGTTCCACATGAATCCTGTTTTCTACAGCTCTTCATCAAACATCTTTTGGATCCTAGGGAGAAACTGACGTACAAATAGATGTGCCTCCAGCTCTGCCTGGTAATGAGCTTTTAAGCCACGAGACACTTAACATTTGATGGGGAACATTTTTGTGTGAGCAATGGCTAACAGAACCAATCCATTCTCTCATAATGGGTTGGCAAAAAAGTCCATGGTGTTTTCTCCATAAAATAAAAGATACGTTTTTCATTTTCACCAATAACTTCATTGATTTGGGTATTTTGAGCATTTGGCTGTCTCCCGCTATTGGCTTCAGGTATGGATAGAGGCCGGGGTGCTGCTAAACATCTTCCCATGCGTAAGACAGCCCCACAGCAAAGAAGTATTTGGCCCACATCAGTAGTACCATGAAACTTTGCAAACCACTTTTGACACATTCAGTCAGTCACAGCACCTTTTCCATACACTGCACAAATCTTTTTTTTCCTGTTTCAGTCATATTTTCACCTTCCTTGAAATAATATAGCATGATACGCCAAAAATATTGCATATTTTCTTCCATCTTCAATTTTTAAATGGCTGCACAAAAATTCACCAATTTTGATGTTTCTTTTAATGCTTGCTAATATGACAGCTGTCACAATACAACTTAACAAAATTGTTTTGAATGAAGTTCACTGCTAGAGCCATGGTATGGAAAATAACAAAACGGACTTTATGGGCAACCCAGTACTAACCCACAGTGAGAATTTGCAGATACTCATTGCAGACCAGACATGTAGGGTTACCAAGAAAACCAATGATCTTAAAATATACTTGCCAAACATACTTTAAAGTCTGACGTAGTGATAGATGTGCTTCCTTGTTAACTTACCGAGATCTTAAGGTGGTTCTAATAATCTCTGTAAACTTCAAGATAGTGATGAATACAAATGATACTTCAATATTTTTGCGATAATTATGATACAAAAATATTGTACTGTCTGTTGCTGATAATATAGGTAATACTGGCATTATATAGTTTGTTGCCCACATAATTGAAGGAGAAACGATGAATTTCAGCTAGAGGTTAATCATGGATGTGATTTCTTTTTTACCCTGTACTGGGACAGCTGGAGTTTAACGGCTGCTGTAGAGTGAGACCACACACACGTTCTCAGGCTCATGTTGACATTTCATTCTGTTGAAATGTCTTCAGGATAAATGCCCAGGAGTGGGACGTGTGGGTCAGAAGATACACACAACCCGCAGTGCCGTCCGGCTTTCCCGATGGGAGGCGCACGGCCACAGCGAACGAGTGTGCGTCCGTAGAGCTCCCAGGTCCCTGTGGTCAGCAGGCGAAGAACCCTGCAGGCCACCCATTTGCTGTCACTGTTAAATGTCAGTCACCTGGTATCGTTGACACTCCTCGAGTTCTGAGCCCAAAATAAAAGCATGAATATTCAGGGGGTGTTCACCTGATTCAGGAGATCCCTCCCTGGAGCATGAGGAAGTCTCTGTTGACCTCACTCAGGAACCACTGTCTGGGCAGCCCAGGCTGCCTGCCAGGCGAGCCCTCTGAGCCCAGGGACGCTCTCCTGTGTGCCCACAGAGCACACACAGGCCCCTGTTTGCCAAGGGAGTCAATGGAGTCTTTGACGCTTTGGGAGCGTTGACGTAGCCTGCCAACTGAGCATTCGCAGAAACGGTTAAGAGATTGTGGTGTGTTGCATTTCTAGCCGAAGAAGAATGTGGCTAGTGGTGTCTGTGATGCTGTTGTGCATAGAATCGGTTCCTTCAGTTTGCCTTTAGACAACATTATGTTGGGAGTAAGCCATTCATAGTAAAATGCATTTACTGATTGTATCACAGTAGTAGCCTCTGTTTCCAATATGGGGCACTGTGTGTATCTCTAACAGGCAGTTCTAGGCCAAGGAGAGCAGCAGCCCAGTGTGTTTGCGTCAGGCTGATGTGTGCTCTACAGGGGTGCCCTCGACCTCGCGGGTTAGCAAAGTGAGCAGGTCAGGGTGCCCCCCGCTCTCGGCAGCACCAGCTCCCAGGTGTGGGCTCCAGGTCCATGGTGCTGCCTGCTGCCATCCTCCGGCAGGAACTCAGAGAAGACGTGGGTTCTCGAGGGGCGCTTCCAGGGCTCTGTCAAGCAGAAAAAGGCTGCGACTCCATGAGCTTTATTTGGAAAAAGAGCTCCAAATTTCTGTTTTTGAGGAAAAACTAATCTTTTCCCCATCTGGGCTCCCTCTCCTTTTGAAAACAATGCCAGGGCAGGCCATGCCATGAACCAGCTTGGAACAGACTAGCTGACCTTTTACTTGCCATGTTTTAGTCCCTTGGATATTCTCTTCAAGCATCCTTTTTCTTGAGAAGCTGGCAGCTCCTTCCCAGAGTGCTGGCAGACTCTGAGGAGTGAGTGGAGCTCAGCAGATGGAAGGACCGTGTCTCAGCTTCATAGAGTGTCTTCTGTGGTATTCTCGGAATGAAGGCTGCAGCCTGGCACCAGGTCCTTTTGGTAAACAGCTGTCCTCTGTAGCCCTCCGAGGTGTCTAAAGCCAGAGTGATCTCCGAAAGATTAGCACCCACGTTCCCAGGCCCAGTGGGTCCTTTTCCCCGAGCATCTGGCATATTTCTGGATGGGTCACTAAAGACCATAAATGGCCAAACAGCAGTTGAATTGAGCAGTCCCTGTGCACCTACTCAGTGCTTTCATGAAGCTACCCCTGGGTGTTCTACCTGCCAGACCACCAAGAGAAATGGCCTGCTGGCCTGGTGGAGACAGCATCCAGGCTTCATCTTCTCTAATGTGGCTGTTCTTTTCTTTTTGGGGGCCTTTTTAATTCCTAAAACTGACATTTTTCCCCACCCAGATTGATGCCAAGAAGGAACAGCTAGCAGATGCTCGGAGAGACCTGAAAAGTGCTAAAGCCGATGCCAAGGTCATGAAGGATGCCAAGACCAGGAAGTACGTGTTGGTGGTGTGCGAAGCGGGGGGTGGCTGAGAAAGGCATGTGCAGTACCAGCCAGGAAGTGTGTGCTGCTGGTGTGCGAAGTTGGGGGTGGCTGAGAGAAGAGCGTGTGCAGTTCGAGCCAGGTGCCCCAGGGCCCCACTCTTCAGGGTTTCTCAGCGATGTCTTTCAGAAGTCTGTGTCCTGGGGCTTTCTGCTTTTGCCGGCCCCTCAGTGGCAGGGCGGTGTGGTCTGGAGGCCAGGCCTGGTCCTTGATGACATCCATTCTCCCAGGGTGGTAGAGTCAAAGAAGAAGGCTGTGCAGAGACTGGAGGAACAGTTGATGAAGCTTGAAGTTCAGGCCACAGACAGAGAGGAGAACAAACAAATTGCCTTGGGAACCTCCAAACTCAACTATCTGGACCCTCGGATCTCAGTGGCTTGGTAAGCATTGAGCCCTTCGCTGCTGGCTGGAGGAGGGGGGCGGGGTCGTGACAGCACCACGCACTTCAGTCCTCTGGGAAACCTCTGCCAGAATTCCGATGTGTGTGCTTCAAAGGCGTCGGAACATTCTGGATGGTCCTCAACAGTCAATGCTGTTACCCTACCTTTGAGTGTGTTTACATCTGTTTTAAAAAGGCAGGTACAGTCCCCATCCCTTAGGGAACTTTAAGAATGGAAACTCTTTGCCCATGTTGAAGGGAAAATATAAAAGAGCCCTTTGCTTTAACAAAAAAAAAATTAAGATTTTACTTACTTATTTTTAGAGAGAGGGGAAGTGAGGGAGAGAGGGAGAGAAATGTGTGTGGTTGCCCCCTCCTGGGAAAGTGGCCCGCAACCCAGGCATGTGCCCCGACTAGGAATCAGACCAGCGACCATTTGGTTCGCTGGCCGGCACTCAGTCCACTGAACCACACCAGCCAGGGCTAACAAAATGTTCTAATGGTTTTTTTTTACAAGTGAGGGAAGAAAGGTAAGAACAAGGGTGGGGAGGACAAAAATTAGAACAAAGGCAGATAAATTTTCTATTGTTTGCTCACTCCTCCTGTCTCCCGCTACACACCCACACCGTCATTTAAAAAAACAATCTTAAAATAAGTAGGTTTTTGAAGATGCTTACTAGTTACCTTGAGTTGCTAAGTTCTGGACCTGAGTGGAGGAATCACCCCCTGTGGTACCTGCTACTCTGGGCTGAGGTTTCCACACCCCTCCTGTGCCCAGTTTGGTGCTAGGGGATTGGTTAGCTTGAAAGGCACTGTAGACTCTGGAGCCAGACTGCTTGGGTTCAGTTTTCAGCTCCATGCTCACTCTGCTTGAGAACACAACCGTCCTGCCATAGTCTTTTCATTTGTGCATTGATAGTAGTGCCTACTTTAGAGGTCATTGTCAAGGTTAAATGAGTTGGCGCACCTGCACTCTCATTCTCGCCAGATGGATGTGAAGGAGAAGGCATCCAAGCCCCTGGCCCAGGTCTGGGCCACTGTTCCTGGAGACACTGATCCTTCTTTTTTCCGCTTGTTGCAGGTGCAAGAAGTGGGGGGTCCCAATTGAGAAAATTTACAACAAAACCCAGCGGGAGAAGTTTGCCTGGGCCATCGACATGGCTGATGAGGACTATGAGTTCTAGCCAGTCTCGAGGAGCAGCTTTCTATGAAAAGGAACAGTGTGGTTTGGGGAAGATGGATAAACTGTGAGCCTCGCTTGCCCTCACACCTGAGGGAGAGGCGGCAAGTCTTAACAAACCAACACCTTTGAGAAAAGATAAATCTGAAGATATTATAAGGGAGAGCTGAGCCAGTTGTCCTATGGACAACTTATTTAAAACTATTTCAGATATCAAAGTTCTAGCTGTATGATTTGTTTTGAATTTTGTTTTTATTTTCAAGAGGGCAAGTGGATGGGAATTTGTCAAGAGTTCTGCCAGGCAAATTCACTGTTTCACTGAAGCATTTGGATTCTCTTAGCTACTGTATGCGAAGTCCGATTATATTGGTGCGTTTTTACAGTTAGGGTTTTGCAATAACTTCTATATTTTAATAGAAATGAATTCCTAAACTCCCTCCCCTCTCCCCCATTTCAGGAATTTAAAACTAAGTAGAACAAAAACCCAGCGCACCTGTTAGAGTCGTCAATATCTATTGTCATGGGAATCAATTTTCATTAAACTTGAAGCAGTTGTGACATCCGCAGTGTTTTGGTTCAGACACCTGTTCACAGAAAAGCATGATGGGAAAATATTTCCTGACTTGAGTGTTCCTTTTTAAATGTGAATTTTTATTTCTTTTTAATTATTTTAAAATATTTAAACATTTTTCTTGATCTTAAAGATCGTGTAGATTGGGGTTGGGGGGGATGAGGGGTGAGTGAGTCTAAGGATAATGAAATAATCAGTGACTGAAACCATTTTCCCATCATTCTTTGTTCTGAGCATTTTCTGTACTCTTCCAGATAGCCATCTTTTCATTTTAAACCCCAGTCTTTCACTTGAAAGATTTTATTGTACAAAAAGTTCCACAGGTCAATAAATCTAGAGGAAAATGAGTATTTGGTCCAAAAAAGAAAAATAATCAAGATTTTAGGGCTATTATTTTTTCTTTTGTAATTGTGTAAAAAATGGGGAAAAAACATAAAAAGCAGAATTTTAATGTGAAAACATTTTTTGCTATAATCATTAGTTTTAGAGGCATTGTTAGTTTAGTGTGTGTGTGCAGAGTCCATTTCCCACATCTTTCCTCAAGTATCTTCTATTTTTATCATGAACTCCCTTTTAATCAACTGTAGGTTATTTAAAATAAATTCCTACAACCTAACAGAAACTTAGTGTCTGCCTCTTTGTTACCCCGGGCCCCAGGCCAGAGTGGGGCTCCGGGGCCTGGACGTGGTGTGGGCTGTGGTCTGGCTGCTCAGCCCCCTGCCCAGGAGTCCTGCTGCCACGGGCGTGGGGCCCAGGGAGCCGGGGCCCACGCCCGCAGATAAAGGCGGGCCCGGGGAGTGAGGGGAGGGGCAGAAAACCTGCAGAAACAGACAGGGTGCAGGGACTACACTGGGTTGGCCAAAGAGTCTGTTTAGTTTTTTCCATAAAAGAAACACTTTTAATTTTTACCAGTAAGTTTATTGATTTTGATATTTTGAGTATGTTGGCTGTCTCCTGACATACTCAATTGATAGTTTTCAATTAATGTCTCGCTCACTATCAACTTCAACTGGCCTGACTGTGGAGCATCATCCAGCAAGAAATCTTCAGCACGAAACTTTGCAAACCACTTTTGACACGTTCGATCGGTCACAGCACCTTCTCCATACACTGCACAAATCTTTTTGCATTTCAGTTGCATTTTTACCTTTCTTGAAATAATAAAGCATATGCTAAAAATGTTGTGAGTTTTTTCAGTATTAAAATGGCTACACAAAATTTCAGTTTTGATGTGTGTGTTTTTTTTTTTTAATATTTTATTTTTAGAGAGGATGGGAGGGAGAAAGAGGGAGAGAAACATGAGTGTGTGGTTGCCTCTCATGCACCCCCTACTGGGCACCCGACCTGCAACCCAGGCATGTGCCCTGACTGGGAATAGAACTGGCAACCCTCTGGTTCACAGGCCAGTGCTCAATCCAGTGAGCTACACTAGCCAGGGCTGGGGTTTTTTTTTTTTATTTTGTTTGTTTTTTTTAAATGCATGATGATTGACAGTTCTCACAATACAATCTAACGTTTTCCACATGAAGTTCAAGACATCTCAGTGCTACTATCGCCATCTTACGGAAAAAAACAAACTTTGGCCAACCCAATGGAAGCCTAGTAAGGGTGATGTTTATGGAGTAAGTATATGAGGGTGGTGTCCTTTGTAGTACAGGTTCCCCCGCTAGGTGAGTGTTCTAGGAACCCATCGGTACCGGTGTACAAGCTGGTGGTGTGACAGGCTGCATTTGGCTTTAGTGAATTTTGTTTTTTGAAGACGGTGGGTTTGCTCACTTCATGATGGGTGATTTACGAGCACACCTTAGCACATGGTGCTGAGTGTTGACCAAAAACGGCACGACCCCCATGCCCTACCCTCCCTATTCACTCAATCTCACCCCAAGCAATTTTTTTCCCCTGGATGAAAAAAAGGAAGGGAAACCAGTGTGTAAGAGGTGAAACAAAAAATGGTAGCAGTGCTAAAAGGTATCAAGTTCGAGTTCAAAAAGTTTTCTGAACAGTGGGGAAAAGGTCTTGACAGGTGTATTGCGTCAAATGGTGAGTGCTTTGAAGATGAGTGAAGTTCAAACGTAAAAATTATACAACTTTATAAGTCAATTCTGGGGTTTTTGAGTCCCACTTTGGGAGGCAGATTTCAGGAGCACTGTGCACGTGTGCTGGCCAGGAGCAGCAGGGAGCTTGTCTGGGTTGCCCGTGTGGCTGTGCTTAACAGGATGGCAGGGATTGAGGGCACTAGGCCGGTCAGGACCCTGGATCTCAGCAGCCCTCTCCCAGGTAGAATGCCGACTCCACCCTGCATCAATCGGTTGATTGAAAGAGTGATCTGTGACCACTTCCAGCTGCTCTGGTACCCAGGCTAGTCAGGGACTCTACAAAAATTGCTCCTTTGCTCATCCTAGGTTACAGCTAAGTTTTGGCATTCAGGGTGAGGAGTGAGATCTCAGTCAAGTGGAGCAGGAAGGCTCGAGTGGCCAGAATTGGTCACTTGACCATAGGCCCTGTAACTTGCTAGCATGTGCGTGTATGTTCTGGAGCAGAGCCATCTCCTTGATGGTCTCTGAACTCCCTGCGGCTGGGAGCTGGGCAAGGACTGGGGCCCCAGCAGACAATCCTGGGAGGGGACCTTTCAGCAGCCTGCATTTCATTGGCCAGTGAGGGAGGTAGTATCCACCCCAGGGAATAAAAGGACGTTACGTAGCCATCCTGACTCTGGAGTAAAACTGCAGCCATGGTATTTCTGAATTGTCTTTCATGGTGGTGCAGCTAGACCACTGTGAGGAACAGCACTCAGCAGTCCAGCTGCTTCCCAACTGACAAAGCTTTATGGCCGGCAGGGGGCTGACGATGAGTGGACCTCAGGTTTGGGGTTTGAGCAGGACCTGCCACAACTAGGGCACAGACTTGGCCCACAACTAGCAACCAGGGACAGGAGGCCTTGCAGGCAGAAGACTATTAATAAGCAAGAACTTGTGCCTACCTTTTCCAGCAAGGACCTCACTGCAAGTCTGAGGGCAGGTAAGTGCAGGCAGCTAGATGTGGGTCAAGAACGACTGCAAAGGGCGTATGCTGGGTGGCAGCGGCAGCCCTTGGAGAGGGAGCCAGAGAGTGGGAAGCTGACCTGGCCACTGGAAGGGGCTGCACAGGGACGTGAGGGCCCTGAGGGATGCCTGAGCATGGAGTCAGGAGACCACGCCCTTGCCTACTCACCCACTGGTTCGGCCCCTTCTCCCAGCCATGGCCAGGAGAGGCCGGATGTGCGGGGTCTGACAACTCCTTGTTAGGCCCTTCTGTGATGCTGAGTCCCGCTGTGGGCAAAGGGAGACGGCCCCCACGTGCCACCCACACCAGGCAGCTCGGTGCTCCCGTGGCTCCTCTCTCCTCACCCCTCACATCTAGTCAGCCCGTCTTGTCCGTTCTCCCTGCCAAATCTACCTGAGGCCTCTTACACATTTAAAACATGAAAAAAGAAACCACAACTCCCAGCCCTTTCCAGCCACCACCTCCTCCCTCTTCATTGCACAAACAAGCCCCTGGAATGAGTCACGGGCACAACCCTGTCACTCCCCCACCCACGGCAACTAGCTTCTGCCCCATGCTGCCCCCAGTTCTCCCCTCTCCGTCCTGACCGGTGAGCCCACCAGTGGGTGAGGGACCGAGCCAGTGCATGGGGTCTGCACCCTACGTAAGCTCTTTGTGGCACCGCACAGTTGGCCACCTTCTCTTTGTTAACAGTTCTACTGATGTGTACTTTGTAGACCATAAAATCTACCTATTGGAATAGGTCCGGTGGTATTTAGTAACTACTGAGTGGTGTGGCCATCTCCATAAATCAGTCGTGAACATCACCCACCCCGTAAGATTCCTCGTGCCCCTCCTACCCCCTCCACCTTCACAAATCGACTTTCTCTAGAAATTCCCTTCATGGGACTCAGCGCATACACAGTCATAAGAGCCGTGACCACTCCCTTCTTAAAGCACTTCTCTCTGGCTTCCACAGCGCCGCCTTCTGCTCTTCCTCCCCCCTCTCAGGCCCTTGCTTCCCTTCACACGTGAACGTGATGACTCCCGTACCTCTGTCTCCAGCCTGGACCGCTTTGCTGAGCTCCAGGCACGTCTCTGCAGGGGTGTCCGCCGGCCGCTCAACCGCAACTCTGGCAGCGAGCTCGATGGGCTGGGCTGCACACCTCAGCCCCTCGGCTGGAACTGAGGGTGGCCATCGCCTTCACGCTTTCTCTCCCTTCCACGTCCAGTGAGCCGGTGACTCTGAAATCACCCCTAAACACCATACACACAAGTACAAGTAGTTCCCCACAGAAAAAGTATTTTTTTCTTCTGAGAAAAGAGTTTACTTATATTTTGGTTCTTACAAAATCCCTCACATAATGGGAAGCTTTCTAAACTTGTTTTGAACCAAAAAGCACTTTTTGGAGAAAACACATTACCCTGAAATGACCTCAGTCAAGCTAGTTCTGGATGCGTATAAGTAGTCCCCTGACAAAATCAATAAACAAGGAGGCAAAGAAACTGACCACAGGCTTCGTAATTATTTCTCACAATCCTTAGTATTACCTGTAAACAAGCCTCTTAATGATCACTTTAAATAGCAATATAGTGTTGATTTTTCTTAGGTTTGATAATGGTACTGTAGTTCTGTGTATATTTTTTAAGACTCTTAGAAAAACACTGAAGTATTTATAGATAACATCATAGAGTTATGATTTGTGTCAAAACATTATGGAAGGGTCTGTGGGTAGCCTGACCCACTGAATACTGAAATACAGCTACAGGAGACTGGAAAAGAAACCTGTTTTAATGTTATACAAAAAGGTATTCATGCTTAGGTTCAAGTTTCCAGTGACAGCATCACAGAGTGATTCAAAAAGTATTCTCTCTGCAGCCACGTGGATGAATCTCAACAACATGCCGGACTTGGACGCAATGGTGCAAACACTAATGACTGCACTTGTGTGAAATTCTAGAGCGGGCAAAACGAGTCTGTAGTAACAGACAGTGGGTTGGTGACTGGCTGCCAAGGGCACCAGGAAACTCTTGGGGCTGATGGAAATGAAATGTTCTACATCTTGATGGGGTGGTTTGTATTTGCCAAAGCTCACCAAACTCTACCCTTAACATGGGTGCCTTCTATTACATGTAAGTCATTCCTCAATAAAGTGGGTTTCTCAAAAGTGCGCTCTCTGAGAACTTAGAAGGCAGTGAGTGTGCTTTCAGCAATTGTATTAGATGACTCAAAAAGCGACTCCAGTGACTTCTACAAAGAAAGATTTATGTAAAGAGTTTGAATGTTACTGCAAAGGTAAGAGTGGGAAAAGTCAATATTCATAAATTAATGTATTGTTTTAAATAATATGTGATTTCCAATATGTACGTGTAACTACATTGTTACATGTGGACATCTGAATCATGCATCTCTAAAAATGTTTATATTTTAGTTGAAAAAAAGCCACAGGACACCTGGATTGGCACTGCAAGCCGAATGGCCACCTTGTTTCTGGACCTGCCACATCTTCGAGCACACGGGACGCCGTTTCTCACTGTGCTCCGTCCCCATAGCCACCAAAGGTCTAAGTGAGGTCTGTGTCCCTTCTCAGGGATCCAGGGGCCCTGATCACACTGGTCAGTCCTCCGTGGGCATTTCTGTACCCACTACTGGAGTGGGAACTCGGTCTGATTCCTCTCCGCTGTGTTACTGCAGCGGAGGGGGTGTATTTGTTGGACTAAATGGAGAGAGAGCGAAAAAACAGATCTGCCCCGACCTACGCCAGAGGCTGACAAGGGCTCAACCTTCCTTCCCTTTAATGAAGCAATGACATATCCCTGCCACCTTCCCACAGAAGGTGCGCCTGGAGCCCAGCTCTCCCACCTCTCTGGGCCCAGCGTACAGACCCCTCGGCAAAGAGAAAGCAGAGTCTGCAGAGAGAGCAGAGTCCCTGGGGGTGGCTGGGCCGGGCCGCCTTCTGCCCTGACTGACAGGGAACATGAGGCTCTTCGGGCTGAGAGTACATCCCGGTGAGGAGGAAAGCGGGAGGACATCACCGAAGTGTGAAGCCCAACAACTAAGTGGGAGGCATAGATACACAATGGGGCCAGCGGTGAAGGAGCTATCGCGGGGTGGAGCTCCAGGGGCACCTAGGTGAAGTCTTATTACGTGCCAGCTGTATGCTGAGGTGTGGGCTGGCTGGCTTAGAAACCCTTGAGAAGGGCTGATTAGATGCCTAACGTAAGAAACTACTGAGACAAAATTAAAGAATAGCTTAAAAGGGATGAAGTTTTATGTATGGATCAAGTTAGATACTGCCAATCTATACATCTGCTTACTTTCAACTGCAGAAGGGGCTTCACTGAGCTATACTTTTATATAACACCTTATATTATATGAACACTCGAGGTTATTACCAGGAACAAACTGTCAGCATTTGCTGTTAATTTGTGGAGAACATTCTCCACTATTTCAATTGAATAAGTGTCCATATGAGAAACTTCTTTTATAATCTATCCCCAAGAAAATTTTTCTCCCCTAAATCATCAGTTATAAGAGTTTTTGCTTTGGCTACCAGGAAGCTCAGCCACATCTGATTCTCAGTCACAGTGGCTATGCTAACCTGTATCAACCATGTGATATTTCTCCTTTTTTGACTGCAAATCCCGTTTCTGTACTACGACATTTTTGTCCTGTTTTCAGTACCCTGCACTTCTTTAAAGGACTGGAAAAGAACACAGAATACGTTTGTGGTGGGCACAGTGATGTCTGCCACCCGGTTCCCCTTCAAGGAAGTACTCATTGCCCCCGCTGCTAGGAGAGCTGCCAGCCCCCTAAGGTCACTGTGGCGGCAGAGAGCCATGTGGCTGGGACTGTGCCCTCCCCAGGGCCGGCCCCGTCGGCCGACTGAGGTGGGGCTCGCTGGGGACTGGCCCGCCTCGCTGCCTGACTTCTCCCCGTGCCTCCTCCTTGCACAGTGCTGATCCCAGCCAAGGGCACTCCCTCATGAACGTTCTGCGCTCTATCCTCTGTAGAGTCTGCTTCCCGAGGAACCCAACTGGTGACAACATTTAACCAAATAGCTGAAAAGGAGAAGCCATATCAGGTATGGGTATTGTGGAAAGGGGTGAGGATACACAATAAAATGTTCATACTTACCTACGTAGGAAGGAACATGGAATTGATTCGAGCCAGGCTCTCTGGACTTCAATCCCATCTCTGCCACCTCTTAGCTGTGTGTCCATGAACATGTCCCTTAACCTCTCTGTGCCTCAGTTTTTTGTCTGTAGAATGGGGATAATAAGAGTACTTGCCTCGGTGCTGTAGTGAGGAGTAAATGAGCCAATGTGGGTAAAGCAGTTATATTAGGCCTACTATATGCTAAGTGCTATTCCAAGGGTTTGTAAATGAACAGCTGTGAGGACAGGCCCACAGGGCCAGAGGGTCAGGTGGGCTGAGACTCCTCCCCAGACTTCAGGCCCAGGTATCGGTGTGGGCCAGGGCATGTTGAAGCATGAGCACTGGCAGAAATAGGCCCAAGCAGGACTAGCCTGGGTGATGTCACAGGCATGTGCCTTGTGTGGGTGCTAGGCTGCTCCCTCCCATCCAGTGCAGCTGCACGCATTGCCAGTGACACCCACGTACCCATATATATGCTGAGCTGGGGGAAGCCCATCCCAGCCACGCCCTTTGCGTGTCCTGATTTTCCTGCACCTCCTTTGGTGGAGGGAGGCCCCTGAGGTCTGGGATGCTGGCTCAGAAGTCCCAGGAGGATATGGGGCCCTGTTTCCTGATGAAGCACCTGGCAGCAGACTGAAAATATGAGCTCCTGTTGGCAGGCATTTCTGGAGCCCCTAGGGGCCCGGTCTCAGAGGCAAAAACACAAGCAAAAGCAAGGAGGCATGGGCTGCATATTGGGGAGCTTCAGAAAATGGAATAAATGACTTTAAAAGTGCACCACAGCCCACAGGCTACCCAAGCTGACATAAGAAGCTCAAGGAGGGGGGCAGCACTTAGGACGGGCCCTCCCAGAAAAACGGACGAGATCAGATAGGCAGGCACAGTCCCCATTCAGCCCCAGCTGTCTTCCTTACTTCACCACCCTGAATGCTCCACCACACTCAGTAAACTCTAGCCTTCTTTCCAGTCCTAAATTCCCTAAGCTCCTTCTGGCCTCAGGCCTTTGTACATGCTGTCACCTCTGCCTGGAAAGTACTTTCCTCCAACCCACCCCCAATAACGCACCTGGCCATCTACTCACACCCTCGGCCTCCGAGGGGTCCTAGAGAGGTACTTCTTGTCTACTAGATCTGACTAGGGCTCCCTAATGTTTGTCTCATAGCCCTCTGTTCTTTTCCTCTGTAGCTCTCATCACAATTCGCCTTACATACTAGTGTTTATCTGTTTAATGCCTACGAATTCCTGGAGGGCACGCACTGGGTTTCTCGTTTTCCCAGCTCATGCCTCCTGGCTGCAGACAGGGGCAGCGCCATTTTAAACCCAAGCCAGCCCAAGCCACACTTTATGAACACTCCTGTTCTGTGAGTTCCGTGTGCCCTGGGCCAGCCATTCCCAAGCCCCCCTCCTCGCCCATACCGATTACCCAGCTAGCCTCCATTCCCACTGACCTATGGAAGCCGGTGGCTGCTGTAGCCAGACAGGCTTGGGTTCAAATCCCCACTTGTTAGTTACGTGGCCTTGGGACAAGTTACAGAACTTCCCTGAATCTCAGTTTCCTCATCAGTAACTTGGGGACAATAACCCCCGTCAAGAGGGTAATTATGAGGATTAGGTGTGCGATGCATAAGCACTGTAGGGCTGGGCCAGGCATTAGGTCAGCTTTCGTTCTCTCCTTCCCACTTGAAAGGCCTGTCACTAGATGGCAGTCCATCTCAGCCACTTCGCCTCCCCTCAGGTGGCTGAAGCCTCCTTAGCACCGGGGACTGGACCTCAGTTTCTTCAGGGCTGCATTTGAGGGAATCAAAACATACCGACACACACAAACAAGTCACCACTACAGCAAGACAGAGTCAGAGACAGCTCCAGACACCAGTCAGCACCTTGCTGAGCACACTGTTATACACTCATGAATTCCAGGAAACCTGGATCTTTCTCTGGCATCTGCTGGGTGCTCCGCTGGGCCCCTCACCTCTGAAAGGTGGTAAGTTGTCCTGACTGGTTCGACATCTGTCTGACCGGCTCCACTGTGACTGCAGGTGTCTTCGGTTTGGGCGGTTCTCTGTGACGGGCGAATCTAAACAATGACTGCAGGAAGACAAAGAGTGTGAATTATTCCACTACAGGCATATCTCAGAGACTGCGGGTTTGGGTCCAGACCACCATAATGAAGCTGGTATGGTGATAAAGCGAGTTGTAATCTTTTTGCTGGTGGAGAGTATCACCTTCGGTTTGTAAAAAACACGACACTTGTGAAACAATGAAACTGAGCACACTAAAACGAGGTCCACCTGTAACCACAAAAAGGCCTTGGGACTGGAGAACAGAGTGAAGGAGAGGTGGTGAGAGATGATGTGGGAGAGAAAGGGGCCAGGCCGGACCGGACCTGTGGTGGGGCCAAGTAGCGAGTGTGGATTTTACCTGCAATGGGAAGTTGGGGTGGGGGGGGGCGTTGAGGCTGGAGGAAAGGAATCATGATTTAATTTCCTTTTAAAGATGAAAGAAAGCAAGAACAAGGAGGGTAAAGTCTGGATGAGAAAAGACAGGCCCGGGGCTTGTGGGTGGGTGGAGATATTTAAGGGCAGAATGAACTGACCTTGGTGAATTGCGGTGGGGTTGATGCAGAGAGAGGAGTCAAAGATAACTCCAGGGGTTTTGGCCCAAGCGCCTTAGCATTTAAGTGCCATGTTCTAAGAAAGTGAAGACTGGGAGGAGCAGTTTGAGCAGGGAGTGAGATGCCTGCGTCAAGTGGGGACGCGGAGCAGGCAGTGGGATGCAGGGGAGATACAGACTCGGTGCTGTGGATGCCTGGGGTGGGGCGGGTGTAAAGCCAGGGACACGTCGGGTCACCTCAGGAACTGGCCCAGGACCCAGCCCAGAGGAAGAGAAACTTCTGAGGTCAAAAGGCAGCGGCCGGAGGAGGAGGAAAACCAGGGGAGTCAGACCAGCAAAACTAAAGCTTAGAAGAGCATTTACAGGAGGAGCGCCGTGAGCTAGGACCTCACCATGTCCTATCGCGTGGGCACGGAGGGTGAGGTGGGGTGGACAGTGGCATATGTGAAGGTCTGAGACGAGGGCCACTGGGAACCACGCGTCTAAAGGCCCTGTAGAAGATGCTCAGGTCTAGGGTGCTTCTCCAAATGACGGGACCCATAAAGGGAACACTGGCCACAGGGACAGGACAAACGTGGGTCTGCGGCCTGCGGGCCAGCCCTGCGCGTCCAGAGAGAGGGGGCGAGACAAGCCTGCTGTCCGTCAGAACCCAGCGGCCAATCCGAAGGCAACCCCGCCCCCGCCCCTCCCCGGAGAGGGCGCGCAGAGGACCCGCCGCTGCCGCCGGGGTGAGGCGGCCGGGCCTGGCTCCCTCCGCCGGGCAGCCCGCCCAGGTAACTGGGTTTGGCCGGCGGGCCCCGGGGGCGCTCAGCGCCCTCACCTCTCTTTCCAGTTGCTGCGCTGATGGCGCTTGGGGAGTAGGGGTGAGGAAACGGCTGCGGCTGGGCCTGTACGGGACAGTGGGCTGGGCGTCAGCCTGTGCGACTGACTGCCGGGCCGGCGCGCGGCTCCGCGCGTGACGAGATCGGCCGTGGCCACCAAGCTGTGTCCGTGGCCGCGTGAGGAAGCTTTGCGGGATGGAGGAACGGAGCTTGACCCCAGGAGGCGCGCGTCTTCCCGCCGCCATTGCGCCCTGCGCCCCGGCCCGGGGCCTGGCCGGGGGTCGCGGGGCGCAGGCGCGGCGGGCAGCGGGCGGGGGTCCTCCCCACGGGCGCGCGGGCGTCTTTGTTCCCGGCGCGCGGGCCGGGGAGGGGCCTGCAGAGCCGGCCCGCCCCCCGCTCAGGCCCCGCCCCGTCTCCGCCCGCAGGAGCTGCCGCCGCGGCCCACTCGCCGGCCGCCTTAGCAGCCGCCGCCGCCGCCGCCTACTCCCGCCGGCGGATCCTGCGCCGCCGTCGCCGCCTCTGCCGCTGCCTCTGCCGCCCCCAGCGCCGAAGCCATGGCGGGTGTCTCGTCCCCTTGCGCCAATGGCTGCGGGCCTGGCGCGCCCTCCGACGCCGAGGTCCTGAACCTCTGCCGCAGCCTTGAGGTGGGCACCGTCATGACTTTGTTCTACTCCAAGAAGTCGCAGCGGCCCGAGCGGAAGACCTTCCAGGTCAAGCTGGAGACTCGGCAGATCACGTGGAGCCGCGGCGCCGACAAGATCGAGGGGGCCAGTAAGTGTGCCCCCTGCCCGGGGCCCGCTGTGCGCGCGCAGGGTGGACAGGGATCCGCACCCGGCTCCCCCGCGCCCGGGCCGGCTGCTGGAGCGACTTGGGCAAACTTTCCTGCCCTTCCCTCCGGGCTCCGCCCCCGCCTCGGCCCCGGTGGTCACCCCAGGCGGGGGGCATCCGGGTCCTCAGTCACCTGACAGAACACCCCCTCCCCCAGCTAGGGGGAATGTTCTGGCGCTTTGCCCAGAGGCCTAAAAATCCTAGCGGGTTGGAGACCCGCGGAACAGGCATCGGGACCCCCCCCACTCCGGGAATGGTGTCTGTGGAGGTGAGGGGAGCCCAGGCAGCGCCCCCACCCAGCCTCTGAACTTGGTTGGGGTCGAGCAAGATGGTCGCCACCCACCACCCTTTCTCCAAAAAGAGCAGTCTTGGCGAAACTCTTTGGGCCGCCAGGCTGGGCTCTTATTTGCAAAAGAACCTTTGGGTTCTCTGAGCAGAACTTAGGCAGATTTTGGGGTAGGGCTGCTTTTGGAGCAGAGCTGAGCCTGCTCCTCTCCCTCTTGGGAGAGGGCGAAAGGGGTCTTGTTTGATCTGGAAAAGCCCGAGAGAAGGCTTTTTCCCACTGCTGCTTTTGTCCTGAAACTGAATTTTGGAGGTGTGGCTGGGCTGACACCCGAAGTCAGGGAAGGGACTCTTGGTAAAAAGCCAGGCACCCCCTGCCCTCAGGAGCATGTTCAAAAAGCTTGGCCCCAGTGCCTTGGAGTCAGGTACTCTTTTCAAGAACGGACAGCCAGTTTGGGGTCCAGCCCTTTGTGTTCTGCATCCTGTGGCTGCAGAGAGCCAGGAGCAGCTACTCTTGATTTCCTGCCTCCTTGCCCTCCCAGCCTATGCGTGGCTGCTTTCACACAGGTCTCAGTTAGCAGGAGGGAGGAGGGGGGTTTTGAAAAACCCCAGATCTATCAGAATGTCATTCCACTTAGCATGTGCCTGTGCTGTGGCCGGATGGGAGCCCAGCTCTCCTTCCCCCGCCTTCAAGTGTGAGAGATGGTGTGTGCGCAACCCACCCGTGTGTTGCTTCCTGCAAGGACCCCCAGAGACTAATGTTAGAGAGAGCCAGGCTCCGGACTAGGTTCGGGGGACTCCCAGGGGAAGGTCCTACAGACGTCTTCGGGCATGGTGTGCACGGGTGAGGAGACTGAGGAAGGAAGATCTTGTGGTGAGGCGGCCGTCCTCAACTACCAACTCCAGATCTGACACAGCTGCCGAACTTAGAAATGGCAGCTGCCTTCCTCTGTGCCCCCGTGGGCCCTGTCAGCCACTGGGAGGAAATGTTATTGATTCGAGAGACAGGATTCTAAAGTGGAGGAAGGGCAGGCATTGCAGAAAGCTGATCTAGTCCTGGGAGCATGACCCAAGTATCCTCCTGATTGCTTCTTGATGCTCCCTGTGAATTTGTGGCACAGGCTGGAGGTTCCCAGATAGAGATCTCCTGGGTAACAGGCCCATTTCAAACCGTTCATGTGACCAGCAGGGGTGGTAAGTGCAGCACAGTGGTTGAAGGCGAGGCTGGGTTTGAACCTCACGCCACCCCCTTGGCCTGGGTATTAGCTGTGTGTCCCCCAGTGAGTTACTAGCTTTAGTTTTCCTCAGCTGTAAAATGGGAGTAATGGTATGTCTACTGTATGCTGTGTGGTTGTTTTGGAGATTAAATGAGAAAATTGATGTAAAACATTAGCACAGTGTCTGGCACATGCATGTTTAATGAATGCGAGCTGTTAATAAGAATAGACTATGACTGTGAATGATGTAGAGGCAGAGTGTGGCTGGAGGAGAGGGTGAGGGTGCGGGAAGGGAGGAGGATGGGAACCGAGTTCATGTGTCACTTAGATTACTACCCGGAAAGGGGAGGAAGTGTTGTTGTTGTTTTTGCCCCAACCCATCTATTCACTCACCTACTTACTATGTAGAACAGTGTGTAAAGTGTATGGAGATGTACACAACTGGTGCCCCACTTGTTTGTAAGTTGGGGCCTGAACAGAAGGAAGGGATGTGGAAAGGGATGAATCTAGTCCATGGTCTCAGGTCTTTGGAGGGTGGAGGCAGGAATGCAGAGGGCCTGCTAACCCCAGCCCCCAAGGGTGGGTCAACCAGAGGGGTACGTATTCGATGACCTCATTAATCAGCTGGGATTTGAGAGGCCTGGAGCATACGTAAAGGGTGTCGAAGGGGCCCTGGCCCTGTGGTTTTGGAGGCCCCGGTTGAAGGAGTCTGGGTAAAAAGGCTAGCGAGACGCTTGTGTGGAGTTCAGGTCTTGTAAAGGGAGCCCCCTGCTGAAGGCGGCCCACTTCTGCCCATTCATGGGTGCACCTCATTGGTGGGTCCTGATCCCTGCAGCCCTGCTCCACAGACTCAGGAAGGTTGGGCTGCCAGCTGGGGTCCCCTGCCACCTGTCCTCTTGCCCAGGTGCCTCAGGTGTCTGGCCTTCCCTGCTGGCCTTGTCAGGCTCCCGTGCGTGGCCAAAGAGAGAGAGAAAGACATCATTGCCCTCAGGGTGTCCTTGGCCCCGAAGGAGAGAGGGTGTGGGTCAGGGAAAGCGCACAGCAGTCCTGCGTAAGGCCTCGCTCTGGCCCAGCTGTGCCCTCTCACCACTGGTGGAGTAGGGCTGGCACCTGCTGGTCTCTAGGAAGGTAGTTTGGCTCAAAAGAAGGGTGGAGAAGTGCTTTGGTGCCCGGTGTCATGGTGGTATGACAGGAACCAGGGTGATGTTTAGCTTTTTTTTTTTTTTTTGCAGATACTGACATAAGTGAAAATAAAGCAATTACAGACTTCCTGCTGAGTGCTACAGAGACTTTTCATTATGCTTTCTTGGCTAATCCTTACAAAGGCCCAAGGGGGTGGACTGGAGTACCGTTCCATTTACAGATAAGGAAATGGAAGTACAGGAGTGAATTATGCCAGGATGACAGTGCTGGCTGGGACAGCCTCAGCCGGGCCCAGCTCTCCGGGCAGCGGCTGGCCGGCCCATCCCCGGAGGACCCGGCCCTGGCGCTGTGCCGCAGGTGGTCGGGCCGTGTCCCTGTGGTCTGTGCTGCTCCTCCGAGGAGAGACCTTTGCGCTCAGCTCTTACATCAGATGGCCTGGGCCTCTCTGATGCTGCCCCACACGCTCCTTCTGGTGTCTTCTGGGGTGAGATGGTTCAGTCAAGGGACGTTGTGGGCAAGGGGCCCAGGTGGAGGCTCCGTGGAGAATTCTGCGTGCCAGCCAAGCACGTTTGTGGGGATTTTGGAGCCCCAGGCTTTTGTCTTTGATTCTTCTGCAGATAATCTCCCAGATGCTGGGCTCCCTTGTCTGGTGAATGAAAACAGGTCCTCGCCCCAGGGAAACTAAAATGGGCAATGACAGACCGGGGTGGGGGTAGCAGAGGAAAGCAAAGAGCCGGAGCCAAGCAGTCAGGCTCGGAGAGGAGATGATGTTGGTACAGCTGGCTGGGGCTTGACCCCTGTCAGACTGGGGAGGAGACGGACCGCGCGGCTGCTCGGGCCGGTGTCACCAGGGGTTTTCTCTGTACTGGCGGCTGCTCCCTGTGGGAGAGGGGCAAGAGCCCGAGTCCAGATCTCCATGTGGCCGTGGCTGCCTGTGCGTTTCCGGTCCGACTGGAGTTTTTCCAGGGGAAGTCAGGCCTCTTTGTGTTTGCTCAGCGCCCCAGGCCGGCCGTGATGTGTGGGCTTCAGACCAGCCCTGCCAGGCCCCCCTCCGTCTGCGGCTCTCTTTCCTGTGAACCTAGGAAGGGGGCCTGCTGCACAGATGGCTGGAGGAGCTGAGCACACACCCAGCGCCTCCAGCCCAGCTTCCCCTGTGTGTGCTGCACAGGTGCGCAAGCTCGAGTCACCGGTTACAGAGCTTGGCCACTAGCCTGGTTTTGGGTAGCCCCTTGGAATGAGGTGCATTTATTTGTTCAATAAGTATTATTTGAACACCTCCTGTTAGCTCACTGAGGGTTCAGAAGGTACGTAAGACATAGTCTGTGTCATTGAGGAACTCCCAGACTCTTGGAGGAGACACACTTGGGAATGTGTAATTATAACCCTGTGTGATGTACTGTGATAAAGGTCTGTAACGAGAGCTCCTCTTAGCAAGCTGGGGGTTGAGGGGGGAGAGCCAGGGGAAGTGACCTGTGAACTGAGCCTTGAGTGACTGGGAACTTTCCCGTGCCCTGGCTGAGGCGCCGGGGTCACTGCAGGGGTCAGCAATGCATTAGGTGTGGTAGAGATGAGGCCACCAGGGCTGGGCGGGGGTAGCACAGGGAGGACTGTGCTGTGCTGTGCTCGTGGGCTGCAGTCGGTCCTGTGGACGGTGGGGCTGTGTGCATATCTGCCTGGGAGAAACTGGGGAGGGAGACCCGTGGGCTGCTGCAGTTTGCAGGGGACAGCTGACGAGCAGGATGAGGCTTCGTTGGCTGAGGCAGGTAGGGGTGCAGCGGAGGTGGAGGGCGGGGTGTTGGAGCTGGAGGGGTGGGACAGTGGGGCACTGTACAGATGACCTTGAACAACATGAGTTTGAACTGCTCTGGTCCACTTCTATGTGAACTTTTAAAAATATATATATAGTCTTTCCTCTGTATCCCTGGGTCCTGGGTTTCACATCTACAGATTCAACCAGCTACAGATATAAACAGTACTTCCATCCCTGGCTGGTGTAACTCAGTGGATTGAGCGCAGGCTGTGAACCGAAGGGTTGCCAGTTCAATTCCCAGTCAGGGCACATGCCTGAGTTGCAGCCTAGGTCCCCAGTGGGGCCACGTGAGAGGCAACCACACACTGATGTTTCTGTCTCTTTCTTTCTCCTTTCCCCTCTCTCTAAAAATAAATAAAAATTTTTAAAAAATCATGGTTTAAAAAAACCAAACAGTACTTCCTGTCCGTGGGTCTGCAGGGCCGACTGAGCATCGCTCTGTGCCCTCTAACACGAGGGACCTGAGCATCCGCGGAGTTGGTGTCTGCTGGGGGTTCTGGGATGTTCAGCCCCGTGGATGTTGAGGAGTGACTGGAGAGTCAAAAGTTACACACGTATTTTCACCTGTGTGGGGTGGGCTGGGGGGCCAGGGGTCAACTGTCGTTGGGCATTTGGGCTCTGAACTCAAACTGCCTAGGATAAGAATCCTGTCTGCCCCTTGCTCTGTGACCTTGAGCCTGGGACCTCGCCTCTCTGACCCCTCATCCATAAAAGGGGGATACTAAACTACACATCTCGTATGGTTTCTGTGAGAATTTGATGAGAACGTGTGTGAAGTGCTTCGCATGGAGTGTGGCATGGTGTTAAGTGTTTGATGTGTGGGAACTCTGACGGGGGAAGATGAGGGAGTGGGTTGGTGCCTGGCCACCAAGCCCTTTGATTCGGAGACAAGGAGGCCCACCCATCTCCTCTCTCCAGGCTCTCAGCAGCCCTGTGTCGTCAGGGTGGTTTCCTGCTGCTGACTTCTGCGGGCTGATCGGGCACTTGGCCGGGAGCAGCTGCTTTGGTAACACAGGAAGGTGTCAGACTGGCCCACGTTTAAGTGGCTAGCCCAGAGCAAAGCTGTCCGAGCACATCGGTGTGCGACCCCTGTCTTCCAGGAAGTGCTGTAAGGCCACCACCTCAGCGGGGCAGGGCCTGCCTGTGCCTCTGCTGTCACTGTCCCTCTCCATTAACTCATCGCATCTCTTGCCACTCTGTGCCCCTTCCTGTGGGACATGGCTTCAAGGAAGCCAGAGATGGATAATGTCGCAAGACCTGATATGAGAGGATAAGAGAGACCGACCGTTTTTTCTCTCTCCACTCCCTCTCATAGAGCTGGAGAAGTCTGTGGGGACTTTGAGGAGTCTCCTAGGAGCAGTGGGTGTGGGATGGGAGGGGGAATGTCCCGTTTCTCCTTGCAGAGTGCTCTGTTCAGGGAGGCATGGCACCGTGCTTCCCTGGGGGGCGAGGGGGGGGCTTTGCGAGCAGCACGGATGATAACGGATGACAAGGCTCGGGGCGGGGCAGTGGCCTCCGGCAGTGGTTGGTGAGCGGGCCGCAGTGACCAGAGGTTTGTGGCTAGAACCAGTTAGATTTAGGTTCAGGTCTCAGCTCTTCCTATGACCTTGGGCAAGCTGCTTTAAACTATCCGAAACTGATAAAGTATTTCCTTCCTGATAGAGCTGTATATGAACAGTAGTCGGATGAGATCGTATATGAGAGCAAGAGATTTTATATGAAAGTGCTCCACACAGCATTTGGCACTTAATGAGAATTTTGTTTCCTTTCTTTGCTTTCACTTTAACGTGACAGCTCCAGTTCCATCACCAGGCTCGGCCACCAGTGCTGCTCCGATAACCTAAGCTGGACGCCTGGTTCCTACTTACTTTCTTTGTTCCCTCTCTGAGTCTGCAGAGTCCTGGGTCATTTTCCCAGCCGTTGCGTTGTTTGAGTTCCACCACGGCTCCATGAATTGAGGGAGGGCAGGAGTGAAACCAGGGCCGCAGGGGTGAGGTCGCACCACATTTGTGATTCCCACTACCGTATTCAGTTTATTCTCCCCACCCTGGAGGAAGCGACAGCAAGGTGGACTGTTCTATGGGACCAGAGTTGTTTTTGTTTTTTTAATGTGGACAGAACTGATGTCTACTCTGCCCTTCAGCCAGATGGGTTTCACCAGCTCAGACTTCTCTGTGGACAAGCTGGACTCCGTGCTTCCATCTAGACCCTCTGCTGCCCTCATCTCTCTGCCGTGCCCCCACGGAGGTGCTGTCCCACTGATGCGGGGGGAGAGAAAGCAGCTGATGGGCTGGGGGCCGGAAGAGCCTCGCTCTGACTCTCTCTTGCTGGCTGATGGTGACAGCTGTCCCTGAGCCTCTGCCGGGGAAATGGGGACGGGGGCTCCGAGCTCTGGGTGCTCTGAGAAGGGCCTCCCGGGACCCCTGACGACGAGCTCGCATGCATGCCTTCATCCACGTGTTCCTGCGTTCACCTCACCCGTCTGGCGGCTCCAGCAGCTGTGCGTTAGACGTGCTGAACTGGACGGGATTACTCCGCCTTCTGACTTGCTCACAGTGGCTGGAGCTCTGTAGCCTGGTGAGCTTTCTGTATCACCCATCATAGCTACTCTTTCCTGAAAAGAGAGAAAAAGGAAAAAGCCCAGCTCTCGTGGGCATCTGCGGCACACTGAACGAGTGAGACCCTGCTCGTGCTCCCCCAGCTCCGCACTGGGGCGTTTGCCGACGGGCCGTGCACCGTGGGATCCAGTCGTGGCCGTAAAGGTTAAGGCAGACAGAGCCAGAAAGGACAAACATCCAGGTGGAAGACGTGATCCCAGGGTCTGGGGACTGTGGTGCGGGAAACAGCCCAGGGGCCTGTCCATCAGTCAGGAGAGGTGAGGGCGTGCTGTTGTAGCACATGACCCTGGACCTCAGCGGCTGGCAACAGCCAAGGCTCATTTCTCCCTTTCACTGCATGTGCGTGTCCGTATCAGGCTGTCCCTGGAGAGCGGCCTCAGTAGCTCAGGGTCAGCCCCATGGTGCAGAGCCTGAACACTCTGGGCAAACTAGGCTGAAGAGAGGTTCAGAGAACGGGGGCCGGGGAGGAGTGAATTTTTGTGACCTGGGTCAGGGTGTGATGAGGGCAGCTGCATTGCTGCGGCCAAGGGGTAGGGGGGCCACCTGAGTGGGTCAAGAGGCTGCTTTGGCTCGGGCCTTTGAAATAGGGACCTTGTGTTTAGCCTTTTAGGCATTACAGCTGTGCCTTTGCCCTCCAGCTCCCTGCATTGACCCCCAACACACGTGTCCCTAGTCGAGTTGCCCCTGAGCCTAGTCGGCTGTGGCCACAGCTCCCCGGAGCACCTTCGCTGGTGTTCTGGGGCCTCAGCCCCCCAGACGAGAGGGGACGATGGCAGAGAAGGCCTGGTCCTTGAATCCTCTGGGGCTGGGAGGAGGGGCAGTAGGGGAGGTGGAGTTAGTTGCTTTGGGGAGGCTGCGGTCCCAGGAGACCTGGCTCCGGGAATCTCTGCCTGGATTCCTGGCTCAGGTCTTAATGTTCTCCCTCCCTCCGTGTAAGATTCCTTCCTTTCGAGGTGGTGCCTGGCCAGCCTTTGAGAGGCTGCGGTGGCTCCGTGCCCAGGCACAGGCGCTCACTCTCCTCACTCGTCACCTCCTAGGAACTGGGCCCATCCTGGGGGAAGCAGGGAGGGCTCCTTTTTATAGCCCACATGTAGGCTTTGTGTATAGGCTCTGCTGCTTCCTTCCGGGCCCTTCCCAGTGTTGGCGGGTGGCCCTGGCTTCAGCCAGACTCAGGATGCAGAATAAATGGGGTGGGGCTTTATTCTCGCAGAAGACCGGCACCTCCTTTGCTGAGCCCAGGCCTGGCACAGAGGAGGCTGGGGTTAGGAAGCAATGAAAAGGAGGTGACCCAGTCCTTGATCCTGGGAAGCTTGTGACCTGGAACAGGCAGAAAACCCTGACAGCCCAGGGCTGGCACGAGGCAGCTGTGCCTCAAGTGCTGTAGGCCGAGCCTGGGGGGCCAGGCGGAATCCGTCCTCCCTGCGGCAGCCCAGCCTGCCCCTGTGGGCTCCCTCCCCTACTGGCTGGCTCGCCACTGTTGATTAGAGGGTCTTTGCAAAGGCTGTGAGGGGTCCGGGAGCAAGGCGTGGGCACGCAGAAGAGTGGGCGGTCTGACCGAAGCCCAGGGCCTGGCAGCAGACAACCGGCCGGGCTGGTGAGGGGTTGGGCCATGGCGACTTTGGCCACTTGTTTGTGTGAGATCTAATTGTAAGTCAGGGTGGACCGCTCACTTTGGGGTTGGCTTCCTGTTTTCTCGGACACCTGGGGATATGGCTGAGCTGAAATGTCCTGAGGGAAGTGGTTGTTTAAGGGATGCCCTCAGGTCACCGTGTCCTTGGCTTGGCCTTGCCCGTGGGGGAAGTGAGGCATTGACCACACTGGAACTCTGGTGGTTTGGGTGTGTGGTGGGGGAATTCTAACCCTGTGGGACTGATTGACTCCAGCCTCGGGCCCGGAGAGTGTTCACAGAGTGACTAGCTCTAGGAAGGAGGGGAGGAGTGGGCCACGGGTCCAGAAGGCTTCCCAGCCTGCTTGGGGGCAGGAGGTCAGCTGGGAGGTTGGGCAGTGAAGGGCAGGGTTGGGGAGGTGATGGGTCCCTCTCTGCGGCCCACTTCCCCGTGTAGCACCCGGTAGTACAGCTGTTTGGAGGCAGTCTTCTTCCTACCCCCGTCACCTCTTCCAGCCACCACAGCCTCTGGACGTGAGATGCCTGTGTCCGCCTGTGGGTTCCTGCCTGGGCCTGGGCCTTTCCCTGGGAGCTCCTAGCACAACCACCAAGGAGATTAGAAAAGGGAACATACGTCCCTCGGTCCGGGATTTTCCTGAGGGCCTCTCAAGGAAGGCCGGCAGTGAAATACAGAGGGCCTCCCTTCTCGTGAGAACAGGGTGCCTGGTGCCTGGCCCAGCGCCGGCCCGCCCTGAAGGGTGAGGCTCTGCCAGCCAGTGGGAGGTGGCGCAGTGGCTCTCCCGGGATCTGTGCTCATGGAGGTGAGGCCGCAGGCGGGCTCCGGAGGGTAGAGCGAGGCATTCAAGTCAGGAGGGGAGGCCATCTCTAAGAATCAGAGCTGGGCTTCCTGGGAGGGAGGCAGAGAGTGGGTGAGCCCCTGTCCCCTGGGGGCAAGGGCAGAGGCTAGACACGAGCTGGGGCCTTGCCTCCCTGGGAAGCAGGAGGAGGGCAAGGAGAGCACCCTGACTTGGGCTGGCACGGCCCAGAGGGCGTGTGGTGGGGTGCCGGGGACAGGCTGGGCCCAGCAGCTCTGAAACGGGGGAGGCTAGTGGGGTGGCCGAAGAGGTGTCCTGGCGAGCGAGCCTGTGAGGATGACCCCACTACTTAGGACGTCCCCAGCCTCCTAGTCAAGACTGACTCTGTCGAGGTTTAAGGGCTGTCACCCCACCTCCTGTGGTAGGGCTCGTGAAGGTGGAAACTCGGAAACCAACGAGGTGGGGAGCCAGGGGCGGGGAGAAGGACTGTCTGGCCTCAGCGAGCTCCACGCGGGGAGGCCTCTGCTGTGCCCTGACTTCAGCCCCTGCCGCTGAGACCCCCGGTCAGAGGCCCCTGATGTTTCCTTGGTGGGGGGGAGGTGGCGGGCATTTCTTTCTTCTCCTAACTCATCCCACGTCTTGCTAGGCGTGGGGCACTGACACCGGCAGCCATGGCCCACGCCCTCGGGGAGCTCACGCCCGGTGCTGACCCCTGGTCTTCCAGGGCACGCGCAGTTACCACTCCTCTGGGTGCTCAGGAAACCTGACTGGGTGGTACATAGGGCTGGTAGGAGGCCTTCAGGGGTTAGATTGGGGGGTGAGAGAAAAGGAGGTGTCCACAGTGATTCTGCAGTGTCTAGACTACGTACCCATTTGGAGGTGATGCTGTCAGCTGACCCAAGAGGTGTGGCAAGAGGGTTGGTGAGAAACTGGTGTGTGCTTTCAAGGGGCTGTCTGTGGGCAAACAGGTGGCCAGGTGGCGATGGCAAGTAGGAAGTTACAGGGACGGCCCTGACGACGCTCAGAGTCGAGGACGAGGGCAGAGCCGTGTCTGTGAGTGGTCTGTGGTAGGGTCATTAAAGCTGTGGCTGTGGGGGGCACTGCCTGGGGAGCGGTGAGAGCTTCAGGGGAGCAGAGGGCCTGGGCCCGGGCCTCAGCAAGAGCCAGCCTGAGGTGGGGAGAGGCCTGGAGCCTGCGGAGAAGCAGGAGAGCCGGGAGAGCTTGGGAGGGAGAGAGGTCACGGGTGGATGCCGGATGGAAGGCATCGTCGGCCATGTTGATTGTTCTGAGTTTCTGGAAAGAGGAGGATAGAAAAAGTGACTTAAGCTGAGCTCTCTGTCCCCCAGGTGGCCTGAATATGCTGGGGGCATTTCATTGGGCCTTTGAGATCCTGGCCGCTCTGGGACCTGGCCCTGCTCAGCCCTCAGCCTCTGTCCTGTGGCTGTGGCCTGGCAGACAGGCCAGCTAGAATTTGGGCAGCATCAGCTGAGGCAGAGGTCAAACTGCACAGGACCCCTGCCCCCAGGCTTACCCCTGGGCTGCCTGGGGAGTCACCTACTCTCAGGCAGAAAAACTGGGGCAAGCCCCTTCTCCTTGCTGCGACCTTCCCTACTATGGTGTTGCAAGCTGCTGAAGGTCCCCCCCTTCCTCCGCTTCCCCTTTCATCCATGAAACACTGAACAAGTGACCTGTTCCCCGAACAGCCACACTGCTGCGTGGCTGCCTTGGCCTCCGTGGCATGGGCAGGTCAGCCCTCCAGCCCTGCCTCTGCGGAGCGGTCTGAGACTTTGCAGTAGAACTGCTCACGTTCGGCGCGGGCTCTCAGCACCGCAGACGCGAGTCTCCCTGTTGTTCCACTCTTGGCAGGACCTCACAGTTATCTGCCTCCCCGTCTGTTTCCTCCACCAGGCAGGGCCTCTCTCTGGGGCAGGAACTCCACTGCCTTACTGATTTCCATTTAGCCAGGACTCAACCCAGGGCCTGACACGAGCGGGTAGGCATTTGATTGGATGATGGAGTTTGTGAATAATCTCTCCCAGCTTTGGGTTATCCGGGTGGGGCCTGGACATGCTGTGCCTACCTCCAAAATGGGTCGGCTCCTAGTGTCCTGGGGAAGAGGGCTGCCCGCCTGGAAGGTGCGAAGGCTCACTGGGGTCGCCCTGCTGCTTCTCCACACGCCCACGTCAGGGGTGGCGACTGCTGTGGGGCCACTGCAGAGGGTCCCGGCTCTGCCATGAACTGCCACATGACCGTGTGAGACCCTGTGGAGCCTCCATTGCCCCATTGCTCCAAACGGGAGATCCATCCAGAATCCAGGCTCGAGGCGACTCATCGTGTACTGGTGAGGATCCCTTACAGCTGTGCCCTTAAGCAGTTAGTACCTAGGGGTGCGGAGCTCCCTGCAGGAGGATCCGCTCCGTCCAGCTGACTGAATGGCCTTTTCCTGTTTATCAAGGTGGGAGAGGGCCGGATGCTGAGTCAGGCCTGGATGCTCCTCTCAGTCAGGTGTTTGGGGAATAGTGCCTGGTGAAACCCCGGGCAGGGGCAGGTGCTGACCTCTGCCCTTGGTATTCCTAGGACTCCAGGGTTCGGTACAGTTTCCCTTTGTGCATCCTGGGAAGGGGCTCTGTCCCTCTCTCCCCGGCTAGTCTGGTTTGAAAGCAGATGTACAGGAATGGAAAGGAGATAGTTCATAAAACGGAGATGGCTACCCACCCCTCTGCTTTTGCTTTCCTCTGTTGGGAGCTGGGAGCTGGTCCTGACTGTTTCTTTTGGAAAGCAGGTGGGGGAAGATCATAGCCTCAGAAGAGAGGGGAATGGGTGGGGGGCCCCTCACTCCTTCTAAAGGCCGTAGTATTCATTGGGCAGCCATTGTGGAAACTGCTGGCCATCCCGTGCGCCTGGCTTCTGCAACATCAGGTTCCTTTCCCACCTGGGCCCAGGTTCTCTCTGTGTCTCTTTGGCCACCTCCATCCTTTGCCCTCAGAGCTCTGAAGGCTCTGTCTGCTCTGTCAAAGCCACGTGTCCCTGGCTAGGAGAGGCGGCCCGGGACACAGGGCCCCTCTGCCTCTGGCTCCCTGTGAAGGAGGCCGCAGGGGTGCAGGGCCAGGAATTGGTCCAAAGGGCAGTCACGTCCCCTTGAGGCATCTTTTCTGCATCTCAGCATCCTTTAGGGGAGGAGGCCAAGGTCATTTGTGCTTCCTCCTCCCTGTGCATGCCATATCTTTGCAGAGTGATGAAGTGGTAGGCTGACTTGAAGGGTGGGGACTGGGAACAGCCCATCTGTTGCATAGGCTGTGCATGGAGAGAGGGATCGATTAGAGAGCACTTCTGGCAGGTGCACCCACCTCCCCTGACCCCCTGGGGCCCACTCTTCTGAATCTCCTGGTGGCCTTGGTGTAGAACGAAGCAGGGTGTGGTACCCAGGGAGCCCTGCAGCTTTTACTGTCCCACTTCCCCAAAGCTCCATAGCTCCCCGCAGTTCCCACCGGCTGCAGGAGCCTCTGCACGGGGACCTCCCGTGATTTCCAGATTGCACGGGTTTCTGGAACTTCCACGTCCCCGCAGCTGTGCGTGGTCTTTCTTTTTATGATCTCCACAGTCACCTCACTGACCACTGCATTTGCATATTTGGTGTGTCTCCTCGGCCTTTTTATTCCCGGCACAGCCTCTTCATTCCTCATATCGTCTTTGAGCACCTGGGGTCTCTGCTGCCTCTTTTAGGTCATTAGCTCTGAAGTCTGGCTTTTGTGTGTTCATCCCTAAGCACTCTGCAAACATTTTGAGGCCTCCCCAGTTTCTGGGTTTGGGGAATGGAGAGAAGAGTCCAAAGTGGTTTCTTCCTTGGGGAGTTCACAGGCCGGTGGCCTAGACACAGGGAAGCGCTAGATGGTGTGACAAAGTCACGGTGCCCCAGGTGTGCCGCCGGCCTGGGCCTGGCAGACTGCTAGGTGGGGAGGGGGCCCTGGCACAGGCAGAGGCTTAGTGGTGGGAAGGAGGGCTGGGGACCGATGTGGGGCTGGGCCCTGTGGGTCTCCTTGCCCTGATTGGCCTGGCACCCTTTGGAGGAGGACTGGGCTTCCCCCACTTTCCTCCAGCGCCCTCTGGGGCTGGGCAGGGCTCACATCCCACAGGGAGACAGCGGGGACAGCACTGACAGCCCCGGAGAGAAGGGACCTGCCTGGGGAATACTCACCTCTGTCAAACTGTCAGATCTTAAGGCTTTTTACATTTATTTATCATGAGTTGCAATTTTTTTGTTGCAAAATGTATTTACATGCATTATTTTTATAGAAATTATTTTTATATGAATAATTTCTATTGTAGTTTACATCAGTTAACTTATTGTTACAATTGTCTTCCTTTGTAAAGGGAAAACTCTCAAGAAATATTTCATTAAACACATGTTTTATGTCCACAAGTTGGTGGTGTGTACCTTTTCCTTCTGCTTTTTGTTGTGGTGGTTTGCTTGGCCATATCCTCATGGGGGGGGGGGGGTCAGTTTGGGTGTGTCCTCCGGTCCCTTTCTGGTAAAATCACTTTGTGTTTTTCACCTCGCCGACATCTCCCACTGGCTGGCGAAGGAGGTGCCAGGAGCGTGATGCCGTTCTGCATGCCTCTCTGTGCTCTTTCTTGCCTGGGGGCGGTTAATGGGCCAGTGGGTTTGGGGGACCTCTACCAGGGTGGGGCCATTTGGGAAGTGGCTTCATGGAGGGCCGGGGACGTAGGACGTGGGTTCCTGACCAAGAAGCTTGGGTCTAATTTAGAGTCTTGGATGCGATTCTTGGACTCTCCCTTCTACTTCCAGAGCCCACGTGGCACGTTTAGGGTAAAGCCATGCTTCTACCCCTGTGCAGGGTGGGCTGACTTTCTGGGGCCATGCCCATCGAAGAAACCTGAAAACTCTTGGTATCCCCCTTGAACCACCACCCCTTTCTCTTCCAGGGGATTCTGCTTGTCCTGGGGCTCTGCCTGGTCAACAGGATTGCTGCCCCTATGCACACCCCTGAGTCACCGTCCAGATGCCTTGGGCACAAGGGATGGTGGGGGCCTTGTGGCTTGGCCTGATGTCTGGGAGGGGCTGCGGAGCAGGATTCCAAGACGGGAAGCAGCCCTGCCTCCAGAGGGGCTGGACACAGGCAGGTCCTCTGTGCTTGCTGCCCTCCACCCCTCCCAGGCTCCAGTCTGGCTGCCTGCCAGTTAGCGTGTCCCCTTCCTGGCACCCTCCTCCCCCAGCCGGGACAGCAGGTACTGTTCTGGGAGTGGAGGCCAGCTCTCCTGCGGAGGCGGGTCCTAAGCTGGCCCTGTGAGCAGCAGTACCCTTTGCTGCTGTCTAGCTGTGTGGCTCCCAGAGTGCCTGACATCAGTTCTGCGGCTCAGAAAGATCAAGGAACTTGATCTTTCTCTTAAAGAGAAAGTGACTGCCATTACTTGTACATCTAGAAGGCACTGGCTCCTCAGATCTGTGTGACCTGGCACTTGGCTTTGAGTAACCAACTGCTGGCCTCTGGTGTCTGTGGTTTCAGGCAAGGAGCCTATCTCTGGGCCAGGCGAGGAGAGGAGGGAGCATCTGCCTGCCCGATCACCAAGCGCAGTCAGTCCCGTGCGCTGGGCCGCGGTGCGCAGAGCCCCTGCCGCCAGGCCACAAGCGTTTCCTCCTCCATAAAGACCACAGCAGAGACCCGTCCAGGTGGGGGCAGTCAGGCCGGGCCAGCTGACTCTCCACGTGGCTCTCTCTCCATAAGTAGCCTGTCTGCATGTGAAAGGTTCTGGTGGGCCCATCCCCACTACGGCCTCTCTGTCCAGGGCCTACCAGTAGGAGAGTGGTCTTGCCTAAGGCCCCAGCTAGGAGCTTGGGAATAGAACTTGAAACTTGTTTTTTGTGATTCCACATGTAAGTCTCCCACTCTGGTATCCCACCCTGTGCAAGGTGGTGGGGTGCACATGCCTCAGACTGCCGGCGGCGTGCGGGCCGACGTGCCGTGGCTGCCGCAGGCTCGGGAAGCGGCCTCTGGCCTGGAGCACGTCTGCGTGCACTGGTCTGAGCTTAGCGGCCTTGTCCTCAGAGATCCCTCGTCCCACCCCCCACCCAGTCCCAGCCTGGTGGGACCTCTCGGTGCCTTTGGCTCCTATTCTCCCAAATGTTCCCTGAGCATTGTTCTCCGTGGGTCTGAGCGGGGCTGAGTGCTGGGCGAGGGCCTGTGGGAACAGGGTGCTGCCTCTCCAAGCAGTTCCCCCTCCATCCCCTCGGAGGGGCTCTCATCCGCCCTTCCCGTCCCACTGCGGGCCTGACCCAGATGGTGCTGGGGTGGCCCGGCCCCCGAACCAGGGCCAAGGCCATGCTTGCCTGAGGAGTCTCCTCCCCATGATGACAGTCCCTGGGGGACCAGGCCTGGTTCTCTCGGGAAAGGGGACCCAGCTTTCTTTGTTTCAGGAGGCAGAAGGATGGGGGGAGGTCCCCTAGGAAGTGGCTTTTAACAACCTAGAAGAGTGCCTCACCTTGGTGTCACATCCTTTTAGCCCTCTGTTAGCTTGGTGGACTTGGAGGCCATCAGGGCCGGGCTGGCACCTCCTTATGGGGGAAGTGCAAGGGACCAGGTGTGGCCAGCAGGAACTTGGGAGACTTGGATGCCTGGCCTGCAGCTGCTCTGTGCCTGCCTGTCTTGGGTGGGAACCTGTCCTGCCTCCTGCCTGGGCTCAGTGGAAATGTGCCCAGGAGCACAGGGCATGGCAGGGGCTGCCATCTGTCAGTGTGTTGTGCACATGCGCGCATGCACAGGTGTGGGGTGGCCGCATGTAGCAGGCTTCGGGCTGACCCTCCAGCTGCCACGCCTTGGACTGCCTGATGGGGGTGAGGGGGCAGGGCTGAGAGGAAGGGCCCAGGCGCGGGCCCGGGCTGTGCCCCACGCAGGCCTTGACCTACATGCACTTTCCCGTGCATGTGAGGTTGTGTGCTGGTACCAGAGGTGTGGGAGGGGTGACAGCAGCTTTGCACCGGAAAAGCCTGCTGGTTTCTGTTTCAAAGGGCAGATTCTGTGGTGGTTCTGCAGTTTCTCATCTGGGCATTTCCCCTGTTCAGCTCCTCCTCCCATCCCTGGAAACTGTCTTTCCGGGCTAGGTCTTTGTGACTCAGTTTTCCCCTCCCTGCTTCTACCTGAGCATAACTCATTATTAAAGCTCCACTCCCGGTTTGCTGCCCCTCCCCCCACCTGCGTGTCGGCCTCTTTCACTTGCTCACTCAGTCATTGAGCAGGCACGGCACGGCCCAGCCTGGGGCAGGTGAGGCATGTGTATGCATAGTGCCACTAGGGGTCAAGGGTACAACCACTGCAGGAAGGTGCTTCCAAGTTGAGTGTAGAATTGGAGTCCGGGAGGTAGACAGTCCCTGGCTGGGAACCAAGATGAAACAGGGGACAGGAAGATACTGGATATTCTTGCCATTGGTGCAGTGTAGTGTGGATGGAGCAGAGAAGATAGGAGATAGAAGCCGGGGGTAAATCATTGTGCCCCATCAGGAAGGTCCTGGAAGGCCAGAAAAGAGGCCTGTTCTCCTTAGTGAGCAACCTGGGCAGCAACCAGAACAATGTCCTGTAAAGATTCAGAAGATTCAGGAAGGATGCTCATTGGTCAGACGGGAGGGCAGGACGGCCAGCAGGAGTGGGGGCTTTTAGCTGGAGAACCAGGTGCGTGGGGTTTGCTGAGAGTGTTGGAGCAGGCCTGGTAGAACCAGTCGCATCTGGAGGGGGCGCTGGGGTCGGGGCCAGAGACCTTACCACTGTTCACAGTGGGATGGATGGGCCCCAGCTGTGGCTAGAGGGACAGGGAGGAAGCCTGGGGCTTTGGCCCCGGAGGACATTCTGGCCGGGGTGGTGTGCAGCGTGGGCTGGGAGGGCTCCCAGGCAGAGGCCGGCCGGGCAGCGTGCTGGCACTGCTCCCGGTCCCATGTCTTCCGGGCCAGTCTGGGCGAGAGCATTTGGAAGGAGGCTCTGGAGGTGAGGGAGTGCTCGCAGAGAGGTGTCTCTGGTGGCTGAGCCAGGCCTCCATTTGACATGATCCTCCCTACATGCCTCTTTATCAAGCCTGGAAAGTCTGCCTTCTGTCCAGGCCCCAGACAGCACCAGGGGGAGAGTGGCGTGTGGCAGGGGCGGCCCCCTCCGGGCTTGGGGTCAGAACCCCTGTGCCCGAGCTGGCTTTGGTGAAGGGGGGTGGGCACTGAGTGAGCCCCTGCCACGCCGCCTACAGGTCTGGGCGCTTTGGCTCCCGGATGTTTGCCCTTACACCTCAGGTTGCTGCCCTTGGTCACCTGGTTCCCAAACAACGAAGTAGTGGGGTCAGACTCATTGTCCCTCTGCTTCGGTCACACAGCAGTGGGACTTGAGTCGGGGTTCACGTCCAGAACCCATGCAGGCTTTTCTACCACCCTGCCTTCTAGAGAAGTTCAGTCTGGCCCTTTGCCTCACAGATGGTAAAACTGAGACTGAAAAGTCCCATGAGTCCCTGAGTGTCATCTCTGGAGCTAGTGGCCCAGGCAGGTGCCTGCCGCTCAGGCCTGTGTGCCCCTGTCTGGGCTGAGGCGGCCCCATGCACCAGCCTTGGGCGCCAGGACCGGAAACACCCCGTGGCTGCCGCTGCCCCAGGGGACAAGGCCTCTCGCTGACACTTGCTTATGGATGACTTCGGGGGTGGGCCGCTTCAGGGGTGCACCCGTTCTTTGAGCCTGATTCGCTTCCTCCCATGGGTCCTGAGACTCGGCTGTGTGGGCCTGCCCAGCACCGCCGGCCCTCGGGGCTGTACGCCTAGGTTTGAGTCCTTGGTGCCGGGAGACGGCCCTCGCAGAACCGCCGTGGGCCCCTGTTTCTCTCGCTCGAGTCCGGCTTCTTTCCAGCCAGGGCGACCTGCCTGGGTTCTTAAAGCCACTCAGACTGGCAGCTGCCAGCAGAGGCCTGTGCTCGGGTGCAGCCCTGCTGTCCCTTGTCGGCCGTGGGGCTGCGGGGAGTCTCGGCCCTCTGCCCCTCGAAGGGGTCCCTCTTGTGGTCCCTTCCTGAGGGAGAGTGTGGCGGTAAGTGAGGAGACCAGGCTGCCCTTGTTTGGGTGTTGAGTCTCGGAGACCCCAGCCTGACCTTGGCCTCTTCTCTGCCTTCCTAGTTGACATTCGAGAAATCAAGGAGATCCGCCCAGGGAAGACCTCACGGGACTTCGACCGCTACCAAGAGGACCCTGCTTTCCGACCGGACCAGTCACACTGCTTTGTCATCCTCTATGGGATGGAATTCCGCCTGAAGACCCTGAGCCTGCAAGGTGGGAGTCGAGGGGCTGGAGGAGGCAGGAGAGGAGTGAAGGGGAAGGTCCCCAGGTCCCTGGCTCGGTGGGAGGTCAGTCTTCAGCTCAGCTGCTCATCCCTCGCTCACAGCTACATCCGAGGATGAAGTGAACATGTGGATCAAGGGCTTGACATGGCTGACAGAGGACACACTGCAGGCGGCCACACCCCTGCAGATTGAGAGGTGAGAGCCACCCTGACCCCGCGGGTGGGGTCTAGGAAGCAAGGGCAGGGCGGCAGGGACACCGCCTGCTCATCTCCGCCCCGGGCCCGGGCCTGGCCGGAGAAGTGTCCCTGACTACAGGCGTCTCCCTGCAGGTGGCTGCGGAAGCAGTTCTACTCGGTGGATCGGAATCGGGAGGACCGGTAGGTGCTGCACTGGCGCTCCGACAGCAGCAGCCTTGCCTCCGAGCAGCTGCCCGGAGAGGCAGACGCCCCGGGCACCTGTCTCAAGCAGGGTTCATGGGTGCGCAGGTGGTTCTGGCACAAGCAGCTTCCTGCTGAAATCCCTCTGGTGGCTGTGGTGCAGAGACGCCAGGGACAGTAAGCTGTGTGCCCTGCTGTGGCAGGCAGAGACAGGAAGTGCCGAGCTGGGTGTCTGGAAAGAGGTCAGGGCAGCTTGTAGTGTGTGTAAAGGGGGGCCTTGAAGCTCATGTGTTTGAGGCCATGGTGCGATAGCCAGAGGGCCCAAGGAGAGATGGGGGGTAAGGACCTTTGACTGTTGCTGTGAAAGAGGTGGAAAACCATGGAGGGTTTGGAAGAGAGGTGTGGCCCGACCTGACCTCGGTTACACAGGACCGCTTGCTGCTGGTCGAGAGGCCAGGGCAGCCTCAGCACTCCAGGTGGAAGAGGAGAGGGCTTGGGTCAGGGCAGAGGTGGGAGGAAGCGGTGGATTTGGGGGTGTGAGGGGAAGAGGAGACGAGGGTGGCAGTCATGGGGAAGGCCGTGGGAGGGGCACAAGTGGGGGGCTTAGCGGTTCATCTGGGGAGTGTTAAGTTTCAAGATGCCCTTAGATGTCCAGGTAGAGAAATCAGTAGGCAAGTGGGCAGATCAAGTTTCGGGAGAGAGGTTGGGGTGGAGACATTACCTGGGGAGCATTAAAATGATATGGAAGGGTTGTGAGGCCAGATTCACCTGGGCGTGAGCGTAACCAGAAAAGGGAAGAGGGCCGGTGACTGATCCTGGGCCGCTTGGCTGTTGGGGATTGGAGAGGTAAGAAGGAAAACCCGGAGACGCACTGTCCCGGAAGCCCAGGGAGAGGGGAGTCCCTGTGCCAGGCCTTGTCAAGTGTGGGGGAGACAGGTGCCCGTCGGACACAACAGCACAGAGGTGGCAACCTTGAGACAGGCAGCGGAGGGGCTCAGGGAACGGGCGGGGGCCTGGATGACCCGTCCAAGGCGTTGCTGTGAAGGGAGCAGAGAAGGGGGTGGGGTAGCAGAGGTATGCGGGGGCACGACAGGTGTTTTGGTGGCAGAGAGAACAGCCTGCTTGTAATGCTGATGGCAGAGTCCCCAGAGGGAAGGCTTAGTGATGCAGCAAGTCCCTGCCCACAGAGGGAGGAACCTGGTGGCCCACCTCCCATGACTGAGGGCCAGACAGCTGGCGCCCGTGCAGAGCCAGCGCTTCTGCACAGCACTTGCCGGTGGCAGCTGGGGCCACTCAGTGCAGAGCTGCACCCCCTCGGCAGTTTGGGCAGTCTGCGTGCTGACTGCCGGGCTCTTGAGTGGGTGGAGGAGGGGCTCCCATCCCCCCTCCCGGATACCCCTTTCCAGGAGAGAAGGCCCCTTTTGCCCACATTCTGTTGCTAGGCCCAGCAGTATCCCCTCGCCCCGTATTCCAGCAGGGCACCCCTGGAGGGCAGGGATGCTTCCAGCTGATGGTGACCTTCCCTCTCCTCCCCCACGTCTGTGCTGAGGCCCAGACTCCTAGCGTGCCAGGGGTGGTCAGAGGCTCATTGCTGAGCTTCCCTCCCTCGGAGGTTGTGGGTGAGCCCTGTGTGAGCTGCACCTGCAGCAGCTGCTGCCTCCGTCTGCCAAGATGGGCCAGCTGCCGCCTAGAGGGCTGAGGGTCCAGAGGTGCAGGTGCAGTGGTGCTGGTGGGGACGGGGCTTTACTGAGCCCGGGCACTCCTGTCTTGCCATAATCCTGGGCTTTTCTTTGCTCAGATGAGGAAACTGAGGCTCAGAGAAAAGAAGGGACTTCCCTTGGTCACCCCAGGGCTCTGATCCAGCCTTATCTTCTGGACTCCAGGTTCCAGAGTAGTCTTATTTACCTTTCCAGCCCCAGGTGGGCTCAGTCCACAGGTCAGAGGTCATGAGAGGTTAGGTGATGCCACTGGAGATGTTCGTGTTTCCTTAGCATCTCAGCCAAGGACCTGAAGAACATGCTGTCCCAGGTCAACTACCGGGTCCCCAACATGCGCTTCCTTCGAGAGAGGCTGACGGTAAGGGCCTCCTGGCTGCCTGTGGGTGGGCTGCCTGTGGGTGGGCGGGGAGGCCGGAGCTCCTGGCTAGTGGGCCTGACCGGGAAGTCTTGCTGTGTGCCATGCAGGACCTAGAGCAGCGCAGCAGCGACATCACCTACGGGCAGTTTGCTCAGCTGTACCGCAGCCTCATGTACAGCGCCCAGAAGACGGTGCATGAGCCACCCGCCCTCCCGTGGCCCTTGCCCCTGCTCTCCTGCCCCAGCCCTGCTTGCCTCAGCCCTGCTGCCCTCCTTGGGGGCTTTTGGGGTGCCATTCCTCCAGCTCTCCTCTTGAGGCCTACCCCCACCTGTCACCCCAGCCTTTCTTCCCGAGAGCCCCTTTCCCACGTGGCCTCCCAGAGGCTCTCGCTCTGACCGGGTTCTGTCTCCTGCAGATGGACCTCCCCTTCTTGGAAGCCAGCGCCCTGAGGTTTGGTTTGAAGTGGGGAGGCAGGGTCCCCCCACCGGGCAATACCTTCTACAGGGGGAGGGGTGAGCCATGCAGGATCATTCCGGGCAGTTCTGCCGGCTGGGAGCTGAGCTCTGCCTTCCAAGGGTCCCCTTATTGTCTGCGGACCACGCCAGCGAGCTGGCCGCCAGGCACTTCCCTTCTCTCCTGCAGGGCAGGGGAACGGCCGGAGCTTTGCCGAGTGTCCCTTCCTGAGTTCCAGCAGTTCCTCCTCGAGTACCAGGGGGTATGGCTGGGCTGGGCCTGGGCCAGGGTGCCTGGCTGAGGGGGGGCTGGGCTCATCACTGGCTGGAACCTCTCACATGCCCCCACCCTGCCCGCCCCCATCAGGAGCTGTGGGCTGTCGACCGGTTCCAGGTGCAGGAGTTCATGCTCGACTTCCTCCAAGACCCCCTGCGAGAGATTGAGGAGCCGTACTTCTCCCTGGATGAGGTGAGGCCTGCCTCCACCTCTCCTGTCAGACAGAGGGGGCAGGGCTGGCCGGGACGCCGCTGGGTTTCCAGGAGCCGACCTGCCAGGGGTGCCACTGTGCTCACCCTGTGCCCGCCTTGCCTGCCCTGGTTGAGACTGAGCACCCCCTCTCCTTCTCACAACCCCCGTGCTGGGGGGCCGGGGCGGCAGCCCAGTTTCTCTTCCCTTCCACGTGTGTTCCCGCGCAGTTTGTCACCTTCCTGTTCTCCAAAGAGAACAGCGTGTGGAACGCGAAGCTGGATGCTGTATGCCCGGACTCCATGAACAACCCTCTCTCCCACTACTGGATCTCCTCCTCGCACAACACGTGAGCCGCTGCCTGGGCCCCACCCAGCCCGACCGGGGGAGGGAGGGGCTCGCCTGACCACCCTGCCTGTCCTTCGCCATCCAGGTACCTGACCGGGGACCAGTTCTCCAGCGAGTCCTCTCTGGAAGCCTATGCTCGCTGCCTGCGGATGGGCTGCCGCTGCATCGAGTGTGCGTTGGGGCCCGGGCTGGGGGAGGGGGTGGGAGGCCTGCCCGCTTGACCGCAGTCGTGTGGCTCTCCAGTGGACTGCTGGGACGGCCCCGACGGGATGCCGGTCATTTACCATGGACACACGCTCACCACCAAGATCAAGTTTTCAGACGTTCTGCACACCATCAAGGAGCATGCCTTTGTGGCCTCAGAGTGAGTGGGGTGGGGACCCAGGGTCAGCCGGGCTCCAGCTCTCTCCTGTGATGGAAGGCAGAGGGTCGCCTCGAATGCCCTGTCCCCGTGCCATTTGCCTTTCGTCTCCGTCTTCCCTCTCCTGCTGCTCGAATCGCTTCCCACCTTGTTCCCCGTCTCCTGCACCCTGTCCGCCTTCGTGGGGCCTTCTCTTCAGCCACTGGAGCACAGTCAAGTTCTTCCTGTCCTTACGAGGTCCTTCCATAACCCTGACCTCTTTCAGCCACTGTCCTGCCAGCTCTTCTTGCACAGCCCAGGGAACTGTGTCCCACATCCCATTTTACAACTCCTCTTCACCCCTAACCTGCAGTCACCGTGGGACGAGCTCTGAGAGCCCGGCAGGGGCCAGGTCACTGGTCTCTCCTGCCTCACTGAAGGGATCAAGAGGGCGCCTCCAAAGGCTGCGTCTCATCTCTCCTGACCTGTCTGGTGTGGGATCTGTCTTGCCCTGCTGGGGCGGCCCCCGTAATGGAGCGGATCTGGGATTCACGTCTGTAACAGCCCCAGAGGTGCCCCTGCAGCACCCAGCCACCCTTCCGGTGGCCGGGCCCGCATACTCTCGGGGGTTGCTTCTTGTAGACAGGCCCCCGGCCCTGCTGTTGGAACTGAGTGTTGACCCCGCAGAACCAACCGCAGGGCCTGTGTCAGCACACCGGTCCCTGACCCTGCAGGTACCCGGTCATCCTGTCCATTGAGGACCACTGCAGCATTGCCCAGCAGAGGAACATGGCCCAGTACTTCAAGAAGGTCCTCGGGGACACACTCCTCACCAAGCCCGTGGACATCGCCGCCGATGGGCTCCCTTCGCCCAACCAGCTCAAGAGGAAGATCCTCATCAAGGTAGGGGTGATGGGCCATGGGGACCCCCTCCCAGTGCGGCTCCACGGCCGCCACGCCAGCTGTCGGTCTAGGCCAGGTGAGGAGTGGCGGCTCCAGGACTGGGGCTGCGCTGCCATGTCCTGTCCCCTCCCCTCCCCCTACAGCACAAGAAGCTGGCTGAGGGCAGCGCCTACGAGGAGGTGCCCACGTCCGTGATGTACTCCGAGAACGACATCAGCAACTCCATCAAGAACGGCATCCTCTATCTGGAGGACCCCGTGAACCACGTGAGGGCCGGGCCGGGCCGGGCTGAGGGCAGATGGGGGGGCCCTGTCACAGGCCCCGCTTCATCTCTTCCAGGAGTGGTATCCACACTACTTCGTCCTGACCAGCAGCAAGATCTACTACTCCGAGGAGACCAGCAACGACCAGGGCAACGAGGACGAGGAAGAGCCCAAGGAGGTGAGGGGCCGGCCCGGGGCTGGGGGCCGGGCTGGGCCGGGCTCAGAGTCACCGAGCGCCTTTGCTGTCGCCCTCCCCCGCCCAGGCCAGCGGCAGCACAGAGCTGCACTCCAACGAGAAGTGGTTCCACGGGAAGCTCGGGGCAGGGCGGGACGGGCGGCACATCGCCGAGCGCCTGCTGACCGAGTACTGCATCGAGACCGGGGCCCCCGACGGCTCCTTCCTCGTGCGCGAGAGCGAGACCTTTGTGGGCGACTACACCCTCTCTTTCTGGTAACTCGCTTCCCGGGTTTGTGCACTCGGGCGTGGCGCCACCCAGAGACAGCCGCGGTCCACAGTCTTTGCTGCCCACTCTCGGGTGACACTCACACACACCTGTCTGGTGCGTGTGGCCGCCCTCTCGCAGGGTGCCCTGGGCCTGATATTCCCTCAGGCTCCCCTCAGATTCCCTCCCTGCAATTCAGTGCCTTGTTGGGGGTGGTGCGTGGTGTCTGGGGCCCAGGCCCGCCACTCACTGCCTCCCCTCTTCCTTCAGGCGGAACGGGAAAGTCCAGCACTGCCGGATCCACTCCCGGCAGGATGCCGGGACCCCCAAGTTCTTCTTGACAGACAACCTTGTCTTTGACTCCCTCTATGACCTCATCACGCACTACCAGCAGGTGCCCCTGCGCTGCAACGAGTTTGAGATGCGCCTCTCGGAACCCGTCCCACAGACCAATGCCCACGAGAGCAAAGAGTGAGGGCCGGGACGGGGATGCGGGCGGGGGCCTGGGTGGCGGCGGCCGAGTCCTCACCTGGGCCTGTCCACAGGTGGTACCATGCAAGCCTCACCAGAGCGCAGGCCGAGCACATGCTGATGCGTGTTCCGCGTGACGGGGCCTTCCTGGTGCGGAAACGGAACGAGCCCAACTCCTATGCCATCTCCTTCCGGTGAGGGGTGTGGCCTGGGGTGCTGGAGGCGGGGAGGGGCCGCAGCGGGGCCCCTGCGTGACTGTTCGGTCTCCATCAAGGGCCGAAGGCAAGATCAAGCATTGCCGCGTGCAGCAGGAGGGCCAGACGGTGATGCTGGGCAACTCGGAGTTCGACAGCCTCGTCGACCTCATCAGCTACTACGAGAAGCATCCACTGTACCGCAAGATGAAGCTGCGCTATCCCATCAACGAGGAGGCGCTGGAGAAGATCGGCACAGCTGTGAGGACTGGTGGTTGAGGGGTGCGGCAGGCAGTGGGGAGAGCGTGACCTTCTGAAACTCCTGGCTCACTGCTGGGCAGGCCCTGAATCCACCGCTCGTGGGAAGATCCAGATGTGTGGGGCAGGGCTGGGCACAAGTGAGGCAGATGAAGAGGCGGGGGACAGGCATTGAAGCAGAGAGGTCCCCTGTGTGCCGGGGTGAGGAGGTCCTGGAGCCCACACAGGGAGAGTGGGCCCGAGGCTGAGGCCCATCCAGCTGGGTGTGGACTGGACTCTGTCCCTGGGTCCGGAGAGAGTAGGCTGCAGAGGTGGGGCTGTGGGGGCCAGACCACTGGGCTGAGACCAGTGAAAAGTGGGGTGAGACCTGATGCAGCGGACGGTGGTGGTGGGGGCGGGGGTTCTGGACCAGGATCACAGCCTTGGGTAGAAGGAAGGAGCGAGTCCGGCACAGGAGGTCCCCTTGAGACTCTTGTCATCAGTGGGCATGGGTGGCCGGAGAGAGGACTGCCATCTGCTGGGGCTGGGTGGCGGAGAGGAGCGTGCTGGGGGACAGACTCAGCAGTGAGGGGCACGGCCGAGCAGGGCCCTGAGGGCGTGGTGCCTGTGGGGCCGTGCTGCAGAGACCCTGGGGAGTGGGCCTCCGGCTGAGACCGTGGAGAGGAAGTGGGTGGGGCCGGGGCCATCCTCACTAAGGTGGGGGGACCATGGTGGGCCAGGCGCCAGTGAAGGGGGCACATGGCTGCCAACGCCCCTTTCATCTCTGGGCGTTAATGTATCCCCATTCTGTCCCCTTTCTTAGGAGCCTGACTACGGGGCCTTGTATGAGGGACGCAACCCTGGCTTTTATGTGGAGGCAAACCCTATGCCGACTTTTAAGGTACAGACAGCCTTTGGGCACAGGAAGCTGGGGACAGTCCCCAGCTGCTTGGGGCTTGCACTGCTCAGCTCAGGGCCCATCTGTGGTCTTGGTGGAGAAGTGGTGTCTGTGGTTTTCCGCGGCCTGAGAGGTGGTGAGCGACGTGTGGTTGGTGAGCGGCCGCAGCGCTGTCAGGGCCAACCCCTCCCCAGCCCCCGTCCCTGGGGGTCAGCAGGGACCCTGCAGACTGCTCCCCGGGGTAGCCCTGGCTTCTTCCTTGGGCAGCAGCGGGGCGGGGGCGGGGCGCACTTGCCAGAAAACTGTTTTTGCCGTGTGCTCCCTCGTTTGGTGAAGATCTGTCAGATCTTCCTCTTTTTGCCTTTTTCTCTAAGAGGTAAGAGCTGTGCCCTGTTCCTTCCCCACCTTCCTTCAGCCGCCAGGGAGCCCGGGAGAAGGCTCCTCCTCATTTTTCCACTGAGGAAGGACGGGGTGCCAGCCATGGCCACAGGTGGCTGGTCCCGAGGGGGCACTCGGGCACTGCAGACACTCCCAGCCCGCCAGCCCCGACTCCTCGGGCACGTTCGCGTGTTCCCTGTGGCCCAGGCAGGGCTTCCGAGGTTCCGCCTGGACCCCAAGGGGCTTCCTTGGCAGAGGCTTGGCTCTGTCCCCAGTGACATCTGTCCTGAGCCTCCCGCAGGGCAGTGGTGAGGACCGAGTGCCACCTGCTGCTGCCCGAGCCCCAGCTGGGAGGCCCAGGCGCATGCGTGTGCACGCGAGGCCCCGTCAGGAGCGGGGGGGGGCAGGGGCTGCGCGCTCGGGGCCGCGCGCTCAGGGCCGCGTCTCCTCTGCAGTGTGCGGTCAAAGCCCTCTTCGACTACAAGGCCCAGAGAGACGACGAGCTGACTTTCACCAAGAGCGCCATCATCCAGAACGTGGAGAAGCAGGACGGAGGCTGGTGAGCTGCGTCCCCGGGGCCCTGCACGGGCCTGTCTGTCCCACGGGTCTGCCCGCAGTGCCTGCCTTGGCCAGGCTCAGATGTGGGGGCCCCTGACAACAGATGCCGTCCCCGTGGGGGTTTGGGTGGTTGCCGGGGGTCAGCGCCCCCCGGCTCTTACAGGTGGCGGGGAGACTATGGTGGGAAGAAGCAGCTCTGGTTCCCGTCAAACTACGTGGAGGAGATGGTCAGCCCAGCAGCCCTGGAGCCTGAGAGGGAGGTGAGGCGAGAGCCGCTGGCGGGACAGGGTTCGCACCCCATCACAGAGTCAGGTGTGATGGCCGCCCACACGTGTGGCCATCACGCCCCATGGTGTCTGTGGTCTCCAGCACATGCATGCCACATTTGTGTGGCCGTGTGCACATTTGTAAGATGTATTTGTCACATGCGCCAGATGTCCCCTCACACACACATACTGGAGCCGTGCTGACCAGCCCATGGGCTTTGCTTCCCACAGCACCTGGATGAGAACAGCCCCCTGGGGGACTTGCTGCGGGGGGTCTTGGATGTGCCAGCGTGTCAGATTGGTGAGCCCCTGTCCCCTTCTCTTGACCACTGTCCCTGAGGGCCAGGCTCTCTTGCGGCTGTCTCCATGCTCCAGTGGTGGGCCCTGCAGGCTGTCCACACTGTCCCTCTCTGCGTGCTTGGGCACACCCTTGACACCACCCCAGGTGCCCTCCTGCACTGAACTTTGACCCTGTGTGCTCGCCCTGGGCCAGCGCTGTGGCTGGTGCCGACAGCTAGCTGACATCCACAGTCCTGACGGGTTGGGTCCCAGGGGGTGACAGAGACTTGGAGGTGGGGTGGGGAGAAGCCCAGGGTTCAAGGTAGAGGTCTACATCCGACATGGCTGGAGCCCCGGCCTCCCGGGCCTGGTAGTGCCTCGTCGCCAAGCCGCAGCGTCCTCCGCTGTAAGTGGGCCCGGCAGGGTAGTGCCCGGTGCGTAGAAGTGTCTTATCCCAGCTCTTGTCTGGTTCCCTCAGCCATCCGTCCCGAGGGCAAGAACAACCGGCTCTTCGTCTTCTCCATCAGTATGGCGTCGGTGGCGCAGTGGTCCCTGGATGTGGCTGCCGACTCACAGGAGGAGCTGCAGGACTGGGTGAAAAAGATCCGCGAAGTGGCCCAGACCGCAGACGCCAGGGTAAGAGCCTGCAGCCGGGGATCGGGGGGAGCAGGCATGCGGCCAGCGGCGTGGCATGTTTAGGGTGTGTTGAAGTACACGTGGGACATCCAGGTGGGCCTGCTTAGTGGGCAGTTGGCTCCACGGGGCAGAGGTGAGAGGAGTCCTGGGCCGGGGGCAGGTGTGGGTGCCCAGGAGGGCTGAGGACTGCAGGGTAGGCGGAGGAGCCTGGGCAGGGCCGGCGGGGAGGCACACACAGGCACGGTGAGAACCTGCAAGCGCTCGTTGGCTGGCAGTGGGCTTTGGGGCGGGGCCAGGCTCTGGGAGAGAACAGAGGGCACAGGGGGCTGGCGTTAGCACTGCCGCTGAAGGAGCCGGTGGGAGGAGATGGAGCAGGAGCTTGGTCGGAAGGACCAGCCTTCCGGAGGAGGGAGGCCCCTTCCACTGAGTCTGGGGGACGGAGAGCAGGAAGTGCTTACAAGGGTAAGGGAGTTACTACTAGTGGCCATCTGCCCTGGTCATTAGGGGTGGGCAGAGAGGCTACAGCACAGACCTGTGGCTGCTTTGGACAGTGGGCATCTGTGGGCCAAGCAGAGAGGAGACGCGCCAAGGGCTGTGCCAGAGGTGTGGCCTGGAAGGAGAAGGCACCGGCGGACCCAGTGGGTGAAGGGGAGGGTCCAGAGTGTAGGCTGAAAGCGGGAGATAAGAGTCTGAGTGTAGGAGGGGCCCCTGGTGGGAGTGGCCCTCCAGGGGTGAGAGGACCTCGTGGTGGAGACTGGAGAGTGGGCTTCTGTCACCGAGATGTGGAAGTGGATGGTTGTGTTGGAGTGGGGGGAGCTGAGGTGGGAAAGCTTTTCGGTCAGGGTGGCGGATGGTCCTTGGGGTGCAGACGACTAAGCCAGAGTCCCGAGTCCCCGGTGAAGTCACAGGGGAACCAGTAGGTGACCTTTATACCTCAGAGAGGTACCAAGTGGTGGCAGCATCACTGGGTAGTGCAGCCAACCCCAGGACCCTGAGCTGTCACTGGGGCATGGGCTGTGGTGAGGATCCCTCCCTCTGAGTGTGTACTGGGGCAGAGAAGCGTGGTTCTGGGGTGAGGCTGAGGATGGAGGGCTCTTGTTTACGGTCCAGTGGGGTCTGGAAGATGTCGGGGAGGGACCCAGAGCACCCGTGGAGCGGACTGCCCAGGGCAGGCGAGGCTGCTGTCCCTTGGGTGGGGCCCCAGCCCGGGCTACAGGGTCTTGTGTGTGTTACCAGCTCACAGAGGGGAAGATGATGGAGCGGAGGAAGAAGATCGCCCTGGAGCTGTCCGAGCTCGTCGTGTACTGCCGGCCTGTCCCCTTCGACGAAGAGAGTAAGGGCCCAGGCCCCTCGGGGTGTGCATGGGTGTGGGTGCCCTCCATGGGGTGCAGGAGGAGAGTGCAGCCCCTCTACGTGGGGGTTTGGGTTGTGGGGCTCTGAGAGTGTTCTCCGTTCGGCTCAGAGATTGGCACAGAGCGCGCCTGCTACCGGGACATGTCGTCCTTCCCGGAAACCAAGGCCGAGAAGTACGTGAACAAGGCCAAAGGCAAGAAGTTCCTCCAGTACAACCGGCTGCAGCTCTCCCGCATCTACCCCAAGGGCCAGCGGCTGGACTCCTCCAATTACGATCCCCTGCCCATGTGGATCTGCGGCAGTCAGCTGGTGGCCCTCAACTTCCAGACCCCAGGTGAGGAGGTGCCCTGTGGGGCGGGGAGGGGCGCCTCCGGGCGGTGGGGCTGGAGGCCACTAACCTGGCTGTTGCAGACAAACCCATGCAGATGAACCAGGCCCTTTTCATGGCCGGCGGGCACTGTGGCTACGTGCTGCAGCCCAGCACCATGCGGGACGAGGCCTTCGACCCCTTTGACAAGAGCAGCCTTCGCGGGCTGGAGCCGTGCGCCATCTGCATCGAGGTGGGTTTCAGGATGGGACGGGGCTGCTCCCCCGGGGCTCATTTCGGGAGTCAGGGATGTGGTGCTGGTTAACGGACTGCGGCGGGGCGCTGGACTGTTCTTGAGCGTGAGGAAGACAGCGATGAGCCTCCACGGCGGGGCCGGCTCTTGAGTGGCTCTGGCCGGGGGGCTGAACGTGGCTGGTTCTCGGCACTTAAGGAGTCAGACTGCCTGTGCGTCCACGCCGAGGGTCGCCCTGCCTGGAAGGAGTAGGCAGGAGACGGGCAGGAAGCTAGTGCTGAGCCAGGGGCGGGAGCAAGCTAAGGAGCACCGCACTCAGAGAACAGGGTGCCGCAGAAGCAGCACCCTTGGCCCGGCCCCGGCCCCGGCCCCAGAGCTCTCACCTTTGTAGCAGCTCGCGAGCACCCCGAGGCCCCCAGTGATGTGGGCTTCAGGATGCTTGGGGCCTGAGCAGAGTCTTGCGGAGTGGGCAAGGCAGCATGGGGTGAGCATCCACCCCTGAGAGAACAGATGCCGTTTTTCCCAGGGGGAAGTAATTTGAAAGATTTCTATGTTAAAACAGATACGGACTTAATGGGAAGTAGGTGGCAGAAACTCACATGAAAATTTGGTTAAAGTTAAGATCACGTCAGTTGAATGTCTGCTGTCGGAGCTGTTTGCTCTTAGGGACTTAACAGACAGTGTCCTTGGAGCCCAGCAGAGGGCGCACTGCCTCCACTGGATGGTGGGGACTTGGTGGGAGCAGGAAGGACCCACCTCTGCCTGCCCTACAGGTGTTGGGTGCCCGGCATCTGCCAAAGAATGGCCGAGGCATTGTGTGCCCCTTTGTGGAGATCGAGGTGGCCGGAGCTGAGTACGACAGCACGAAGCAGAAGACCGAGTTTGTGGGTGAGCCCTTCTTCCCAACTCACTCTCCCCACCCTCCCCTCTGCACCAGTGACCCCGTCTTCTCCTGGTGGTGGCCTAAGACCTTTTGCCCTTGCTTTCGCAGTGGACAACGGTCTGAATCCCGTGTGGCCGGCGAAGCCATTCCACTTCCAGATCAGTAACCCTGAATTCGCCTTCCTGCGCTTTGTGGTATACGAGGAAGACATGTTTAGTGACCAGAACTTCCTGGCTCAGGCTACCTTCCCGGTGAAAGGCCTGAAGACAGGTGAGGACCCTGCCCGGGACCAGGGGCTGGAGGGCGGGGGCCCGGGCTCAGCTCCCTCCCAGGCTGAGGGCCAGGCTTTCCTCCCAGGGTACAGAGCAGTGCCTTTGAAGAACAACTACAGCGAAGACCTGGAGCTGGCTTCCTTGTTGGTCAAGGTCGACGTCTTCCCTGCCAAGGTAACTGCAGCACCTGGGGTGCCGACGGGCTGCCGTGTCATGAGGTGCGGGGGTGGGGGGGACACTGACCTGGTGTGCTTTCCCTTCGCTGAAGCAGGAGAACGGCGACCTCAGTCCCTTCGGTGGTACATCCCTGCGGGAGCGGGGTTCCGATGCCTCGGGCCAGCTGTTCCACGGCCGGGCCCGGGAAGGCTCCTTTGAAGCGCGCTACCAGCAGCCATTTGAGGACTTCCGCATCTCCCAGGAGCATCTTGCAGACCATTTTGACAGCCGGGAACGAAGGTGAGGGGGCGGGGAGGCAGGTGGCCAGTGTGTAGCTTGGCAGGGGGGGTGCCGGAGAGACGGAAAGGAGTGGCTCCGTCACCCTGTGGTGCCCTTCCCCTCCTGGGTACCAGAGTTACACAGTAATTGTCCGGCTTACGGCTGTGCCCTGGGGCTGGAGGGCCCCACTGCCAGTAAGGACACCCATCCCTCTGTCCAGGGCCCCACGAAGGACTCGGGTCAATGGAGACAACCGCCTCTAGCTGGGCCCCGGCCCCGTGGACAGCAGCAGGTGGCTGCACACCTCTGGGAACGCCGTGAACTGGGTTTGCTGGGGGCGGCCTGCGTGGCGGCCTTCCCGGTCTCGCATCCTGGAGCCTGGGTTCCGGCAGTGAATGCCAGACGAAAACCAAGCCATCAGTGAGATGTTACTGTTTGGGGCCTCCACACCCAGCCGGGGTGGGGGCAGAAACTGGACTGCGTCTCGCATTAAGCACACACAACTGGCCCTGGCTTCTGGAGGTGGGTCCTTCCATCTTGTGGGGCCAGGACCTCGGCCGCAGCCCCTTGGAGAGAGAGGTTGCCTCAGCCGGCAGCACAGGAGGCTCTGAGGAGTCGCTGACATTCCTGAGAATGGAGGAGGAGCAGCAGCAGCAGCCTTGCTGGGCCAGGAAACAAAGTTTACATTGTCCTGCAGCTTTAAAACCACAGCCGGGCAGGGTGGGAGGGTGGATGCCCGCAGTTTGGCCCTGGAGCCAGGGCCTAGGAGCACAGCGCCTGCCCGAGGGGACACAGCACAAGGGCATACTGCCCACGGTGGGGAACACGACCCGGCCTGAAAGACACAGGGGATACGTTAAAAGTAGCAGCCTTGGACATCACAGGTGATGGAGGGCCGGCCTGAGAGGGGCCACCTGAAGCAGGGACGGGGCAGTGTGCCCCAGAGCCACAGCAGCGCCTCGGCTGTGGGAGGACGAGGGACCAGAACCGGGCGTGCCACACCACTGTGGGCCACGCCGTCTGCCACTGCCCATCGCCGGGGCCCTGGACGCAGGCCTAGAGGACCCGCTTCCCGGGGCAGACGAGTCTGTGGACGTACTCCAGGCCTTCGTCGGGGTGGCCGGCGCCAGTGTGGCCAGAATGGGGGAGCACGTCGCCAAGGCGGAGGCCGAGCCGAGGACGTGGCCCCGCGTGCCCAGGGGACTCCCGCACAGTTCACACGCCCTCCTCCACGAGGCTCGCTCCCGAGGCCCCGGCAGACCGGCCACTTCGAAACTCTGTCCTGTCCCGACTGAAGACCACTCCCTGTCGCAGTGCGAGACCTGGGGTCTGAGTCTGCAGGAGGACGCCTCTGAGATTATCTCAAGTATTAACTCAGCTGAAAACTCTATTACTAGACATACATGATGTTGGAGTATAGAATTTTAAAGTTTATTTTTTGCACACACTATTTCTCACTATCTTCATTACTTCACGTAGGATGTATGGTTTTCTATGTCTTCCATTTCTGACCTGAGGCTGCTTGGTGAGGGGCTGGGGCAGCGGAGTGAACGGACTCATCTGTGCGCTGGGGCAGAGGCAGAACCGTGACTTCCACGGACGCTCCCGCTCAGCTGACGGTGTTGCCTTTCCAGATTTATACACACGCTTAAGAAAAACCACTGAGCCGCTCAAGCCTTGTTAGCATTCGGTCCTAATAGTGATTCAGTTTTCCGTAGCTTTTAGGGTAGCGAGTAAATTATTTAACATTCTATTAAACTTTCCATATCATGAATTGTAAACTGAAGGAAATCATACAATTTCTGAGGAAGTGTATTGATTTATTTAAACTAATTCTGAAGCTGTATTTGAAAGTATGACCTCACAATCTTAATTTGTCCATGCAAACATGTCTACATACGGTTGCCAACATTTGGTTTATAATTTAAGAATTAAAAATTTTAAATTTTATTGGAAAACCTTTCCTTCTAAAAAGGAGTTTTTTAAAAAGCAGTATTTATTTCTCAGTGGTATAACTTTCACCCCTCCTGCCCCTCATCTTGAGGAGCAGCCTCTGAGAGGTGGGCAGCTGCCCCGTCGGGGGGTTCAATTTGGGGTGTTAAGGCACCGTCGGGAATGGGTTGGGAAGCGATAAAATAGCAAAGCTTATTCTGGTGAGGTGGTTTTTTTTAAGGCAAAAACAAAAAAAACTCACTATGCTTTCCCTTAGGAATGGAAGAGGGATTAAGGAGTCACCGGCCAGGTGGCGAGGGCGGGGTGGGGGGGTGGACCAGGGAGACGGGACGGGTGGTCTGGTGCTGAATGAAGGCGCTGTGGATGGCAGCTTCTGTCTAGCTGGGGAACAGATCCAAGGAAGGAGGTGGGAGGGTGGGAAGACCCCACCTGGAAGGATGGGTTGGGGCCCAGGCCCGTGGGTACACAGCATAGCACCCAGCACACGCAAACCCAGTGCCTGCGTTTGGGCTCACGGTTAGCTACTTGCTAGTTCTGCTGCCCTCTTAAGATCTGACTGCCAAATAAATTATCCTGGTCTCCTTTTTCCTTTAACTTGTGTGTTCTTTTGTGGGCTCGGGAAAGCCTGTTGTCTGGAGACTTGTTACCTAGGGACAATCGCCTGTGGTTTTTCTGCAGTAGAAGCAGGCAGGAAGTTTCTGGTAACTTTCCTGGTCAAGCAGATCCTGTCGCCTCTGGGCTACAAGGCCATCCTCTCCTCCAGCTTGTCCACCAAGGGTGTGGCTGGATAGAGAGGCTAGCCAGCTGTGGCGGTGAGCAGTTCCACAGGAACTTTGAAAATGTAGCAATTCAAACGTAGGGTGCTGGGTGCCTCTGTTGCTTGCAACCAAAATCTCTGCTCAGAATACGGTTGCAAGGGCCTGACCTTCCCTTCCTGAGGCTGTTTTCATCATGGTCTGTGCTGGTGTGGGTCAGCCATGATGCCATGCAGAGAGAGAGAGTGAGTCCTGGTGGACGGGTGGGTGGACAGGCGTGTAAGCCATCCTGGGAGCCTGCGAAGGTCTGTCATTGAAGGGACGCAGGTAAGTGTAATTAATTAGTTGGTTCTTGGGGCGGTAATCAGCAACCCCTGCCCAGTCATGCACATCCAAGGCATGGTTGGAGGCGGCTCTGGACCAAGGTGGTTTTAAGACCAGCCCAAGGTGATTTAGAGTTGCAGACCCTGAGTATCCCTCTGCCACGTGACAAGGCAGACCGAACACACGCGCTTCCCAAGTTCACAGACATGGGGCAGGCCTGGCTTGCTGCAGGCCCCTCTGAGCACTGCCCACGTGGAGGACTGGGGCTCCTGTCATTCACGGACGTAGGCACGACAGCCAGTGTCACACTGCCACGCCGTCCCAGGCTGTCCTAGAGCCTCCTGGTGCTTTGCCCAGATGTGGGAACGGCCCCTCTCCTCAGACAAGGCGGCGGTGGGTGACGGCCCAGGAATGGACCCGTGCCTTTATGGTCGGTTAACGATTTTCAAAGGAGACAAGACCACACACTGAGGTAAATGACAGCCTATTCCAGTGATTTTCAGCTGGTGTGCCACAGAATTTTTAAAACATGCAACACCTTACTACTTAGGGGCACGGACTTCTTTTCCCTTAGACTGTCAGATTTAAAAATGACAACCACCAATACGACAGTAGCCACCTGGTGGGAATGCCTTGTCTTACATCGTAAATATATAGGTCATATAACCGAGTTGCCTTTTGTTGGTCACGTGGTATATGAGGTTGTGTCTGATTGGTTAATTCTTGGAATCAGAAATCCTTACTAGTATAGGCACCTGATCTTTAAAAAAATCACTTTCAAGCAAAAAGTAGGCAATTAGTATTTTTTTTGTAAATCAATCAAAAGTATGCCTTTTGTTGGTTCAGATAGGCCAAAAATGCATTTTTTGGTGTGCTGCTGAATTTTAGTTGGTCTATGTGTGCCGTGAGATGAAGAAGGTTGAGGATGGCTCTGTTCAGTGAGTGGTGTTGGGAAATGGGACCGACGTGCAGAACAATGAAACTGACCGCCTTACACCACACACAAGAACAAACTCAAAATGCATTAAAGGCTTAAATGTAAGACTCAAAACCATAAAACTAGATGAAAACAGGCAGTAAAATTTCCGGTGTTTCTACTAGCAATATTTTTTCTGAAATATCTCCTCGGGCAAGGAACACCAGAAAACATGGAACTACATCAAACTAGAAAGGTTTTGCACAGCAAAGGAAGCCAACAAAATGAATCTACTGAGTGGGAGAAACTATTCTCCAATGATACCTCCAATAACAGGTTAGTATCCAAGATTTATAAGTAACAAGTCAACATCCAAAAAACAAAAAATCCAATTAAAAATTGGGCAGAGGACCTGAATAGACACTTCTCCAAAGAGGATATACAGATGGCCAATAAACCTATGAAAAGATGCTCAATGTCACTAATCGGAGAATTAAATTAAAACCACAACAAAATGTCTCACACCTGTCAATCTGGGCTATCAATAAATCAAGAAGCGGTGGGAAGAATTTGGAGAAAAGGGAACCCTTGTGCACTGCTGGTGAGAAAGCAGATTGGTGCAGCCACTGTGGAAAGCAGTATGGAGTTAGTTACTCCCCAAAATTAACACGGACTGCCTTCTACCCAGTGATTCCACTTCTAGGTATATATCTGAAGAAACTCAAAATGCTAATTCAGAGGGAAATACGCACCTGTGTGTTCATTGCGGTGTTACAATAGCCAAGATACGGAAGCCACCCAAGTGCCCATCAGTTGACAAGTGGGGAGAACTGTGGTAGGCACATACAATGGAATAGGACTCGACCGTAAAAAAGAAGGAAATCTGAACCATTTTATGACCACACAGGACCTGCAGCGGGGGTCCCCAGCCCCAGTGCTGGTCTGGCCTGTTAGGAACCAGGTCTTGAGCTTCAGGGAAGCTCGCCTGAGCTCCACCTCCTGTGTCGTCCCCCCTTCCACGAACCCAGTCCCTGGTCCCAAAAAGTTGGGGACCGCTGACCTAGAGGGTATTACACTCAGTGAAATTAGAGAAAGACATGTACCATATGATTCCACTTGTACAACATAAACCTACAAAACAAACAGGCTTATAGACACAGAGGAAATGGTCGCTGGGTGAGAGGAGGGGTGAAGGAGGAACCGGCGGTCACAAAACAGCCCCAGGGATGTGACATGCAGCGCAGGGAATACAGTCAATAACTTTGTGAAGTATAAGATTGTCCAGCCACTATGCTGTACACCTGAAATACAAAATAATACTGAATGTAAACTGTAGTTGGGGGGAGAAGGGAGGGTGGGCATGAACCTGGGCTCTCCCCACCCATGTGCTCCAGCTCCAGATGCCTGTGGCCAGGAGAGAGCTTTTCTAACCCGTGAGGGGAGAGTCTGCTGGCCGTTGGGGGCTGTCTGTCATCGTGTGACTCCCTTGCTGATGGTGACCACTTTCATTTCTGTCGTGACGTACCTCCATTTCCTGATCAAGTGTCTTTGTGGCGCACAACACGGGAGGAACGGCTCCAGAGGCCAGAGGCACCGTCCCCGGGCTCTCCTTGTGACCACGCCTCTGCCTTCCTGTGCAGGTGTCCACCCTGCCTCCTAGCAGTAAACATGGCAGCCTTCTGCCAAGCAAACTCACACATCAGTCTCACCTCCGATTCCTCCGGACAGACCTGATGATCCTTGGCTGCCCCAGGAGGCTCCCCAGCAGATCTGAGTGGTCAGGGCTGAGGGCAGAGCAGGAAGAGGAAGTCAGCGGTACCAGGGTCAACGGCAAGGAGCAGACTGGCTCCCTTGCAAGGTCCTCTGCTCCTGGCCGGCAGGCCTTGCCTCACCCAGTGGGCACAGGCACACACACGGCACTGCCTCCAAGGCCAATGTCAACAGCCTGAGTACAGGACTCAGGTCGAGCGGCTGGGAAAGGCTGCCCTGCGGGGAGGAGGCAGGAGCAGTTTCTGCCTCAGCTGACAACATGTCTCTGATAAGGATCTGTGGCCACCAGCAGAGGCCGGGCCTCCCCCCCAGACCAAGCACATCCTGAGCATGGCCTGAGGGCTGAGCCTGGGACTAGATACTCACTTGTCTTTCAACTTGAGCCTGTCACTTCTCACCATTTCAGTTCTGTCGAGGAAAAGCAACTGTAAGTTGCTTCAGGTTATCCCGCCCAGCCAGCTCTCGAAACAGAATGAGGTCATGCTTCCTCCACGTTTCAGTTACACAAGGAAGCCCTGACTCAGCCCGGGGACCGTCCCCACTGGGGCATCCTCTGATAATCCCCAGGGCATGCGTGCCCAGGGGTCCCTCGAGTTCTGTTCCCTGCTTGGAAGCCCCTCAGCCACCTCTTGGTGGGTCACATCTGCCCACTCCATCCACGCCTGTGTCCTACGTCAGCCCCTGCCTGAGTCTGCACCCGTCCAGGGGGTCAGGTGACTGGCTTCGGGTTCCACACCTGTGTGGTCCAGCTCCCAGGGACTTGCTCAACACAAAGCTGCTTCCTATTCCTTTAAGTCCCCTGGGTCCTTATGCATGTTCACCCCGTCCCCCGAGCAAATGACAAGCTCTACTTAGTACTTCTCTCAGGAAAAAGGAAAAGACTTGCCGATATCCTCTTACCTGATACCTGATGACTCCTGGCTTGACTCATTTGGTCTACTGGGCGAAATTTCTAGAAAAGTCTCATTTCTGTCAAAAAAGAAGCCTTTACCACGGACCGAGCAGTGCGGGAGAGACTTTTCCGAACTGGGTCCAGGGCAAGTGCCCTGCTCATCCATTCAAGTTAATGGTCAGTCTTGCCCACAAGACTGTCAATCAGATGTGAAGTGTTTTTAGGTTTTTTTTTGACTCCCCCATAAAATAAAGTCGGCAGATGTGAAATGTATTTACGTTTTTATTTAGGAACAGTCAAAACATTCGAAGTACCATTTCGACCCATTTCAAATTGTACAGGCAGTGTGTCCCGGTTGCCCTCCCTCATCCACATCCACAGATACAAAATCTAGGAAATGTGCAATTTGCATCTTAGAAATAGCAGCATCCCCACAGGGGACCTTGTGAGGCCTGGAAGCCGCCCAGGGGGCAGCCCCTCCGCCCACCTCGGCACAGCCGTGGTCCAAAGGCAAGTTCCATCCTTCGGGTGAAACCATTCCCCACCACGGAACCCGCATTCCGCCCAGACCCCAAGGGCAAAGCGGGCCTCTCGCGTGTGCTGTCTCACACTTGGCAGCTGCGCAGATGGGACCCTCTTACACAGGCTGGTACTGTTTTCATTGGCCTCTGGCTGAACAGAAACAGGGCAGCTGCCTCTTAGCACCAAGATGATCACTTCTTCAGCCGTCTCTGGGAGACAGGAAGCCCCCAACTCCAGTCAGTCCCCTCCTCACTTCTCAGCAGCCCGCCCTCCGGAACAAAGGGTTTGCGCTGAGACCAGAATCTACTTGGTGGCAGAAAACCAGGCGTCAGGACTGTCGGGAAGGAATCTGCAGGACTTTGGCAGCCTCCCCGACTTCCACAAAGGCTGCACTCAGTAAACTCTCAATGAACAATGGCCGGCAGGGCAGAGGGGAAGGTTGGCGTGTTTTCTCTTTTTAATAACAATTATGGCACAGTCTGGCCCTCCTGACACAGCTGAACAAAGCAACTGCCCGGCAGCACAGCGGGAACTCCTCCACACAGGGGCGACCACCTCTCCCCTGGCACTGGCCCATTGTCGCCAATCTGCCGGATTTCGGAGCTGGGTCCCTGTTCAGCAGAGGGCTGGTGCTGGCTCTCCCTGCATCGGCTGGGCTCCAGCCAGGCCTGCATTTCAAGTGAACTGTTAGAATGAGACAGCTGTATGGGCAGGAGCCAGGGGTGAGTGACATCATCTGTCTTTAAACACAAGTTACAGGACTAACAGGTACCACGCGGGTAGATTCTCACCCTAACAGTGTGTCGAGGCTGGGGTTGGGCTTGGGAAGGACCATGTACTTGTAGCTTTTTATATTCAGTGACTGAGCAACTTCTATCGTCCTAGACCTCTCACCTTCCGCTCCAGTCACACCGAGTACTTTTAAACCCTCCATCAATCAGGGAAGGGAACAGAAGGCATAAAGCATTGCTGGGAAAAGCTCCTCCTCAACACACTCAAGCGCTCACATGCGCACGTGCGTGCAACACAGCCCTGATGGCAGGTGAACACTCCGACCCCTCTCGGGAGCCCTGGCTTGCCACTCGCCCGGAGTGCACAGCAGGACAGACAATGAAGCAGCCAGAAGGGAGGACGCCCCCAGCCCCTGTCAGGCGGCCAGCCCTCGGTGCTCACCCCTCCCTCCGCAGGGCCCGCTCAGGCCTGCGCAGCAGTGAGGACCGGTGCTGAGGGCTGCGAGAGCCTCGGGGCTGGTGACAGCAGAGCAGACACTGTACCTACTGTGTGAATCCTTGTACTCCTGCAGACCAAAAGGTCTGATTTAAAAAAATCAAGGCCACAGGAGCTTGCCCTGTCCCTGTCCCTGTGGTAACCAGGGCCTGCCTAGGCCATCCCAGACTGTGGATTTGGGGGCAGGTAGAATGCTCGCCTGCTGTGGGCTCCAGGCTGCCCTGTCCCAGTCTGGGGAAGGACTAGGGTCCCGTTCAAAGGAGAGGCCAGATGTGCCGGCAGGTCACAGAACGGCCAGTCTTGACAAGCATGCTCAAGACTAAGGAGCCAAAACAGCAGACTGGGGTCAAACACTGCTGCTTACCGCTATGAGCAGACGCAGGGCCACCTCGGGGAGGACGGGCTCAGCCCCACCCCCCTCCCTGTGTGACCGGCACTGCACTCACAGCTGAGCTGGGAGCAAGCCAAGCAGCACCCACCATAGCCACTTGCCTCCAGTCCCTCGGCCCAAATCCAAATCTGCCACTTTGCTGAGAGGTCGCCCCAGGCTCTACAGCCCTGGCGTCACAGCACTCAGCAATGAGCCAGAGAACCCAGCATGGCGGGCACCTCAGACTGAGCCAGGTTTGAGGACGGGACTACTCAGGAGCCGGTTTGGGCTCCACCTCCCCTTTCCCAGCTGTCGGAACATTGCTGAGGGCAGGTGCGCCCCAAGCCAGGCGGCGATGGCCCCCAAGTCTGACCAGGAAGGCTGGGAAGGCCTGTGCTCCTCAGGGGAGGCCTCGAGGGAAGCTGATCCAGGGGACCCCGCACGGGGAGCGCTCCTGTCTGGAGTGGGGAGCACTGCGCCCCGTCACCCTCCTGAGCCAGGCAGGCTGCCAGCTGTGCAGACCGTCACACATCTAAGGGCTTGCCCTCTCCAGTGTACAACTGAGCCTTGCAAATCTGCGTACAGGACACGTGAACATTTAAACTTCATCCAAAAGGTGAGTCAAACTGATAACCGGCCCCAGGTAAACTCTGAGCAAGGGAAAGGAGGGAAAACGAAGAAAAGCCCAAACTCCAGGTTTGGTTTTATTTCAGATTTTCTTCTTGGCTGGTTCTCCTCTCCGGCAAAGTGCTCTTATCCACTTGGGCTGCGGTGCGAACGGGCAAAGCTGCTCCAGTCCCCACATTTGGTCCGAGAAGAAAACAGGAAGACGAGGCAACGGGGCCCAGAGAGGGCAGCACAAGCAGGGGGCTGGGGGGCGGAGGTGAGAGAAACACGAGCACCCGACCAGAAAGGCTGACGCCTGCCCTGCACGGGGTGGCCTGGTGCTGACGTCTCAGAATCGGAGGAAGGTGACACCAACCTGTCCTTGGACCACTGGCCAAGCAGGAGCAAACCCACAAGAGCCGCATCTCAGCCTGGAGAACCCACTGAGACTCCCTGCTGGGACGGCCTCCCAGGGCTGGCCAGCACGAGGCCATTGGTACAGGCGGGAGCCCACCAGCCTCCGCCCAACGCTGCCGCGCTCCCACCTTCTGTTTCTGAAGAGCAGCGTGTGGAGGCCTCGGGTGGAGGTGCGTTGGTCCACCTGGACAGCTGCTGTCACCGGCCAAGCAAGGGGCGGAAGTCAGAGTGCTGCAGGGCCCCGAGGGCCGGCGGTCCTCCCGCGGAGGCAGTCCAGCCCAGGAGCCCGCAGCTCCCGGCGACAAGGACCTCCCTCTAATCAAAAGACCCCTCGAGAGTCAATTAAGCAAGGGATCAAAATATGCAGAGTGTATGTATCACAAACCCAGCTCTCCTGTACCAGAACGATGATCTGGTTTCACCTCTTACACCTGGACCTACAACCCCATGTAGAAAAATAAACCAAACGTGGATCAGACACAGGCAACAAGAGACAGAAATACTTTGCGGTCCTGACGAGTCCAAGTGCACACTGAGGAGCAGGGAGATTCGGCACCTTACAGAACAGGCTGCTGCTCCCCGAGAGACCGCCCCCCAGCTCTGCAGCCGGCGCACTGCCTTCTACTGTAGTGACATCGCAGAGCCCACCCCTTCGGTGGCGTGCAAAGCCACAGTGATCTGTCTTGTGACAGGGCCGCGAGGCTGGCTGCTGCCACCCCAGCTCCCGTGACGCTGTGGGTGCAGTGCCGATTTCTGGGCCCGCAGGGCCGTTTCTCTGCGCCCGGCTGGCCGTGTTCCAGTTCTGCACCCACACCAAAGCCCTGGGTACCTGCAATGGCCCTTTGAGCACCAGCTTGATGACCCAGCCATCTCTGACCGTCACATTCGATCTTACTCTCTCAAGCCTGATGCCCACACCCCACTTATTCGCTCCAGTCCAAGGGCACAGGGAGGAGGAGGACCTGTCCACTCGCTGGCCCCTTGCCTGGGCACTCTAGTCACTCGCTGCACGGCCCTGGCTGGTGGGCAGGGCCAACAATGTGAGAAGAACCTGCCAACTTTTCCACCTTCTAAAGCCGAGCTGGTGCCAAGGTTGGGTCACTCTCTATCCTGCAAGAACGTGTCCACCATGTAACTTGTGTTTTCTGCCTTGCTGTTTGGGTTGTAAATGAAATGTGAACACAAATAACCAAGACAAACATCTCTAAAGACACACCCCTGCGGCCAGAGTGTGCAGGGCGCCGCGGTGACGTCACAGGGTGCGTCTCGGACACTGGAGATGGCTTCGTGCTGGGCCACCCAGTGCGCCCAATGTACCCGCCGGCACTCCCTCAGCACAGGCTACTCTCCCCAACACCCACGTGCCACTGAGTTCCTCGAGTGCACGCGTCAGATGTCCATTTCACGAGCAAAGTATCAAATGAGTATTGTACTGTATATGTGTATACATAAATTAATCTGCATGTATATAAACCCTAAAGGAAAAATTCCAGGTGTCTTTCTGAAGGAAGGCATTAACTCGCCATTCTTGGCAATTCCGAAAAGAGGCCTTTGGGGCTAAATAGCTTCACACCCCCAAATGGAAAGGATACAAAAACAGGGGCAACACTTGCAAAGAACTCACAAGTCACCTGTTTGAGATACAAAAGAGGTGGTCCCTATTGGGACAGAGAGGGCCGGAGGAGACATTTCTGAAGAACACCGGTCTAGGGCTTTTGATTTGCAAAACAAGCCCTCTCCTGGCAGGGGGGAGGTGCTGCCGCCAGGGAGGCAAGCCCGTGAAGGGCCCTGCACGGTCCACTTCCCCGGGTGGGCTGAGGGGAAGGACCGCGCCTAATCCAGCACCAGTATTTCTTGCCTACAGCTTCTGCCCTCTCTCTGGGGTCTCCTTCTGCTGCCCACCCAGTCTGGGCCAGGAGGGCCGTGCCCACAAGGCCTTGCTTTGGGAAGCAGCACGTGGCGTCCAGGTGAGCAGCGCTGCAGATGACCCCTCTGTTGGCCTGCCTCGCTGTTTACCTGCTGCTCTCAAAGCAGCCAGTCCTGGGGAAACAGAGTTACCATCCAGCTGAGCTTTGTAAGCAAGTTTCCCAATGTTTCAAAGGCACCTTTTCCTGTGATTTTTCTCAGTTAAAAAAATGGATACGAGGGTTAGGCTAAGGTAGACAGACATCTTGTTTCCAAGTTTGCAGCTATAAATATACACCTTTGAAACTATACATCCTCACAAAGACCTGTCCAGTTATGCCCAGCAGCCCTGGGGTGCGTGCCCAGCACACCAGCCGGGCCCTTGGCGTGGGGGCCAGGAGTACTCTGGGTGTTCTGCCGGGAACCCCCACTTGCAGGTCTTTGTGCCTATAATTCCAGAAACTCACGAATCCCGTCGGTCCTCACTCTCGCTACTGGGCGGGGGTGGGTCTTCCTCCCCAAATCGCAGGGAGTCAGGGTAAAGGTCTCTGAACGCCGCGGCGCCCCAAGCTGGGGGCGGTGGCCCTGCATTTTCACTGTGTCCCCACCCCTGGTTCTGTTTTTAATTTTCCTCTCACTCTAAACAAGTCTAGATTTTTTTTTTAAATGCGGGCACATAGGTCAGAACATGAGGCTTAACAGCAAACGTTTTTTTAGTTCATCTGATAACTGAAAAGCAATGGTCCATGATTCAGATTTCCATGAAAAAGCAGAGTTACTGAAATACGCGAGGGGTAAGCATCAAACGCCAATCATATGACCAGTCCACCTTTAAACGCGGTCACGGCGGGTTCTGCACTGATCGGCCCATCGGGCAAGGCGAGCCCGGGGGGGCGTTCCACTGGTCAGCACTTCACGGAGCAGGAAGCTCCTCAAAAGCACTGCCTTCCCTGGGGAAGACAGAGGGGCCCAGGGCTCTGGGTGTGGTCTGAGCGTGCTGATGACCCGGCCTGGCCCTGGCAGGCGAGGCACCGTGGCCCCAGTAATATCCAGAGAGCAGACAAGGCATTTTTAGAGATGATGTAAAAGATAATGCACTGCTTTGCTAACCAAGGTTTCTATGTAATAAAAGTGTTTACAATCCAATGTTTCATTAAATGTGTATAGGCGGACTTACATGGTAAAAACGTGATTCTGTGTCTATGAATATGAAATCCGAACTACTTTATCCACTGGAAGGCAAAGGAAAGGTCCTACATTGCGGGAGGAAAAACTGACGAGAACTCTGCTCTCCCTTCTTGCTCGGCGGTGGCCGAAGGTGACAGGGCAGGATCTGGGCTGTCTGTGAGGCCTCCAGAAACTCCGTGTGCGCCCAGGGGCCGGCGTGGGAAGCGATGTGGCAGCAGAGGTGGGTTGGGCCCTTCCACGTGGCCGGCGGCGTCCCAGACTGGCCAGTCCTTCACAGTGATCGGTTCAAGTTCAGTCTGCTTCTGAGGAGAAAGCACACGCCTGTCACCTCCATGTCAGCAGCCACCCGTGTAGCCCCCAGGGCAGCATCACTGGCCTCTGGGATCTCTTTAATTCCATGAGCGATGGCTTCCTGCCAGCCTCACCCCCCCACTCCACAGCCTGAGGGGACGTGACGAAGGCCTGTGAGTTAAGGACTCGATGCTGGCTGAAGCTGTGGGACCAGCGCCAAACCCCAGGCCTCGCCGCTGTGCGGGAGTGTGTCCTCTCTGCACCCCCTGCCTCGTCCCCTCGGCCCAGCTCCCCAGGCCGCCGCCTCCTCTGCAGTCCTGTCCTCACCCACCCCATCCTGCCCTCTCCTGCTGGCTCCCCAGAGCACAGCTCTGAAGCAGCAGCAGCTGGGGCTACTCTCTGACGTCGAAGGCAGGGGGCTGCTCTGAGAGGCCCGCCACCCGCGCCACCCACAGACGGGGCGCTGCGCGGAGGCTGCGGACCAGGCCGTGGGCAGGCAGTCAGGTGCAGCCGCAGACACAGGCCCCGCCCGCACCCGTGACCCGAGTTGGGGAAAAGAGGACGCGGCCACGGGCCAGCCGCCCCTGCCGCCCCTGCTCGGTCCCACCCAGGACGCAGCTCCTCACTTCCTGGGGGACTGAGCAGCGGAGGGGCGTGCCGTTCCAACCCACTCACCCCAGGTCCAGGTTGGCTTTCTTTAAACTGTGGTGTAATACACAGAACACAAATCCGACCGTTTTTAAGTGCACATTAAACGGCATTAGGTACATTTAATTTACAATGTTGTGTAACTACCACCCTATTTCCAGCTGCCCAAGAATATAATTTAGCCAAATTTCAACTTTAAAAAGCATAAAAAACAAAAAAGAAAACACGTTTGTTCTGGTTCCCAGCAATCTATGCTGCTTTGCTGGCAAAGCCGAAGCGCAGGTGGACGCCCTCGGGCGGCGGGCCCAGTGCGGACCCAGCCCCGCCCCTGGTGCCAGGACACCCCTCACAGGGGCCTGGAGGAAACCAAGGTGAGGCCTGGAAGTACCAGGTCCAGGATCCAACTTCTCAAGGCCCATAGACCAGATCCTCTGGGAGCCCAGACACTTCCTCAGTTTCCAGAGGCTCCTGAGAGGAACTGCGCCCCACGGCTCCCGGCTGCCCCGGAGGGGCCTCCCACGAGGGGGCCGTGAGGCTGGGAACTCAGGGCCCGAGACCCTGGAAAAGCAACACCTGGTCACGTGACTTGTTGCGGCTTCAAGAAAACCATGTTTCACAAATTAATCGTGCCCGGTGTTCTGTCAAGTGCTAATACTACGACCCAGCTTTGACTCCACAGACATCTAAGAGGGAAGAGGATTCTGCGTCACTTCATCAGGGAGAACCACCAAAACGCAAATCACAGGATTCTCAGCATTAAAAACCTCTGCATGTGCCTAAGGACCAGTGAGGACTCTCTTTCCTTTCTGGTCACCAGTTCGAGTTGAGTTTCTTCAAAAGCCCTGCCGCTCTCTCCTGCCCGGTGTTTGTGGCTCTGCCTGGCTCAGGCGACACGCTCATCTGTTCTCCTGTCCCCCTTCTCCTACGGCCCAGGAACGGCCAGAGAAGTCTGGACCCTTGCAGGTTCACTATGCTCCTTCCCCCGCACGTTTCTTTTTTAAAGACATGAAATGCAATGGACAACTGTCAACCCGCTGTCATGTTACTCTCTGCTGGCGTCTCCTGCCAGCTGCCCCAGAGCAGCCAGGCAGCCTTCAGAACAGCAGAAGCTCCCCTGCAGTGCGCCCAGTGCCCACCCACGGGGCCCCTCCCCGACCCCACGGAGGGCCACCGTGGCTTCTGCGGGCTCCTTACCCAGCTGATGTCCAGCCTGGGGACTTGGCGTGTCACAGGGCCCGGAGCTGGCCTCAGGGGCACTGGGCTCCCACGGCCCACTGTTCTCAGACACCTCCGAACAGGTCTCCCCCGGGCCTCCGTGAGCGGCTGCGGGGTCGCCGGTGCCCTGGTCCTCGCTGCCTGTGTCTGCCACGGCCCGCGTCTCCTCGCCCATTTTCTCCGCAAACCACTGCTTGACCTGCTGGGGGCTCATCTGGGTCTTGTCGCAGAGGCTCTGCAGGTCCTCCTCATGGAGCACCTTGCGGGTCACGTAATAGTCTTGCAGCAGCTCCCGGTTGCCGGGGGCGATGACCAGCAGCCCCGGCGGGAAGTTGCCCCGCTTGTAGTCTTCGTACCACTTGAGCTGGCCGTTCTTCAGGGCGTACCTGCTGTCGCCGAACCAGCGCACCACCTCGGGCCGCGGCAGGCCCGTCTGGGCCATGATGCTGTCGTAGTCCTGGGTGCTCGGCCACTGCGTCTGCACGAAGAGCTGGCGCAGCAAGTGCCGCTGCTGCGCCGTCTTCTTGTAGCTCACCTTGCCCGGCGGCTGCGCGGCCAGCTTGTGCGGCCCGTCCTCCTCGGGGTCGCAGGCGACCAGCCCGGGCAGCTCGCTCTTGCCGTTGGCTTCGGTGACCCGCAGGTTTTTGAGGTTGATTTTGATGGGGCTGACTTTGCGTTCGGCCAAGGTGTGGCTGCCGGGCACTTCCGGGGAGCCGTTCTCCCCGGGGACTCTCAGGTCACAGGGGGCCTCCTCTGCTCCACCCTCGTCCTCCGCGACCTCCTCCTCCTCCTGACAGGCACTCCCGTCGGCCTTCGTGGTCTCCTCGGCATTCACTTTTTTCCGTCTCTCAGAAAACCAGCTGTCAATCTCTCTCCGGGTCATTTTGGTTTCGGTCCTCAGGCGGTCCAGTTCCTCGTCGAGAGGAAGGGGGTTTTGTGCAAAACTACTCTCCAGGGCTCTGAGCTGCTCGGGGGCTCGCTCCTTATATTTGGTTGGTGTGAAGTCAGGAGTCTGGTGCCAGGACTGTCGTTTGGCACAAGGGTGGGTGGCCAGGGTGGCTGCTGTTGGGAGGCAGGTCACCTCAGGAGGCTTGGACGCTGGGGAGAAGGGCACCTCTGGCATGGAGTCCATGATGATGGAGCCGGGCTCTCCGGGCACCAGGGGCCGGGAGCCCTTCAGGTTCCGGCAGTGGTACCTCCGGTCACTGAACCATTTCCGCACCTCCCTGGTGCTGAGGCCGGTCACTTTGGTCAGGTGCTCAACTTCGCTCTGTCCCGGGAACTGGTTCCGACAGAAGCTACCTTTCAGAGCTGACAGCTGCTCGTGAGATTTCTTATTTTTGTAGATGCTGGCGTCGAGGAAGGCCTGGGAAGTTATGCTGGGGCACGCCGTGAGCAGCGACTGGGCCGCGTTGACCACCTTCACCGCCGACGTGGTGTTCGAACACACGGTGTTGATGGGCGCCACGGCGGGCGGCTTGGGGACGGAGGTAACTGCCAGAGGGAGAGACGAGCTTGGGGCCTGCAGCCCGTTGGCCATCAGCGGCTGAGTAACCAGAAGTCCCCCTGCTGTGCCCTCCGGCTGCCCCACAACATGACCCGGGAGGGCAGCCTGGATGAGATGCTGGACGTTGCCAGCACTGGCAACCAGAGGAGTGTTCAGAACGGTGATTGTGGGCTGAGGGACAGACTGAATGACCGTATTGAACATCTTTTTCCGGGCATCCTCGATCTCTTCGGGGGACCAGCTGATTCCCTGTTTCAGCCTCTGGGCCGTGAACCAGATCTTGAGCTGTTCCTCCGGATACTTGGTGACCACAGTCAAATAGCAGAGCTCGGCTTTGGTCGGGTAGGGGAACTTGTGGAAGGAGTTCTTCAGAAAGCTGTTCGAGTCCATGGCCGCATTGTACGTCGGAATGCTGCTCAGGGGGATCATCACTTTGGGAAGGGACTTGGCGGTGGGCAGGGGCTGGTGGGCGTGGTGCGGGGCATGCATCGGGGGCTGCTGCTGGAGGGACAGGAACTGTGCTATGCCCGCCGGCAGAACTGGCACTGTCCCCAGCAGGGGCCCATTGGCCGTATGGGGAGGCTTGGCGGAGCTGGTAGATGCCTGGGTGACCGGAACAGCCCCATTGACAAAGGAGTGGTCCCCCTCTTTCATACCCATTTCCCCAGCCGGCGTGTTTGGTAAGGCCTCACCAGCGGGCTGACTGGGGGCGTTTTCCTTGAGCGTGTGAATTTTTTTGGCTTCAGCTTTGCCTTTCATTATCTTCATGATTGGAGTTTTGGTGATGATGATTTCAGCTTGTCCATCGGTCCCATCAGCACTGGGCTCGCCCAGCGGGTCAGGAGTGCTGGTGCTCTCGGGGACGCTCTGCTCCACGACAACATGATTGTCTGGCTTGGCCACACTCCACACAAAGCTGGCTTCCCCCAAGTGACACTTGGCGTTGTGCAGAGAAAGCCCCTCAGGGGTTTTCGCCAGAAAACTGCACTCAGTGCATACAAAAACTGGGTCTTTATTGAAGTCCGTGTGCTTGGAGTTCATGTGCCCCACAAACTCAGTTATGTCCTGGGACCTGAAATCACAGTATTTGCAAGAATATGAATAGCCGTCCAAAGTGCTCCGATGCCCGTTGGCCAGAGTGGCGCCGTCAGCGCTGCTGGAGGTCTGGGCAGCCTCGCTGCCGGTGGCAGGCGCTTCTGGGGGCAGGTCCTGCGGGGGTCCTTCGGGCAAAGCCTCAGCGGGCTGGGCCTCCGCACTGGTGTCCTGCAGCACCACGGTCTTCACAGGGATCATGCACGGGGTGGTGGATTTCCTCTTGCTGGCCATGGCAACAATCGCTCTGGGTGGTCACTCAGTGAGATACTGTCCCTCGAGGGCCTCACAGTCCGCGTCCCGTCTGCTCCATGAAGGCCAAAGAACGTTTCCAAGGGCGGCTTTTCCAACTGTTTGCAGAAAGCAGGTTTTCTGTATTGAACCTGAGGAGGGAGACAAGAGTGATTACTATCTCTTAAGCTCTGTGTGTTTCTCAGATACCCAGCCCCTCCACTGCCTGACTTCGGGCACTGGGGCCTCTTCACAGGGAGTTCAGCAGCAGCTGGCTGTCAAATTTGAGTCAGGAGCCCCCAAACACTGACAAAACCGTGCCCTGAAGAACGACCTGGGGATGTCCCAGCACCGTCCGACAGACTTCAGCCGTGTGTTTTTATTTCATATTTCCCTCTGTGTCGTTGTGTTAAGTAACTCAGATTCAAAATCGAAAATGCTAACAACAAAATAATCCTCCTTTGAAACACCAAATTAATTCTGACCACGTCCAAAGGAGAACAAAAGATCCTAGTGTAACTCTTGTTTAAATGTTTGGGCCAAGCAGGGTTTTCTTTTCACAGCCTGCCCACATAGGACAACACAGTGACGCCTCTGCCCCGCCAGGCCAGACGGGCCGAGCCGGCGGGAGGGGCGGCAGGGGCGTGAGCTGGCTGTAGGACGGGGCCTCTCTCTGCGGCCCTTGCCTGCCTGCTGCCCGATCAAACACACTCCAGGCCACGGATGAGGGGCCCCTCACAGTTGCTGGCTGTGGCCCAGACCCCTGCCACTCAGGTGAAGCCAAAGGCTATAGAGTCGCGGGACCCACGGACCCAGTCTGTGGCCCAGCCAGCTGTGCGTTCTCTCCCTGGGCTCAACAGTTCGAAGCGTGGTGTCACCTCGGTGCGCAAGCTGCACGTGACCTTGCATTGTGCTTACTTTTTATTTCTTTTGATGCCTTCCTTAAAAATAAAAACTCTTAAGTCTTCGATGCATCTGAAATTTATTTCAAAAGCTGGGGTGACTGATTAAAATAATTATTATTATAATTCTTTCTTGAGATGCCTGAGAAAGTGTTACTGTGATCCCTATTATTAACATAATATCACCATAATCATTACCTTTCATTTAGCAAATTGTAATGCTGACAATGATTACAATAATAGTAATTCTAAAATCAAAATCACATTGTTATCACTGTTTGGATTGGATATAAAAAGTAAAAAATATTAAAATATCTTTACTCAAATTCTTAGTGAATAAACACAGCAAACTATTTTTCTGTTTATAAGTCTAATACCAATGATCATGATAATGAAAAATAATTACAATTATAAAATAGGGTGAGAAAAGAATAAACATATGCCCAAGATCTAACCACCTGTCACCATTTCCCCTACCAATTGGAAATGTCAGCACATTTTTTTTAATTAAATTTTAATTGTAAAGATAAAATATCAATATTAAATAAAATTTAAGAGAATAAAACCACCTATAATTTTGTATAGCCTTCCATCTAGTGCAAATATTTCATACATATTTTTAATCATGATGGACACACACTTGTATTTCTTTTCACTGAACATGACATCATAACCGTTTTCATTGAATAAGCTTCATAACTGTAGCCTTCAATAGCTGCTTCGTAATGTATCCCTATGGACTTAACTCATCCTCCTCTGCTACTGAACAGGCCCCCAGCATCCCTCCCTCACAGGTGACAGGGAACTGACCTCTGGGTGTGTGGCTCTATCTCTTCTATTACACTATTTCCGGAGGCTAAGTTCACAAGAATGTATTTATCAGCTCAAGGAGGATCATCATTTCTGAGTTCCTCTGTATACTACTGACAAATATTTTAAGTCAAGGGCTTTATAATTCCAAACCAGGAAAACTAAGAATAATGCAGGTGTGTTTCCAGTGAGCAAATCAGATTTCCAGATAAATCACTGAAGACATAAAATAAAGTATATGAAAGCACAAGTGACATAATAAAAACCGTATGAATTACACTTAATAAAAACTAAAAGTGTTTGCATTGCAATAGGGTCACCATCAAGAAAGTGAAAAAGACAACCTAGAAAATCAGAGAAAATGTTGCAAATCATATATCTAATAAGGGGCTTGTATCCAGAATAAAGAACTCTTACAACTCAACAATGAAAAATCAAAAACACCAATTAAAAATTAGGTAAAGGATTTGAAAAGGCATTTCTCCAAAGAATATATACAAATGACCAGTAAGTACCTAAAAAAGTGTTCAACACCATCAGTCACGAGGGAAACGTAAATCAAAACCACAGCGCCACCCCACACCCCGTAGGAGGGCCACCATCAAAAACACAAACAAGAACAGGCGCACTGGCGCACGGGTGAGGGCGGAGAACACAGGGCCGCGTCGCTGGTGGTGGGGGCGGAACGCTGCTCGGCCTCTGCACTCTGCCGTTTCCTCTGGTGCACGAAGTTTCAAGTCTGATGTAGTCCCATTGGTCTATTTTTGCATTTGTTGTCAGATCCAAGAAATCATTGGCAAACCAGTGTCATAAAGCTTTTTCCACGTGCTTTTTCTCTTTTAGGAGTTTCATAGTTTCAGGTCTCACGTTGAGGCCAGTAATTTTCAGCTCGCGTGCCGCAAGAGGCGTGCGGAGGTGTAGTACCTGACTATGTAGGCAGGGGCCTGACCTCTTTTCCTTTAGATGGTCAAATTAGAAAATGCCAACAATGAGTCAAAATTATACGCATTTTTTGTCAGATAGGCAAAAAACACATTTTTTAGTGTGCCACAGCATTTTAGTCATTAGTTTATGTGTGCCATGAGATGAAAAAGGTTGAAGATCGCTGGCTTAGGTCTTTGAGTTCATTTCTGCACATGGCATAGTGACGGCCCGCCTTCACTCTTCCGCACGTGGACACCCGGTTTTCCCCACCGCTTACTGGAGAGACTGTTCCTTCTCCGCTGTGTAGCCATGGCCCCCTGCTTGGAGACCACCGACTGAACACGAGGGAGTTTATCGCTGCGCTCTCCTCCGCTCCACTGGCCTGTGCCTGTCTTTCTGCTGCATCCCGCAGTTCTGGTCACGTGCCTTTGTAACACAGGTTTGGCACAAGTAGGTTCACAGCTGTGATCATGGAAAACAGCTTATTCTTGTATTGTTATTTATTACAATAAATATTGTAATATTGTATTATTTATTTATTAATTGTTGTATTATTTTCCATATGAACAATGTAAACGTACTTCTGCCTCACCCTGTGTGTGTGTGTGTGTGTGTATTTGCTTGTTAGGGTCCTCTGAGATTCCATATACATTTTAGGGTTTTTTTTCTATTTCTGCAAAAAAACACCCCAAAAGTGCCAATGGAATTCTGATAGGGATTACACTTAATCTATAGATTGCTTTGGGTGGTGTGGACATTTTAACAATATTAAGTCCTCTGATTAATGGACATGAGATATGCTTTATATGCTCTTTAGCTTTTCAGTATTATGTTGTAGTTTTTTTATATAAGTCTTTTGACCCCTTAAGATTTTTCTTCAGTATTTTATTCTTTATGATGCTATTATAAATGAGATTTTCCTAATTTCCTTTTTTGATTTTCCACTGTTAATAAATAGAAAAAACTAATTTTTGTGTGTTGATTTTGTGTCCTGCAACTGTGTTAAATTCTTTCTTTCTTACATTTGTGTGTGTGTGTGTATAATTTTTAGGGCTTTCTACATACATGATCAGTTCACCTGTGAACTGAAATAATTTTATTCTTTTTATTTCTTTTTACTTTCTTTTTGTAGTTGATTTATTTTGCAATTATATATGCATATAAGGGTATTCCTTTTCAAACATTCCTAGAGATGAATGAAAGTTAAAATGGTTGATCACACACACATCAGTAGCAAAATATAAATTGACAATTCCAAATTATAAATAAAACTGTTTAGGATATTTAACTGACTCTCTAAATTTGAGGACTCAGCTCGGAAGAAACAAATTTGTAGGTGTTTACTCTAAACAAAAGTTGGTATTTTTTTTTTAAGTTTTAATTAAAAATGTTTCCCTCTGGCGGGAGTGTGTGAATTCCTTGAACTGTAATGGTTACAGGATCAAAAATTCTTAACTTGCCATTCCACACCTCATGTTATATTCCCCCTTGCTCAACACAGTATTTTGCTATTTTGAGTAATAAAAGACCATTTATTTAGAAATTAAACTCTAATTGACCATTTGCAGTATTTGGTTTTCTTATACTGTCATAATACATGTTTGAATCCAAACAAGTCTTATTTGCAACAGGCTGATAATCACCAAGTTATGTATGAAAGTCTGGTTACTCCAACCTTTTCTCAAATGTGTCAAAAAATAGATCAAACTGCCTCTCAGACCCCTGAGTGTAATCCCAAAGAAGGCAACAACGCTTTTAACTGTTCTAAACAGAGCTAAATGCACGAATTACCAACATCGTCTTAAAACAAAACAAAAAAGACGTAAACATCTACGAAGTTTAAGGTAAAAGCAGCTTTGTAAACAGTAACTGTGGATGACAATGCTATTGTAAAATCACAGTTCATCCACGTCCCTCACACTGATCAGGACGTCCAGGTCTGGAGTTGAACAGAGCTAACAGTAGTTACAGCAGGTTCAGGCGGCTTCCAGTCCCGTGAAAATCTGTGTGTCAGTACACGGGTTTCTTTCATTCCTTCCACACACTGTGCATGCTGTTCATTTCCCACTCTGAGTCATCTTCCTGGAGTCACAGTGGGAGAGGAGCACTTGGCACAGGACCCTGGAGCGGGCTAAGCACATTCAATATTATTTTGTATTATTTTAAGGTGTATAACACAGTGGTTAGATAACCATATACCTTACAAAACAGTCCATTCCCCGGATATTTCCAGTAGCCACCTGGCAATATGTGTATTTATTACAATGTTACTGACTATATTCCCTATGCTGTGCTTTACATGCCCATGGCTATTTGCATCTGTTTTGTTTATTTTTGCTCTAATACTTATTATTTACTTCCTCTGCTACTTGGGGTTTAGTTTGTTCTTCTTTTTCTAGTTTCTTGAAGTATAAAGTTAGGTTTTTGAGATGTGATTTTTCTTTTTTAAATGTAGGTATTTACTTAAAGCTATAAATGTCCTTCTTAGTACTGCTTTTGCTGTATCCATAAGTTTTGGTATGTTGTGTTTTTGTTTTTATTTTTCAAGATGTTTTCTGATTTCCCACTGCTTATTCAAGAGTATATTGTTTTATTTCCACATATTTGTGAATTTTCCAGTTTTCCGTTTGCTATTAATTTGTAGTTTTGTTCAACTGTGGTTGGAAAAGGTTCTTTGTATGATTTCAGTCTTCTTAAATTTGTTAAGACTTGTTTTGCGTCCTAACATGTGATCTGTCCTAGAAATGTTCCATATGCACTTGAGAAGAAGTTATATATTCTGTTGGTGGGTGGGATGTTCTGTATATGTCTGTAAGGTCCAATTGTTCTTTGCTGCTGCTCAAGTACAAACTCTTACTCTTGAAAAAAATAGCAAACAAAAGCAAGGAAGGGCAAAAGAAAACAATGTCCTTGGATTAAGAATCTCTAGTAGAAAACACAGCAAACATTGTACCTACTAGTGAAACATTCAAGTCAGGAACAAGATAAAGAGTTCCACTATTATTATTTAACAGTAAAATATAGAAAAGGAAATATGAGGAACAGACATTTAAAAGGTGAGACAAACCACTGTTATTTGCATATGAGATTATTTCCTGAAAAACGATAAGAGAACTAAGATGATGAGGTATATCTACAACACACAAATCATTAAGTTTCCAACATGCCAAAACAATCAGTTAGAGAAGATAATGGGGTTCTGAGTGGGGCATTCACTCACATTAACAACCAAATCTGGAAAAGATCTCAGCATAAACCTCGTAAGACATGTGCAAAATCTATAGGACAATAATTACAAAACTTCAACAAAAACAAAAAGACCTAGATATATGGAGAGTCACAGCATATTCCTGGAGTTTAAAATTCAAATTATACAAATGTCAGTTTTCTCTAGATTAATTTCTAAATTCAGTACAATTATAATCACAATAAAAATGCCATCAAGTTGTAAAATGTTAATGGTACAATTTAGATAGTGAGTAGATGGATGTTTACTATAAAATTCTCTAAATTTTTCTGTATGTCTGAAACTTTTGTATTTAAAAAATGTTGGGGAAAATGGCAGCAGGATGTTTTATGGAATTTGAAAAGCCAAACCTGAAAGTCCTCTAGATGGGAAAAAGAACAAAATAGCTTTAAAAGTTTTAAAACAGAACTATTTAGAGGAATTTGCTTTATCTGATATCAAAACATAATCTAAAGCTTGAATAATTAAAATAATGTATTATTAGCATAAAAATTGATAAATGTATGAATAAGTCATCTGGATACACTTTGTAGGTTTGGGATTTTCAGAATATGAAATCTGTGCCGGCTTCAAGTCAGGTGGGAGAGAGAGACAAATGAAGATGCATTAAGACAACTGAGTTCAATCCCTCTCACATTTTAAAGAACAAGAATTTCCAAGTGAATTTAACAGAGAACTTTAACAACCAAATTGCAAACTTATTAGAAAAAATATAGGAGAATGTTTTAAGTTGTACTGAGTAAGTTCTTCCTATATAAGACTCAAAATTGAGAAATCTCAAAAGAAAAGGTTGATTGATTTGACTACATAAATACTCCAAACTTTTGAATACTAAAGGAAACTGTAAGTAAGGTTTCAACAAAGTGACAGCTGGGGAGAAAATTTATAAAACATATTATAACTAATGTTTATGATTGAACAAAAAAGAAAAAGAACTCACAGACATAGACAACAGGGTGGTAATTGCTGGGGGGAGGTGGGTATAAGGGGACTAAATGGTAATGGAAGAAAATATAATAAGGATTATACATTTAAAAAAACAAGACAAAATATTAGAAAAAAGGGCAAAGAAAATGAATGAGCAAAATATACAAGCCATAAACTAGTTTATCCTCTCTAGTAATTACAGAAATTATAATTAAATTAAAATAAGATTTCTGCCCTTTCCCACACACTGGCAGAAATCAGAAAGACAGATTATGCAGTATTCATGAACCACTGGTGACAGTACGGATTAAAATGACTATGAAGGTCAATTTAGCGATAGCCACCACAGTTTAAAAAGGCATGTTCTTTTATATAGCCATTCATGTCTAAGGACCCCCTGGCCTAATGAAGCACAGACATACATGTACATGATCACACAGTTTAAAAAGGCATGTTCTTTTATATAGCCATTCATGCCTAAGGACCCCCTGGCCTGATGAAGCACAAACATACATGTACATGATCACAAAGACATCAAGCCTGTTCATTCCATCATTTGTTAGCACCAGGTCCACTGGTAAGGTAGTGATCAAACAAAAAATAGAACATGCATATTAGTTTTTGTTTTATTTTTAAAAGTAAAATCTTAAGGAAAAAAAATAATTCATTGACAAAAAACAAGAGTGAAGGATAAATACAAATCCATTAACTAATAAGTGACTTTATTAGGAAGGAGAAGTACATTTACTTTTTAACTTCATGCCTTCTCTATTGTTTGAATTGTTACAGTCATGTGCTGCTTTTAATTTAAAGTAGCAGTGAGATTAAAATACATAAAACTAACAGTGCAAACCGGGGGGCCAGGCATATGGAGCGGTGGTGAGTTGCTCCGTTAGAGTTGGGCGGTTTCAGTGTGACATGGCCCGTCCTGTCTGTGAGACTGGCATGACAGGGGTCTTGATATACCCCCAGACGCCAAGGAGTTGTCGAACGGAGACCTAACTGGTATCGCTATCTTATCATTTACCTGGCAACCCATCTTGTTGAAGGGATTCAATGGGAACAATGAATGATAACTGTCACGGATTTACCTATACTTGGGAGGTGGCGGGAATCTGACCACTCGTAACTTTCAAATACTACAATCAGGTATGTGTGTGAGGCTTCTGTATCCACAGACTGACCCAGTTGGGGATCGAAATATTTTTTAAAAGTTATATTGTTGCTCACGTGCATCCATACTGAACATGGACAGACTTTTCTCCTGTCATTATTCCCTAAACGGTAATAGTTTAACAACTATTTACACAGCATTAGGTGTTGTAAGTAATCTGGAGGTGATTTAAAGTACATGGGAGAGCCCTGGCTGGTGTAGCTCAGTGGATTGAGCATGAGCCTGAGAACCAAAGGATCGAGGTTCAATTCCCAGTCAGGGCACATGCCTGGATTGCAGGCCAGTTCCCAAAGGGGACGCATGAGAAGCAACCACATAGTGAGATCTCTCTCCCTCTCTCCTTCCCTTCGCCTCTAAAGATAAATAAATAAAATTTAAAAAAAAAGAAAAGTACATGGGAGACTGTGTGCAGGTTGTGTGCAAATGCTCCACTAGTTTAGATGAGGGACTCGAACATCTGCAGATTTTGGTATCGATAGAAGGCCTTGGACCCAATCCCCCTCGGATACCAAGGGACAACAGTATCAGTTTCAAACCATCAACAATTGGACCATTTCAGTGGACCCCTGACACCCTAAAATCCATAGGGGCACACTGGAATTGTGGCAGAACCCTCAGGAAATGAAGAGTGTTGACACCTAAAAAGAGCCCTCGTTACAAACATCCTGAAAAATGCAGATTTGTGTGAAGTCGCACAATAGCTGAAACGAATAGTGGACGCATGCACTGGAAGTGCCAAAAAGTTGTGCCAGGGCCAGATGTGCAAACAAACCAAAACAAGGAACCCAGCAGATTCTCATGTGAATCAAATCCAGGCTAAAAGTGACAGAGTCCATGGTACCTTTTAGAGGTGATGTTTGGCGTGGATCAAGAGGTCCCAACAGTGGTAGTAGCTGGTACTGCAAACTACGGCCCTTAACTCTGAATTCAGTCAGTGGGTTCCTCCATCTCAAGACTTCTGCCGCATCAGATAGCACCACACACCAGTGGGCCCACTGGCACTGATGGCGCCAGTGCTACGGTAGAGGGAAAGTCTGAGAAATTTCCACGGCCGACCAGGACACCGGCTTTTCTTCAGTTCCATCTCTCGGAGTGCTTTCATCTCCTTTGAGCCTTCCGCAGAGCCTCCTGAGTTGGTATTATCACCCCTTCCCGCATCCTAGCATTAAGGAGCTACTGAGCAAGAAAAGGGAGATGGTATGACCTAAATCACACCACAGATTTGTATGTGAGCCCGGTTTTCCGACTCTACAGCCCATGTTCTTTTTCAGGACACGTTCACTCTGAATACCAGCTGAATAATAAATTCACTACCTTTCATTATTTTTACATTATTTACATTAGTAGTTATATATTTTCAGCCTTCCTACAGAGGACTCGAAGGTCTTAAGCCTCAGTCATGCCAGTGTTGTTTTTTTAAATTAAAAGGACTAGGCAGGGCTATCGTGAGCCTTATTATTGAGAACATCTTCGCAGTCGGAGGAGGGATGTACTGTTCTCTCTCAGGTCTCACTAGAGAGCCGGTTACAGCGGGGCGAAGCGATCAGACCAAAGTGAGTCGGCAGGAATCGATAACAAAACAAACACAAGGAAAACGGGCCATCCTCAGGAATGTGTGTGGGCAGGACGCGGGCCGCCCAGCAAGTCCGCGGGCTAGAATCCTCAGATTTCTGCTGAAGCCAAGGAGTTACAAAGAATTCAATTCTGTTTCTAAGCCCAAATCCTCAAGTGTCAAAGCAGCGCGCAGCCCAGAGCCGGCCTTGTTTTGCTGTCTGGACACCTAAGGGTCACAGCACTTTCTGCACTTAGTAATAACCACCCGGCTGGGGGGTCAGGCCGGGGCCTCTGCTTGCTTTCCCTGCAAACAGCCTTGTTTCTGTGAAGGCACCAACAGAACAGCCTGCCCCCGTCAGATGTTATCACCTTTGCCGCGAACACTAATTCATTCTCTCTCAAGCTCAGAAAGGTGTTTATGATGTATAAATACAGAGGCCTCAGAATTAAAGGGACTTCAGAGACCACATATTTCAACCACTGGTCTTTGTGTGAATCATCTTGAAAGTGTCACTAGGTGGTTGTGATAGCCTGTACTTGAAAATCGCTGAAGACAGCAAAGTCAGCACTTTCTGAGGTTGAGAAGATGTTGGAAATGATTCCTTGTGTAAGCATTCAAAAAATTACCTCCTGTAGGTTTTACTAAATTAATTTCTGACTCAAAAAGAGTTGAGGACGTACTATTTGCTACGTACTGCAGGCCAGGTACTGGGTATGCAAAGATTTTTGAGTGGATGCCACCCTACAGTCGAGAAGCTAACAGCCTGTTGTGGATATGAGCCCATTCATCAAGACCCTGGGGCAGGCACTCCTTCTAGACACACTGATTTCCCTGTCCACCGAAGGAAGGTGTAACCAATGAAATGTAAGCAAATGAGTTATCTCCAGGGGAAAGCTTCAGCAGAAAGCCCATGCTTTGGCTTACAATTTACTCTCTGGCCCGGCAATGGGCAATGTTCCAGACTGTGGCTACTCTATTAGCCTGGACCCTAAAAAGGGAGTACAAAAGTGGACTGACAATGCACACACAGTGTGAACAAGAAGCAGCCTTTGTAGTTTCGAGTCACTAACGTTTTTGGAGCTGCTTGTTACTACAGCGTCATTCAGCCCATCCTGACTGATACACAGCATACGGACAGCAGACACACAAATTCACCAGACTCCAACACTGAGCCAAGGGTTGCAGTGGAGACATGCACGAGACTCACGAGGGCACAGGAAAAGACTTAGCACCCACCTAAGTTTTCTGAGGACCGGGGGAGGCCTGACAGAGCGGGGAGACTTCGAATTGGAGGTTGAAGGACAGGCAGATGCTGCCGAGTGGACATGCTGAGAAAAGGGTGCTCTAGACAGAGCGAACTTTATGCAAAGCCAGCGGGAAGAGAAAACAGGTTTGGAGAGCTAGAAGGAGTTCAGTTTTGCTGACACAGAAAGTCTAAATGTGGTAGATTTACCGTGGAGCTAATGAAGCTGAAGCTTCAAGGACCCTCACTTGCATGAGCACCTTCCAAGGCCTGTACCTATATTTTTATAAATTTATACTGTTTTTGTTTTTTTTTTACTTTAAGAGGAATTCCCTCCTAATGTTCAGATTCCACAAAGCTGGATCTGCTTTGGATGGGATGGAGGGCAGTAATGACATGATTATAGATCTACGGAGCGAATCTGCTGACCTTTTTCAACATTTGGAAAAAGGAATCATGTTCCCCAAGAGCCTCCTCCCCCACCAAGCCTGCCACCCTTGCTCCGACACTGGGTGTCACGGGCCGGACCGTCCGCACCATCCCCACTGCTCTCCTCTGAACGTGCTCTTCCCTGCCGACAGCCCTCTTAGAAGTGGGGCCTGTGTCTAAATCTAAGTCTCCAGATGTAGTCCGAATGTATGTATCGCTTTCCTTAGTGAAGTTTCTCGTGTTGGACTTAAAGGATGCCAGATGAGGTATGCTGTGATATTCCCCAGAAAAATATGGATGAGTATGCTAGGGTTCAGTTCACATAACCAGTACCAGCATCAAAACACAGCACATGTTGTTTCAGTTTAGGTTTGGAAGACTTTGAGGAATAAGTTTGCTAGAGAAAAGAAAGATCATTTATTTAACAAATGTTTACTAAGCACCCACCCTGTGCCAGGCACTGTTCCACATGCTGGAATATGGGTGAGAAAAAAGAGCTATAAAAACCCTGCCTTCCTGAAGTTTACACTTTAGTTTGAGGGAGAAACAATAAACCAAATAAGTAAATGAAATGGTGTTGAAGAGTAATGAGTGGAATGGAGAAAAATAAGACAGGAAAGAGGACCCGGAGTGTGGTGGGTAGGGAGGGGGCGAGGCTGCAATTTCAAATATGGTGGTCAGAATGGCCTCACTGAGACGGGACGATGGAGCAGAGACCTGGCGGTGAGGACGTGAGCCATCTGGATGTGTGGGAGGAGCGGGCCAGGTGTAGAAGCAGGGAATCTGTCAGGAGGTTATGGCAGCAACCCAGGCAGGAGATGACAGCAGCTTGGACCACAGTGGCAGAGATGCGGGTAAAGAGAAGTGGCCGGGGTCTGGATCCATTTCGGAAGTAGGGCCGACAAGATTTCCTAAGGGACTGATGGAGTGTGTGATCGGTGTATCCGCAGGAATCAGGAATGACTCGGAGAGCTCTGACCAAAGCATCTGAAAGGATGGTGTTGCCACCAACCAAGACAGGTCTGAAGCTGTGAACTTACTGCAAAAAGCAAAGGTGGGTCTGTGCTGCCTTGGACGGTCCCTGTCTAGGTGAAAGCTGGACTGAGCGTTGGTCAGAAGCATCTCAGAGAACTGAGGGCTCAGGCTGCTAATGAGCGGGGTGGCCGTACAATGCCAATGTGCCCAGTGAAAAGACTGGTCTCTGCCAAAATCGACTTGAACCAACAGAGAAACTACGGCAAGGGGCGGGAGGGTGGAGAGGGTGAGGGGGTGAGGACAGGGGAGCCTGGGAGCAAACCCAGGACACCTTGAGAGCCAACTAGTTGGGAGCGACGTCCTCAGAGGTGTGGAGCAGCTCCCTCCAAAGTGAAACCTGTTCTATTAAAATGTACTTGCATCCTAAATCTTGTTCCAAGTACAAAAGCAAATTACTTCATTTAATTAAAAGTAAAATTTTAACAGTATATTTTATTGATTATGCTATTACAGCTGTCCCAATTTTTTCTCCCTTTTATCCCCTACCTCCCTGCATCCCCACTCCCTCCAGCATTCCCCCCACCCTTAGCTCATGTCCACGGATTGCACATACAAATTCTTTGGCTTCTCTATTTCCTATACTATTCTTAACCTCCTCCTGTCTATTTTGTACTTATCCTTTATGCTTCTTATTCCCTGTACCTTCTCCCTTCATTACCTCCCTCCCTCCCCACGGACAACCCTCCATGTGATGTCCATTTCTGTGATTCTGTTCCCGTTCTAGATGTTTGCTTAGTTTTTGTTTTTGTTTTTTTTTTTAGGTTCAGTTGTTGATAGTAGTGAGTGTGTTGTCTAAAACTAAAAATTTTTTAAAAAGCAATATAAGTGGTTTGCTTTGGATGCAGTTTTACTTCTGAACTACATTTGTTTTGTTTTAATTGAGTTTTTCCAGTGGGCCAGAGAGTGTACGGGCCAAATAGCTTGAAGGCTAGTGGGCCCCCTTTGCACCTCCCAAGAACACTCACTGGGAAAGCAGCTCTGGCTCTCCCCAGTGAGCGCGGCGCTCCTCCCCCCTTCCAGGCTCCATCTGCATGGAAGGCCTTCTTCAATGGCCTCACTACAAAGCCCATCAAGATCTCAGGCAGGAGAAAGGATGCTCGATTTCACTCACAGTAAGGGAAATACTAATTAAAATCACTTCAATTCTTTCACTCACTTGGGAAAAGCTTGAAAGATCTGACAATATACTTAGTTGGCAAGGGTTTGAGGAAATAAGGTATTCTCACACACTGCTTACACGAGTGAAAATTAATAAAACCTCTATTGAGAACTATGTAGTAATAGCTAACAACATTACAAATGCCCATTCCCTTTGATTCAGCAAGTCTGCTTCTAGGAATGTAGCCTACAGATATACTTGTGCATGTGTGCGTTAAAGCATGCATAAGGTAATCTGTCAACACTGTGACAGCAAAGGATTGGAAATGACCTAATTGTCCACAGACAACTTAACTGCCCACGAATGGGAATGGAACAGTATGCACCTGTGAAAAATGGGCCAGCACTTTTTATATTGCCACGGATTAGTCTTCAAGATATCTTGATATGTGTTATTTTTGAAAAGCAACATATACTTGTGCTTGCGTACATACACACTTAAAATATCTCTAGACAAATACATGAGAAACCAGTGACTGCCTTGGAGCGGGGAACAGAGAGACGGGCAAGCTTTTCCCTGTGAACCTTTTACCATTCTGTACAATGTGAAGGTGCTATGCATTCAAAACAAAAACTTAAAATTTGAATACATAAATGGAAAAAACATTAGCACGTTTTCCAAAGTGTGTGAATTGTTACAAAGAGCAACAAGTGAAAAGGTGTGTGGCTAAATGGGGTTGAAGCAGAGGTCCTTAAAGGATCTGTGACCGGGGTCGAATACCAGTAGAACTTGACATTCAAACTTCTAATAAATACAGGCTTTAGGTTTAACTTCTGTGTAACTTCAGGTACACACGGGCACTTCACCTACATCTAAATATAATATGTGCAACTAAATATGCTCCATCTGCCTCCAGCTCACATACAGAGCACTGAAATCACTCAGACACATCCAAGACAGAGGGAAGGGACAATGTTCCCTGCAGAGCAACCTCTTTCCCAACTAAAACACCCCCCAGCGACCTGTCATCCCGCCTCCATTTGAGTATCTCCATGGTCTGAGGCTCGGCACCACATACAACTTAAAAGTTCCTTTCTCAGCTGGACCGATCCCCAGGTTTTGGAGCTGCCCTTTGAACTGACACGAAACCAGTCGACGCTGGTCACTGTGATCAGCCAGCCCACTCTCCTTCTCCACGTCAGCCTGTCACACAGTCGACCGCCGTCATTTCATCCCTCACTGTCACCTCTGCAGTACAACCAACTGAATTCATTCCCTACTCTCTAGCCACCTGCTCTTTGAATACATTTTAATGTGTCCACGTCGCTCTCAAAATGTGGCAGTTAGAACTGAACAAGCTTTTAAAGGTAGCCCAGCCAGAGAATTCAACAGAAACAGTGTTTTAATCATTCTACGACCACTGCTAACAATACGAGAAATCTGTCTGAGTAGCAGCTCTGTTTTCTTTCCCTCCCCACCCAGACGAGAAATTTGAGACCCAGTGGGACAAGGCAGCGCTGCAGGAATTTGGCAGCACTGCGGTTCTTTCATCACGAGGCCATGTGAGGACACATTTTCACACACTCATTTACAATTCTGATAGAGGAGTTCTGGGCTTTCTCCTCTTTTGCCTCTCAGAAGCCTACCTTCTTGTTTAAGGAGGAAATGTGTCAGTTTCTTGTTCTTTATTATAGCCATGCCATCCAGGATCACAGCTAGTGGCCAATGGGGCTCTTGCAGACTCCCAAGGGCCTCAGTGGTGACGGCACTTGAGACCCTGCCACGTCTGTAACACCTCTCTCCCTAAGAATCACAGCCCTTGAGAGATCTCTGAACACCCATGTTAAATATCTAAGTCAGTCCCCAACCTCCACGCTGATTAGTTGTCCTCTAAACAGCACCCTAACTATTTCTCTATGACATTATCCAAACTCCTCACCAGATCTTTATTTGCTGCTGCTTCTGCTTAATGTCACTCACCCTGGCTAGCTCTGTAGAGTCAGGGCCTATGTCCACAGTATCCTGAGCATCCGGCACAGTGCCTGACACACAATGAGATTTTCACTGAGTGAATGGATGAACCAATGGGAGCTGAGCGTGCAGTTAAGAACTCCAGTATCAGACAGAGTCGGGTTTGTATCCAAGAGCCCTACTATCACAAGCAGTGTGTTCCTGGGCAAATGACTTCATTCCTCATGATCTGACTCCTCAATGGTAAAATGAAGAAAATAATGCTTACCTCATAGAGTGGGTGTGACACTCAGTGCACAAAAGGATCCAGTGTGCCACCTGGTGCACGGTAAGCACTCAGTAAGTCACCGTTACTGCTGCTGCTCTCACCCGACCATCTCCCACTCAGAGGCTGGTCACTGGGCAATGACAATTAACTAACACTAACAGCAAAAGGTACACTGGCTACTTTATCCTGTTCACTTTTTTTTTGAACTGTGGTAAAAAACACATGTAAAATTTACCATTTTAACCATTAAGAAAATTTTTTTATCCTCACCTGAGGACATTTTTCCATTGATTTTAGAGAGAGAAACATCAGTGCATGAGAGAGGCATTGGCTGTGTGCCTCCCCCACGCACCCAGCCCAGGGATTGTATGCACCGGGTCGGGAACTGAACCCAGAACCATGGCACGCGCCCTGACAGGGAATCGAACTGGCAACCCTACGGCTATAGGACAACGCTCCAGCCAACTAAGCCCCACTGACCAGGGCCTTTTAACCACTGTTAAGTGTGCAGTACAGTAGTGTTAAGTACATGCACACCGTTGTACAACCGGTCTCCAGAACTCTATTCACCTTGAGAAACTGAAACTCTATATCCATTGTATAATAATTCCCTTTTCCCCTTCCCTCCCCACTGGCAACCACAATTCTACTTTCTGTATCTAAGAGTTTGACTGCTTTACCATCTCATATAAGTGGAATCAGACAGCATTTGTGTTTATGTGACTGGCTTATATCCCTTATAATAGTGGCCTCAAGGTTTATCTGTGTTGTACCATGTGACAGAATGCCCTTCCTTTTTTAAGGCTGAATAATATTCCACTGTATAAACTACACTTTCTTTATCAACTCATCCGTTGATGAACGTTTAGGCTGCTTCCATCTGTTGGCCACTGTGAGTAACGCTGCTGTGAACATGGGTGTGCAAATATCTCTTTAAGGCCCTGCTTTCCATTTTGGGGGTATACATCGCTTTTTTGTTAAGCTTCCCAACATCCAATGATGCCAGGAGAGCCCTACCAGTCTTCACCTCTGCTCCTGGCACAAAATTATCTCCCTCTCAAGCTTGCTCCCTAGTCCCTTCAGATGTCCTCCAGGTTTTTTTATTTTTTTGTTTTTAATCTTCACCCAGAATATGTTCACTGATTTGGGAGAGAGAAGGGAGGGAGGGAGAGAAACATTGGTGTGAGAGAGAAACACTGATCCGCTGTCGCCCACATGTGCCCTGACCAAACCAACAACCTCTGGATGTACAGAATGTGCTCCAACCAACTGAGCCACCTGGCCAGGGCGGGTCCTCTATTTTTAGGTGAATTCCACAGGTTAAATTTTGAGTTTACTTCCTTGCCAAGAAGGGAAGGAAGCTATTAAGCCTTTCCACCTCTCTCTGCTGGAAAACCTCCAGGTCCCTGACCCAGAGGAGGACACTGGCCCAGACCTGAGCAGAACTGAGCTGCAGAAAACTAGGGGCCAGCGCCCCAGAACGATGCGGGGCTGTGGCACTGCCTCGGCTGGCCCATGGCAACTTTAATAATGTTCGCTTTGTGAGTAATGCTTTGAATGCTGTTAGTACTTCATCAAGAAGTTATTAGCTTCCCTTGACAAGTAAGATAACAAACATTCATTGGGTTTGTCAGCCTCGTGACTCAGAGCCAGGATATTTCTATGCAAACCCACTTCCAGTCTAATGAAGCACAACTGAAGAGACCAACTAGATTTGATCCGAAGAAGTCCCACATCTTCCCAGAACTCTTGGGGATCATGGCACTTTCACATCATCATCCTGAGGGGCAGCAGGACAAAGGTGTTAAACACCAGATGGAAGATACACTGGGAGCCTCTGGGGGTGCTTGGCTATGTCCTGAGGGACCTTAGGGTGCCAAGGTCACCCAGGGGTAGGGAGGAACTATAGGCCTCAGCACCTGGGCCTTCTCCAGTCTATAAAGCAGTGAAGTCAAGCACTTCGGGAAAGAGTGGCTATGATTGTGCAAAATATAAAATTCCAATAACTATTTCTTCACGACCACTGTCAAACCAGGAATAAAGAACATGTCTCCCTATTCCCATCTCCACCCTCTTCCTAGATGCGAGAGGGCGCACAGACAGGCATGCATGTGTGCACACACGCGCTCACCACTGACACCTTCAGGAGAGTGTGGGGAGGTATAACTTCTGGTGCAAACCAGTAAACGTATTTATTTTCTTTCCATGAGATTTCAGGAGCCTAAATAAAGTTTCTAAGGACTTCTCTTGATGGCATATATGAGAACTGATGTGACGTGCTTACCACCGTAAATTTAGTAAAAGTTACATTTATCTGCTTTTAAACCTAAGGGCTGCTTTAATATTATGTGTTGATTTTCTGGTGGTGGTTCTATGATAACCTGGGACAATCAAATTTCATCTGACTGTACTTAAAATACCACTTTGATGAGAACAGAAATCATCCCCTTCACAGGCCCTCTCCCACAGAGCCAGCCTCCACCGCCCCACTTAGTTAACTTCCCTGCTCAATCAGCCTTTGGCACACGGAAGCTCCATTCCATCCTCCCCTTCTGCCCAAACTACTTGCACCAAGGTCAGCAGTCAAGTGGCTCTCTCCAACTCCTTGGCGAGTCTCAAAGTCATTTAGGCTCCAAAGGAGGTCAAGACTCATGCCTCTAAAAGCTCTCCACAAGTGAGCAAACTCACCCCTGCCCGACACTTTGCAATCTCCTGGACCCGAGTGACCTCCAAATCACCCTCGCTAAGCTTGAATTTTCTGCCAAGCTCCAAATGCATCACTTCTAACTGCCATTGGTCCCTGTGGGTTTTTAAAAGCTGTGCACATAGTTTCTGCCTTCCCTTACCTTGGCATTTACCCCTCAAAAACAAAACAAAAACAGAAAAAACAACCAAACCGAAACAAAGTAAGCAAACAAAAAATGCAGCTGCCCTGTTCTACTGCCTAGGTCTCCATCTCGCTTCTCACCGTCGGTACACATTTCCACGCAAGAGGTCCGATCTCCATCATTCCTGCATCCTTTATGTGGCTTTCTCATGTCTCCCCCTTACCCAGCTGCCATCACATCCTATTAATCTAAGAATATTTCAGATCTGACCTCTTGTCTCCATCCTTGTGAGACACCATTCAGTGGTTAAGGGCTTAAGCTCTGGAGCCACACAGGCCCGGTTTGGTCCCTGATTCTGCTACGAATGAGCTTTGGGACCCAAGGCATGGTGCTTGTGCCTTCTCTGTCTCCATTTCCTCCTCTGTAAGTGGAGACAGCGGGCTTCGTCTCCCAGAGTTGTTGCACGGGTTAAGATGTGGATGTGAGGAGTGCAATGCCATGCCTAACGCATGGCAAGTACAGCACAGGCAAGGACTTCTGGCGTTATCCTTGGGCCTTTTACCACAATTCGGTCCTGCGTCAGTTCTGGCTTGGAGTCCGGTGACAACCCGTCGAGCTCCCATTTCTAACACTGCCACCACAGTCAACAACATACTCAAAAACAAATCTGTCTGTGTCACTCCTTGACTTAAAGAATTTCAGCTGGCTTCCCACTCCAATCAGAAGAGTCTACACGGAAGCCATTTGATGCAAGGGCCACTAGCCACATGTGGCTTTCCAGCACTTTAAGTGGCTTGTCCAAATTGAGATGTACAATAAAAGACACACTAGGTTGAAGACATAGCATGAAAAGGAATATAAAATAGCTCAATAATTTTTTAAAGAGTTTATTTCTTTTTAGAGAGAGGGGAAAGGAGGGAAAAAGAGAGGCAGAGAAATATCGATCTGAGAGATACATCGATCGGCTGCCTCTCGCATGCCTCCAACTGGGGACCTGGCCCGCAAGCCTGGCATGTGCCCTGACAGGGAATTGAAACAGCGACATTTTGGTTCCCAGGCCGGCCCTCAATCCACTGAGCCACACCAGCCAGGGCTCAATAATATTTTAACAGGAACGAGTTCTTTATTTAAAGAGGAACAGAACGAATGTTGGTCTAAATCTTTTTTTAAATTCTTTTAGCATTCTGCACACTAACAAAGGTAAAAGAAAATGACTAAAACTTAAATGTGAAAAAATTCTTTACAATTACATCCACGATTTTAACATTTATTTTATTCACATTAGTGAAAAATCACCAGCTTATGACATATGACAAAGTATATCAAAAAGAACCAAAAGGTCTCATGAAATATATATCCGAGTATGAGAAGTTCTGTACTTGTGGTGTCTTCACATCCTTCTCTTCTGTGTGCTTGTGTGTGACACACTGTTTCCTTAAACAAAGGCACCCATTTACACTTTCTTCTGTCTGCTCCAAGGCTGCATTCACGCAGCTACCAAGGTGAGCCAGGACCCCTCGATGATCCGGTCCAGAAATTAATTTTATCACAACTGGTCATCCACTGATTTGCTTTAAGAAGTCACTGGGGTTTGCTTCTGAAGACTCATTTCAACAACCCCTATTGGAAACCTCGTGCCTGGGACCCAGAATCCCCAATCGAGGCGGCCCACAAGCCTGGGCTCTGCCGAGAGGGGGATGTAACCCTGATCTAGTATCTTTTAAATCACCTTTAAATTACCTTTTTAAATCAACATGCTTATAGTTTTTGGCAGTTTCTCATTATTTCTTAGTCCCTTTCCTCAGGACTCCTTTCTTTTTCTCTTTTCCCATCTGAAATTTTATGGTCTCAGAAGTACCTACATCTTTTTTGGAAGGAGGGGGTTTTAAAAAAATATTATGGTAAAATACACATAAAGTGAAATTTACCTTGTTAGCCATTTTTAATGTACAGTTCAGTGGCATTAAGTACATTCACATTGCTGTGCAATCATCACCACCAGCCATCTCCAGGCCTCTTCTCATCTTGCAAAACAGCAATTCTGTGCACACTGAACAAGCACTCACTCCCTCCCCGCCCGCCCACCCCCTGGAAACCACCACTTTGCTTTCTGTCTGTGAATGGGACCACTCTAGGTGCCTCATATAAGTGGAAGCACACAGAGTGTTTGTCCTTTCGTGACTGGTCTGTTTTACTTAGCACAGTGTCTTCAGGGTTCATTCATGTTGTGCCAATTTCCTCCCTTTGTAAGGATGAATAATGTCCCATTGTGTTGTATCTGCCACATTTTATTTGTCCATTCATCTGTCATCGGACACTTGCTTCCATTTTCTGGCTATTGTGAAAAATGCTGCTGTGAACGTGTGTACAAATATTTCCTTGAGTCCTTGCTTTCAATTCTTTAGGGTATATACCCAGAAGTAAAATTTTACGCAGGAAGGTAAATGGTAGTGGAAAAAATACAATAAAAAATAATAAATTTTACATAGAAGTGGAATTGCTGGATCAAACAGTAATTCCATGTTGAATTTTTTTAATAACTGCCATACTGTTTTCTATAAAAGTTGCACCATTTTACAGGCCCACCAACAGTGCTAATTTCTCCACATCCATGCCACCATTAGTTATCTTCTGTTTTTTTTTAATAGTAGCCATGCTAATGGGTGTGAGGTGGTATCTTGTTGTGGATTTGATTTACATTTCCCTAATGATTAGTGATAACGAACATCTTTTCGTGTGCTTATTCACTATTTGTACAACTTCTTTTGAGAAATGTGTATTCAAGTCCTTTGCCTATTTTTAACAAGTTGTGCTTTGTTGTTGAGTTGTAGGAATTCTTTGTATATTCTGGATATTAACCTCTTATTAGATACATGATGTGCAAATAATTTCTTCCATTCCACGGGTTGCCTTTCCATGCTATTGAAGGTGTCCTTTGAAGCACAGAAGTTTTTAATTCTGAAGTAATACAATTTATCTATTTTTTCTTTTGTTGCCTTGCTTTGGTATTATGGCCAAAAAATAATTGCTAAATCAAATGTCAGGAAGCTTCCCTGGCCAAGTGGCTCAGTTGGTTAGAGCATTGTCCCATACACCAAATTCAATTCTCGGTCAGGGCACATATCTAGGTTGTGGGTTCAATCCCCAGTTGGGGTGCATATGAAAGGCAACCAACCAATGTTTCTCTCTCTCTCTCTTTGTCCATCTGTCTGTCTGTCTGTCTCTCTCTCTCTCTCTCTCTCTCTCTCTCTCTGTTTCTCTCCCCCTAAATATCAATAGACATATCTTTGGGTGAAGATTTTTTTTTAAATGTCATGAAGCTTTTCCATTTTCTTTTGTTTTATAGTTTTAGCTTTTACATTTAGGTCTTTGATCTATTTTAAGTTAACTTCTGTATATGGTGTAAGGGAAAGATCCAACACTATTCTTTTGCATGTGGATATCCAGTTTTCCCAGCACTAGCTGTTGAAAAGATTGTCCTTTTTCTGTCCTGGCTGGTGTGGCTCAGTGGATTGAGTGCCAGCCTGTGAACCAAAGAGTTGCCAGTTTGATTCCCAGTCAAGGCACGTGCTGAGGTTGTGGGCCAGGTCCCCAGGAGGGCGTGTGTGCGAGGCAACCACACATTGATGCTTCTTTCCTTCTCTTTCTCCCTCCCTTCCCCTCTCTCTAAAAATACATAAATAAAATTTTTAAAAAAGAAAAGACAAGAATATGCTTTTTCCATTGAATCTTGTCAAAGCATTTGACCGTATGTGTAAAGGTTCATATCTGGGCTTTCTATTAGACTTCACTGGTCTGTATGTCTTCATTAATAATTTTTAATATTAAATATATGTTGAGATAATATTTTGGATATATTGGGTTAAATACATTCTTCAAATTAACTTCATCTGTTTCTTTTTATTTTTTCAATGTGTTTCCTAAAACATTTCCAATCACACATGTGGCCCACGTCATGTTTCTACTGGATGGTGGTACTCCAGACGCTCTGAACTTGGGCCACCAGGCAGTGTGGAGAGCAACAGCTGACACCATAGGATTAAGTGAGAGTCTGCAAGCTCCCTTCCTTCTGTATTACTACAGGGCTCAGGGAGCAGGAGAGCTCCATGGTCAACAATTGAGGGTTCTGAATCAGGACAGACTATAAAGGTTTCAGTCTTCAAGACCTGCTCTGTCTAGTACAGCGCCACTAGCCACATACGCCTACTGAGCACCTGAAATGTGGCTGGTGCAAATTGAGATGTGCTATAAAATTCAGACGAGATTTCAAAATCGTACGATAAAAAGGTGATGTAAAATATCTCATTAATAATCTTTATTACATATTGAAATATTAACATTTTTGAAAGATTGAGTTAAATAAAATCTATTATTAAAATTAGACTTGTTTACTTTGAATAGACTTTTTTTTATAGCAGTTTTAGGTCCACAGCAAAATCGAGTGCAAAGTATAGAGATTTCCCATATTGCCCCTGTTCCTACACACGCACGGCCGCCCCCATTACCAACATCCCGCACCAGAGCCCCACGTGTGTTACAGCCGAAGAACCTGCATGGACGTGTTGTTGGCACCCAAAGTCTGTGGTTTACATTATAGTTCGTTCTTGACGTTGTACATTCTAAGGGTTTGGCCAAATTTATAACGACATGTATTCACCAGCATAGTATCACACAGAGTAGTTCCAGTGCCCTAAACATCCTCTGTGCTCCACATAGTCACCCCTCCGTCCCTCTCAACCCCTGGCAGCCAACGTCTTTTTTACTGTCTGCCTTTTCCAGAATGTCATATAGTTTGAATCACAGAGTACATAACCTTTTTGGATTGGCTTCTCTCACTTAGCAATATGCATTTAAGATTCCTCCATGTCTTTTCAAGGCTTGATAGCTCATTTCCTGTTTATTTTTGTTTTTAAAAATGTTGTTCTGAGAATTTTAAAATGACATGTGCAGCTCACATCGTATTTCTATTGGACGCCTGTTGGTTCAACATGGGCAATTTTTCAGTCTGGCATTGGCCTGCCTCTCCAGCGACTCAAGTTCATGCTCGCTACACCTAGTTCACTGCATGCACCCTGACACACCAGCCACCCTGCCTGCATGTGTACTAGCGTCCCCCTCTAGAGACTTCTTTAACTCCTTTATCCCTAAAGGCTAATTCACGTTCAGACCCAGCTCAAATATGACATCTTCAGCGAAGCCTTTCTGAACTTCCACTGCACTTAAGTCACCTTTCATAGTACTTTGTAATTTTTTTCTTTTTGACTATGTGTTTGACTTTCCCTCTAAATTGTGGATTTGTGAACTCGAAATAAGAAACTGTGTTTTTTTATCTTTGGGTCCTCAATCCCTAGCACAGAGCCTGACACTTAGTAGGCACTCACATATGTTGAGTGAATAAATGAATGAAGGAAACACAAGAAAATTCAGATTATCCCACAATAAGAGACAATATACCCACTTAACAATCACATAGCTCAAGAAAGTATCCTAAATGCAACACACCAGCTGCAAACACGTATCAATCAAAAGCTAGATTTACTTACAAGCTAAAAGTTGTGTTTTATATCAAATCAACACCTTAGTAACATTTATAAGGCGCATCACAGTTTAGTGATGGTAATCAGCCCTTTAATTGTTAGCGGATTCTGATCGCCTTGGAAATGTGGGGACTGGCTATGGAAACTGGATGGTTAAAACAACCACATTCCATACCCATTAGCTGACAGTCCAGACCCCACCAGAATGGAGGCACTGAACTGAGCCTTTGATGTAGTTTCCAAAGAAAGCCACCAAGATGATTAAAGAGTTGGAACATGAGATTTATGGGGAATGGCCACAGGAACAGAGACAATTTTGCCTAGACAAGAGAAAAGGCCGAAGGGTGACTTAATAACCATCTTCAATCATTGTTATTACACAGATGATGGTGACCAGATGGTCTTCGTTTCCACCAAAGAGAATATTGAAAATGGACTTAAGCTGCATCATAAGAAAACTAGTTTTAAAGAAAGGACTTAATGGCTAAGAATGAGTACACAGCAAGGCAGACCCAAGGAGTGTGTAGTAGCCACTTCCAAATGCCTTTATCATGCTAAGAAAGCAGCAGATTGGTAGTGTGGTCGGGCCTTCACAACCCCTGCTTGAGGGCATATCGTCAACTGGCTCATCTTCAGATGAATCAAGTAACATACAGCCATAGGAATGGAAGAGACCTAAAGATAGGAAAATTGAAACACAGCACCCTCTGGTGTACATAACTATTTCAGTCAAGCAAGATTCTTGACATGTATCAGTATTTCTCAAAATAGAAGGTCCAAACCATGATAGAGTTGAGAGAAATGTACACCAGGCTGATTCTAGTATTCATTTAGTCACTACATCCAACTTTATCAAGCACCTACTATGTGTTTCCTCCTTTGGTGCCAGGAAGGCTCTTACACAGGCAAGCTCAACCTCTGTAAACATTAAACAGGGCTCCCTCCAATCCACTTTTGAATGAATTCACACTTGGATACATCAGCTGGTGCATGAACATCTCGTGCTGAGGCATGACAATGCTGTCTACCAGATCATTTCAATGTTGCCCTGCATCAAGGAGTACATTATATACACAAGTTAGGGAAAGCCTGAATGGGGCACTCTTCCGACAGGTCCCGCTCCCTGTCGTGGTGTGCACAGCCCTTCCTTATCAACTCGGATCTTTTTGTACCCTGAATGCCAACAGGACATCCTCCTAGGCTATGTGCTTGAAAACTTCCTCCCTCTACTCTCCTCTCATTTTTAAGTACAAGAGGCATTCCACCAGCTAAAAGAGTCTGAGAATCAATCAAGAATGTTTTGAGCTCCTCCCCACATCTTTAGTCATCTTGGTGCTGGGTGGGAACTTCATTTAAGTGACACACATACTTTACTCATATGACTCACTACGGCTAAGCAGCTGGTGTGTCCTAGATAAACACAGCACAGGCCCTGAGCCTGAGATTCACAGTCCAATGGGGGAGACAGAGATACAGGTAAAAATAGGTAAGTTGGAGCTCAAAGCTGTAAGTACTCACGGGAAAAGTAAAAGGCAGTGAAAACACCAGAGAAGAACTACCTGGGCATTCCTCAGGACATCGGAGCAGGACTTGACTCCTGTGGGAGCAGGTCTTAAAGGGTGAGAAGGTGCTGTCCAGGCAGAGGACACAGGAGCACATACCATTTCGAGTGTAAAGACCTCAAGGCCTAAAAAATAAAGTATGCCCCCCCTCACCGGCACATCACCATTCGGAGGGTGGAGCCGTGTAACACACTTCCTCTTATTCCAAAGGTCTCTTTGAGGAGACGTGAACACTTGAACAACCCGACTCCTACACATACACAGCACATACCTAAGTGGCAACAAGCAAACAAAACCCAAGCACACCAGGCACTGGTCTGATGGAGGAGAGAACAGGCTGACGTGGAAAGCACTGGGAGGCCAGCGGTCAGGTCGGGAAGCTCAAGCAGGAATTCCTCTGACATCAGCAGCCTTGCTCCGTGCTGATCTCCCTGGTAGCACTGGGGACGTGCACTGTAACGTGGGTATGAGCTTCCCCTCCCACAAGATGATGGGCTGAAGCGAAAGCTGTATCTTTTTATCACCATGCCTTTATCACTCAGTGACCGTGGAGCTCAAACAAAATTTAATGGATAAGCTAAGTGCCTAGTTCATATGCATGACCAGGATTTAAAAGAACAGAGCTCTGGCAATCCCGAACTCCTTCCTCTACCTACTTCCCCTTGTTTTGTTCTTCCTTATAAGCTATCCCTCCTCATCCCATTCATGCTTCCCTATCCTTTCACTTTCTCCTAAATCAACTCTTACCCTCTGACTGGGAAAAAGGGCAGATATTCTTGTCGCCAGTTAAGAGTGACCTATGTCAAAATGAAACCACCAAGCCAAAGAGGTAACAAGGAACTGGCTTCTCGCACACTCAGAAGAATGTGAGATTACTGCCTCGAGAGGGAAACAGAGAAACCCAACCCAATTACTGTGTAAAAATAGGTCACTGCTCGAGTAAAGCCCTTTGGGTGACTGGCAGCTAGTGCCTTTTGCTTGACTCCAGTGTCACAAGAAAGTGGAGGCACAGTCTTAGAATAAGAGCTCCACGGCCAGCTGGCCACCTCAGCCTGGCCCTCCTGTGGCATTCTAGAAGCAGACGTGAAATACCAGAGTTCGTATGTTTTGTTTTGAACTAACTGGGACATAATTCAAGGCTGTCCTTGTAAAAAGTCTCTCTCCCTTGCATTCAGCTGTACTTTACTTAATAGGAAAGAAGGAATAGAGTTCAGCTAGCTTGCTTATACCTATGTAGAGCCAGCAGCAGCCTCTCTTCCATGAGCTATAATTATGAGTTATTATTATTATTCCAATGCTTTTAGAGAGAGAGAAAGGGAGAGAAACATTGACTGGTTGCTTCCAATATGCTCCCAGACCAAGGATCGAATCTGTAACCTACGTATTTGTTCTCAACAGGAATCAAACCTGCAACCCTTTTCAACATGATTTCTGACAGTTCTGAGTGATGGTTGTTCTATATTTTAGTTGTAATCTTGATGTGGCTGTGCGAAGAGGCGAGCCATGTCTGCCTATGCCGCCATCTTGACCAGAAGACGTAAACGAACACTGTCTGCTATGGAAGGGAGTGGGGAGGTAGAAGGGATGTTGGGATGGGGACCTTTATAATGTCCTCCGCATCTCACCTGGTACTGAATTTGACTCTGAGACCCCAGTATCAAGGGCAAACATGGAAGTGCATTTTAAGCGACACTTGATCATTTAACAAAGACTAGTTTTTATTCTTACATAGAGACAAATTCTCTTGGAGGTAAACTCAAGGACAATCATGTCTTGGAACTCTATGTAAGGGAAAATCAGTAAAGGTGAGGACAGCAGGCCAAGTTCAGAAAGATTTATTGAAACACACTCAAAAAGGCCATCCTTTTACATTGATCCCCCAGAAGGCAGAGGAGGTGACAGTAAACCTTAACCAAGTGAAATTATCTCAGCACAGGGCTGAGATGAAACGGTCCAGATGCTTTCCTTTCAAATGATCTAATTTACTGCAAAGAATAGGGACTGACTTATCTTGGACTCCTTCTTATGTATCAAATTTCTAAAAATGAGCTCATTCTCACATGATGAGTTAGTGGTGTGAGCTCTGTGGATGCTGATGTCCAGTGGATCAGTTACCATCTGTCCCCAAGCCTCTGACCCACGACTTACTCATGTAGTATTTCTTCATTCATTAGCCGCTGATAAAAATGGAAGGCCAATTACATTTCTGCAGGCCTTAGGACATTTCACAGCTATCCCAAGGATGGAATCAGTTTTCTTTGATGTGCACAGACTTCCTCTCTGTTCTAAAAATAAGGCCATATGTAGAGGAAGTAAGTGCAATTCTCTGGGCAAACTCAGGCTGGTATTTGCACTCTTGGATATTTATATGGTTTTTATAACCCCGGGTCTAGGAGTATGTGAACATTGCCTGTGCCCACAGGATCAATTGTTACTAACCTCTTACACTGCGGGAAAAGGTGAATGTAATATAATGTCTGAACAAAATGCAATACCACTTCCTCTGGGCTGGTCTCCATGTACCAGAAAGCCGTGGGAGTGAATGGATGCAGTGTCCCTCTCATGCCTCAGCAGCCCCCCTCCTTACAAAGCAGCTGACTTTTGGTGACTTGGGTCAGTGCAGACCTCCCGAACCTGAGAGCACGGTTCCAGGGCCTCCGTGATCCAAGAGGGGCAGACAGGCCTCCTTATCAAGCAGTCAGGAGTGCATGGGATCTCCTCTGCTTCCGTGGGATTAGGGAAGTCTCGGCACTCTAGTACTTCTCCAGGGAGCAGGACGTGCTGCTGGCCTGGAGCTGGTGCGGCTCTGCTCATTCTCATAAGGTGCCATGGTGAGGGGCTATCTGGAGTTGAGATCGCTGCCAACAAGGCAACGGGAAACAATTCTCTTTTCAGGGTCACATCTGGGACCCTGGACTCATTCTTCAGTTTCAATCCACATTTGATTGACCACTGTGTGTAGGGTTCTGTGCTAACATCTCCTCATAGCTTCAACAATCCTGGGAAATGAATATTATTACCTCCACCTCACCTGCGTGGAAGCCAAAGCTCAGGAGGGTTATGTCTATTGTCACAGAGCTGGGACATTATAGCTGGGTACCAGAGTGAATTTCCTGATGTCACGTCTGGTGTTCATTCTACATGGTGCCATTGGCTCTCCTAGTCCAAAGGTTGGGGCCTGGGAATGTTATCATATAAACTGGGGTGCGGTCATCCTCATTATAGCCAAGCTCTTACTCTGCTCTCAAAAGATACAGAGGAAATCATGTTAAAGGGGGCTACCAGAAGGCAGAGGGTGGTAAGTGTTGCAATGAACGGACACAAGCAGTTTGGAAACCCTAGGGCGAGGACCCGCTCTGACTGGAGAAGGGATGAGGAATGACCTCAGAAGGTAAGGCCATCCCTCCCTGGGCAGGAGGAGCTTTTGAGGTTAACAACACAGACATGGCAGTCAAGCACAAAGAAAGGGATGTGTGGGAAACCCCTGAGATCAGGGTTTCTCAGCCTTGGGGGGCTGTCCTGTGCACTGTAGGAAATTTAGCAATGGCCCTGACCTTTACCCACTACGTGCCATTAGCACCTCCTACCCGCTCCCTTGTTGTGACAATTTTAAAAGTCTCCAGACATTACCACATGTCCCCTGTTGAGAACCACTGCCTTAGAGGAACAACTGGGGCCTGGCAGGACACGGGGGCTGGGGAGGAGTAGTGTAAGAGGGAGAGACTGCGACCAGATGGGAGAGGGAGAACCGTGTGCCCCGAGTGTCTTCTAACAACTCCCTCGGCTGTGCGCCCTGATGACATTAGGGCAAAAGCAGCCAAAGGTGATCCCACGCCCAGGTCCCTTTGAAGAACACCCAGCAGAAGCCTGGCTGGGAGTAAAACGTCTACAGGATGAGAGGGAGATCCTAGGCCTAGGACGTTTGGAAAGGGCAAACCCTCACTTTCTTTTCTCCTTCCAGTAAACAAGAGCCAGAGAGGAAGACATGCCGAGTGCTCCAGGAGCCTGGAACTCCCAAACCCATCTGGGAGGGTTTGAGGAGGCCTGGATTAGAACTACTGAGCTGAGATTCGTCTAGGATTGCAATGTCTCCCTTTCCTTCACAGGCCACGTCCCAGTCTGAGGAGACTGCGTGCCGTTGCCGGGAAAAGTAGGAAGGAATCAGGATACTTATTCCTGGGGGTGGGACGGGAAGGAAAAAGAAGAAGGGGGTAAAAGTGAGGGAATTTTGAAGTTCAAGAGAGATGTGCTAACAGAGTTTACAAAGGGGACCTTGTTGATCGGTAAAGAGAAGAAAGAGTAGAACTGGGCCTGGGGGTTTGAGAAAAGGAAAGAGGCAAAGAAATGCATCTTTACAAAATGCTCAGTACCATTCTGGGAAAGGTGCCTTGCATGGACATTCTACTTCAGAGCTTCATATTAATATCTATGAATGGTGTGGATACTGTCATCTTGTTATAGCAGAGGCATAGGAGGTGTAGGGAGACGAGCGGTTTCTCTTTGTTGGCAGGCGGAGGGGCCTTCCAGTACGACCACAGGCCCCAGACACGGTGGGCAGGTTCCTCCAGACTGAGCGACCTCTGGGCTCCAGAGCCCACAGCTTCTTGCTCCACGTGAGCTGTGGCTGCTTGCTCTGTCTGTCTGCTCCACCAGACCAGATGGTCAGGGGCTGTGTTTTGGATTCTGTGTCTCTCCAGTTCCAGGCACAGGCCCCACAGCCACGGAGGAAGCAAGCGAGAGCTAACATTGAGGGGAACAAAGGACACGCCGAGGCCGGCCGTGTGCGTCTCCGGCAGAAGTAACGAGCGCACGCAGTTACGTAAGCGCTCTCGCGCGCTCAGCAGCCGCCGGAGGAGAGCAGGGCTGCCTTGCCTTTCCTGTGCTACATATAATCTGCTCTGGCAGGGCAGCGGGCTACAGCTCCATGGCTCTGTCACGTTAGATATTAATTTTTTCTTAAAAGCGCAGCAATTGATTTTTTTAAACTACTGATGCCACAAAGTAATAATTCAAACTTAGCTTAAGATTCAAATACTTTCCTCACAGTTCCAGCATTTTTCTACCTCAAAAACGGTCTTTTTTCCCGGCTCCACTCTGAGAAGCAAAGGAGGGGTGCAGCGAGATGCTGAACAGACAGCTTGCCACACTCCGTAATTGCAGACTTTGATGCTGGAGCTGCAAGGCTCCAATCCCAAATGGGACAGTATTTCCCTTTGGTAACTAAATAGGGGCTGACCCATTAACCAAAACTCTATTGTTGATACGGAGTAGGTTGGGTTTGTTTCTGGTTCATTCCCATCTGCCTCCTAGGCCCTAGCCCTGGAATTCATGGCCCTGTGACCATTGATAGAATGAATACTTCATAGAAAGAAACATCCATTTGCCCTGGGACTTGACTGAAGATGGTTTTTGCTTAATGAATCTCTTCTTTAGCTTTAGTACAGTTACATGAAGAATGTCTTCTAAGGCCTTTAAAAGCACACATTTACTAAAAATTACCATATTAACTGCATGCCAATCCTAAAAGCTTCTCTAATTACTGAAAGGCGTAGTTTGTTATTCTAATATAAATTGTTACATATACACACCACTTGAACATTAAAAATTATATTTCTTTAAGTATATTCAATCATTTATACTTTTTGCTAATTTGGTTGGGCCTTCTCCCACACCAGTTTTTCCAAAATGGTGAGCTATTAAGAAATAAAATCGTGTGTCTGATGTTTCCATGGGATGGCAGGTTAAGAAGAAAAAAATAGGCTTTAAAAATATTAATTGTACCAGCATTCCTACTAAAGCACAAGTATTAGCAGGTTAGTACGAGCAGTGCTCATAGGCACAGCTCGTGCAGACGGTATGGGAGGCGCTGGGAGACTTGCTGACACCGGAGACTCCGTTACGGCAAGTATGGCTCAAAGGTGGCTGGTCACTACGGCTGGCGGCAGAGAAACCTGAGTTCCAACCCTGACTTGGCTACTTCCTACTGCAGGTCACTGGGTCTCGGATGAAGAATTTAACTTCCCAACCTTTGTTTAAAATGGGAATGCTATCAGTGTACACAGTGTCAGGTTCACTCTGAAATTAAGTAAGAGAGTATATGTGAAAGCACCCTCGTGGGGCACGCTGGGAGTTTAGCAGAAGTCTTGGGCTTCCTGCCTCCTTCCTGGCTCTCTGCAATCCCCACTCACCGGGGTGGCACTGTGCAAAGTTTCTGGGCACTGTCCTCCTCCTCTGGCATGTAGACGGCACAGTGACTTCCCTGACCTACGCTGCCTGCAAACACACACACACACCATTCCCCGTACAGTCCTCTGCATCGCAACCACATCTGCCTTTTCAAGACACATAGATCACTGTCTTCAGTGGTTCCCTGCAGGACAAAGTCTGCCCACTGGAGCCTAGTGTCATGGTCCTCGATCTGGTCCTTTCTGGGCCCCTGGTTCTTCACGCACCCTCGTCTTCCCACTCCACCTCTGCCCAGGCCGTCCCCCTGTTTCAAGCCCTAACATAGCTCCCACAGCCTACAGTATGAACTTCAAACTGCTTCAAGTGGCATTTGAGACACATGGTATCCAGTCCCTGTCCCTCTCCAGTTTCACTGTCCACCACTCCTTACCCTCCATACTTTAGACCAAGCAATTACACTTACAGTGCCTGGAGCCCCCATGCTGTCTCCTCACTCTTCAACTTCACACATACTCCTCTCTTGCCCAGAACACCTTTCTCCTCTCACCTAGTTGGCAAACTCCTAAGACAGTCTTTAAACTTCACTCCAACATCTCCCCTTCTGTGAAAGTATGTAAAGTACCGACTCTGTGCCTGTACATTTTTCTGTGACTGTACCTGCCATACTGTAATTCTTTTTCATGGGTTCTGTACTTCACTAGACCACTGTAAATAAATGTCTTCTTTGGGGGGTGGACCCGGAACTCAGTCTTGCACAGAAAAGTCACTCGGGAAATATTTGTACCGCTGAACAGAAGGAGCTTCCAACCCAGTGGGAAGATCACCTGACATGCAGGTGTATGTGCTACAGTGCAGCCCCCCACTGTGACAGTAGGCGGAGGGAGAGTTCGACAGCACCCCATTTCAAATGCCAAAACGTCGGGGCTGCTAGCATTCAGAAAAAGGAACCCTTTTCTTTTCTAGAAGTTATATGGCTACAACTCCAACAAGTCAATTACATTTACCTAAAGCCCATGAAACTGAAACCTGTATTTTTCTCCCCAAAGCCTCATTCTCTTATAAAGTTTCCCGTTCTGTGGAATGATCGTGGGCAATCACTTTTGCAGTTTTTGGCGATGCCAGTTTATGGCTATGTTTTTCTGTTCACTGAACTGGCTCATTTCTTCAGGAGAACAAACTGTTCTGCACTGAAGCAGGAATTGGCTGGGTTCTAACAAAAAGATTTTCCCCCCCGACAAGTGTTTTTGCAAAAGACCCAAGTCAATTTATAGCCAAGTAACAAAAGGTCAAAAAGGTTAGTCAAGCAATGGGCGTGATTCCTGTGTGTCACAGCCAATAAAGGAAATGGGCGGGAATAAATAGTGTGCAATAGTGACCTGAAACCATTCGTGCAAAACTATTATTGTGAAGCACACAAAGGGACCCATGACTTCCAATATAAAGAATTTCCCACTCCGATGTTTTTAAGGCTCATTTACTGGGGAAGAACTCAGATGACCTCGAATTTCTCATTCACAAATGGAAAATGTCAAAAACCTTTCCACACTAATTTATGAAAAATCTTGGTCATTGTTTTACAGCCCTGAAACAGAAATGGTCACATAAAAAATTAAATAGCTCGTAGTTAAATCACAATTAAATAATACAATTTACACGGCTGAATTTAATTAGGAATCTTTGCCAGAAGACAGAGAAAACTGAACAAAAGGATAGGCTAAGAGAAGTCTCTACACAGGAGATAGTTCATCTGTTTTAATCATGCTAGAAGTGTGACAAACTACTGCATTATTCAATGAGCAGAAGGACAAGAAACGCCTGCCTTTAGAGCAGACATGAAGAACTGACATCACCAGCCAAGCGAGCAGATGAGTAACAGCCTGTACTGGGCAGCCAACCAGGCCCAGGCCCATGGGTCTGTGGAGTCAGGAAGCCTTTCAGATTCCGAGACTGTTGGAAGCAACCCTAGCCAGCCCCGCCGCCCCTATCACGACGTCTACAGTACTCACCATTTAAAACAACCTAATCGTCCAAAAGACGAATGGTTAAGTAGAACACTGTCATGTTTCAGACAAGATGATGTAACTTGTTTCTCCCCAAGCCTCCTTGCTGAGTACAACTCTAAACCCTGGAAATAACACAAGCGGCAACCAAACAAGAAGTCTGAACGGTAGAAAAAGGAAGGTGAACAGGTTAGAGATCCCAGGGCTGCAGGAACAACAAAGCAGCCGGGCGTCTTATGACCACCCCGCAGCAGTTCCATCCTGCTGAAGAGGTAGCCCAGGCCCGGAGTTCCCCAAGCCCCAGCCTAGCAACAGAAGATAACCCACGGAGGCTCCTCCTTCCCCACGGCAGAACTGGAGTCCTGCTGACAGCACCAGGCCAGCTGGAAACGCCAACAAAGAGGATAGATGGGGAGACCACTGACGATAAGACAGGCTGGGAAAGTACTCCCTGTCCCCGCAGGGCCCCCAGGAAGTCCTCTTCATCCCTGTAGGACGGAGGCGCCTTTCTCTCCCCTAGAGGCACCCGGCAGCACTGCCTCCCTCGGGAAACTCCTGTTCCCATCAGAGCATCAGCAGGGACTAGCGGGAGCCCCGCTGCACCAGATAGCCAAGCAGACCAAAAGAGTAACAGCAAAGGCTCTGACAGGTAAGTTGTCGTTAGGACCATGCCTACAAGAGTAGATCAACCTGTGTGTTAACGTAATCAGGGTGACTTCCTGGTAAAATAAAAAATTTAAATAGGACCCAGAGTCTCCTAACACAACAGACAAATGTCCAGAATAGAACCGAAAATCATCCAATATACCAAGAACTTGATAACCATGACTTGAATGAGAAAATATAGTCAATTGATATCACCACCTGCATAAATCTGATGTTGGAATTAGCTTACAAAGGAATTTAAAGCAAACAGCCTAAAAATGCTGCAACAAGTAATTACAAATTCTCTGGAAACAAATGAAAAACAGAAAATTTTATCAAATAAACAGAAGTTATAAAAAAAGAACCAAGTTAAAATTATAGAACTGAAAGATACAATAGCAGAAATAAAAACTGGCTAGATGGAGTGGAGATGACAGGATAGAATCAGTGAACTTGAAGGTAGATCAGTAATACTTATCCAATATGAGCAAAAGAGAGTAGGCTGAAAACAAATGAACAGAGTCTCAGGCACTGAGACAATAATAAAATAGGAAATGTTCATAGCATTGGAGTCCCAGAAAGAAAGGAGAAAGAGAGGGGCTGAAAGAGTATTTAAAAAGGGTGGCTGAGAATTTCCCAAACCTGGTAAAAAACATAAACCTACAGATTCAAGAAGCTGGGCAAACCTCAGAAAGGATAAACCCAAAGAAATTTATGCCAAGACACGTGATTAAGTTTCTGATCATTAAACACAAAGAAAAATCCTTGAAAGCAGAGAAAAACAACACATTGCCTATAAGGAAACACCAATTCAAATGACAACAGATTTCTCATTTGAAACCATGGAGACCAGAAAAAAGTAGCACAACATTTTCAATGTGGAAATAAAAGAACTGTCAACCATGAATTCTGTATTTGGGGAAACTATATTTAGGGAAACGAGAGGGGAAAAGACATTTTCAGTTTAAGAAAAACTAAAAGGGTGTGTCTCCAGAAGATATATCCTTAAAGAATGGCTAAGGAAGTTCTTCAAATACAAAGGAAGTGATAAAAGAAATTTTTGAGCAATAGGAAGGAATAAAGAACAGAAAAAGGCCTTGGATGGGTAGCTCAGTTGGTTAGAACACTGTCCTGATACACCAAGGTTGCAGGTTCGATCTTGGGTCAGGGCATATGCTAAAATCAACCAATGAATGCATACATAAGTGGAACAACAAACTGATGTTTTTCTCTCTCTCTAAAATCAATAAATAAAAATTTAAAAAAACAGAAAAAGGATATGAATATATATAATAGTCTATCCTTCTTGTGTTTTAAGTTATATTTAATGACTTAAAAAAGTCAAAACACCATATGATACTCAATATAATATTATTTAAAAGGAGGGAGAAAAAGGGACACCTAGATGGAAGTAAACTTTCTACATTTCACTCAAAGTGGTAAAATACTGAAAGCAGTAAGACTATTGTAAGTCAGTTATGCATACCATAATACCCACAGTAATGACTAAGAAAATGATACAAAGAGATACACTCAAAAACACTACAAAATAAATCAAGATAAAATCCTAAAAACTATTCAAGCAACCCAGAGAAAGGCAATAAAGAGAAACCAGAAACAAAACAAATAATAAATTGACAGATTCAAGACCGAATACATCCATAACTACCTTAAATGTCAATGGTCTAAATAGACCAATTAAAAAATAGAGATTGGCAGAGTGATAGAAACACAACCCAACTATATGCTGTTCACAAGAAACTCACAATTCAATAAAATAGGTAGGCAGAAAATAGAGTACCATCCATACAATAGATAAAATGTCAATAGCAATTTAAAATTATACTTATCAATAATTTTAATAATACAGGAAAATATTTAGACTATTTTATAAGACACAGTGAATAAATAAGTAAATATGTAAATATTTCAAAGCTAGATATAAAATGTATATATAGAATCGCTTCAACTCTATGAAAACAATGTTTAAACAAATGTCTAAAAAGAATGCTATCCAGGTATCTCTAACAGGAATCTCAATTATCTTCATTATGCTTTCCCATATTTTTCAGATGACCTATCATAAGAATGAATGGTGATTACCAGAGGGAAAGGGGGTAGGGGGAGGTAGAAGAGGATGAAGGGGGGATAAATGGTGATGGAAGGAGACGACTTGGGGTAGAGAACACACAATACAATATACAGATGATGTATTATAGAATTGTACACCTGAAACCTATATACTTTTACTAACCAGTGTTACCCCCAATAAATTCAATAATTTTTTTTTTAAATGAATGGCATCCTAGCCGGTGTGGCTCAGTGGATTAAGCCCTGGCCTGTGAACCTAAAGGTCAACGGTTTGGTTCCTTGTCAGGGCACGTGCTGGGCTGCAGGCCAGGTCCCCAGTTGGCGTCATGCAAGAGGCAGCCGATTGATGTTACTTTCCCTCCTTTTCCCTCTCTCTAAAAATAAATATATAAAATCTTTTTTTAAAAAAATGAATGAATGGCTTTTATAATCAGAAAACAATGTAATTTTTAAAAAATTCTGTTCAATTAAAGCAGTCTATTAGAGAAAACTGTGTTGCTGCCTGGGGAGGAGAAACTAATATTTATCATTGGTTTCCACCATTAACATGGATCTTTCTACTGGTGATCTTTTTACCTGGCTGTCCACCCCTACCCTGATCCCCAGAGGACCAGAGGCACAGGCAGAAGGCCTGGAATGTCCAGAAAATGTTCTCTTTGTGAGCTTTGGGCATGGTATTCAGGGGCTAGGGACAGGGAGTGGTAAGGAAGCAGACGAATTGGGGTGCAGGACAATGGGACACCTGCCTCACTTCCAGTGGCCTGCAGAGTCGCTACTCTAGGTCTCCACAGGTCTGACCACTGAGCTGGCTCCCGTGTTTCCTCACTCCATCACCCAAGGCCACATCACCCTACTGACAAATGAGTCCAATTAAAGTCAAGTTGAGAAAGCTCTGACCAAGATTCTTTCATGCATCAGATGCTTCCTTGTCGATGTTGCTATGGCTCTATTTAATAGTCAGCGGGGTCATTTCAAGACTTCCCACTTTTACCATCAATTTTTCATTTTAGTGAAGACATGGAATTTCATCTCTAGGGCCATACAAGATAACTCAAAGCCAACCTTGACCTTCAGGTGCAAATACTGCAGGACTATTATAGTGCCCCCACCTTTTGCTGTCTCCCATCGCTAAACTACCAACATAATGAGGTAATGCAATTTTACAAACACTTGAGCAAATATTAAATTTGAGACCATATGAACTCTCAAAATAAACTTTATTTCAACTGTTGTCTTATTTTTGGGGTGCTAGAGTAGAAAAATCATGGACTTTGGAGTCAAAGAGTATCCCTATTACTTATTAGCTACACAACTTCGCAGCTTCTTCATCTATAAACTGGACATAATTATGCGTATCTCTTGTGAGAATTAAGTAATATATTACGTATAAAAGTAATATATCATAGGTGCTTCCTGGACCCATTTCATGTTCCTAACTTAGTTTCTTTTCTCCACTTGCTTCTCACTTATGTTTTCTTGCTGTATTTTATGGACCTGAATGAGTCACCTTAAATTCTTTGGGAATAAAAAAAGACATGTAAACATACAACATAAAAATAGCAGACACTCCTCTGGGAAGCAGAAGTGGGCATTTACTGGGAAGGAACATGAGGCAACTTTCCGGGTAATGATATCTTGGTAAGTGTTTGGTTACACAGGTGTATGCATTTGTCAAAACTCAGCAAATGTGCAGTTAAAATTTAACTACAAATGTACAAAAATTACCTCAAAAGAAAAAACTATAAAACAAATAGTGACCTCTACTTAGTGATACACATGCTGAAGTACTGAGGGGGAATACGTAAAAAATATGATGAACAGATGGCTGGGCAGAGAGAGGGTTAGGAAGCACATGGAGTACAATGTTAATGGCCAAAACCTGGTAGTGGGCGTATTGCTGCTCATTGTAAAATTCTTTCAACTTTGCGACATGTTTAAATTTTTCATAATAAAATGTTGGAGAAGAATTTCATACAGAAAAAAATGAAAAGCACTCAGTACAGGTTAGTTCTCTCCCTGCACCCTCCCCCTATTACACACACTTGTTCATCTACCTGGAAATACCAGGCACATACCACAGCATTGCCTAGTACATGTTGCTTAACCTCAAGGCCACTGAATCTGTTTCCTCATCTACAGAATAGTAACTATGTGACTCATGGGATTTTTGTGAGGATTAAGATGATACACATATAACGCTTAGCCCAGTTCCTGCCACATAGCTGGTGTTTGATAAATGCTAGCAGCCATTTATGCCAGTATAGCATGCAGTACAGAGCAGGGACCTTATAGCACATTATTTCATTATTGAGTGGTAGGTAGAAGCCCTGGCTCCTAACTGAGTGCCCGGGGTTCAAATCCCAACTCCACCATTTTGTAGCTTTGGGCAAATTTCTTACCCTTTCTGTGCCTTAGTTTCCTCATCTGAAAAAAAAAGGATGATAAGTGTCTCTCACAATTATTTAACTGATGACAAACATGATAATACATATAAAGTACTTAGACAGTGGCTGACAAGGTATAAACAATTAATGTTAGCAAACTCACTATGCTATACGACAAGAGGATATCAAGATAAATTTGTTAAGCCCCCGACACCGGAAGGAGCTGATGATCTACCAGAGAAGAAAGCCCTGTCAACAGAAGCATCACAAACTGGAGTGTGGTGGGAGCCGTAGGAGACACACAACCATGGGCTTGGGGCACTGGAAAAACAGTCTGACAACAGTGACTGAGGAAGACTGAAGACGGCTTCCAGGGGTGGCATCTGATGATCCCGGACTTGAAAGCAGAGCAGGGGAAGAGAAAGCTTGATAATGTTAAAGTACATGGCACAGCCTACCAGAGCTTAGTAAAAGGTAGGTAGGGGTAGGTTGCAAGATTGTGGCTGGACAGGGATGGGGATAGGATGGTGGAAAGAAAGCTCTGCTGATACATGTAGACTTTATTCTGAAAAAATGATCGTTCATTCATATACTCCACTGGGGTAAATGCAGCTGAGTCTTCCAAACTAATTGTCAACCATTAACTTATCCTTGATTTTTCTGAGAAATAACAAATACTGCCCATCACTTATCCACTGCGCTCTCTCTCTCGCTCTCTCTCTATATATATATGCAATAACTAAAAACTCATAATCATAGCCATTTTACCACCTGAAGGCATAAATACGTATCTCTACTCAACAGGAAGGCCCAGAATCTCTGGGGGAAAGGGCCAGGGAAGAGCTTACTAACAGAGTCATAAAGTCAAGTCGGTTAGCATCACTTCAGTTGCTTCATTGCTGTGAGGTTCAACTTGGAATCTGACCCAAGAGATTGAATTCAGGAAGGGAAACATCCACACGGCAGCCGAGAAGAGCTGGCTCCCTTTGGATGCCCCCAGCTGGCCATGCAACCCCTGAGTTCACTGTGCTTGGTAAGCACATTTGTAATTGTCATGAGCACTGAGCAAAACCACTAAGCCTACCAAAATGTCTTCAACATCAGAGCCTGAAAGGAGTGGCAAGGGGAGAAACAGGTTTTATGATTTAAAGGCATCAAACACTGCTTCAAAATTATGTAAATTCAGCATATTAAGTACACATTGAAACACTTTTGCTTCACAGTTGGAAGGAAACTAACATGTATTGAGATTTAAAAATTTTTGGATTATATATAGGTAGGCTTTTACCTTGGTGTTAATCAAGCCTTTTTAGCAGAGACACCTTGGAGTGAGGTAGGTGGGCTGGCTGACTCGGGCTCAAAGGAACACCCCCTGGTCTGCGAGCTCCATGAGGGCAGGACCAATGACCTCTGCTCTACTCTCAGAGCCCAGTGCAGTGCCTGGCATTTAATGGGTGCTCACAAAAGAGTTGTTGACTGAGTAAGTAAATGGTCTGGTTCCCAGCTTTCTAGGTTCAGAAATACACTTTATTTTTAGTTCATTGAAATTAATTTTTTTAAATCTTCACCAGAGTACATTTTTTTTCATTGCTCTTAGAGAGGGAGGAAGGGAAGGAGGAAGAGAAGGAGGAAGGGAGAGAGAGAAACGTGATGTGAGAAAGAAGCATCAATTGGTTGTTTCCCGTATGCTCAGACTGGGGGTGTCAGTCTCACATGTGCCTGCATTGGGGGTTGAACCCACAACCTGGGTATGTTTCCTGACTGGGAATCAAACTTGCAACCTTTTGGTTATGGGACGATGCTCCAACCAACTGAGCCACACTGTCCAGGGCGAGATTAAATTTTTGTTGGGTGAGGTAGAACTGGCTTAATACCAACCCAACCCACTGGAGACGCACTAGATTTCTGCCCCCATTTTAGAGAGGGTAAAGCTTTCCAGGAGCCTGGCCGTTCCTGTCATTTAGCCAGCGCTGTCCTTCCTTAAGATCAGGGCATTTGTGTTTGGGAAGTAGAATCCCTGATCAGGTTGCCCCTAAGGAACACATTTAGAGCTTCTGAGATGGTTTTGCCATCCCTGTATGTAGCAAACCCAGCTCCGCAGCAACCAGAATGTGTGTCCCAGGCCAGTGTGGTCTCTCCCCTCCTGGGCACAGCAAGACACTCTGAGCTTCGCCCTCCAAACCCTCCTAGACTCCATGCAGACTCACATTTCCCAAGCAGCATTCTTCCTCTGAACATGTTATAAACCCTTAGCTCCCTAACGACTAAGAAGGGACTTTCATTTACATATGTCTGCAGAGGGCTGCTTGGGTCTGATCTTCTCTGCATGGATGCACCCCAATTTTCAAGCCATTTTGTCCTCAGCAGCAAACACTGTGGCAGTATCTTCAGCGAATTCCAAGGTACTAAATGCCATCTTTGGATCCATGATTCTGTAAAAGTCTGACTTAGGATTTTCTTTCTTTCTTTCTTTCTTCATTTAAGTGCAGTATCTTGCACTGATGAATTTTCTGCCCTTTTGGTCTCATCAAATTTTCAGAAAAATCTCCCATCAACCTAGCTTTTCACTAGTATACCCTTTAGAAAGGTCTAGGAAATTCAACACATGAAATGAGCAACACCGTGGAAGGTCATCATGAATATTCACCCCCTCAAAGAAGGAGACTTAACTCTAAGCTTTCCTTCCTGTTCTTAAGCCAGTTTCTACCCAGAACCAAATAGTTTCTCTAATACATGATGTCTTTTTACGTAACAAAAAAATGAGACAGAGAGAAAACAAAATGTTTGTGTGGGATCTTGTCAAAAGTTTCTTTCTAAGCAAATTTTAAATTTTGAGCTAATTTTAGACTAATAAAAAAGTTGCAAAAATAATACAGAGAGTTCCCATATACCCGTGACCCAGCCTCCCCTAATGTTGACTTCTTACGTAACTGCAGTACACGGAACAGAACTGAGATATTGGTACAATACTACTAACTAAGCCAATGAGCTTATTCACATTTCACCAGTTTTTTCTACTAATGTCTTTTTCTGTACAGTCATTGTTTAAATGACTGTACTTGGTCATTTCATCTTAGTATCCTGCAGTTTGTGACAGTTCTTCAGTCTTTCTTTGTCATTCATGTTCTTGACACTTTTAAGAGTATTACCCGATGATTTTGTTGAACGTCCTGGTTAGGGTGTGCCCGGTGTTTTCTCACGGTTACCCCAGGGTCGGGCATTGCCGGCACACTACCACGTAAAGATGCTGCCTTCTTATTGCTGCATCATCATGCTGCTCTGTCTCGTTACTAGTCATGTGGATCTTGACCACTTGGTTAAGGTGGTTTCTCCACCACAAAGTTACTGCTTTTCCTTTCCTTTATCGTTAATAAAGATGTTAAAGGAGTTTATTTGAAACCACGCAAATTCGATCAAGGGTTTCTTAAAGGACTACTGGCTCCCTCATTCACAAGCCTCTTCACTTTCCTTAAAAACTCTAAGAGATTAGGTGACATGATTTCCCCTTACTATTTCTTTCATGCAAGCTGTTAATTACTTTGTTCAATGAGTTTTATTTTTCTCCTGTTTATAAAAATATCTTCATGGTCAGCATATCTTCATGGTCAAAAACAATTGTGAGGAGCTTATAACCACACCTTTAGGGATTGGTACCTGGGCCTCTGGGAGGTTATTAGATCATGACAGTGGGGCCCTTATAGAAGGGACCCCAGGGCTCTCTCATCCCTCCCCACCAGATGGGGATACAGACAAAGGCCATGTGCAACCCAGAAGAAGGCCCTCACCAGAACCTAACCATGTTGGCACCCTGATTTCAACTCCCAACCACCAGAACTGTGAGAAATAAACATCTGTCGCTTATGAGCCACCCAGTCTACGGTATTTGGTTACAGTAGCTTGAACTAAGACAGTGCGATAGGCAGTCTGATGTAAATGTATTCCAGGCAGCCTCATCTCCTCTGTTTAACACTACTGGAGCCAGACACACAGGCTTCCTTAAATCCCAGCCTCACCACGGACTTCAGGCAGGTACTTAATTTTGTGTGCTGAGTGGTCAGCACCTGTTGTTTGCAGATGGGATGAGCAAAATTAAAAAAAAAAACATTTTTGAAAGAACTATTCAGTGAGGTAGGAATAAAAATTTTATGGCCTGTGTTTAAGAAAAGTCAACTGAATGCTGCCACGGGGAAGGTGAGGTCACACAATGGAAACCTGCAATGGCAGATGCCACATCGGGATCTAGGCTAAAATTGTTCATTGCTGAACTCCTTAAAAACGCCTTAAAAAATGCTGCCTGGTTCCCAGGATTTGTCTATTTCTAGTTTATCAAGGAAAGGTCCAACGGTCTACAAATGTATCCCTTATTTGTGTGGTCCGAACGACAATCTGGCAAAGGTCACCTCTCCTACTATCTTCCCCCCGAAGAACAGCAGCTAACGACGCATGCACCGGACTCTGTTCATACACCGCATTTCTCATGCAGCAGGTCATTCAACCCTCATCGCAACCCTGGCTAATGGGTATTACTATCACCTCCAGTTCACAGATGAAGACACTGAGGCACAAACAAGCTAAGCGACTTTCCCAAGGTCACTCAGCTAGTAGCTGGCAGACCTAGGATTTGAACCCAGGCCGCTCAGTTCCAGAGCGCATGCTCTTAGCATCACACTCTCCTGTCGTCAAGGAGTGCAAGAACAAATGATCATCTGGAGGAGACACAATTTGTGAATTAGAGTTCTGGAGGAAGCTGAATTGCACAGAGGGTTTAACTGACAGAAGAAAACCACTTCCAGCAAGGAAAAACCTGACAGGAGGGGCACCCAGTGTCTCACACCTGATGAGCAATCAAAGAAGGTCACTAAGACAGAGCCTGGAAACATACCAAAACAATGTGCTATAGGAAAGGAGGAAAAAAAAAGAACACCGAGTAAACAAGTTAAACAAGCAGATTATGTGAAAGGGAATCCAGCAGAGTTACTCTGATTTTTTTCTTCTTCTTAGTAACAGAAGTCCAGAGACAATATAATCTTGTATCTAAGAAAAAAAGGCTGAGCAAATAAGAATACTTCAAGCGGCCTTCTGTAAATAAACAAACTGATGCCACTGCCCCCGCCCCACACACACCAAGACCAGGTGCCCTTGTCATTCCTCCACCATCAAGCTGTCCCAAGAGCTTCAGTCAACAGCCGCTGCCCACACTCTCTCAGCTCCTCTAATTTCCGTGTGAGCTGCCTAGGCACACAGTGGGAACTGAGCATGCTATCAGTTCTCCAGCTGCCCGAAACAGTGGCTTGGCTCCTCCTTATCCACCTGGACCTCTGGGTGTTCGGCCACTGCTGGCCACTGCTGGCTACCGTCCCTTGCAGTAAGTCATCTCTTCTACACCACTCTGTTCTGCTTCTGCCTCACCTCTTCCCCTAGCATTTACATGCATCCAGGCCTGGTATGCAATCCCACTTACTAGCTTGGAACCTTGGAATCTCAGTTTCCTGGCTAAAAGGAGGGTAGTAATAATATCCATACACAGGGCTATTGAGAAGATAAAGTAAGCCATTTGAAAAAGCTCTCGCCACCCCATACTGGACACATATTCCAGTGCTCAGTACATTTCTATTTCCTACACATAAACACCGGTGTTTGCGAAGAGGCCATCCTGAGCCCTTTTACTTTCTGTCTACATGCTCTGCCCGGGGTCTGCAGAGGACTTCATATCTACTCTCATGGCTTCGACATCCTTCTTGGGGACAGTGCGTCTCACACCTTTACCTCCAGCCCCCAAGTCTCCCCTGTTTCTGGCCCTATTACTGACTGCTGCTAGATATGTTTTCCTAGATCTTTTGAAGGTTTCTTAAATTCACCAAATCCTAAAATAAACTCTTCTCTGTCTCTCTTCAAATCAGTTTCTGCCACCTCCTCCACATACTTTACCCCCCTCCATAATTTGGTCAATATTTCCACCATCTTTTATTACCTTCCCTAAAACAAACAAACAAACAAACAAACAACCCTCGGAGTCATCCTCAAATTCCCAATCTCACCTGAATCAAACACTAGAATTTTTACACTGCCTCAAAACGCCTCATCTTCCCTTCTCCATCACCGTTGCTACCACCTCGTTCAAGTCCTACCACCCCTCACCTGGATGACTGCCCCAGCCGCTTAACTGACTTCCTCCCCGCACTGCTTCACATGGCAGAGTCCGCTTCCTAAAATCGAAGTTGAGCGTGCCACTACCCTGCTGTAAAGCCTCTGTGGTGCAGCCCACAGGATACAGACTGAAACTTGTTGGCCAGGCATCCAGGGTGCTTGACCATCTGGCCCCAGCATCCCTTTGTCCAGTCTCATTTCCAGCCCCTTGGTAGCTTGAGACTTTGATGAACTTGGGCGATGAACTTGGGTACTTTCAGCCCTATCCATGATCTCACAAAGCCCTACAGGTGCAGTGGCACTCGGCTCTCTGGATGCCTTCGCTGACTCAACAAACATCACTCCCCCTTTCCCTGCTCGGTGTCTCCAGGACACCCGACACATCACACCTTTTGCCACTGTTGATCTGCACGCACGCATGCCACTTCCTCAACCAGAAAGGGGGCCCGAAGGCAGGAACAGACTGCCTTTATCTTTGTAGCTCCTGCACCTGACTCAGTGTTAGTGCAGCTCAGTAGGCCTCTGTGGTTGTTCACTAAATCAAGAATAGCAAAATGCTTATGAATAACAGGCTGCAGCTCAGAAGAATTAGCACATCTCATTGAACAAATGTAAAACGTAAAAGGAAATAGTAATGGGAGTAGATGTGGGATGGGAAGAGGGGATGCCAAAACGGAGAAATTGAGTTTCCTTGTATGAAAGGAAAGGGAAGTTCTGTTTTTGCTTTAACGATAGTAAATAAATATAGAAACAAATTTATTTGTTATTTTTAGCAATAAGAGAATTCAAAAGTTTGTTCACCTTTAAAATTTTTTAAGCTGAAAAGGAGGGAAGAAAACATTCCATATAACAGAAAAGAGACAAGAAATATAAAAATTAAGAAACAGATTATATACAGAAAACATAACCAAATGTACTATTAACCATAAATTAAAGATGACAAATTCACACATAAGTTATGGAATCTTCAAGGTTAGCCAAACAGAAGACAAAATCCAACACTATTCCGCTTGCAAGATACAAGGAAGTTAGAAAATGTACTAATATCTCTACACAAAAAAAATCTACAGCCTATGGGGGAAAAAAGAATAGAGAAAAATTTAAGTATTGGCAAAAAAATAAAAAATAGCCCTGGCTGGTGTGGCTCAGTGGATTGAGTGCCAGCCTGTGAACTAGCGGGTCACCGGTTCGGTTCCCACTCAGGGCACGTGCCTGGGCTGCGGGCCGGGTCCCAGGTGGAGAGCATGTGGGAGGCAACCACACATTGACATTTCTCTCCATCTCTTTCTCTCTCCCCTCCCACATTTCTAAAAATAAATAAAATCTTTAAAAATAAAAAAATAAATAATAAACATACAACTAAATAATCTTGAGAAACAACCAACCAAAACAACTCAGAGGAACCTTTTTTTACAAGGAAGGAATTAGATATTTTGAAAAGCAAAACCAAAATACTTTGGAAGGACCATAAGACACTGGCAGAAGTTGCTGCCTACGAGGCGGACATGACCTATGGACAAGAGACATCTCCGTCCAAGTGCTGTGAGATACGAAGCACGCACGAGGGTGTAACAGAGGCTGAGGAAGTACAGGATTACCTGCATACCTGCATGAGCTTATATGTGAGTTAAATTCCTAGAAATGCAATTGCTGAGTTAAATGGTATGTGCCTTGAAGAGTGAAAGGTTAATATGAAAAAGATCTTAAAGGCAAAAAAGAGAAAAGACACGATGTATAGAATAAATACAACATCATACCTGACAGGTAGGGGTGGAATGGGGAAAACGAGGTAAGGTGGAGCTAGGCAAGATAGCTCCGTGCTGCCAGGTACTGGGTAAAGACAGGGATATAACAGAAAAGGGGCTTTGGCCTTCCCATCAACTTTGGCCCCACACAGGAACCTGGTGGAGGAGGAGGGCGAGGGCGGGCGCTGTGTGGCTGTCCGGGGAGGAGATCCGAGACAGGTGTCAACGTAATGATGAGCATTAGAAAATGTGTGTGCAAGTTCACTTGCAAATAAACTTGTCTTATGCCATTTTTAGTTTGGAGGACTGATATACAAGAGCACTAAATAGTTTTTACTCAGCTTGATGGCTCAGTTAAAGAAAGAGCTAGCTGCAATACACCATACATCCTACAGTAAACCCCGCTGTAATCCACCATCAGGCGGGAAGTTCCAGAGCTACAGTTTCCCTTGGGCTGATGGCCCCAGGCTTGTGGAAAAGGAGCGATGTTGCCATGTCTAAGTGAGAACGCTGTGCACAGAACTTCCAGCATGACTGGCACCAATGACTCTGACTCAATTTCCTCTGCTTTTTTCCCAAAATTTCTACTCAGCATACTGAAAAAGGGCTCTTGACTTTATAATGAAAAGTAAGGTAGTAGATTTCCTTTACTTAAAAAATGTTGATGACAACAACAACCAAAACCCCCAAGATCTAAGTTTATAAATGGCTGAATAACAGAATAAATTGAGTTCCCAACTAAAATAAGTAATAATAAAACTTTACTAGGACACATCTATTTCATCAAGTGAAGGCACTGAAAAGTGTCTCCTGTTTCTGAGGGCAGCACTGCCCATCTTGCAGAATGTAGCTTGGAAACCTGGTACCCAAAGTACTGCTCTGGATTTTTAAGGCAGTCATTTAATAAAGCAGAAGTGTTAAGTTCTTCGTTCAAACAAAAAGTTGTCCTTGGACTAAACCTGCACGTCACAGAGACACAACACATGCCTCTGCTTATAGTACCCAGTGGTCAACCTAAGATACCACCACAGGTCCCTAGATGACCTAAGAAGTAACATAAATTCCATGTTCAATACAGATTTTTTAGATTAACTTTAAAAAGAATCATGGGATCAAAGAGCTCAGCAATAAAAACTGAAGGGGAAAATTAAAAACAGTTTAATGACAATACAAGGACTAAATTATAACAATTATGGTAATTGTTATAGCAAGAAACTTGCTAATAAAATTCAGGAGCATGCTATTTACCTGGGAAACATACTTTATTCTTACTTCATCAGTTTCTCCAGTTTGTCTCTTCACTTTATGCAGCCCGTGTACATCTTTACAGGTTCACTTGTTGTTGCTTCTGCAGTTGTAATTCAGTCCTATAAAAGAAGCAGCACATCATCGCTTCATGAGAAACAAGATAAAGTATATTCTAGGAAGCTGAGTTATCCAATCTCATCGGTCTCCTTTCCTAATTCGTTTTCACCAGAACTATACACACACAGAACAGCCACTGTGGTGGGGAGGGTCAAAAGAGGTATTAGAATACAAGCCAACCATTTTAAACTATTTAAAATGCTAGTAGAAAATGAAAAATATAAATGCAAGAAAGGCAAACTCAATTGTTTCTGATAATAGATCAGAACAAGATGATTCATTAAAAGCTGCCATTTTAACATTCTTTTGACCAATGAGTTTCCATTTCTCCCTCCTAGCTGAGTTTGGGATGGCTTAGCAAAAATGACAAAATCAACTGGCCTGTGGCCTTACAGCTTCAAGGATGCACACCATCAAGGACGTACTATTTTCTGACGCTCTTCCATTCAAAGCCCTGGGGTTTTGCTGCCATGGAATCTAGAGGTACCAAAATGGTCTAAGCTGTGAGTTCCAGCCCCAATACTATGTTATCTTCATCTTTGTTTCTGACCAGTACCCCAGTGTCATCCCTTTCTGCCCATTGCCAATGACACACAGTAACTCTTGGTGAAAAAATTAGACAATCACTATGTCTTCAACAAACCACCAGAGATGCTTCATGCGATCTTAAACTTCTTTCCTTCCCAAAGCATTTTCTTTGGTTGAGACGTCCATTAGCAGTAAAATAGCCCTAAAGAGAGTATGCCAGAGGGTCTCAGAACTTCAAACAGAACAGTGCATCAGTGCACTAGAGGGCTGGGACTACGGGAACGTAAATGAGTTTGCCCCTCAAAAAGCACCCCTCACCAAAGTAGCTCCTGTTTATTTTTCACTGTCATTGCTATGTCTTTAACATACACAGAGCCAGTTTAACTCTGTGTCAGGCACTGTTCTTAGAGCTTTAACCACATCAACTAATTCCATCTTTATAACAACTCTGTGAGGTGGATTCTAGTATTCAGTTGCCCAGATGGGGAAACTAAGGCACAGAAAGATTAAGTAAATTGGGCAAGAAAGGCACTAATCACTGTTCATAGGCAGAGGTTCCTGGGCGACGTAATCTCACGTGAGTCTCATCCACCTATTTCACTTCTTTCTACTGCTGTCGTGGTATAGTAGCTCAATGTCTGGTTAAATTAGCTCTTTTTGGATTAATACTTTATTGAAAAACTTAACTTTTTAAAAAAATTTTTATTTATTTTTTAGAGAGGGGAAGGGAGAGAGAAAGAGAGGAAGAGAAACATCAATGTGTGGTTGTCTCTCATGCGCTCCCCCACTGGGGACCTGGCCCACAACCCAGGCATGTGCCCTGACTGGGAATCGAACCAGCGACTCTTTGTTTCACAGACCAGTGCTCAACCATTGAGCCACACCAGCCAGGGCGAAAAACTTAACTTTTAATTCTCCATGACTTAAAGACTGGGCTTTTCTTATTTTAAAAAATTATCCAGTGCACATCACAAAAAGGAAATCTTAATTTTATGGAAGTCAGAAGCAATAATTATTTTAAGCTGAATACTCACATTCACCCACTACTTCAGCTTATTAGATTTATTCCAGATAGTTTGCTATGCTTACCAGATTCCTTCTAACTGTAAAATCACAAAGCTCTGACTCAACAAGGCACTGATTCTTTCACTCTCTAGTTCTGTTGACTGGGACATGATGCTAATGATGCCAAAAGCTGTGGGTTCGATCTACCACAAACCAGTTAGCTTTGTTTGCTTTATGTCTGCAAACTCTTAGCCTGAGTGGCATATTTTGGAACATAACAGGAATCAGGTGGGAGTGTGCAAGACAACTGGCACAAATACATCTGCTGGAGAAACAAGTCCACGTAAAACAGGGGGAGAAGCAGGGCTGTGGGGCAGACGCATCAGCTTCAGTCAAAAAGACAAGCTTCATTATCAATGGCAAAGCATCTCCACCTTTCTCAGTAAGAAGTGCTTCTCAATCTCAGGCTTTTTGCCAGAACCTAACCTAAAGTCTCTTCTTCAAAAAACAAAACGAGTGTAAGATAAAAATAAGAAACTAAGGTTTTTAGTTTTTGCATAAGCTCTGCTTGATTGATCTATAACAGAAATTTCTTATTCCTGACATCAATTCCACTGACAATAAAAAGCACTTGTGACGGTTTTAGATGGTGTCACAAAAATCTCCAGCAGTGCAGAACAGCAAACTATCAGAAAAATCTTACCGCAACTCCACATGTATAGCCTAGATTCTTTTTAAAAATTACTCTTAATTTTTATAAAACCAGAAGCTGTTCCATCTCTAAATAATATAAAGTTATTTTAAATGTGCTTTCCCAAAGTAAATAAAGAAATCAACCAATATCAGACTAGGTTCCATTTTAAAACCTAGGGCTCATTCAAGATAGAAGTTTTACCAGCTTCTAAATAAAACTGAAAAAGCAAAACCATATGCCTTAATTGTTATATTAAAAAGAAACCCACTTGGGATAATCCATCTTCAAGTTTTCCTGCCCACAGTGGAAAGAACTTTCCCAACGTACTAATGCTATAAAGCATGTGGGTTCCAACAGTCACAAGGTAACTATGACAGCAAAGCCACTTATCTATGAGATCACAAAAACCATATGATGTAATTTTTTAAAAATTGAGGTGAAATTGACCTAACATAAAATTAACAATTTTGAAGTATACAATTCAGTGGCATTCACAATGTTGTAACACTGTCACCTCTACCTAGTTCCAAAGCGTTTTCAGTCGTCCCAAAATGGAACCTGGAACTCATGAAGCGGTCACTACCATTCCCCTGCTCCAGCCCCGCCAGTGACTGATGCTTGATTGTGTCTGTGATTTACCTTCCTGGACATTTCATATAAATGTAGTCATACAATATGTGACCTTTTGTGTCTGCCTTCTTTTACTTAGCATGACGTTTTGAGGTTCTTCTACATTGTCAGTGCTTATTCCTTTTTATGGCTGAAAAATCTCCCCTTTTATGGATATACCACATTTTGTTCATATTCATCCATTGATAGACCTCTGGGTGGTTTCTATCTTTTGGCAACTGTGAATAGTGCTACTATGAACATCTGTGTACAAGTATTTGTTTAAATACCTGTCCTCAATTATTTTGGGTATGTACCTAGAAGTAGAATTGCTGCATCATATGGTGATTCTATATTTAACTTTTTGAAAAATTGCCAAACTTTTCTACAGTGGCTACACCAGTTTACTCTCTCTCCAGCAAAAATATGAGAGTTCTGATTTTTTGTGCACCCTTACCACCACTTATTTTCTGTTTGTTTGGGGTTTAAAAAACTATAGTCACCATTATGAGTGTGAAGAGGTACCTATCACATTGTGATTCTAAATTGCATTTACTTAATGACCAATGATGCTGACCATCTTTTCATATATTTGTTGCCCATATTTCAACTGAATTGTTTGTTTTCTGAATGCTGAGTTGTAAGACTTTATAAAAAATATATTAGGCATACTAGGTCCTTATCAGATTTGAAAATCATTTTCTTTCATTCTGTAGACTGTCTTTCCATTTTCTTAATAGTTTCCTTTGCTGCGCAAAAGTTTTAAACTTTGATAAAGTCCAGGTTACCTATTTTTCCTTTAGTTGCTTATGCTTTTGATGTTGTTTCTAAGCATCCACTAACAAAACTTAGGGCATGAATATTTAGCCTTTTGTTTTCTTCTAAGAGTTTTGGCTCTTACACTTGGGTCTTTGATCCATTTTGAGTTCATTTTAGTATATGGTGTGAGGTTAGGATCCAACTTCCTTTTGCATGTGGATATCCCGTTGTCCTAGCACCATGTGTTGAAGAAATTCTCCCCCCATTGAGTGGTCTTCGTGTCCTTGTCAAACACCGATTGACTACAGATGTGTGGGTTTATTTCTGGGTTCTCTGTTCCACTCTATCGGTCCATATGCCTACCCTTATGCCAGTACCACACTGTTTCAATTCCTGTAGATTTTTAAAATTGGGAAACACGAGTCCTCCAGCTTTATCCTTCTTTTTCAAGATCATTTTGACTATTCAGAGTCCTGTGCAACTCCACATGAATTTTAAGATCAACTTTTTCATTTTTGCAGGAAAGGCTGCCAGGATTTTTGTGGAGATTGGGTTTCCCTGGTTCATAGTTTATTTTCACGATCTTGTGTTCCTACTAGAGGAACTGATACTCCTGAGTCTCATATGTTCACTGATAAGAGTAAGCTGTTTAACAGACTTTGTAGAATGGTATCACGAATTCTCTCTGCTATAGTTCAAATCCCCAAAATTGATTATGAAACATGAGCTCCTTTACCAAAGACTGCGCTCGAACACACTTGCTACAGCGTAAATCGTCAACTGTGATTGGGAAGGCTGGGGGAAAGGCTTGAAAAGTCTTTTCTCTATAAATTTCTTTTTGCTAAAGTCTATAAGAGAACAATTGTTTGAAGTTATAAATGTAACTGGGGCTGAACACAATCTGTTCTTTGCTCTCACATCAAAAGTAGAAGTGAAGACAACATAGTAACCGAGGAAAAATAACTGTGGCTTTTTCTAAGACTAGCAATTTCAAGGAAATTATATACTCCCCCAAACTAAAAGTCATCCTAAAACCAATAGATTATTAGTCTGAGGGGCAGGGATTGCTTCACTTCCTATGTTTGGTGTCAACTTTTCAAAGCTTCAGTTTGTATCTCTTCTCAATACAGGGCACATAGGACTCACAGTCCAAAGTGATCCAGTATCAAAAAGGGTTTTAAGAATCAATCAAATCACTTTTAAATAATTTTAATCAGAAAATACCATCTGGTGTTGAAATAAACAACTCACAACCAAATCATGGGAAAGGGAAATCTAATTCCATGTATTTTGTCATCTGTAATGAAACTAAAGGCAATACAAATATCTTCTGGAAGGTGCTCAGGGTCAGTGCCTTGGCAGGAAATGTTACCTAGGTTTTGTTCTTACCAGAAAGTTTAAGTTGAAGAGAGCAAGAAAAAAGGAGGCAAGGGAAGTAAATTGAGAAGTGGGGGCCAGAAGGTGAGAAGGTGAGAAGCGGATGCAGCGAGGTAACGAACAGCAGTGCAGGCTGGGGGAAGGCTGGCCCAGGGTGTACACGGAGTGGGCTGCTTGTTAGCTGAGTCTGCCTCCGAGCGCAGAAAGACCCTTTCAGTTCAGTTACCAGCAAAGCTGGTCAGCATAACACCAGTGGTAGACTCACTCTTGGCATGAATTTTGCCATAAATTTGAGAACTGCATAGCCTTTATAGCATGGCAGGTGGAGAGAGTACCCTCTCCTTTGATCCTGCCACTGACTGATGAGGACCCTGCCTTCAGGGCCCACACAATTTCCCTTCTTCTAAGAGTGTTTTCAACATACTAACTGAACAACTATACTTCTTCTCCCTCCATACTTCGTCAGCTCTGTTTGCACTCAGTTAACTTGACTCTGTGTCCAGATTCAGGCGACAGGTGGGATAACGGGGCAGTGCCCGAGGAAGTGGGATGAAGGCCCTATTCTCCTTGGCTGGTGGTAGCACAAAGGGCAATGCAATGTACAAGGAGTGAGATGTGGGGGGCGGGGGGACATGCTGTGCCCTATTCTGTCACAGAGAGACACATCCTGGGCCTCTTGAACCCAGAACTCACAGTTCCTGCCCTTGGGTAATACACTGAATATCTGAATGTATGACAACCACTTACGTCTAGGGAGAGTTCTTTTCCAGTTACCAAACCATCTGCCCCAAGAGGCCATGTTTTCTATGTAGCTCATCCTGGAAGAGCAGTGAGGGGCTGCATTGCAAATGCTTCCTGTCCCCTGCCACTCCTTACCCCAACAGCCCCACAGAAATGAGCCCAGACGGGCACTCAGTGACACTTGCTGCAGGGCCAGCTGGGGTGAGGAAGCACCCCCACACCACTCTGCTGTTTCTCTTTCTGTAAAAGGAGCTCTCGGCTCATTTGCAGGCCTGCCACTCCGTGCCCAGGAGCTGAACTCCTGAGGCGTCTGTCCTGGATTTGGCGGAGGCACTTTAGTTCTGTTCTCTGCTCTCTAGTTTTGTGGTGGTCTTGGATACAAGCTCTTGGAAACGAGCCCTTCACTGTCCGGCAAATGCCTGATTTGTAAGCGCTGCTACACAGGAAAAGAGAAGCAGGGGGGCATGCTGGGATTTATGACACAGCTACAAACCAACCATCCCTGATTTTAAACTGGTCCAAACCCGGGCACATCCCACATGTCTGCCATCATGAGAATGGATAAACAAATGGTGGTATTCATACAATGGAATACCACTCAGCAATTAAAAAGAAAGAGTAAGTTTCTGATATACACAATGTTGATGAATCTCAAAATCATGTTGAGCAAAAGAAGCTACACAGAAAAGAATATATTATATGATTCTGTTCATATAACATTCTAGAAAAATATCAAAATTAATCTAATCTATGGTGGTAAAAATCAGATTATCTTTAGGTGGTGTTAACATGGGTATAAATGTTTGTTAAAACTTACTGAACTATACATTTAAAAGCTGTACATTTTTCTGTATATAAATTATATCTCAATTTTTAGAAATAAAGTTTAAAGTCTTTGTAAAAGTGGCAAAAAGACAGTTTTCCATCATGTTGCACCTATGTGTCCAACATTTTGAGAAAGGAGCAAGATATTTGAAGTACTCAAATATATTTCTTTTTTTAAAGACTTTATTTATTTATTTTTAGAGAGAGGGAAAGGGAGGGAGAAAGAGAAGGAGAGAACCATCATTGTGTGATGGAAGCATTGATTGGCTGCCTCTCTCACACCCCCACCTGGGGACCTGGCCCCCCAGGCACGTGCCCTGACAGGGAATGGAACCAGTGACCTTTTGGTTCCCAGGGCGACACCCACTCCACTGAGCCACACCAGCCACACCAACCAGGGCTCAAACATACTTCTTTAGACAAAGCAAAGATAAATCTCTTTAAAATAGTATAGAAATTTATATCAATGTATTCATTCAATTTTTAAGACTGAATTACACAAAGAATTCTCTTAGATTTCTCCTACTCTAACATCTAAGTTAAAATATTTTAAGCATGTTTTAAGAGCAGAAAAGCATAGTATAGAGGTTGGGAAAAGTAACTTGATTTTTTTTTTAACGTATGAAAAAAATTTCCCATGATTTTAAGAGCAATACACATTCACTGAAGGAAAACTGGAAAATGCAGAAGAGTAGGTAAACTATAGGGGGATAAGACTGACATAATCTAAATCATAAGCATAAAGAAGAAAATTAAAAGCACCTGAAAAATACCCACTATCTAGAGATAAGCACAGTCAACATTTTGATACACACACAATTTTAACTAAATTGGGACCATAGTGTATGTAGTTATGTTTTTCACATATATATGTAACATTTTCTGTGTCACTGAGCATTCTTTGAATTTTTTATTACTGATGTTAAATATTTTCATGTAATTGTTGGCCATTCTTATTTCTCAGTGAGACAACTTGGCAATTAAAAAATAATATTGATTTATGGTATTTCCTCATTATAATACACTTACTCCAGAAATGTAGAAAATACAGAAGAATATAAGATTATAGAGGGAAAACTCACATAATCCAATTTATAAAAATAATCGCTGCTATTAAATTTTACTTTTCTTTGAATATACATTTTTCTTATAGAATTGGTATTCTGGATAAATCTGTTTTGGAATACGTCTTTTTCCACCTACCATCATTAAAAGCTACATGAGCATTTTCCCTTTGTTATTAAAGTCTCTTAAACATTTATTTTTGTTAGTTTCATTTTGCTTGTGGAATTGTGTTAGCCACATAAATGTCCCATAATTTCACAATTAGTGTCAGGCACTTGAGCATGTTCATTTTGTTTTTGTTTTTATTTACTTTATAATGTGGAGGTAAACATCTCTGTATATAAATCACTGCTTAACCTATGATTACTTCCTTGGGATTGGCTGCCAGTTTGTGAATCCCTAGGTCAAAGAATATGAACATTTTTAAGGCCCATATTGCCCGGCTGCATTGAGAGTTACATCAATCTGCAATCTACAAGCAGCATATAAGAGTGTCTGTGCTTCCCCCTTTCTAGCCTTAAAGGCTCTTTCTCTGTCTCTCACACACACACATACTCCCCATCCCGTACTACATCGCCCACCATAACTCCCCCAAACACACACTCCTAATTTGATTTGTGAAAATGGTATCTAACAACTTTAAATGCATTTTTCACGAATGGAATGAAATAGTTTTTCATTTGATTTAACCACTTCTATGAAGGGTCTGCTAAATTCCTTGGCTATCTGACACTTATCAGAGGTAGCGAAAAAGTGTTTGGGGACTTCTGGTTTAGGACAAATGATGGAGCATTAGAATGTAGTTCTCCCTTTTCTTGAATATGACAAATATAAAAGACTAATTACTTATTATAACAGTAAAAATATATATTGTAAAAACATAACAGTAAGAATAAATTCACAATATTACAAGATCAACAGGAAATATGCCATCGGGAGAATGGTGAGGAATTCTGGGCAAAAACAAACAAAAAGCCATCAGAACTGAACTATATGGCAGTCGCAAGAGGAACCTTCAACTTGAACCAAGCAAAAGAAAAGACTTCTAAAACTGTGAGTGTGTCCAAGAGATCCTTGGGGGAAATACATCCAAATTCAGAGACAGTGGGAACTGGATATGGAGGAGGGCCAGGGACTGCCAGGAGGATAATACGGTCTGTCTCCCCCAATGTTCTGAGAAAGCTGAGCTGTGAGAACAGCTCTCTATGATACAGTGGGGGATCAGCAACAAGGGACCACCCCATAAGAGCCCAGACTAGAGGACAAAGAAACGGCAGCACACGTGACAAGGCACACGCCCACCCAGAACCCTGGAGGGATATCCTGACCTCTCAGCAGGACCAGCGACCCTGTACTCTGGAAAAATAATGCCCACTTATGCTGAGGGAACCCACTGCATTACCACTCTGATCCCATAACCAAGGTTCTCAGCAGGTTGCATGCGCATCAGAATCACCTGGAGAGATTTTGAAAAATACCAGTTGATATACAAATGGCCAAGAAGTCCAGGAAAAGATGCTCAACAGCACTAATCATCAGGGTAATGCAAATCAAAACCACAATGAAATATCACCTCACACCTGTAAGAATGGCTATTATCAAAAACAACAACAACAACAAATAACAACTGGCAAGGATGTGGAGAAAAGGTAACCCTTGTGCATTATTGGTGGGAGTGTAAATTGGTGCAGCCACTATGGAAAGCAGTATGGAAAGCAAAAATTAAAAATAGAACTACCATGTGATCCAGCAATTCCATTTCTGTGTATTTATCCTAAGAAAATGAAAACACTAACTCAAAAAGATATACATACCACCCTGTTCATTACAGCATTACTTAAAATAACCAAAATATGGAGACAATCTAAGTGTCCATTGATGGGTGAACAGATAAAGAAAATGTGGTCTGCGATGGAATATTACTCAGCCATAAAAAAGAATGAAATCTTTCCATTTGCAACAACATGGATGGACCTCAGAGGCATTAAGAAATGAAACTCTCCCTAGCCAGATGACTCAGTTGGTTGGAAACATCATCCCATACACCAAAAGACTGCAAGTTCAATCCCCAGTCAGGGCACACTCTTAGGCTGAGGGTATGATCCCTGGTCTGGGCGCATGTGGGAGGCAACCAATCCATGTTTCTGTCTCACATCAGTGTTTCTTTCTCAGATCAATGTCTGTCTGTCTGTTCTTCTCCTCCCCTCCCTTCCCCTCTGCTCCTCACCTCTCTTCTCTCACTCATCTCTCTCTAAAATCAATAAATATACACTGTATTATGGGGCGAGGATTTTAAAAAAGAAGAAGAAAAAACTTCAATGTGGGATACAGGAAGCGGTGTTGATCAAAGAAATTAGTAAAACTTACAGTTAAATCTTGACAGTGCAATGCAACTGCTAATAAGAATTCTTGAAAGAAAACAGGCATAGAAATACGGAAAATTAATCAGAACCTTTGAGAAAAGTCAGAGAACCAAAGGGTATGCTGCCAACACCAAGGGCAATCACATAATTGCTCTTCTCATCAGACAGAATTAGGCTTTCAATGTCGCTAACGAGGTCCGCCTCTAAATGATGGCCACACATCAACTCTAGAAGTCTAGGTCCATTACATAAAGTAAAACCGGGCAAACAGCAACCTAACAAAATGTCTCACGGCTGCTTCTCACTAACATTCCCTGAAGATAATTATTTTGATCAGCTAGAGAGTGGTACAGGTAGTAACATTCAAAACCAAGTGCACCGCTGAAGATACTTCACAATTCTTTGGATGTCCTATTTGTGTGTGTATATGTGCATGTGCTCACACATGCACGAGCACACACACGATTCACATGCCAATGACTTTCTGCACTCTGGAAATGAGGTCTCCCACTCTCACCTGCACCTGTACAGCCACTGTACGGCTTGCAAAAGCCCATAATCTGGAGCTTCAGCTGCCCACTAACTATGCCGTTGAATGACTTCCTATAAAAAGCACGGTCACCCACCACTAAGGGCGAAGGCGAGCACATCCCCCTGGAGAGGCAGTCGGTGAGCACCAGCACAACTCATCCGTGGGCACTGAGAGTCAAGGACGAACGTGAAGAATAGCATTCTCCAGTCTCCAACCCAGACCATTAGGAGCACCGTTTCTCTTAGAAAAACACTACGTGGGAAGTCATAGAAAATGAAGTCTTGGGTGGGAGAAGGGTGAGGAGAGTACAGCACAAGCTGTACTCAATACTTGCATATATTTGGGCTGTTAATAAGTATATATACATGTTTGTATATTACTTACATAATTTTAAAAAGGTGATCTCACAAAAACCTCCACTTCTCAAACCTTTGTAACAGAAAAGAGTTCCCCCAAAGTAATGAGAAAATTGTACTTGCTTCATAATGTTACAATGACCAAATAAAGAATGCTTTTTACATAATTACTTAAAAAGGAAGACAGCTGTTGATCAAGTGAATGAATTCATAACATGCACTTGGTACTAACACGGCACCAAGACGCGGGCCACCCGAGACTCTCCTGCTCTCAGACAGCTCCGTTCCCATGCTCGCTTCCTCGGCTCCGATCCTTCAAAACCCACCTTACATGCCAACAACGCCCACAGCCGGCTTTCTCTGGACCACAGAGCCAGCTGCCCACACGACATGGGCTCTTGAATGGCCCACTGCCTCCCAAGCTCAGCTTGTCCCCAACCAGAATCATCATCTCCCTCAGACCTGACTCATTTTCTTTCTTTCCTGTTTGACTGCAACTTGAGAGTCACTCACTCACGAACTTGAAATCTTCACCACGGTAGTAACTTTGTGCTCAGCTACATCCCTGTTGCCCAGAACAGTGACTGGCACACAACAGACACTTATCAAATATTTGCTAAGTAAATACATGGTTAGAATTGTGTGCTCTAAGTAACTACACATTTAGAAGACTAAAAAGAATTTGGAATATTTACCCAACCAACGCCAAATTTTACCAGAAGGGCAACAGACTGAAGGTCCATAGGCAGAAAAACTGGACTGAAGACGAGTCTTAGTTGACCAGAATGACATTTTGACAGAAAAAAAACAAACGGTACTTACAGACAGGGCCCAAAAGTTTCCCATAGTTAATGACCACTCCTGTCTTACAGCAGACAAATTCCACCTTTATATTAACATGCACATGACCACGGCCTTTAGTTAGACATTCTCCACCACCACAGGTGCTGGGCACAGGCTGGGGGCATTTTTGCACTGGAAGGACAACTATCCTGAATTATCTTTCAAGCCTCTTTGAATTTCAGCACTCTGTAATTTTATTTAGTTAACTGTATGTACTTCACAATTATTTAATATTAAGGTATTAAGTTGAATGCATACAAACATTTGCAAAGTTTTAAAAGGAAATCAACACACTTTTTAGACCTGCTAACTGATAAACCTAACAAATACTGCTGAATATACAACCATTTCCAATAATCACTAGGTATCTGGTGAATGATAACTTAGTTTCAATTGTATGGTACAGTGTAACTGTGCTTCCTATTTCAAGTTCATAAATGACTCCAAAGTCAAACAGAAAGAAAATAAAAGAGATCCTTGTTTTACTCCAAACTGGAATTTAAAGGGCTGGTTACATCATTGAACTGGGTGCAGACTGGTGTCTCCCTCGGTACACCTCATGTTATTCATAAAGAAGGCATCTGTCTTCCTTTGGGTCAGATATCAAGGATGTGGTCTTGTACCAATACAAGTACTGGATATAACTGTAAAACATTCCCAACTTGCATTTTTTTCTTTCAGCAGTTTGGACAATGTTACTTAGTGTGTCACATATTTGACACAATCCACAGGGCTGATGAAAGCTTTTTGCCCCCTAGATAACAAATGCCACCGGGAAATGACCTTTCCTTGTCCACTGCTACATTCCTAGTGCCTAATAGTATGTCTGACAAATAGCAGGTGGTCGATAAAAGTCTGTTGAATAAACAACTAAGTTTAATGATGTACATGTTCACCTTTATCCCAGTTGTAATTTTATCAAAAACACACCTATAGCCCTGGCTGGTGTGGCTCAGTGGACTGAGTACCGGCCTAAGAACCAAAGAGTCACTGATTCGATTCCCAATCAGGGCACATGCCTGGGCTGTGGGCCAGGTCCTCGGTAGGGGGCGCACAGCAGGCAACCACACATTGATGCTTCTCTCCCTCTTTCTCCCTCCCTTCCCCTCTCTCTAAAAATAAATAAATAAATAAATAAATAAATTTTAAAGAACACCTATAGACTATAAACTAGTAATAAGAAGTCCAAACACATTTTGAGCAAAAGCAACAATGGAATAAAAGCACTTTAAGAGGGCCAGTTTGAAAGGAGGGCACTCATATGTTTGACAAAGTTCTGTTATGGTTGTTGGAAAATCTGTGAACTCTGTCATCACAATTCTGTTATTAAGCTACTAAAACTCCACAGCCTTCCTTTAAAAAGACTAAGTCTAAAAAGAAGTTATGGATAAATAACAGTTTGCTTTACTGGATGATGATTATGTACTAGGTACTGTGTTTGGCACCTGACATTTATTTCATGTAATTTTCACAAATACCCTACGAAGCAAATGTTTGTTATCTCTATGTTGTTGGTGAGGAATGAGACACAGAGAGGCGGGGGATCCTGTCCTAGGTCACACAGCGACATACTGAGAGGAATCAGACTCAGAGAGGCGGGGGATCCTGTCCTAGGTCACACAGTGACAAGGCAGGGATTTCAACCCAGACTGTTGCTCTTAACTACTTAGCTACGCTGGCAAAGCCGAAGTTGCTCTGCTCATAGTATCACCAGCATAGCTGTGAGTTCTAAATGAGCATGTAAAAAAGTAGTTACAGGCACTCAGTAAATATTAGCTATCTCCCTTCCTGTGTCTTCTCTCCCACTTTCTTCATCTACGGGCCTCCTGTCCCAGCTCCCTGGACAACGCTCCCAAAATTGTAATTTGGGAAAATAAGCAGTGACCCAATAATTTGCTTCCTCCCTGCCCATGAGTTTAGAGAGTTTTAGATATTCTGAACAATTTGTGGTATTGTGATGCAGGCCACTGAAAAGCAATTAAACATAACACTCATAATCGGGGAAGTTAAGTACACTGCCCCAGGCCACTGGGTTAAGTAAGTGGTGGAGCAGAGGTCTGAACCCAGGCCTTTGTTCCCCCGTGCAGTGCCCCCTTTCACCACTGAAAGGGGGGCGACATAACCTCAAGGCGGGTTACCCCCACGGAAAAGGAAGATCAGAGAAGAGAATTCACAGGAAACTTGAAGACTGCGTAGAGATCCATGAGAGGTGCTGCCAGGGACGGGCAGACCCAGAGTAACACAAATGGCTTCTGGGAAGTCCGGCCACAGCAGGCTCTGTAAGTAGGTCCTGCGCTAAACCAGCTTAGTACAGGTTTGGGAAGGCGGACCGACCAGTATTTAAAATACGTTCTCTTCTAACCAAAAATGCAGTAAGTATGACAGAAATGACTGTATGTTCTTAACAACTTAGCGAGCACAGAACACAAGTACTACAAGAAAGCTGTGGTTATGTAAAAACAATAAAAGATGGATTAAAATATATATATTCTAAGCCTATAATTTCTATATGGACCAATTAGAACTAAAACATGAACTTGTTAAACAGACATGTCGAGCAATCAGGAAAATTTTAATACTGAATATTAGATGATATTATACTACTTATTGCTTTTTTTAGATGTATTAATGGAACTGTAGTTATGGGAGTTTTCTTTAAGTTCCATTATTCAATCATCGTTAACACATCCAAGTCATTCCTTTCTATCTGAATTGGGTATGGGCATTATTAGTCACTGAAACTAAAACAGCCTTACCATTTTCAATGTCAAGGCTTAATTTTTGCCACTGTTGCATTTCTCCTCTGATTGGGATTTCCGAGTTTAATGTCTAGTTAAGGATTCAATTTTGTGACATATTTGTAAAACACAGTCTGTAATATCTAGGAGTTAGAATTTTCTAAACACATTAATGAACAAGGATGAAGTATTCAACTCACTGAGATTAATAATATTTGGTCTGGGTTTTTTTAACACAAATTGTGTTGTATATGTTTGAAATGAAAACGTATATACGGTATATTTGCCTAATTAAACTGCAGACATACCTGGTGAAGGCCAGAGGGAAGGAGATGGATGGAGGCTGGCAGGTGGGGCAGGTGGGGGGGAAGGTTGGGGTGGGGAGGGTTATGGGCACATCTGTATTAGTGTCAACAATAAAAATAAAGAAAAAAATAATAAAGTCAGCATAGTACATGGCTCTTGAAAAAATTGCAGACACACCGTAAAAGCTTCAGTTATGTACCAGAATAAGTTCAGAATATTCAGTAAAGTATAAATTGCAGATCAACACTGAATTCACCCAGAAAAGTCCACTGTGTAGTGCTGGCAATATCCTGTTTCTTGATCTGTGTGCTGGTCATATAGGTCCATCCAGTTGGTAAGAATTCACCAGCCTCTACACTTAACGTTCATTGTTCTCCCCCAGTCTAGTCTCCTTCCATCACCACGTAACCTCCCTTCACCCTCTTCTCCCTCCCCAGCCCCCTTGCCCTCTGGTCATCACCGTGCTATTGCCTGTGTCTATGACATTGTTTTATTTTTTCTTTAACCCCTTCACCTTTTCGTTTCTCCTTATGTATACTGTAATTCAATAAAAAATTAAAATATTTCTGTTAAGTTACATACTGAAGTATTACAGGTGAAATGATAGGATGTCTGAAATGTTTGCTTTGAAAGACCAGAAGAGGAGAGACTGGGGGGGATCAGGAGCTCATGACCCCCCACCCTGCGCTCTGCAGAGCTCACTAGCTCCTCTGCTGCTGAAAGGCTGCCAGCTGCAAGAGCATCTTTCAGTTTAGGAATGTAATCTCAACAATGCGCCCATTTTCTCCAAATTCCAAAAGAGTAAAAAAAAAATTGGATGCACCATAACATTTCTTATAAAAGGATGTTATCAGTAACATTGTACTTTCCAACCAATGTTTAAAAAACTATTTATTTTCTTTGGGTAACTTTCTGGTTTAAAAAGTGCTCAGTATACATGAGCATTTTACCAAGTGTCCAGATAACAAGAAACGTGAAAAGCACCGATTGTGTTGGCTAACAGCTCAGTGGGCTGGAACAAAGGGCCAGCCAAGCATGCACGGAGAGGTCTGCAACCACAGGGAAGCTGGTGAAACTGCCCCACTCGGGTCTTCTCCATTTACCTAGTGCGGCAGGAGACGACGCTCTGAGTGCCTGCATCAGACAGGATTTGCTGGGGGTTCTAATGGGACAGGACAGCTTCCCAAACCTGCAAGGATTTGCTCTCATGAACAATGCCACCGAAAAACTGTGCCTTCCTGCTCAAAGTATGACCCGAGAGACCCCACAGCATCAGCATCACCTGGGAACTTGTTAGAAGGACGGAATCTCAGGCTGCACTCAGCCCTATTAAATCAGAACTGCACCTTAACGAAATTCCCAGGTAATCTGCATGCACATCACATTTGAAAAGCATGGGAGTAGAAGATTACTGTCCATTTGGAGGGAGATTTCCACAGGGCTCTTCCAGGGACCTCCCCTGTTCCTCCTTTTTACTGAGACTCACAAGAGGATATTGAAGAGCCCTCATCAAATCCCAAGTGCCATTAATCTAGAAGGAAACAATTACACAAGCATCTCTTTGCAAGAGACCAGTTTGACAGCAGATCATGTGAAAAGATAGAAGCAACCAGGGATTTGCTACAGAAAGAAAAGTAATGCACACTTGAATGTTTTCCTGCAAATCAGACCACTTCTGGAGAACTGGATGTAAATCTGGCCACGTATTCTAACAGGGTGACTGGCAGCCACAGACAATGGTGAGAAAGTGACTGGGAGGGAAAGGGAGCTGGAGATTCTACCATGACAAATGGCTAAACTGGAGGACACTGTACCCAAAGAAAAGGCAACTAAGTGGGAACACTGTGGCTGTATTTACACATTTGAAGGACTGTCTCAAGACATTTCATTCTGAACATGAGTTTTTGAGCATCTGCTATGTGCCAGGCACTATGCCAGGAGCTAAGGACACAGAGAATGAAAACCAGAACTGATCTCTGATTTTCTGAAGATTCGTGACTAGTGGAAGAAGCTCGTCTTTCGCTCCAGAAAGCAGAACTGTGGCCCATGGAAGGCAAATGGAAGAGCAAGGCCACCATACCAGGCAACTCTGCTGGCCAGAGGGCTCAAGCTTCATAAAGGAGTGAACAGAACAGAGGGGCCAGGCCCCCTAGGGCTGAGCAGGATGGGTTTGGGAGAGGACGAACATCTCCCAGGGAGTAGCCCAGGGAGTAGCCCAGGGAACTACGAGGCCAATGCTAATATTACAGGGCTGCAAGATAAGTGGGGCCAATATCGTAAATCAAAAGCAAGATCTGTTCAGAATTACACTACATTCAATTTAGCCAAGAACACATTTTTTAAAGCTTAATCACAATTTAGGGTTTCAGCTAAATTTTGTGTGCAAATTATAAGTGATGTCCAACTTTTCTTTCAACAATAATTTTTAAAACCTAGGGTTTAATTAAAAAATCAACATCAACAATTTAAGCAGTAACTCCGCTTAATGACTCATTTTAATTACAACCTTGCTTCTCTCAGCAACCTCTACAACTACTATTTCAATGTTCTTTGATATACCTTCAGAGATGCTCATCCTATTTTTGAGAAATTATCCTTAAAAAATAACAATTCCTTTCCCTTGGCCAGAAAGAATAAAAGAGGGAGAGGAGAAACTAAATATATGAAGATGCAAATGAACAATGTTTATAAAGAAAAATAATAAATAAACCATTTACATTCTCAACAAAACCACCAGTCTTTTTTATGGCACGAAACAGAATAAATAAATAATAATATTCAACAAGTCAGAGAATGTTTGTGGTACACTGACAAACTATCCTCAATAATTATGAAGGTTATATAGCAACATGGAAAAATACTCACAATGAAAAGAAGATAATATAAACTTGTACAATTCTAGCCATGTAAAATTTATTCATACATACAACAAAAACTGGAAGAACAGAGAAAATTGTACTATTTATTTTCTAGAGTGTTATGATTCCTCTCTTTTTATATAAAATTTTTACTTCACTGTTGGTGTTTCAATAATACTTCTACAATAAATGTATCAGGAACCAAAATAATTTTAACTCACAAGTGTAATAATTTGTACATTAGCAAGAAGTGAAATAAAGGAACACATAGTTTGATCTTAATGTTCAATTAGCTCTTTGTCTTTTATGAAGCTATTTAAGTTCATAAACAGCAAGAGTAAAAGGTAATGAGATTCATGTTATGAAAAGTGCTGAACATTTGTGGAAAGTAAAAAGGACTTTGTACAGCAACCGCCCATGAACTTTGGGTGAAAGCAAAACTAAATTTCTGGATTCTATTTTGCTTTTCACCTTATTTGATCTCACTTAACATTATTCATGCCAAGTTGAGTTTCTTTTTCCTCCTCTTCTCCTTCTCTTCAAGTTCATAGATGAAGAAAAAAAAATACACAGCAGCTCTGAACAGTCCTTCCCTGTTCTCCCGGCAATGCCACGAACTGCGGCTCTCTGGCAGGAGCTCCAGAGAGAGTCAGATGTGACAGCTATCGGGCTACCATCTGTCACCATGGGGATCACCAGGGCTCAGCTGACTTAAGGCCAAGAGATTCAGATTCAAGTTCGCCACATCTATAACATGGAAATACTGCTTCTTACCCCAAAATGTGATTGTGTCATGAGAAAGTTCCTAGGCAGTGCTCAAGAAATGCTTACCTCATCCTTTTTTCCTACCGTCCACCACACAAACACACACACACACACACACACACAGAGTTCTGCCCATTATGAAATTGCATAGCCCTCATATCTAATGTCTTTGTGTTGCTCCTCCAGACACACTCTTCGCCCTTCTCTGCCTCGCTCTCTGCCCCAGCAGGCTGATCCTTATGGATCACATCAATAGGCCCTGTGGCCTTTGACGTCTGCATTGTCCAAAGTTGAGTCCCGGCAAGAGATGAGAGGCAGCAAACAGTGGCGGGGAGGGGTGAGGTTGGGAATTCACTCCACTTAGGCTGGGTGTTTCCCTTAACCAGAGTCACTGCTCCTGTCAAGGTGGCCTCTTCTACAGGACAATCCCTTCCGGTTCCTGATAATCACTTCACCCACTTGTCCTATCGGGGCTAGGAATGGTACTATTAGCTCCACCAGTACCATAACTCTGGATTCCTGCTCTGTTTCTACATCCTACACACCTCTTTAAGTGAACTCTCTTTGAGTGACAAAGTAACAATTTACCTCTTTAAGTACACTCTCCTGGAACTATTCTAAATTAGAATGCCAGCTTTTCGTGTAGGGACTCTGGCTGATAAAGCCCCATCTATAGTATTCCAGAATTATGTATACCTTGAATCACAGGGAGAGTGGGCAGTTCTAGAGTTCAGCTGAGGAGGAGATGTACACACAGGTAGGACCAAATGCTTCTAAAATACCAGACTCGAAAGACAAGACTTTGCTTCTCCAATAGGCCTGAAGACGTCTCACAACTGAGCCACTCTCCTCACACCACAGGGGAATTAAGGTCGGTTCTTAAACCCTCAGAGGAGGAGTTCTAGGTAGTGCCATATTTTAATTCCTCGGTCCAGGCTCAGTTACAAAGTCCCAGTTTTACCCCAAATTGATAATGGTGTCCAACTCATCAACCTCTTAGGGAGGGGGAAAGAGGAAACAGCAGCCTCCCAAAGACCCAAACTTCCAACTGTTCCAAGTGTGGAGTTGGGAGCAGGGCACAAGAACTGACCCTCCCACACCGAAAGGGCTATTTTAGCCTCCAAAAGAGTAGGGAAAGAACAAGGAATAACCAACTGGCCTCACCCTCATACCTTTCTCTCCCTCCCAACTCCCAGGAAAGCAGGACAATGAGGTCCACAGAGGATCAGTGTGCAAGGCAGAGCTAGGACTGGATACAGGTATCTGGCTACCAGTCCAACTTAAAGTACAACAGCCCCAGCCTCTCCCATGTGCTCTGTGCTAGCCAGTTGCCCAAAAGCATATCAAAGGTTTAGTCCTAGCCTACTATGATGACATTAGACTTTGGTTTAAGATTGACTTGCAGGGTCTAGAGTGGCCCTAGCCATCCCAAGACTAAATAACTCACAGGGGATAATCTTTTTACTGGGTCCAGAGACATAAAATCAAGGACCACGGCTCTACTGTCAGCAGCACCCGCCATGTGAAAAGCAATCTTCTAGGTGCCCTCGTGAGTTGCAAAACTCATCCAATTCTTCCTTTTTTAATTTATATTTTAACTAAAAGTACCAGAGAGCTAAATATGAGGCACGAGAGAAGGGAGCTACACACAGAGCCTCACCCAGGTGTCAGAGAAGCAGCACAGTGGTGTATAGAGACTCAAGGTCTAGGTCACACCGACACACATGAAACGTGGGAGGAGTTCCAGCCTTCCTGAGCCTCAGTTTCTTCATCGTTATGACGAGGTCACTAGCAGTGTCTACTAGTAGTGATATCATTATTAACCAGGGTTGCTCTGAGTATTGAATGACATGGTACGACGAGTGACAGTCCTTGGCACAGCAGCTGACATGCTTCGAGGGCTCAGGCAATGCTGGCGCTTAGTATCAGACCCAGCTGAATTCGCTTAAGTCTCCTCTGGCTAGAAATCAAATTGTACGGCCTTACTGGCATTTTACCTGCACTCCAGGACTTAAAAGCCTTTGTTTTCTTTTAGAGAGAAGTAGATTGCAATATTATTGAATGTAACAAAATGCTTTACTGTTAAGTAAGACCACTGAGATAAAAATATTCCATTAAATAAGACATTTTAGAACCTGCACTCAGAGGTGGGTTCCATGAGGAAAGTTCAAAACGAGATTAAACCACAAAAAAAAAAAAAAAAAAAAAGAAATAAAAAGCCAACAAAATCTTGGGATCATCTCTTAGGATCACAAAATATAGAATAAGGAAGGAGACTCCATCTGAAGAAACCCAGGACCTGGAGTCTGGAGAGAAGGGTGCTGGGGGATGAAAGGGAAGGTGGTAGCTGCCTTCAAGTACAAGAAAGGACACATATGTTCTATACGGAGAAGACTCACTTAGTGAGAAGACCTCAAAGGTCACAAGGCACAGATTGTAGCTTCCTGTGAGAAAGAACGTGCTCAGGCTAACAAAGAGGCCCCCCACATAAGAAGAGGAGCTGGCATCACATGGGTGGGCATGCTGCAAAACCCTATGTCATTTCCCACCTGACTGTCTGAAATCCTAACGTTTTGTCTGAACACCAGCAGCAAACAAGGTGGAATCAACAGAGTACAGCTTCTGTAGGTAAGCACTTCTCGCCCTCATAGCAATGAACCCGTGGGGGAGTAATATGGGACCACATGGCGTCCACTGTTACACATACTGAGGCAGTCCGTTTCACTTGCAAGATGTCTATAGTTAAAAAATAAGTAACGCCATAGTGTTTCTTCTTAAAAAATAATCATCCCAACACTACAGCAAAGAGGCACAATACCACAAAACAAACAAAAAGGCACAAGTACAATCCGTAGCATTATTTTGATTAATGAAGCTAAGAGTTTTGTTTAGTCAAAGGCATCTCCGCTTTTCACTCTGCTAAGCTCAGAAAACTAAACACTGAAAAAAAATCAAGAAAGATCCTAAAAATCAAGCCACTTGGAAGAAAGTAATTCAACGTTTTATTTTCTTTGTTCCACCTGCCAAAAAAGATAAAGTGGGTTTGGAACTGTGAGAAAGACAAAAATAAGGAATTCAAAAGGGCAGAAAAAGACATCTGAAAGAGAAACAGGAGAGTCTGCTGACATTAACCACCCAGGACCTCACTGGAATCCCAGATGTGCGACTCGCACCCCGAAGTGTGTGTACACTGCCCTGCTCCCACCCAGTTCTTTTTTCATGCACGCATGGAGCAGGTCAGCAGGAGGGAGGGCTATGAAGGTGGAAGCTCATCTTTTATTCAGCCTATCTGCTGCCTTGCACGGCTATCACGATTCAGCCCAGGAGAACATTGGTGCTCATCACCGTGGAGGCAATTGTAATGTCAAACCCAGAACTGTGGGGTTACAAAATGAGGGACACGTAATATGCTTTAGGGTCGGAGCAAGGGAGGCGAGAGCCAAATTACCAGGCAACACAGGTCTTTGGAAGCTTTTCTGGAGCAATTAATATTCTCAAATTCTCAGATTTTTTTCCTTGCACAAGACGGAGACAATTACTAATTCTTTTGAGTTAAATTAATTCCTTTGTTCGCAGGAGATATGCCAGAATTCACAGCCCTCAGACTCAGTGAGAAATGAATGGTCCACCCAAAGGACACACAATCAGGTGTAGATACCTTCATTATAAAGTGTGGCTTTCATCTGAACTAGAGAAAGCAATCTTTGACCTAGATCACGGGTACTTTGTTGTAACCCTATCCCTCAAGTACTATTAGACTGGGGAGACAAATAAGTAAGCAGGGCGCTACCTATCGAATCCACTTTACGCTCCAGGAGAAATGGAAAAGGAGGAGAAGCAGCGCTTAACCCAGTCTGAGAGGTTAGAGAAAGCTCCCTGGAAGAGGGGGCACCTAAAATGAAGCTGGAAAGGCAAGTAGAAATTGGCTTGACGATGGAGGGAGGGGCTCTTTCTATTCAGAAAGGGACAGAGGAAACCCTGGAGGACCAAGGTTAGAAGCCTGGGGATGCTATCATTTCAGGGCTGGCCAGAGGACTTGGAGACCACAAAAGGGCCACAGGATAAGGAAGCAGAGGACACAGAGGGCTAAGGAGGAGAGCATTTCAAGGCAGGAGGGGCTCATGTGACTGGATGCTAGTCAAGCCAGGCGAGGGCCAAAGACCTAGACTTGGCCAACCATAAAGGGCCCCAGGTGCCCTTTGCCTGAGACATTTCAGAGAAGTGGCCGATGACCGAGGCCAGAGCACAGAGTTGGGTTGAGGAAGTAGAGACTGTGGATAAGGCTACTCACAGAGAGCTTGGCTAAGAACAGGGAGTGAGCTGATAGGAAATAGAGGATCAAATTTTCTTCACTAACCTGAACCTCTCTGCTCTGAGTTCCAGACTCATTTCTCCTCTTGAAGTCCTTCTTTTCCCTTACCACTACATTCATTATACACTTTGGCCTTCCTTCCATTACCTGTTATCCATACAATAACCGGAGTGGTCTTTTTAAATTGTAAATGGGACCATCTTAGCCTCTACTCAAAATGTACAATGGTTTCCTGCTGCCCTTAGAAAAATTAACTCCTTGCCTTGGCCTGTATGTTCTTCTGTGACCTGGGCCCTGCTCCCCTCCCCAGCATCTTCTCCTGCACCTCTCCCTCCTGCTGGTCTTGGACCAGTCTGGTCTTCCTTCAGCCCACAAACCCTTTAAGCACATTCCTGCCTTAGGAGTTTTGCTCGGGCTGCTCCCTCTGCCTGGAATGCTCCTCTCTTGCCCTCCCTCCTCCAACCACAGCTGCCAAAGGGTGAGTCACTTAGAAAGGAACAGCCACCACAGTTCTTCCTCCGCCCTGTGCGCAGGGGTTCACCTAAAGCAACTTCAGAGTCCAGGCTTTCCAGCTCTCCAGGTGGGGTACATCCAGGCTCTTACCAGCAGGGGCTTTGACAGCAAAAGACTCAAGACCCAGCCCATTTCTCTGCTGCCTATCAGTTGCGTGGCTTTTGTCAAGGCCCCACCTCATCGGTTTTCTCATCTTAGAAAAGATGAACAGTGCCCGGTTCCCCAGATGTCAGAAAGCTCATCTCAGAAGGAATGTCAACACCCCAGTTTTCATCCACCTATCTCCCGTGACCGAGGGCCTCTTTCCCGCATTTGTAGCACTTGCCTTATTGGAAACCAGCCCTAAGCCTCTTAGCCCTTCCCAGTCTCTGTGTATCGAGGCAGGAGGAGTGGCCTCTCCGCTCTGTCCTAGGGCTGCACAGGCCCTGCCTCACACTCCTCAGCTCCCCCTCCATCATGCTATGCCCAGTAAAACCCACATACTCCAAATGCACCTCCCAGCCGGTGAATGCCTCCTTCAACCATCTCTCCTTCAGCCTTAGTCAACAGCTCCCAGCCTAGGTTTAGTGCATAAAAGCCTCTCAGACAATCCTCCACTCTCTCTCTTCCCCCACTCTGTTGACTGGACACTGACACCCAGGGCAACCTTGGAAGCCATGGTTTGAAGATCGCACATTATCCACCAGCTGAATCCCCTCCACCCCCACTGCTGACTGGATTTGAAGTACATCACTGTTTTAAGCCACTGGGATTCCAGCAGGAAAAGCTAAAGGAGTTCATCAACACCAAACCAGTATTATATGAAATGTTAAAGGGTCTTCTTTAAGGAGAAGAAGAAAAAAACAGAATATCAAAAATATTAGCAACAAAATGGCAATAATTACACACCTATCTACAGTTGAAACTAAACAACAAAATGAACAAGCAGAACAGAAACATATTCATAGACACAGAGAACATTTTGACAGTTGCTATGTAGGAGGGGGCTGGGTGAAAAAGGTGAGGATTAATAGGTAAAACTGGTAGTTACGGAACACTCATGGGACATAAAGCACAGCATAGGGAATACAGTCAACAATATTCAAGTAACTATGTGCGTGTCAGATGGGTGCAAGGTTTATCCAGGTGATCACTCAGCAAGTCATGCCTCATCACTGGGGTGTATGCCTGAAACTAATATAATAATGTATGTCAACTGTAATTAAAAAATAAAAAATTATAAAAGGGAGCTAGAGATCCTCTGTACCTAACTCCTCACTTTATGAAGAAACTAAAAATAAAAAAGGTTAAAAAATAAAAGAAATTTCAGCAGGGTTTATCAGTTACAGAAGCTGGCATTTCTCTACGTAATACAGGCTGAATTTAGATCTCTGGAGAGCAGGGGGAGGACTCTGGTGGTAACGAAGAAAGTTCACACGAAAGCCTGGAGCTAGGGTTACTCACGGCTGATGACGCCAGCTCCATTTATATACTTACTTATCACCTTCAAAGTACTTCAAAATACATCTTATTAGTCACAACCAGCAACATCATCGCTTTTGTTGTTTTTGTTATAATTAACAGTTTACAAATGAAAAAAGAAACAGACAGAGAAGTTAAGGTGTGTCCGAGGTCCCATAGCTTAGAAATGGAGGAGGCAAGACTGGACCACACTCTTCTGACTCGCGGCCCAATGGCACTCTCGCCACAGCCTCCAGTCTCTCGCCGCCACATTCTGGCGCTACAGCGGAGAGACTCTTGGCTGAAGCACAAGGGTGCTGGGATGAAACAAAGAAGATCGGCAGTCCAACAGAATTGGTTAAAGGCAGACTGCGGAGGACTTTATAAACATCAGACTGGGGAGTATAACTTACATTCCACGGACAATGAGAACAATCATCGGCCTCCACTTTCAAGCCCCACAGCAGTAATTTTATACCCACTTCTGTCTTCAAAGACCTGACTGCACCATCTCCTCTTGGCTATCAGTTGTTGCCAAAGGTTCACTTCGCAAAGAAAATAGCAGCTTTTGTGATGGCAAATTTTCCAGAACCCTACTTTCTATAAACATTGCTCTATCCCCAAATAGCCTTCTTCTTGCCATGCCAAGTGAAAAAGGCATCCCTCCTCTGGCCATGTTACTGACCATCCCCTGTGCACGCCCCCCCTCCATGGAGGACACCTAGATCACTCACTGTCCTTTTTCTCCCTTGAATCTCTGCCTTTCTCCTTTCTTCCAGCCCCATCTCTTCCACCTCTGATAGTCACATAGGCCCTTTTATCCTAAAAATCATCCTTCCTCAGGAAGCCCCAGTCCCGCTCACCCTACTTCATAACTGAGCTCCTTCAAGAAACAGCAGCAGCAAACACGCATTTCCACTTCATCACCATGGGTTCTCTATTCCACCCTCTGGAATGTACCATGACCTGAAATAGTGACCTCTGACAACACCACCCAGGAGCTTAAGTTCAACGGGCATAAACCAACATTTCTCTCAACCTTTTTGTGGCTGTACTCTCTCCTTCCTGAGATTCTCTCCTGCCTTGATTTCTAAGACCCACTCTCTCCTGATCTTCCTCTCTCCGTCTACTCCTGTTTGGTTTCCTATTGGCCTCTCTCCCTCCACCTCTCCCCTTAATGTTAGTGTTTCCTGGGGTTCCATCTGGATAGCTCCTCTTCCCTTACATACTCTATTCTCTGTTTGAAATCATTCACAAAAAACAGCTTCAACTGACAGCTACACACTGGTGACTTGAAAACTTACATATTCACAGTCCAGACCACTCATGTGAGCTCCCCATCCCCGAGCTACATTTGGTTGCCAGTAAGCATTTCCATGTGGATTCCACAGCATCACAAACTCAACATGGAGAAAACCACCTAAGCAGCTTGCTTACCATATTTGTTTCCCTTCGTCCTGCATTGAGTATGAGAACATTTGTTTAGTACTATCAGCCTGGGTTCTGCAGAGAAACAGGGCCAGTGGGATATATGTGTGCAGGTGTGTGTGTGTGCATGTATGGACACAAATGAAATTTAAGAATTTCATTTTAAGGAAGTGGCTCACATAATGATTAGGGACTGGCAAGTCTGAAATCTACAGGAAGGCTAACAGGCTGAAAATTCAGGCAACAATTTGACGTTGGAGTCTTGAGCTCATACACTGCTCCAAAGGACACTCTGGAGTCAGGGTCTGGCCCTCTCACCTCTATTTCCCCAGCAGCCTACAAAATGCCTGACACACAGCAGAAGCTCAAATATTAGCCAACGGCCAGCCAGGTAGGAAGTGAAACACTATTAAGTGAGAATGAAACAAAGGATGTGGAAGCCACTGAGTCAAGATGAGGAAGAACTGGGAAACTTGGACAAGGACTGTGCTATAAACCAAGACGCAGCCCTGCTGTGGCGTGCCTCTGCCAGAATGACCCGACCACTGCAACTCTGGCTGAAGGACCACCACGCAGCTAGAAGCAGACCCATTCCAATACTTCATCTGAATGTCTCACCAACCCTGTGAAATAGGCGTGGTAAAGAAAAGGCCACACTTCATGAGTAAACTGAGGTTCGAAAAGACTTAAGGGTCTTGTCTAGGTTGCTAGAGAAAATGTCTACAATGAAAGTCCTAGTTTCTCAGTATTATGCCCATGAGAGGGACAATAAAATAACAGATGGTCAGAACCACAAGGGAAACATGAAGTAAATTCAAAACTCTGTATGCACCTAAATCTGCAAAAACTAAAGATATCTTCTACTATTTACAAAGGATACTTTTTATTTTAATTATGGTTCAGATCACTTTTTGTCTTACTGCACTATAATTCCAGGTACATATTAGATTATTAGCATTATCATATATCCACTGTTGTAGTAATACATTTCTGGTTATAAAATAAATATCTAGAAGCACTGTTTTCTGAATAATGCCAATATGTATTAAGTCTACAGTTCTTTTTTAATATATTTTATTGATTATGCTATTATAGTTGTCCCATTTCCCCCCTTCATTCCCCTCCACCCTACACACCCTCTCCCACCCATATTCCCCTCCTTTAGTTCATGTCCATGTGTCATAAGTTCTTTAGCTTCTACATTTCCCCTACTATTCTTGCCTTCCCCCTGTCTATTTTCTACCTACCATCTATGCTACTTATTCTCCGTACCTTTTCCCCCTCTCTCTTCCTCCCACTCCCCTGTTGTTAACCCTCCATGTGATCTCCATAAATCTACAGTTCTTTAGGAATGACTAAGTAGCCTATATTAACCAAGCCACCCCAAAACAGCACATTGTCTTATTTATTAGTAAACATTAGAACTAGTGAAAATTAAAATATTTAGGCCAAGTATTGCACTTGGTGATTCTCTGAAGCTACATGGCATTCTCTGAAGCCATGAAGTACTAGAAACCTCCATTAGCTATTCCAATTAAACAAGGCAAGGCTGATTACCCCTACTTACATTTGCATCTATAGTAACTTGACGTTTTCGAAGCTCTTTCTATGTACTGTCATTTCAGTATTATAAAACTTGTATAAATCTTTTTAAAAGGTGTCTTATCCCGGTTGACAGAAAATAGAGGCAAATGCACGAGGTCATGTAGTGGATAAAAGGCAAAAGCAGGACTAGAGGCCAGGCCTTTCTGCCCTCTGGATGACAGCTATGCTATGAATCCATCATGGCCCCTGGCCATGGGGCCACCAGACAGTAAGTGGCATGAGACCAGAGAGACCATGCCTAACTTACTCACCAATGGTGTCTAGCACAGTACCGGACACATACTAGGCACACAGTAAGTGCACTATGGGTGAGAAACTGAATGCATTTTCTTAGAGCTGCTCTAGTCACCTGCATGGTAAAACTAGCCATACAGCTTTGCCAAATAAGCTGGATTTAAAATGCTGTTGGCATGACCAGGGCACAGAAGGAAAATACTGTCTTTCAAACCCATATATGATGATTCCCAAGGAGATCAGAATTCTGAGCCAGACAGAGCCCCATGTCAGCATAGCATGTATAGGTGATGTGGTTTTCAGCTTCCTGGAAAATTAAGTATTGAACTAACGGGGCATATGGAAGATTGAAAATAGAGCCTTGCTCTGGCCAGGTGGCTCAGCTGGTTGGAGCATCGTCTCATGCACTGAAAAGGCTGTAGGTTCGACCCATGATCAGGGCACATACATAGGTTTCAGGTTCAATTCCCCATCCCCAGTCAGGGCATGTACAAGAGGCAACCAATCTGTTTCTCTCAGTTTCTCCCTCTCTCTCTCTCTCTCTCTCTCTCTTCCCTCCCTCTCTACTCCCCTCACTCCCACTGAAATTAATAAACATATCCTCAGGTGAGAAGGAAGGGAGGGAGGGAAGAAAAGAAAGGAAAGGAAAGGAAAATAGAGCCTTAACAGGGGAAAGGAAAAATTGCCAGATTTCAGGCATAACAACTATTTGCAAAACTGGCAAACTGTGCAATGGTCCAGCTGTAGGGATTGCTAAAGGAGAGAGGATTCACCCAGCGGGGCACACGTCAGCGAGAGAGAAACTGCTCTGTGGTAAGGAGATACAGCTTTGAGGCAGGACAAGCCCAGAAACAAGGCACACAGAGGCCGGGGGCAGGAACAGAAATTCTGAGCAGGGCTTCACAGCTTTGCTGCGAACCCCTCTTGCTTAGCTAGAGTAAGGGAGAACGAGGAGGAGCTGGCTCCCTTCAGTTTATCACGGCCCCAGCCCACAGCGCTCTCCTGCCCTCACTGCCAACCATCCCTGAGAAAGACATTCAGAAATGAGATAGTGAGGGTTCAAGAGGCCTCCTGCCCGGCGGACTACTCCTTTCCTATGAAGGCCTCACCATCGTCACTTAAAGCTCCGTCTTTCCCCAAACCATACATCATATATCAAAACACATACCTTCCATTATCATTCTGATTTTCTATTCACCACCACTTGAGACATTCACTATGATCCCAAATTATTTTAAGGACTTTCATAAAAGCCCTTCTCCACCATACTTTCCTTATTATTTCATATGTTAATTACAAAGACAAGTTATCCAAAATAATTGAGAAATGAGGCATTCTGGATGAGTGAAAGCTAATTCATTAAGCACCAAAATATTTCTGTAGTCTTACTAAAATAAAGGATGCCTTCATAAACAGAGAGTATCAAATATAATCATTCAATATTCTACCCAGCCTTCAAGATGCAATCTAATTACAAACAGTCCCACTGAAAGCACCCACTGATCCCCTCTCACCACTTCCACCCACCACTAGAAATAACCTCTTTTGTCTGTGATCCTACATTTTGATTGTACCTGCTTTGTAGCACACAGCATGTTCTGCCTGAGGTTAGAGACTTAAATGCACCTTGTCTAACTTTTAAAAAATAAGTTCCTTGAGACCAGGGACCTTCTTTTTTAGCCCCAAGGGGCCTAGTTCTCAGCAGGCACATAAACACTTCACAAAAGGAATACTCTAAAGTGATTCAAACATTATAAAGAACACTGGAATAAAGCAGAACCTTCAAGGGTTCCTGAGCAACTCCGTAGGGTAGGAAAGTGTGATATTAGAGAACATGTTACTATCATTAAAATACTCATTGGCCTCTAGTTCAGTATTTCCCAGCTTTAGAAGAAAATGTCTTTCTAACGGAAAAAAATACTCTGAATTCCAATGTAAAAAAAATAGAATTACTTTTTAAAACTCTCAACTTGCAAACTGAAAGTTCTGGTTGAGTTGGCACTGCTGAACCTCCGCTGCCACATTTCCTAGGTCTCAGGACGTGCATTCAAGCGGCTCCCTGCACTTCACCAGGGAGATGAGTCGGCGAGTGGAAGGATGCGGTAAGTGAGAGGAATATAACCGAGACGCCATGCCATGTTTGGCGCCCCATTCACCAGTTTGAGAGCCAGGCTTCCCGGGGCCAGCAGTGCTCAGAGGAAATTAGAAATGGAACACATGCTGGAGCAAATCAAGTTTTAGGCTCAAGGTGCATAGCAACCACTTCTAGCAGGGCTGACAGCATTCTTTTCCCAAAGCTTTATGTAGTGTTTGGGTGCAACACTGCGCCTCAAACTCAAAGCCTCCTTACTGGCAATAGCGGATTCTAATTGGTCAGCTGAGAATGGCTAACGCCCAGCTTCCCTCCCCAGCAGCTATTGTTTTGCAGGATTCCTCTTCCTTGTCATGAAAAGAACAAAAGTTTTTTGGAGAAGATAGGGAGAATGGGAGGGTAGCACTACTGGTAGAATGATACTAAGTATCTAATCATGTCCATGGCCCCTTGGGGAAACTGCTTGTCTTTGGCTTGTCATTGAGTAAATTTTTTTAATAAAGATAATTTTCAAAGTTTATTTGAAAATCCATAATTATAATGGAACATTTTAACATATTTTTCTCAGGAAATAAAAACCAATATTTGTTGGCATATACCGCTTGGAAACAGTTAATAAAATTTTTTTATGAAACACCTAGAGAGGTATTCGTTTGGTCAACAACAAAAAACACTCCACATACTTTTAATCATGATCAAACATAATTAAACACAAAATGAGGGATTACATTCAGCTACAAGTAACAGGAAACACCCACCGTCTTCCCTACAGAAGGAAGGTCTAGGTCAAGGCAGCCACTGCACCTGCAGCAGAGAAACAAACTCCCAGTCCTCCTCTCTCACTGCACCAGTGTAGCCGGCATGGCCAATAGGGAAGCACACTCACTAGCCCTGCTAAGTGCGTAAGACGTTTCCCATTCAAAGTAGACCTTATATAAGTACAAACTAGAGAAGAGAGGACTCAGACATAAGCACAAAAGTCTGAATCGGGTTCCTGGTGGACACAAGAGGGCTTGCAGGAAAATCCAAACTCTGATGGGTCTTTGATGTGGATCTCGTGAAGAAACCAATACTTGGTGGTGGTTTCGATCGAAAGGTCAAAGAATCCAGATTATAGGTTGGAAGATGGCGTTCCCATAGCCACTATGTGTGTCTGTCTGTCTGCCTGTCTGTCTGTATCGTATGGTAGCTCCAAAATCTGACTGATGCCTTCTTCATTTTTGCCTTCAAATCTCATGCAAGTGTGGCTATTCATGAATTCTAACCTGGAAGCACAACGAAGGCGGATATTGGAAAATCGTTCCTAACATTACCCCCAGGGGAGAATGTCTCCAGCTCTAGATTTTTGTTGACCTATCACAGATCCCTCATCTTAAATCAAAATTTATTCACCAAATACCAGCAAAAAAAAAAAAAGAAAGAAAGAAAAAGAAAAGAAGACAAAAAGCAAAGAGCCAAAAATGAAAATGTTCTGCATGAAACTATATTCTTTTATAAACTTGCCATACATAGAATTTATTCCAATTATTTGTTAGTATGGAAAACAGAAAAAGGCTCCTATTCCCAATCCCCCCAAAAAGGAGCTCTGTTGGAGGGAAAGGCAGACTATACAGAACGGCCTAGGGATATAAAGGACCGCCACAAGGGCACTCGGAAAACCCAAACACCAAACAGTCCTTTTTCAATGGCCCCTAACCCAGAACAAATAAAGCATTATAAAGAGATACCTAACCTAACTGCATATAAAAATACACTTCAATTCACCCATAAATCTAACCGGCTTCAAAGTGGAGAGGAAATATTATTAAATGTTTTAAGGGAAAAGCACTACCTATTAATCTATGTACTATTGTTGAAAGAAAACTCTCTGAATTATCTCACATGAATCTCACAGTTCTACTTCTGAAATTAGTAGAACTTCTCAGCCCAGTGATGTACTTATGCACAGAGATTCAATACACACAATATATTTACAGCATCCATAACAACTTCCATGTTGAAAGTTCTCTGTCACATTGTACATGGCTTAATTTCTATCAGGCTTTCTCCTGTTACTTACATTTCTATTTCTTTTCCATGGGCATCTTCGCAAATAATGGTGTGTGCCAATTTAGGCCTTTCTCACGCCGCTTATACTCGAGAGGTTTTACCCAGTGAGTCCTTGCATGTGTTGGAAAGGAACTAGGGTAACTGAAGCCTTTCCCAATTCTGCAGCTCTGTAAGGTTTCCCTCCAGAAGACACTGTTACATGTCTTCAAAAACCCGTGTGATAAATGAAGGCTTTTCCTCATTCCTTATGTTCATAGGGTTCCTCTCCAACGAGTCCTTTCCTGTATTTGTAAGGAACTGGGACCTCAGTAGGCTTTACCAGTGTTTGCATTCAAACAGTTGGTCTCCAGTGAGATTTCTTTCATGGTTTTGAAGCTCTCTGGGATACCTACCTGCTTCACTACATTTTTTACACTCATAGGTTTCTCTCCAGTGTGATTTCTTTCAAGTTTTTGGAGAGAACTGAGACAAATAAATGTTTCACTACATCGTTCACAAACGCAGGGGATGTAAGGATTCTCTCTCCAGCTCAAGCTGTGTTTTCAAGGAACCGTGATCTCTGCTGGCTCCACCACATCACTCACCTCCTCGGGGCTCCTCTCCAGTGTGAGTCCCTCTGCGTCTTTGCACGGTGCTGTAGCGTCTTCAGGCCGTCCCACTTGGCTCACATTCACGGGGTTTCTGCCTGGGGGGTTCCTCCTGTGTTTGAAACCTTTGATAACACCTGAAGGCTTTCCCACATGCCTGACTTTTACGGGGCTTCTCTCCAAGGAATTTTCTTTCATATCTTCAAAAATGATGATAACAGGTGAAGGCTTTTCCACACTCCCTGCATGCACAGGGCTTCTCTCCAGTGTGACTTCTTCCACGTTTTTGGAAACCTAGATGGAACTCAAAGTTTCAGCACATCGCTTACATTCACAGGGTGTCTCGCCTGCGTGAGTTCTTTGGTGAGTTTGTAAGGCGCTCTGATACATGTAGGTTTCGCCACACTGTTCACATTCACAGTGAATTTACATTCACTGCACGGTGAGTTCTTGTATGTGTTCGAAGAAAACTGAGGCAACGTTGCCACATTTTACATTCACAGGGTTTGTCTCCTGCGTGAGTCCTTTCGTGTGTTTGAAAGTTTGGTGGCATCTATAGACTTCCCTATTGTTCACACAGATCGAGCTTCTCTCCGTGAGCATTTTCTCATGTATCTGAACGGATGGTGAAAAACTGAAGGTTTCACCGTATTCCTTACGTTCACAGGTTTTCTCTCTATTGTGTTTTATTTCATGTTTTTCAAAACCATTAGAGAAAAGTGAAAACTTCCCCAGATACATTACATACATATGGCTTCTCTCCATGATTCTGGTACTCATATGGCTTGTGTCCAGTCTGACATCCCATGTGCATATTATGAGATGAATAATGAGTAAAGACTTTCACACACACACACACACACACACACACACACACACACACACACACACTGTATTCCCATGGTTTTACTCCAGGAAGAGTTTTCTTGTTCAGAGAGATTTAGAATAAGGCTGATGTTTTCTTCACACTGACTACCCTCTTTCCCACCGCACATTCTAGCTACCATATGACTTCATTTCCAGATTTCCCAGGTCTCCCAGAGTCTGTCCTACAGAGGTTACAACAAGACAGAAGCTGCAACAACGCAGCCACGAGGGCCTCGAAGAGTGGGCAACACACCCTGAGCTCCTGAGCTTGGCTGGAGAGAGAAGGGAGTAAATGGTTTTTTAATCCAGCATCTTCTGAGACAGAATTGTACCACATATGTTAATTCATGGATAACTGAGGCAACAGAACAGGCAACCTTATGATAAAGCTTTCTAAAATGCATTACTTCCTTCTGAACTAACCAAATCATAATCTGACCTATTCTTGTTGAACAGAATGACAATGAGGATTAATTACTGTATTCAGAGACCACTGAGGCTAACAAGACTGCTATACTTTGAATTATTTTGTATAACATTTCTGCCTCTTTCATCACCAGCTAGCTGTCTCTTCTTGCTTTTGTCAGTGTGCTTGCCCGTAATGGAGGGTCCCTCAATTCATAGCTTCTGATACCAGAGAGACCTAGAAAGGCAGTCTGTGAAGGGTCACCGACTGAGGCTCATTCCCATGTCTCAAGCTTTGGACCCAGGCAGCTGGCTTCCAGACCCCGTTTTCACCCACTACAGCTGAACTTCCGAAGGTGCTTAATTATAAAGAACTACCAGCTGTGTATATTGATGGGGAAGGGGGGTAAATATACATTCTCAGTCCCCTCTCCTAGAAATCTAATTCAGTAGGCCTGGGATGGAGTCTTGAAATCTGTATTTTTAACATACACCCTCAAATTATTTTCATGACCAAGTTTAATCAATACTAAAGGCCATCAGTGCTGCCCATTGGGGTAAGGAGTCCTTCAGAAGCAAAGCGGACCTGGGCCAAAGCTGACTCCTTCCAGGGAGACCTTGTAATCAGTCAAGCTTCCAGGTCACTGCTCTCCCGTTGCCCCCAGGCAAAATCCCCTGGTCTGCTGAGACTCCTGCAGGCTGGCCATCACACTTCTCATTGCTGGTACTTCATTCACTGAAGACCGGGCGCACCTTCCTTCTCTCCACCCCAAATGTCCCGGCATCCTTCTGATGGTTTCTCTGACCACATGGATGACCCAAACTCTCTAGCCCTCGATTACTTATCCCCTTGACTTCACTGATCTTCACTGAGTTCATTCACTTCAGCCATTCATGTCAGTGGCAAAACCCAGGAGCCTGTCACGTCCAGTAATTATTGCTCCCACTCTGAAATCTTCCACTCGTGTTCCTTCCCAACCACATCCTCCCATTACTCTAACACCGCAATATACCCATTCCTTGACTTCATCAACACCTCTGGTCCTCTTCTCCTCCCCATCCAGCCAAGACACTGTTACCTATCGTGTTAATCACTCCCTGGCCAATACCCTCAGTTCCTCGGCTCTACTGTCCTTCTGCTGCTCACCCCTTGCAAATCCCCACCCTGGCTCAATCCAACCATACATCTTCTTTGCTCCTAAAATCAGGCAGTTGCCTGCTACTGGTGTCCCGATTAATCCACCATCTCCTACCTCAACAGAGCCCTACATACTGCCTGGAGGTCATGGACATTGCCCCAAGGTCACTCTTCTTCCTGACCTCAACTGTATGTCAAATCTCCTTGTTTTTCCTCTGACCTCTTCCCACTTTTAGCAGAAAACCTCACCCTGTTTCACAGAGATAATGGAAGCCACCAGTCTGGCGCTTGCTTATAAGCCCAGAAAATACAACTGTGCCCACATATTCCTTCATAAGGTCTGCTGAGCCCACTGCATCTGTACTAGGCTACTGTTTGTTTGGGTATATGAAGGAAGCTCCTGGTGGTAATCCTTATTGAAGTATGCAGCAATGGTGATGAGCACCTTTCTGGTGAAAAGTACAAAACTAACCAGCCTCTCAAAAATGGCCAGCTTCTCTAAAGATCTCTCTACCCTGAGAATCTTCCTTAAGATAGGAAGGAGTTTAAAAAAAGAAAGAAAGCTGTCTTGCCTACAGGCACTTAACAAGTTTAAATCCAAACAGAAAGCTGCTGCACAACAATAGAGTAATTATAAATCCCAAGCCAAATAGTTAATTCCCTGATAGTTTTTATAAATTCAAAACCAGAGTCAGTGAAACAAATATCATTATGACCTGTTTTTCACTCTTACCAAAACTCTAATTTGTTGATGGGCTACAAGTCTTTTCCTGAGGGCTTTTTTCCCCTCCTTATAATATTAAGCTAATATTGATTTGTGTGTGTGTGTGTGTGTATAATTATGTTCCTCACAATGACCCTGTAAGATAAGAACTATTATTTTTCTCCATTTACAGCTGAAAAAACAGACCTAGACATGTTAAGTAATTTGCCCAAGGGCTTACAGCTGAAAGCGGCAAAGGTAAAATCAAAACACAGAGCCTGAACATAAATTAATCTATGTGCTTTGGCATAGTAGTTATTATCAGAAACTTCCCAGGAAATGCAAAATCTGAACCCAAGCATTCTGATTGTTTTATACTCCAATAGATGCTTAGAAATAAAAACATAAGGAATCATAAATATTAACAGTACTACACATTTCATATGCATTCATTCCACAGGTATATCAGAAGGCAGTAATGCATGAGAGGGACATTTCTATAGTCACATCATATAGATTCCAATCTTAGCTCCAACACTTTCTTAGCTGTTTCACTTTAAAAATTACTTAACTTTCATGGCTGGTGTGGCTCACTGGATTGAGTGCTGGCCTGTGAACCAAAGGGTAGCTGGTTCAATTCCCAGTCAGGGCACATGCCTTGGGTTGTGACCAAGTCCCCAGTAGGGGGCGTGCAAAAGGCAACCACACATTGATGTTTCTCTCCCTCTCTTTTTCCCCCACTTCCCCTCTCTCTAAAAATAAATAAGTAAAATATTTGAAAAAACATAAAATTAAAAATAAATAAAAATTACTTAACTTCTCTAAGCTCAATTTTCTCAAATGAAAATAGAAATCACATAATAACCATCACCACCTTGGTTAAGGGCTCTCTCAGATATTTATTTGTTTATTTTTGAACATTTTTCTTTCTTTCCCTTTTGTTTATATTTTTCTTTTTAATGTTTTTATTCTCCCCAATATTTAGAGATATGTGTGAACACACTTAGCAATGGGCCTGGCACAAAGTGAGTTGCTCAGTGGTTGGAGCGCTGGCCAGGTTGCTCAGTGGTTGGAGCGCTGTCTCATACACCAAAAGGCCGTGGGTTTGATCCGCCCCTCCCTTCCCTGTTGGGGCTTGTGCAGGAAGCAACCCATCGATGTTTCTCTCTCACATTCTCTTTCTCTCTTCCCCTTCCTCTCTCTCTAAAATCAATAGAAACATATCCTTGGGTGAGAATTTTTTTAAAAAGTTAAGTCTCAAAAAAAGTTAGCTGTTATAATAATTATTCAAAATGTACGAAGGCCCTGCATCTATTGGATTGTAAGCAGAGCACCAGGTACCAGGACTGCACAATAAACAGGACAAAGCTTCCCCTGGCTTCATAGATCTTGCAGTCTACTGGGGGAGTAGACAATAAAGAAGAAGATAAACATATAAATGAAATACTTGGAAAGTTGGCTAAGCAGGAAATTTACATGTAATGTAGAAGGGCTGAACAAGACAGCCCCTCTGCAGGGTATTTTGGCTGAGACTGATGTTTGAGAAGGGTCCTTCTATGAGAAGAATGGGGCTGGGGGCTGCCGGGCAGAGAGAAGGTCTACAGAGGGGCACTTGGCATCTCTGCTGGAGCCCCATGAGGGATTGATGGGGCTCCAACCTGACAGAAGCATGGCAAGGACAGGAGGTTGGAGAGGATGACAGGGGCTGGACGCCTCAGCGTAAGAAGTTCTGATGCGGGCTTAGTGCAGCGGGAAGCCACTAAGCAGGGGGCTGGCGCAACCTGGTTTATGTTTTTGGTAGGGTCTCTCTGGCTGTACAGGGGAGAATGGGTTAGGAGAGGGTAAGAGTGGAAGCTAGGTATCGTAATACAAGGTAGGGGCAGTCATCCATCTGAGGGTGGTGGGCGGATTAGGAGTGGGGAGGGAATGAAGGATCTGTGGTGTTCTGGCAGGTGGGCCAACGGGCCACATTGATAGATTGAACGTGGGGTGAGGAATCAGGAAGAATCAAAGATGACTTTCAGGCCCTGGCTGGTGTTGCTTAGTGGATTAAGCGCGGGCCTGTGAACCAAGAGATCACGGTTCGATTCCCAGTCAGGGAACATGCCTGGGTTGCAGGCCAGTTCCCAGCAGGGAATGCACAGGAAGCAACCATACATTGATATTTCTCTCCCTCTCTCCTTCCCTTCCCCTCTGAAGATAAATAAATAAAATCTTTAAAAAAAAAAGATGACTTTCAGGTGTCTGGCCTGAACAATGAGTGAATAGTAGTGACGATGAGATAGGGAAGGCTGGAGGAGAGGGGAGGAAGGGGTCAGAAATGAGAATACTAATTTGGAAGTGGTCTATTTTGGATACGTGGACTTTGAGATCACTGTGAGGCAAGTAAGTCAAGATAACAGGAGGGCTGTAGTTGAAAATGCAAGTCTGGAACCAGAGAAAGGCCCAGGCAGGAGGTGTAACTGAGGGAGTCATCTGTATCCAGAGGATATTAAAGTCTTGGGAATAAATGAGATCATTTAGGGAGAAAATATGATGAGAAAAGGGAGGTAATCAAATGACAAAAGGCATAATAAAAAATCACTTGGTAATCTAAAACTGAACATAGTACTGTAACCCATACAAAAACACACAGAAGTGCTCCAAATATGTTCTCAATAGATGCCTGTAGGAAAATTAAAAACAAATTCTTAACACATTCCCTTTAGGCCTTTAAAAGAATAAAATTTTCATTTAGGATTTTTTCCACAAGTTCTTGTATATTGGGGTCATAAGAAAAATAATCTAGCCCTGGCTGGTGTGGCTCAACGGATTGAGTGCGGGCCCTGCACCAAAGGGTCACTGGTTCAATTCCCAGTCAGGGCACATGCCTGGGTTGTGGGCCAGGTCCCCAGTAGGGGACTTGCAAGAAGCAACCACACATTGATGTTTCTCTCCCTCTCTTTCCCCGTCCCTTCCCTTCTCCCTAAAATAAATAAATAAAATCATAAGAAAAGAAAAAGAATCTGGCCCTGACTGGTGTGTACTCAGTTGGGCGTTGTGCCACAGAGCACAAGGTTGCCAGTTCGATGCCCAGTCAGGGCACATGCCTGGGTTGTGGGTTCGGTCCCCAAGTAGGGGTGCCTACAAGAGGCAACTGACTGATGTTTCTCTCTCACATTGATGTTTCTCTCCCTCTCTTTCCCTCCCTTCCCCTCTCTCAAAAATTAATCAATAAAATCTTTTTAAAGAAAATGTTTTGACCCTGGCTGGTGTAGCTCAGGGGATTGAGCACAGGCCTGCAAACCAAAAGGTTGCCAGTTCGATTCCCAGTCAGGGCACATGCCTGGGTTGCGGGCTAGGTCCCCAGTGAGGGGCATGTGAAAGGCAACCACACATTGTTGTTTCTCTCCCTCTTTATCCTTCCTTTCCCCTCTCTCTAAAAATAAATAAATAAAATATTTTTTAAATGTTTTGAAAATAAAAAATATTTGAAGTTCTCTGTTTGGATTGTGTTCAGAGGGATCCTTTTCCTTAAGAGCAAAAGCAAGGATTTTTTCAAAAACTCACTAAAATTACAAGTAACCTACTTGAAATTCAAGGCTTTAAAAAGTTTATTCTCATTCAATGTCCTCTCTGTAAACATTCTACCTTAAGATTCAGTTTTTCCCATTCTTATAATAAAAATGCAATGATATGTTTTATTACTGATGTCATTTTGTCCTGAAAGATGAAACTGGTCCTTTCAAACAGTTCAAGAGTCACATGAGAGATGTAAAATGCCCAAGAGATCAAGAATTTATTTTAAAATGTTGAAAAACAAGAACAAAAACCTTAAGCATACCTGCTAGCCTTCCAAAAACTGATAAGCAAGGAACTGAAAAGGGTAGAATTGCCAGGAAAAAAAATATGTAAGTGTAACAGCTACTCCTCAAATGAAAACACATCAAAGCTGTAATTACATCTCTGGGTATCTGTTGACCCAAAAAACTCACTACGGTCTTGAGGCTCATACTCTCGCTCAAGAACCACCCAGCTGAAATCACAGTTGTAAACATTACTGGGGTACTTTATACGCTTCAGAGACTTCCGTTGTGACACAAAGGTTGGTGTATTAGAGGGAAAGTCAGTAATGTTTGCCAAAAACGTTCCTTATCTCAATTGTGAGGTTAAATTAAGACTAATTCTTTTGTACAACCAAGGCTCACTTTGTAAAATTCTTCTTCTCAGATATGTAAGGGACAGGGCTATGCTGACTTTTATGGGACTGTTATCCCATTTCATGATCTAGCTACATAAAAGCCTAGGAGGCCACCAGGAAGGTCACGTGACTAGATGGATAATGAGCATTCATTCATGTATTCATTCAACAAATATTGATTGAGCACCCAGGATGTGTCGGATGCTCTTCTGGGCCCTCGGGTTCTATCAGTGAAAAAGTCTCACATTTCTGGATTCATAGGGGGAAGACATGGTAAAATAACATAACTATATGTATTTACCAAGTGGTGGTAAGTGCTGTGAAGACGAGTGAGGTAGGTTAAGGAGGATTGGAGCGTGGAATGTACTGCACACACAGTAGTCAGGGGAAGGCTGAGGGTTATATCTGAGCAGAAACCTACAGCCAGAGCTCTGATACCCAGGAAACAGAGTTCGAGGTAGAGGGAGCCGCAAGTGTAAGGGCACTGAAGATTTTGAGGCATAGCAAAGAGATCTGTCCAGCAGGGCTGAAAGTGAGGACAGGGAGGCAGCCCAGCAGGCAAGGACTTCAGATTATACTCTATAATGAGAAGCTATTCAGTGCTCTAAGCAGAGGTTCTAACTTTTTAAAAAGATCACACAGGGAATGTAAGTTCTTACTCATAAAAACAAACCAAATAGATGTCTCTCATAATCTATTTATAAGTAAAACAAACATACAATAAAACAATCTTATAGTATGGTTGCATTTTTTGTAAGAAAAAATACTATCACATGGGAACAAAAGACTAAAAAGATAAATACCAAACTAGATTACTTATGGTTTGTGGGATTGTGAATTTTTTCTTAGGCTTCTCTGCCTTGTACATGAATCACTTTTGTAACTTTTAATGTTAAGAGGGAAAAAACCCCACTCCCACCGTGAGACTGCCTCAGTCTGAAATCTTAATTATGAAAAACCGAAAAACAAAACACAAGAGAACATTTCTCCGAAAATTACCCGACTGCCCGTGCAGTGTTTGCCTGTCGTGGAGCACTGCACAGAGCAAGCTGCTCCATGTATCAAGGTCACAAAACCCACTTGGTTAATATGTTTATCATTACATAGTAGCTCTGTCCTCTAAAGCAACTTTGATTACCATTTTCCACCGCAGCAATAGAAAGCCCTTTTCATTAATTTCCTAAGCGTCTTTGATACTACTTTGCTGCTTCTGGATTTTTCCACTGTATGTCTCTTAGAAACAAATTAAGCCCAAATAAGTTGTTCCAGCTAATGAAGTGCGCTTTTGGTTCTTTCCCCGTGGTTGAGAATTATCCGGCAAAATACCAAATTGCTTTGGGACGCATTTTCTCTTAGTTTTGAAATACTGCAATGCTAAGTTACTACAAATAAAGAACATCAAGATAACAACATAGAACATGTATATAAATGGAAACTGCAGTAATCCTTTTTTAAAGTGAGAATGTGTAGAGGTCTCATGAATAAATATACTGTGTGTTCACGTAACACAGATAAAAACAGAAAGTAGTTTGGCCTCCCTCCTCCTCTGCCTAACCCCCCCTCGCCATCACAGAACAGCTTCTCCCAGGGCACAAGCCCAAGGCAATCACTGCTCAGAAATGCAAACCACTCAACTCAAAGTGACTCCAGCTCTCCCCCAGCCACCTGAGCGCCGCATCCCACCCGCTCCTCAATCACTTCCAACAAGGGTCTCTGAATGAAAATCCCAAGCCCAGAAGGTTTCACTAGCCCCAAACTCCGCTCACACTCCACTCGCGGAATCCGGGAACCTGGCGCCCGGGTCTTCTGTTCCCGCGTGGCCAAACGAGGGTCCCAGGACTCAGGATCCTACTGTACCCCAGCGGGTCGAGTCTGGGTTCACTCGCCTCCCAGAGGCAGGGGCCAGCCCATCTCCGCAGGACAAACGGGCTGGCGGGAGTTGCAGCAAGTGGCTCTGGCCTCCCAGCATCTCCGCCTCACGTCCATCAGGCCGTCCCCCGCGCTCCCCTCCCTGCTCTCGGGCGCACTCGCAGCGCCCACCCGGCGCACCCGCGGACACGCACCCTCACACGGCAGGCGGGCATCTGCAGACCCCCCACTCCCCCTCCACAACACCCTGGTTGCTCCTTGCGCAGCTGTCTGCCTGAACGGTAACCCCCAGGAGCGGGGGCACCCCACGCCCCCAGGACGCCCTAGACTTGAGCTGGGGGAGGGGGTGATGACAGATGGGCGAAGGGCGGGGCTTCGGGGGGAAGGGGCGGAGCCTCCCAGCATGGGGGTGCTGGCGGCTGACAGAAAGACCCAGGGCAGCCGCGGGCGGGAGGGGTTGGCGGGCACTACGGGCAGGGCTGAGGGTCAGGCGTGGCGGGAAGGAGCTCGCGCAGACACAGAGGGCTGACAGGCAGAGAGACACACAGACACGGGAACTGACACTCGCGGGGAGCACACGGGCCGGCGGGCCACGGCAGGCGCTCACCTGGCAGCTGCGGCGGCGGCGCCCGCGGCCGGGCCGCTCTTGCCGCGCTCCGGGCCTCCCTCCCGGCGGCCGGCCGGCGGGCCGGCGCAGGCCCCGCTGAGGCGGCGGCGGCGGCGGCGACGCCGGCGACGCCGGAGCCGCGGACTGCTGAGCGGCGGGGACGCAGCTGCACCAACCGACTCCCGGCCCCTCGGCTGGGCTCGGCTGTGTTCGGAGACTCTCGGCTCCGCTCGGCCCCGCTCGGCTCGGCTGGGGGCGTGGTCCGAGGCCCCCGCCCCTACCGCCTTGGCTCCTGGTGGGCGGGCCTTGCACGCGGGCGCTAGCCCCCTGACGTCGCAGAGAGCGGACCAGGACCCGGGCGCATGCGCGGGCTTGGGTCCCGCTTTTCTCCAGCAGGCAACCTGCAGTGGGTGGGAGAGAAGGCGCAGGGGCGGATGCTGCGGCCCCAGAGGTTCCCGGCTTTTGTGCTCCGCATCCTGGTCTTTCCAGAGAAACAACTAAGGAAGGCCACGCCAGGTTACACTTTCAAAAGGATGTGGGCAGGGCAGGGGCCAGAGGCCGTCCCCGAGGCCGTACCCTCCGCCTACCCCCTAGTCCAGCGTTTCCCAACGTGCGTCACCTTGGGAGTCAGCCTTTCTTTTATCCCACCAACCGGCACGTCACTGCAGTTTTGAAATTCTCCTGTTTCCTAAACAGATCAGCAACTTCTGATAACTGCTTTCCTTAACATTCAATCTTCAGGCACTTGAGAACTTTAAAGCATCAAGTAGCCCCTTCAGGTACGATGACGCCGTCCTTTCTTCACAGCTTCTGTTGTGTAACCTGCAACCCTGGGGTGGAAGTGGGCCCTTTTCTGAGATTTTGTCACACGCTCCAGGCACCATTTTTTGTCTCAGAGCCCAAGTCTATAGCAAATGTGCTCCGAAAGTGGCCGCCACCTGTAGGATCTAGTGATTAATCTAGTGGGTGATAAAGAGCTCTGCAGTCTGATGGAACCAGAGCTGGAATCCTGAACCTACAGTACACTAGCAGATTAGCATCTGGCTGGGCGGTCATTGGGCTGGATCTAAAGAGAGAGTAAGGACAAGACGCGACAGAGAAAACAGCATGCACTTCATACCAGTTTGGGGAGGTGTATCACAGTCATGTTTACCAATGAGGCACATTATTTTTCTTTAAAAAAAAAGATTTAAGCAGATTCCAGGTGGTCCCTATAATGTCACCTGCACTCATATTCTGATGAACTTCCTCAAGCGGGAAAGAAACTGTCAGATGTATAGTTGATGCAACAGAGTTCAATTTTATTGCACCTGAGCTCAATTTTATTGGGATGAGCGACACCTGTGACTTTTGATGTTGGAGTCCAGAGGCAAAGCATGTATCAGTTCGGAGTTTGCTGGTGCAAGTACCAGTTACCCATCAGGCCAGTTTAAGGAAAATGAAAGGGGGAAATTAAAGCTTTTGGGGGGAAGAAGGAGAAGGTCCTCTCCAGTCAAGGGCAAGAACGCAGCTGGACTTCTGGATGAACTGGAAGCAGAGCAAGGTTTACCAGAAGGAACCTCTCTCTCTACAGACTTGTTTTCTGTTTCCAGATAATAAAATGGGACATATGTCTGCCAGCCACTCCCAAGTCCTGTGACAGTTCCAACTCTGGGAAGACTAAAAAATCCCTAATCATTCCAATTTCCAAATCCCAGAGAAAAGGCTCTCATTGGTCCAGTTTGAGTCGGGTTCCCCTTCAGAACAATCATGGCCACCATATAGGTGATGTAGTTCACCAGGAACCCACCTCTGTAGATCAAGACCACAAAAAAAAGGGAATTGTTTTGAGTAAAGGAGATACTTTAATACATGTCCCTCGAAGAACCATTGATGTCACTTTATGGGCAAACATCTGGGAGACATTTGACTGTGACCCGGGAGATGATTATTGAGTTTCTGATTTCTGCATAGTAGGGAGGCCTCTTTTTAGGTAGTAATGAAAACAGGAAGTTCCCCCCGCCCCCGCCACAGCAAAAAGTGGACAAACACTGGGGTGGTCTTCATAAGCCGTCTGTAGTGGGTGTTCTGATGGCCTCCTGTGGTAATTGACATTAATGCTAGGCCACCAAAGATTCTGAGTTTGCTTCCCAGGCACATGATAGGATTGTACTTCACATCTTGGTGTTAGTCTGGGTCCTGGACTGAGAAATCATGGAATAATGCCCCTAGGTGACTGACAGTGGACATGTAGTATAAGCAAGAAATAAACCTTTGCCATTAGGAAACAAGATTGGTGCTTGCTTGTTACCACAGCAAAACCCAGCCTATCCTGACAGATGCATCTTCTTAACGTCCAGTCTTTCTCACACCCCACGGTACAGCATTGAATCAATTTGAGTGGGGTGGACCCCCATGTCCCAAATGTGGGTGTGGACTGTGGTCTCAGCCAGTTGAAGTAATCCCATGCACCTTGTATTGATTGCTTCAGGGGTAGCCCTAATACCCTGGCCTACATCTATCAGTACCCGATATTCACCTCATCACAATAATTGCATAAGATCCTCACTGTCTCCCTGGATATCAGTAAGGAACCATTTACCGCTGGCAGCTATTTTGTGACCAGGAAGAGAACCAGCCTAAAGATGAAGTCAATACACAGAATAAGGAAAGACAGAAAGAACTGAACAGAAACAAAGAGTTGGAGTTTCTGATCAAGGCCTACCTGAATCCTTCTACCAAATAAAGTTACCTAAGTCAATTAATTCCCTTTGTTGTTGATTCTGATTTGAGTTGTAGTCTGTATTATACTTGAAACCCAAAGCGTTCCAACTCTGGCTGTTCACTGCACGGCTCCAAGTCGTAAAAAGTACTGTCGACTCATGGGCGGGAAAGAATCTGAGCTCTGAACAATGGCAGGAAGAGAAGCTGGAAATTCTACATGATTTACATGCCAGTTCCTTTTCACGAATGAGTATGTCACAATGCAGGCAGGACACAGGGAAGGACCAGGATGAGGCCTGATGTCAGTGCATGTCTTCTGCCAGCCTCACAGCTGGGGTTCTGCTACCTCCATGGGCAGCCCAGCCCAGCCCAGCCCAGGGCCTGAGCCAGGCATGATGGGCAGGAACCCCAGTCCTATCACAGGTTGGGACATGGAGTCACATCTTTTTTTCTAAATTCGCAGTTTCAATCTAGTGTCAGCTAGCTATTGGATGATGTCATATATCTGCAGATGTGAAGGCAGCTTCATTTAGATATGGTTTTTATTGTTACTATCCTCAGATTGTTTAAAAATACATACCCAGATGTTAAAAAAAAATATGCAGTTTCTGCTGGACCAGAGATGAGCTTGAGTGTCCATGAAGTCTCCAAGTTCAAGGCATTGTCTGTCCCCACCCACCACTCTCCAGTACATATGTACTGTGCCCCTACCATGTACCTGGGCCTGTGTGAGGGTCTGGATATGCAACAGTGAACTAAACCAGAGACCTTCGTGGAGCTTAGAGCTGAATAAGCAAGGCAGACATTGGTTAAGCAATCAGCAACATAAATCTTACATGGTGTCTGGTACCAGGAGATCCAGAAACAGGAGGCTTTGGCTTGAATCAGTTTAGGGAAACATTAGGTATGACATCTACAGGGAAAACATCAGGGTTAAATTAGATGTATTAGTCTACTTGGCTGCCATAACAAAATACCATAGACCAGGTGGCTTGAACAACAGAAATTAATTTTCGCAGTTTTTGAGGCTGCACATCCAAGATCAAGGTCCCAGCCACTTTGGTTTCTGGGAAGGCCACCTTCTTGCTATGTCCTCCTATGGCCTTTCTTTGATATGTGTGTGGGGGGAGACAGGGAGAGTGAGCTCTCTGGTATGTCTTCTTAGAAAAACACTAATCCACTGGATCAGGGCCCCACCCTTATCACGTCATTTAACCTTAATTACTTGCTCAAAAATAGCCGAACAGTGGGATGGGGCTTCAACATATGAAGTTCTTGGAGACACGTACATTTAGTCCATAACACTAGGCACACAGTGAAAACGAGGGTGCCCCCTGTAGAAGGGGTAGCACATGCATAGGCCCTGTGGCCCATTTCACAGATTCAAGAGTCTCAGCTAATAAAGAATACATTGATAAATACAAAGAAAACCACATCTTAGATACAACGTAATCAAACTACTAAAAGCCAGAGATTTATAAAAGAACTAAAAACAAAACATAGTTCAGAGAAACAACAATTAGAATAACAGCCTCCTTCTCATGAGAAAGAAGGTAGAAGACTAAAATGATATCTTTGAAGTCTATAGGGAGATGAAAACTGCCAAATAAGAAATTCTGCACTCCGTGAAAATAGCCTTCAAAAACTGAGGCGAAATAAAGACATTTTCAGCCCAAGAAATAAAAATTGGAGAATTCAATTCCAGCAAGCCTGCACTACAAGTTTTGCAAGTTCAAGAAAAACAATTCTAGGCAGAAACACAGAACTATAGGACAAAATGAAGATCACCGGAAAAGTGTATACGTGGATAAATAGGAAAACTGCTTTACAATAAATTGCTGTGTAAAGCAATAACAGCAATGTATCATGAGATCTGTGGAATGTAAAAGTAAATCACGTGACAGAAATAGCACGGAGGGTAGGAGCAGTAAAGGGAAGCTGTTATGAGGCTCTCACGTTGTTTGGAAAACTGAAAGTGCTCATTCAAGTCATGCTGTAATAAATCAAGGATGTATCCCATAGCCTCTAAACAAACACTGAAAGTATATAAATGGTTTATCTACATTCCAATGGAAAAAGAAATTGAAAGCAGGGTTTTGAACACATATTTATTCACTCACGTTCATAGCAGCATTATTCACAATAACCAAAAGCTGGAAGGAGCCCAAATGTCCATCAATAGATGAATGGGAAAACAAAATGTAACATATCCATACAGTGGGATATTACTCAGCCTTTAAAGAAAGAAAGTTCTGACACATGCTATGACATAGATGAACCTTGAAGACATAACATTAAGTAAAATAAGCCAGTCATGAAATACAAATATTCTATGGCTCCATTAAATGAAGTACAGGCAACCTCAGAGATATGATGGGTTCAGTTCCAGACCACCGCAATAAAGTGAATATAGCACTGAAGTTTTTGGCTTCCCAGTGCATGTAAAAGTTATGTTTCTACTATACTGTAATCTATTAAGTGTGCAATAGGATTGTTTCTTTAAAAAAGTAATGTATATATCTTAATTTAAAAATACCGTATTGTTTAAAAATACTAATCATCGTCAGACTTCAATGAGTCATAATCTTTTTGCTGGTGGAGGGTCTTACCTTTAATTTGTAAAAGAAATGCAGTATCTGCAAAGCACAATAAAGCATGGTGAGCTAAAGCAAGGTATACCCATATCCAAAGCAGTCAAGTTCATGGAGACAGAAAATAAAATGGTGGTTTCCAAGGACTGGGGGAGGGGAGAATTGGGAGTTATTGTTTAATGGAGATAGAATTTAGTGTTGCAAGATGAAACCTATTCTGGAGCTGGAATGCACTGAAATGGGAATTACCAAAGATAATGAACAGTGCACTTCAGCTGTACACTTGAAAATGGCTGTAGCCCTAGCCAGGTGTCTCGGTTGGGTGGAGTGTCATCTCACACACATAAAGGCTGTGGATTCCATCCCCAGTTGGGTTCCATACAGGAGGCAACTAATGGCTGTTTTTCTCTCACATCTATACCTTTTTTCCTCTCTCTCCCTTCCTCTCTAACATCAATAAACATATCCTCAGGTGAGGAATTAAAAAAAATGGCCCTGGCTGATGTAGCTTAGTGGATTAAGCGCGGGCCTGTGAACCAAGAGATTACGGTTCGATTCCCAGTCTGGGCACATGCCTGGGTTGCAGGCCAGTTCCCAGCAGAGAATACACAGGAAGCAACTATACATTAATATTTCTCTCCCTCTCTCCTTCCCTTCCCCTCTGAAGATAAATAAATAAAATCTTTAAAAAAAAATCAGGAGTTCTATTAAAAAAAATGTTAAATGGCTATAATGGTACATTTTGTTATGTGTACTTTACCACAGTTTTTTTAAAATATCAAGTGGATGAGATAAAATGAAGTAACAAAATACCCAAAAGAAGGGAGAAAAAGAGAAAAACAGGAACAAAACCCAGATAGGACAAATAGAAGACAAGATTACAGAAGTAAATGATTTGTTGCCACACCTGTAATTACATTAAATGTAAGTGGACTAAATATTTTAATAAAAAGAAAAAGTTTGACAGGTTGAATTAAATTAAAAAAAGATTCAACTGTACAATGCTTATAAGAGACACACTTTAAAGACATATAGGTTAAAAGATTAAAAAGTGAAAAGCATGAGGGGAAAGGTGGGTGGAGGTGGAAGAGAGGGTATGAGGGGATAAATGCTGATAAAAATATATAAATAAATATTATACAGCCACTAAAAAACATAAAAGAATGGAAATTTAGCTAATATTTAAATAAGAAATAATACCTACCTTACACAAATTCTCTAAGAAAATAGGGGGGCACTTCCCCACGTAGAAGGTCAGCAGAACCCTACTATCGAAGCCTGGCAACAGCATGACAAGAGTGAATACCACAGACCACTCTCCCCTGACTGTAAATGCAACGACCCTAAACAAAATGCCAGCAAATCAAATCCAGCAATAAATAAAAGGGGCGATAACTCATAACCAAAATGTAGTTTGTCCCAGAAATGCAAAATGGTTTAACATTTTATTTTTTAAAGATATTATTTGTTTATTTTTAGAGAGAGGGGAAGGAAGGGAGAAAGAGAGGGACAGAAACATCAATGTGTGGTTGCCTGTCGTGCTCCCCCTACTGAGGACCTGACCTGCAACCCAGGCATGTGCCCGGACTAGGAATCAAACCGATGATGCTTTGGTTCACAGGACAGCACTCAATCCACTGGGCCACACCAGCCCGGGCTGGTTTAACATTTTAAAATCAACCAAAATGTGAAGAGATGATGAAAATGCATTTGCTAAAATTCAACACCTATTCACAGTAAAAACTCTTAGCAACCTAGGAATAGAACTTCCTCAATCTGATACAGGTTATGTAGGGGAAGACACCTGGAGCTAACATCGTCCTTAAAGGCAAAATATGGAACATCTCCTGCCCTAAGTTCAGGAACAGAGCAAGGGTCAGCTGTTACCACCTCTAGTCAACATTTTACTACATGTTCTAGCCAGGACTGCAAGGCAAGAAAAAAAAAGATACAGATAGGGAAGGAAAAAAGTAAAACTCTCTGTATTCAAAGATAACATGATTGTGTAGATAAAAATCCTAAGGAATCTTAAACTTTTAGGACCAATAAATGATTGTCGGAGTCTGGTTGCTGTCATGAAACACCACAGACTGGGTCTTATCAAGCATAGAAATGTATTTCTCACACTTCTGGAGGCTGGAAGTCTGAGATCCAGGGTGCCAGCATGGCCAGGTTCTGATGAAGGCCTTTTCTGGGTTGCAAAAGCAACACTATACCAAAATCAACTTGATTTCTACATTCCAGTCCATGTCAGAAAAGTTTTTTAAAAGAATAGTCAAAATAGGTTTGAAATAACAAAAAATAAAGTATCTATAAACGAATCTAACAAAATTCACATAAGACCTCTGTAGAGGAAATCAGAAACATTTTAATAGATATCAAAGAATGAATGATGGAGACACCAAGTTCGTAGAGATTGAAGACTCAATGCTGTAAGGCTAGTATTCTCTCTAGTTGCTATAGATTCAAAGCAATCCCAATTGATTTTTCATAGGGAACTTGGCAAGATGATTCTAATATAAAATTTATATGAAACTACAGAAGGCCAAGAACAGCCAAGGTACTCTTGAAGAAGTACGAGATGGGAGAAATTGCTCTATCAGCTAATAAGACTTGTACTAAAGCTCTAAAAATCAAGACAGTCTGATACTGGCACCAGAGCAGACAGAATCCAACAGGCAGAAGGGAGCCCCAGGACAGATTATCTCCTAAAGATATATCTCCTGAATATCATGGAGATTAATGATCTCAGATTAATGATAAAGATAGCATTTGCTGTTGGAAAATGGTCTTTTGAATAAATGGTATTGAGCTGATTGTCTATCCACATGGGCAAAATAATACTGGAACTCTTTCACACCAGACTCAAAAGCCAATTTCTGATGGATTATGGACCTAAATGCGCAAAGGAAAATAATAAATGTGAGCTGACACACAGAAGATAATAAATATTTCTTGAATGAATGGGTGTATAGATGGGATGTGTTGTTCAATTTAACTTCATTTATTTTATAAAGAACAGAACCAATTTCCGTTGGATTATGGATTTACATGTGAAAGTCAAAACAATAAAGCTTTAGGAGATAATGTACAATATCTTCATGACCTCAGGTAGAAAGTTTCCTTAAACAAGACAGAAAATGCACTAACTACAAAGGAAAGATTGATAAATTGGACTTCAAGAAACATCATCCACAGAGTGAAGAGGCAAGCCTCATATGAGGAAGATTCGCAATGCACGTAACCGACAAAGGGTTTATATCCAGAATATAATAATAATAATGGAAAGACAGACAATAGAAAAATGGGCAAGAACAGGCTCTTTACCTCCCACAGAGAAAATCCAAATGGCCAATAAATATACGAAATGTACTTAGCCTCGCTAGTAATCAGGGAAATGAACCAGAGTGAGTGAGTACTACGGAGCCACGAGACAGCAGAAAGTACAAAGTCCAGCAGGACCAACTGCTGGCGGGAACTGTTGGTGAATGTGCCGGGAAGCTCTCACCCATTGCTGGGGGAGTATGCTCTTGTAATCATTTCAGAAAGCAGTTGGCATTAATGTTTAAAGTTAAGCATAGGCATACTTATAACCCAGGAATTCTGCTCCAAAGTATACACCTAAGAGAAATACATACCCAGGTAGAGCAGTAGAGGTCTCTAAGAATGTTCAGAGCAGCATTATTCATAATAGCTCCAAGCTGGAAAGCACCCAGGTGTCAATCATCAGTAGAAGGGACAAATTGCGGTATATTCACTCAACAGACTGCTGCACATAGCACTGAGTGTAAATGGACTACGGCTGCATGCAATGCTTGTAAATAACGTGGAGTGAAAAAAAAAGCCTGACACAAAAGAACCCACATTCAATGATGCCTTTATATAAAACTCGTAGCCAAGCAAAACTGAACAGGCCTCTGCCCCCACAATCTTCCACCACTCCTGTTCTTAGAAGCTACGTGAAGAGTAGCAATAAAAGACTGCAATCATAGTCTGTAGCATGAAAGTTTCCTATCTGGACAGTTAGGTTTACTTCGTAGCTTCTCACTGCTGTGTAGAAACAAGCTGTAAAATAAGCAGATAGTTCTTAGCGAAAGGAGGTCTGCAAGGGGGATGTTGTTCCACCACCTCGTCCCCGCCTCCTGCCACAGGCAAGGTATCATCAGTAACCTCCTGCTGGTCTCCCTAGGTAGCTAACCGAACTTTCTTCAGCATGTATTTCAAGGAGTGAGATGGCTGAACGATGCGCCCTGGGCAGACTTCACTTTACTGAGAACTGCCTGCTGGTTTTACAGAAGGGCTGAGCAAGGGTTTCCACTGCGGCCAGCTGGGCATGAGAGTTCCACGTTTCTTCCCGCGAGTTTCTGACCTGCAACAAGACAGAGGGCAAGGACTTGGGTCCCTGGCCTCCTCCTTCAATTTGGGATCCACTTCGTGGTTTCTGACAAAGAATTCTTCAGGCTGCAGCACCTGGCTGGGGCCGTTCTGTAAGTGCTTAACAGATGAAGTTCCTTCTCTCTTTTTTTACGTGTTTTTTAATCCTGTTTTTGGGGGGCGGGTGCAGGTTAGAGACAGGAGCTCTATAGCCCGTCTCTCCTGGACACTCCCTGGCGCCTTCGCAGGTCCCACCTCCACGAGGGAGCTGGGTCTCCGCTCAGCCAGTGCTTTAAGCGGCAAGGAATGCAGTGACTCAGCTGGCCGCTCAGGAACACCTCGGTGGGTGAGCACGGCGGAGGGGAAGGAAGTCATTACACAGACAGCTGGGCTGTAAAAAACAAAAATGCTCCACACACCACACTCCACAAGGCAGGGTGGCTGGGTGTCCCATGACTCAACGGGACGCTTCTGCCATGTGGCATGCCGCTCACGTGGCACTCGCCCCTCACGCACTGCTGGCCACTCCTCTGAGCAGCTTGGAAAGCTGACTGGGGCGGGACCCCGGGAAAGTCCAGGACTGTCTCTACTCTTCCCATCGCTTCCCTCAGCACCTCCCTTCATTCTCCTTGCTCCTTCCTCTTTAACTCCCTTTCCCTTACAGAAACAAGCAAACAAACAAAAAAGCCTGGAATTTAGTATTTCACACCTGCTGGACACTTGGTGGGGACACCATGAGGTCAAAACACTGGCAACCTAGTGAATCAGGCAGATACCAGCAACAAGTCATATCACCTGGGCAGGGTCCAGAGTCCTGGAGAGAGAGGCCAGAGGAAGACAGACGGCAGCAAGGGATGGAGACTTCAAGGAAGAGGCAAGACCAGCAAAGGTGAAGACATTTATTCCCTCATCTTGCCTGGAGACCTGGAGACCAGATGCCATTCTTGGGATAGATCAGTGAAGACAAATGTCTTGCCCTTGGGGGCTACGTTCTCATGGGGGGAGACAGACCAGCACCAAATACCATATACAGGTAAGTTGGATAGCCTATGGAAAGGTGATGGGGCTTCTAGAAGAGATTAGCCCTGGGAAGCTGGATGGGAGGGGTCAGGGTAGAGAGGTGACATCTGAGTCATCTGGAGGTGGTGAGGGAGTGAGCCATGTGGGTGTCCGGGGAAAGAGCATTTGGGGGCAGAGGAAACCGCCGGGACAAAGGGGACAGTGTGCCTGGTGTGCCTGAGGACCAACAAGGGAGGAACGTGGCAGCTGCAGTGAGTGAGGGAGACCTGCGTGGGAGGCCAGAGAAGAGGGGGGTGTGAGACAGGGGGCCACCGCGGGTTTGCACGGAGCTCTAACCAGACTTGACTTTGGTTTTACAGCATCCCACTGCCAGATGGCTTTGTCCTCTGAGAATACAACGCAAGAGGAGTACAAAATGAAGCTATTTGATGGTGGTGATGGTTTCATGGGTATCTATACCTGTCAAAACTCAAACGTAACTTTAAACACGTGTGGTTTACTGTACGGCAGTCATACTGCAATAAAACTGGAAAAATACTGCGCTTTAAATCTTTTACTGTTTTCCCCACTTAATGCTGGAAGTTCCATCCAGGCTGTTGTGTGTACAGCTACCTCATAGCCTCTCACTGCTGTGCAGAAAGAAGTCTTGCCAAAGATGTAGAACGTTAGGAAGTCCATGAGAGGGATGCTGGGAAGGGCTGGAGTCACACACAGCGTTGGCAGATGAGGGTCTGGCAGTGTTAGGACAGTCACAGGGCAGGAGTTTCAGAAGAATGATGTAACTAAGAGGTGAGATAAGCCTTTGGGGAATCCAAAGGAGCCCAGAATAATTTTTGGATAGTTGTGCTTTCTGGTAAAATACAATACTATATAAAGGATGTCATACCAGGCAATCATGCAATCTATCCCCGCTACCAAATTATTTAAATAATTCTTGGGCCCTGGCTGGTGTGGCTCAGTGGATTGAGTGCTAGCCTGCAAATCAAAGGGTCGCTGGTTCAAGTACCGGTCTAGGGCACATGCCTGGGTTGCAGGCCACATCCCCAGTAGGGGGCACACACAAGGCAACCACACATTGATGTTTCTCTCCCTTTCTCCTTCTCTTCCCCTCTCTAAAAATAAATAAATGAAATCTTTTTTAAAAGTATAAAAAATAATTCTTGGTTCACACTAAAAATTAGGATATGGTGGCATGCATAACCAAAATTTTGTTGCATATAGGATAAGATTTTGTTCAGTATACTTTTAAGTATAAGTTAATAACTGGCTTCCTTTTCTTCATGTGTAACAACGGTTCCTCCTTCGCCAGCTTGTTATAAAGATCAGATAAGAGCATTCACTCACTAACACATGCAACTAATGTTTTTTTGTACCAGGTACTAAGTGAGGTTCCATGATACAGCGATGAGCAGGTGCCAACTAAAACACTAAGATGAGAAGACCCATAATGCTATGGGAGCCTAGGTGAGGGAAAGTAGACCTAGCCAGAAGGTGTATTAGTTAGTTATTGCTGTGTAACGAGTCACCACAAACTTCGAGGCTTTGAACAGCATATGTATTTTTATCTCACTATTTCTGTGAGTCAGGAGTCTGGGCACGGCTAGTTGGGTCTTCTGCTTTGGGACTCACAAGGCTGCAATCAAGCTGGGCTGTGTTCTCATTTGGAGGCTGAACTGGGGAAGAACTGCTTCCAAGGTGTTCAGGTTGTTGGCAGGATTCATTTCCTTGTCGCTGTACAACTAAGGACTCCAGCTGCTTGCTGGAGGCTGCCACAGCGCCTAGAGACCACTCACAGCTCCTTGCCCAGTGAGCTTCCTCCGCGTGGATGTTTACTTCACTGAGTCAGCAAGGAGAGCCTGCAGCCGCCAGTCTGTAACAAAATCTTGGGAGGAACAGCCCAGCACCTCTGCCGCATTCTATTGGTTAAAATCAAGTCACAGGTCCCGCCCACACCCAAGAGGAAGGGATAACACAAAGGCGTGAACACCAGAGGCCAGGATACAGAGGGGTTAGGGTTAGGTTCATCTTAGAGTCTGCCTGCCACCAAAGGCTTCCCTGAGGAAGTGACAATGAGCTGGGACAGCAATACTGTGTCACTGTCCTGCTCAGCAACCATCAATTGTTCCTCAGTTCCCATGGTTTCGCCCCATATTCCAGGCCAGACAGCCTGTCTCCTTGGGCTCAGTCCCTCTCTCTCCAGCATCCATCCATGCCTCCATTCACCACTTCCACCCACTTAGGCAGCCCCTGTCTCTCCTGTATATACTCCAAAATCTACGTATGATCCAAGGCTGAGCATAAATGTATTGATCTTCCCTAAACAATGTTTTAAAATATTTATTTAAGTGAAGAGCACCACGCTAGACCCCCCTTGAACTGCAAAGCATTATGAGATATGATCCTAAATGTCAGACACAGAGTGGGGAGCAGAAGGTATACTCAAAAGGAGGAAGAATAAAAGGTTCCTTTGCTGAAGGTCAAGTTCCTGGGGCAGTTAGCAAATCCTACGAGGGATTTCGGACGCACAAAAAGCTTCACTTCATACAATGTTTCATGGTCTTTGAGTAGTCTCCCCCAGGCTGGAAATCACAAGCAGGTTCCAAAAGTGTTAGGTCAAACTGACGTTTTTCCGGGAAGGGCAGTTGGTGCGGGAACTAGGAAGCTGAATCTCTGCAGATCTCTTGGAGGGCAAAAGCACCCTGGATCTAGGAGCAGGGGGAAGCCTGGCTCCCTCTCAGTCTCTCCTTCCTGCCCCCATCTTCCCAAGTGCCCACTGCCCCCAGAAGCCAGGGGGGCTTTATCTCTATACCCTCTCATCATTTGCTCTGAGGATTTTGCCGCTATCAGATTCCCTCCCCACCCCACCCCACCCCACTTCACTTTCCATCCTCAACAGTGCACACCCCCCAGGACCTTGTACAAACTAGTCTCTCTACACCTGCAACATTGTTCCCACCCTTCTTCACCTAACAAATTCCAACTTCCTTTTCAGGCTTAGTCAGGAAGCTTTCCTTGACCTCTCCTCAGCCCTCATCATTCCACTTCGTAGTGGCCCAACTGCCTGTCTGGCCTTGTCTTTCTTTCCCTCCGTCCTCCCCTCCCCCCTCCCCCCAGAAGACTGCTGTGGCTGCAGCATCTCCAGTGTCTGGCCCAGGCCAGGTCCTCCATACCTCTGCCTGGATGGAAGACTCCTACAGCCGCTTCATGTCTTAGAGCAGCAGATCTCCAACGTCGCGTGCATCTGAACTGCCTGGTTGGGAGGGCGTATAAAATACAGATGGCTGGCCTCCACCGCTAGAGTTTCTGATTCAGTTTGACCTGGGTTTTCATTTCTAATGAATCCCCAGGTGCTGCTAGCCCAGAGACCAACTTTAAGAATCAATTAGAGTGTCAGTTTCTTCATTGCTAAAACAACTGCTGTTTCTACCACACTAGGTGTTGTGAGAATCCAAAGAAATGATACAAATGAAGAACTCAGCATTGTGCCTGCACCCAGTGGGTGCCCAATAAGTGTTTGCAGTTGCTGCCGGGAGTGGGCAGGAGACGTGCAAGGCAGAGAAAACATGAGCAGGAGCAGAGGACGGAAGGAGCCCCAGCAGCGCAGCCGGGCAGACCAAAGAGCCAAGGCCGAGAGCAGCAGCCAGGCAGTCCAAGTTGCGCTGTGGAAGCAGCCGGGAGCCACGCGGAGTTCTGGAGCAGGGCAGGGACAGGTGGGAGCCGAATGTGGCAGCACTGGGCAGGAGGACGTTGCTGGCGGTGAGTGCCACATGCTGGGTTCTCCTTGGCTCTTTGGTCAGGCACTGGGTTGCCAGATTTAGCAAATAAAAATAAAGTCTATCTAGCTAAATTTGAATTTCAGATACATAACAAATAATTTTAGTATAAGTGCATTCCAAATATTGCATGGGATGGACACTAAAAATAAAACCCTTATTTTTTTATCAGACATTCTAATTTAACTGGGCATCCTTTATTTTTATTTGCCAAATCTGACAACTCTAGCCAGATACCAACTGCCTACCTCCCAACCCCCAAGTCTACATGCTGGAGGAAGAAGGTCAGGAGTGGTCAAAGCTGCAGGCCTGGGTGAGCGGGTCCCTTCCACTTCATGCCAGGTTTACCCAGCAAGAAAGCACCGGGACACAGTCACTAATCAGTGGGTCTGTGCTTAACAAAGCGTAGAAGACTACCTCGGTCCATAAAGAGGGAAGTACCAGCTGCACTCACGGGTTGATGAAGAAGCCAACAGTTGCCAGTGGTATAGGCCCATCTGGTGAGTAACCCTGGCAGAGGAGAAAATAGCCACTACCCTTAACCCCACAAAGGGGCAAACACAAGCACCCATGCAGCTGGCAGGCTAAATGGCTGCACTGGAGATGGTGACGTAAACCACAGGCTAGAACAGGGTGGGCCCTGCCTCCTGCAGCTCAGTGGGGCATTCGGGGGTTATACTACCAGAGGCTGCCCCTCCCCTGCCCTGACCTCCATAATCACCAAATCGCTCATGATTCGTAGTTCCAGAAACAAGCTTGTTGGGAATTCAATTTCTGCAACAAACTTTACATCACCATGTTTCCCTTCTAACAAAGAATAATGAAAACAATCTGTGCTCCATCTTAAAAAAATATTCGATAAACATTATGGAATGCCTAGTGTATGCCCTGTGCCGTGTTCGGCATTTTATTTAGCTGAGTGTTCTCAGCCTTGGCCACACATTACAGCCACCTGGAGAGGTTTTTGTCGGTTTGTTTTAATTCCAGTACCCCAGGTATCAGTATTTGCCGCAGACACAATGATTCCAATGTGCAGCCACAGTTAAGAGCCCCCGATTTCATTCATTCTGTGTAATCCTCACAGTGCAATCCCGAAAGGGAGGTTTTATCTCCATTTTGCAGATGAGGAAATTGAGGCTCAAAGAGGAGTAACTGTGGCACAACCTCTGACGTCTCCTTCCTTCCTTCCCAGGCTCACTGGAGGGATTGCTGATGTTTCCAGGGTCTCACTGTTATATATGATAATAATAGATAATGCTTCCACAGAAATGCTTGTGATGTGGCACCGCCCTCTGGCCACCTTGAGAAGGCGCTGCTCCCCACGGGACTCTTCTGAGAGACCAGCCAGACATGCCTTGGGTTCAGGACTGACACCAAATGACTTTTACTAACACAAAGACAACTGAAGTTCCAGCCAGGTCCTGTCTTCTTGGGTCACAGAACAATGGCGGCCACTTCTCCCTCCCCACTGCCCAGTACTTTCTAAGTCTGGCTCTTTGCCATTGCGCCCCAACCGTCCAAGCCTTTCCCCAGTGCAGACCTTTTTATAACAAATTCCCTCACCTCCTGAGCCTTCTTCCGAGCATCTTCTTTGCAGAGGCTACATCCCCACATGTGGTAAGGGGTCTTTGATACAGGAAAGGCCGCGAATCACAGATCCAAAGGGAAAAAAATGTTCCCTGGCCAGAGCCTCGCCTGTGGCTCGACGACCGATCTTTTCAGAAATGTGCTCACCTGTACTCACCTGTACCCTTCCCCTGGCGCTCGGCCAGCTTGGAGAGGCTGCTTAGCTGGGTGAGAAGGCTGGTCACCGCCTGCCCTCTGCTGGCCAATGCCGGTATCGAGCCTGCTGATGCTCCACCAGTGCGTCGAATAGGGAGCGAACATTTATTGAGCCCCTGCTGTACGTCAGGAACTGCACTGGGCGTTGGAGTGTTAAGAATAAACGCGGCCTGTTCTCATGGAGTTCAAATTCAAATGAAGAGGCAGACAATGATCATATAGGCATTCAAACAAATATGAAATTATAACTGGGCTATGAGGATCCTGTCCAGTTTGGGGAGTGGGGTAGTATAGAGGGGTCGGGGGAAGCTGCTCCAAAAAGAGGACGTTTGAGCACCAGGTGCCTCACAAAGCCATTTCATGTAATGTCGAAAACCCTTCAAGGTGGCTATTCCCTTTGATAAAGCAGAAAACGGTCCCAGATTGGGGAAAATTTATCCAAAGTCACACGGCGAGCTGCAAGCAAAGTCAGGAGGACCTATATCCACCGGATTCAAAGGGCCCCGCTTTCCCGGGGGCCCTGGCAGTGAGGCAGGTGCGGGACACCCGAACATTGCTCCTAACCGCTCTATGGCGCAGGGCGGGGCAGAGGTGGAATCGACGTGGGGCGGAGCCTGAAGTCTGACCCCGCCCAAACTCTATAGGTGAAAGGGCGGCCTTGGGCGTGGAGACTGGGCGGGGGCGGGGTCTTTTCGGGGTGGGGGTGGAGCTGTCCGTTGACTCGTGGAAGGGGCGGAGCCGGGATCTCACCCAGTCCAAAAGGAGCCGGAAGCGCCCAGTGAGTGTGGGGTCAAGGGCTCTTGCTGGCTGACCCTGTGCACTCAGGTAGAGGCGGCGGCTCCGGGTCCCGGAGGTCCAGTGGGCAGCTTCAAAGGTAGGGCCCAACCCGGGCCTGCGAAGAGGTACCCCTCTCCCGGTCCCGCTTTGCCCCGCCCACCCGTCTTGCCTTTCTACCCTCATTCCTTCCTGTTCTTGGGCCTGAGTCCATCTCCAGCCATCAAAAGGGAACTCTCAGAGGTTGTGGAACTCACTTCGCCATTGTTCCCGGCCCAGCGGCTGCGGGGGGAGCCCCGGACACCCAGAATGTGGAATTAGGAGTTAAGGAGATGCAAAAACCTTTCAGGAGAGGCCGGCCAGCATTATCCCAGGCTGACTGTCAGTCCTTGGGGAGGACACTCACCGTCTCTGGTCCTGAGTGTTCCCAGTTGCAAAATAGGGTCTGACTCTTGCCGTGTCTGCCCTGAGACTGGCGTGGTTGGATGGGGCAGCTGTGAAGGCCCCTGGGAAGCTGGGGTTGGTTTTCTCTCTTCCAGAGCTGTAAGAATTCTTACCCTCCTGCTCCCTCTGATCCTAGGTGGAGAGCCCTGCCCCCCCAAATCTAGGAGCCCAGAAAAGCTGTAAGCTTCCACCCAGGGAAGCTTGCTCTGGCTTCCCTGAGTGGAGTTGTGCGCTGGCTTGGGAGGCCGGTGGATGTTCCCAGAGTGGGCTCTGAGGTTTGGGCCCCCTGTGAGGCCTGCCTGGAGCCCACCTGCTCACTTTGCAAACAGTGGGTCCGCCCTCATGCAGGGCCTTAAGTGCTGAGTTAAGAAGTCTAAACTCTTAACTGTGGGTGGGACAGTGCATTGGAGTCTGACCTGTAGCGTTGTCAGGACCAGCCTGGGTGAGTGGGGCTGTCACAGTGCCAAAAACGATGCTGCTGCTGATAGATGACATGTATGGGCATTTGCTACATGCTGGTGCTTTACATGAACTATGTCATTAATCACTCATGCATCCCTTATATTATCCCCATTTCAGAGGCTGAAATTGAAGCTCAGAGAGGTGAAGAGACTTGCCCAAAGTCACAGCTAGTACATGTCAGGGAGGGATTAGAATCCAGACAATCTGGTGCCTAATCCACAGTTAGACCCATCCAGGAACTAGGCATCCAGGAATAAAGCCTTGACCTAGGATGACAGGAGGAGAAAGGAGGCACCAGATGAGCAGGAGATTGGGGAATAAGATTCAGAGGGTTTGGGTGGGATACCCATGGGTCCTGACTGAGGTTTTGGGGGCGGTGAAGTGTTTGGTTTTAGACGTTAGCAGGGGGTGCAGGGTGGCATAGGGGAGCCATGCAGAGCTTCTCTCCATCTGGAGAAGACCAAGGAGGCAGAGCTGGGTCCTGGACAGAGGTGATGCCTTCAGGGATGGGTGCAGGCAGAGGAGGGCAGTCCAGGGCCTGGCTCCCAGGAGTCCCTCCAAATGCTGAGCGGGCAGATGTGGGGGCCTCCACTCGTGGGGTGGGGGAACGGGTTGAGGAGTGGATTCTAGGCTGAGAAGGGTTTCAAAAATCGAGGCTTTGAGGCTTTGTTTCACAGAAGGGGAAACTGAGACCAGCGAGGTCCTTGCCTGAGGACACCCCATGGGTGGATCAGCGTAGGATCCAGAGCCTCCAGGGTTGACACCTCTGCCATTAAGCTCTTTCTGTTACCTCAGTGGCTCTCAACCAAGGCCAATTTTGACAGTGTTTGGGGACAATTTGATTGTCACAACTGGAGGGAGGGTGCCATTGGTATCCAGGGGGTGGAGACCAGGGATGCTGCTAAACATCCTACATTCCCCCCACAACAAAGAATTGGCCAGCCCCAAACGCCAATGATGCCCAAGCTGAGAAAGCCTGTACTAGGTTGAGCTGAGCGTGACGCCCCCCCCCCCACTCCCCCAGCTCTTTTGCCCTCAGCAGGGCTGGTAGCTCAGGCTTGGGCCTTCAGCTGGCCGGACCTTTGCCCCCACCGCTGGCCTGCCCCTCCCAGGATTGCTCCTTTATTCCTGGAAACTTCTAGAGTCCTCTCTGCTTTTCCTGGGCACAGTGGCCTAGAGTCCTACCCACCACATGTCTGTCCTTGTCAGTCTGTCTATCTCCCCAGACCTTTATTCAAAGAGTTTGGTGTTAGGTAGGAAGAAACCGAAGTGGAAACTTTCACATAGCACAGAGTAGGTGCCTTGCATATAAAATATCTATTAACTTGGAGTGACGTGTTCAGGGTCCAAAGAGCTTCATCTTATCCCAATTTTCACTTTAGCAGTTGAAATTGTACCTTACGTTTTTGAAGCTCCACACTGCTAACTAGCTCCCAGGTGATGCTGGTGGTGCTGGGCGGGGACTGCCCATCGAGGGCAAGGTGCTGCAGGGCTGTGTGAGGAGGGCTGTGTGAAGGGGGCCGTGGGCTGGGCTTCCCCCTCTGCAGACAACTGTGTTGTCGCTGGGGACTGTGGAGTGGAAGGAACCATGGTACCGAGTCAGGAAACCAGGGTATGACTCATCACTCCCTCCCCCCATCCACGGCTTCTTAGCTTAATAGAGTTTGGAGAAGTCACTTAACTTCTTTGAGTGGTGGTCTTGCACGGCAGGTGGTCTTCCAGGGATTCTGATTGAGGGGCCCGAGAGAGGGAAGTGCCCTGGGGAAGTGGGTGGCCTGTGTCCTGGCATCCAGAGGGGCTGTGGGCCACGGGCCTGGCCAGCGGGGAGGACAATGAGCTGAAGCTGGCAGGCGGGCACCATGCCAGCGTGGAGGCGGCTCCCATTTGGGCTCTGGCTTTTCTCTGTGGCTGCCGCGGCCTCCTGCTTCTGGCTCACCCAGCTGCGCCTGGCGTGGGAAAGCTGGAGGGACCAGTCTGGCTGGGAGGAGGAGCAGCAGCTTTGGACACCTCAGGCCAGCCCAAGGCCTGAATGTGGGTCTGAGGACTGGGGGTCGGGGCTGAGAATTATGGCCTAGAGACCCTGGGGTCAGCTGTGGGCCGTGGACGGACTGCCTACCCTCCGAAGGAAACTGGGGAGGACTTTGGAGCTTGGAGTCTTAAACTGGGAGCTCCCTCCACCCACAGCTGTAGGAGATGCCCTGCCTCGAGCCACTGACCGCAGGAGTAGAGCTAGGCAGAGCCTTGGGTACCTGGGGTCCTCCCATCCCTGACTCCTCACAAATCAGCCCTAATGGACCAGCAAGGCCCCTTCCAACTCCTAAGGCCAAGAGGCAGCAAGACAGCTGAATCCATTTCTCAGATGGACAAATTGAGACTCCTACCTCCCCATTTCCTTAGAAGATACCAGTCTTTAGGGCTGTTGCCTGTTCCCCAGAAGGGGCCAGGGCCTCATATATCATGAGGCTGCCCCCCGACCCCAGGGAGGGGTGCCCACCTCCTCGTGCTCCCACAGCTGGGCCTTCCTAATGGCTCACACCAGGGTTCTGCAGCCCCAGACTCAAATCCCGGCTCCCTTCCTTCCTGGTTGGGAGATCCTGGGCCAGTCACTCCGCCACTCCTGTTTGTCAACAGGAATAATGACACCCGCTCGGCCAGCCTCGTAGGTTGTTGTGAAGAGAAAATGTGCCGTCATTGAGCGCTGCGGCCCTTATTACTCACGGCATTTAGAGGCTCAGGGAACCCCAGACTGCCTTACCCTGTGCCCTCATTTGACAGATGTGGGCGCCTGGAGCAGGGAGGCAGCTGTCCAGGCGTCCCCTGGCCGGTCAGTGGGTGAGCCAGAGCTAGGACCCACGTCCACAGGCGCCTCCCGTCCCGACTGCTGCCTGTCTTCGAAGGTGTTCCGAGGGCAGCACATCGTAAGTCTGGGAGCCCCGGGGTCAGGCTGCAAAGCCTCTCTGCGGAGGGAGGAGGACCGGGCCTTGGCCCCACCACCGCCTGCCTCCCTTTGCCAGCCCCAGCCATGAACTACGTGGGTCAGCTCGCGGGGACCGTGTTTGGGACAGTGAAGGAGCTGTACCAGGGCCTGAACCCGGCCACGCTGAGCGGTTGCATCGACGTGCTGGTGGTGAAGCAGGTGGACGGCTCCTTCCGATGCTCGCCCTTCCATGTGCGTTTCGGCAAGCTGGGTGTCCTGCGGTCACGGGAGAAGGTGGTGAGTGCTGGTGGCCGGCCGAGGGGTCACTGCTGGGTGGGCTTTTGAAGCAAGGGCGGCCACTGCAGTCCCCGGAGAAAGCCCAGGTCTCCCGTAGGTGAGGATCTGTCCTCTGGACAGGCCTCCCTTCTTTTGTATTTTCTTGGGTGGCTTGGGGTTGGTTTGGGGTTTGGGCCCGAGAGGGTCCCTATTTTCTGCCTGGAAGCAGCGTAGTGGAGTCAGACCTGGCTCCAGCTTACCGAGACCCTACCTGTGTGGCCTTGGTAAGTTGCTTCACCTGCGCAAATGGACACGCTTTCATCTGCCTGGTGACTGAATAGGAGCCGATGACACCATCCCCGGGCCAGGCCTGTGGGTGACACTCAGGGGTCAGTTCCTCCCCCTTGAAAACTGCACTGTGGCCCCTGAGCTCAGGCGAATAGGACAGTTTTCGGTTAGCACTGAGCTCTGGTGTGTGACGAGGTTTGACACACTGAGGTGGCCATGAACTTCCAGAATCCAAACAGGACAGCGTAACCATGTGGGAGGCAGTACAGCTGAGCGATTAAGAGCTTGGGTTGTGACCTCAGACTCTGGGTTTATAGCCTCATTTGGCTACTTCCCAGAGAGTCACTTAACCCCTCCAAGCCTCAGTGTCCTCACCTGTAAAGTGGGGCCAACAACAGGAGCTCCTACAAGGGGACGTTGTGAAGATTAAACAAGACAGTTCAGATAAAAGGTGATTCTAAGTGCCGATGAGATGGTGATTCCTACCACTGTTGGTGCACTCACCAAGTGTCTGCGCCCTATCCTGGGCTGGGGACTCAACAGTGACAAGAGGAATCACATCTTTGTTCTTACGGGGAGAGAGGGGAACACAGAAACGAAGGCACAAACACGCCCACCGTGACCACGATCGTGCAGCGAACCCCGGGGAATGGGGACATGCCGAAGGCAGTCCCAGCACATGCAGGGCTGGGGGGCAGCAGGGGGCCCGTGCACCCTGGACCGGCTGGGAGGCCAGTGCCGGGAGGACTGGAGTGTGGCAGTGAGAGCAGGTGTGGGGGGGGGTCACGCACCCCTTGCCCCATCACGCCTCATTGCAGGTAGACATCGAGATCAATGGGGAGCCCGTGGACTTACACATGAAGCTGGGGGATAGTGGGGAGGCCTTCTTTGTCCAGGAGCTGGAGAGTGACGAGGTCAGTACCTGCCCCTGCCCCTTCACTAGCACCCCCTCCGAGCAGGGCCTTGGGCGTTGTCACTGTCCCCGCCCCTGGGCGTACCCCGTCAGCGAGGGTCTGATGCAGGGGGATGGGTTGGTGCTGCCATTCTTGATATGCTGTTGGAACCTGGGTAGAATTTGGCGGGGTGGGGGGCATTGGAAGGGGCAAGGGCTTTTTTCCCAGGGAGAGAGTGGGGGAAAGTGTCTCAGAAGAGGACCCTTGAGCTGTTCCCCCGAGGGTGAGACGAGAGGAGACCTTCCTCGGGCAGCTTGGAGGGGAGGAGGTGCTGCGGGGCCTGGGGCTGGAAAACATAAGAAGGCTTGTTCTGGGTCCGAGGCCAGCTCCGTGCAGCTGGAACGTGGAAGTGTGTGGGTGGGGGGTGAAGAGAGGGGTGTCTGCCAGAGGGCGGCAGGCCCCGCACAAGCGGCAGAGGTATTTAAATAGTTGACTGAGCGCCTACTGTATACCAGACAGTGTGGTGGACTCGGAGGAGGGGCGACACCTGCCTTCACAGACGGTTCCCAGTCTCGTCTGAGAGTCAGACACATAAACAGCAGTGGGTGATGAAACTCTTTGATCACTGCAGCGGAGGGGGTTGGACTAACGCTGAGGATAGTCAGGGTAAACTTCCCGGAGGAGGTGACGCCTGAGTCTTAAAAGGGAAGTAGGTGTTGACTGAGGTGGGTGTGGGCAGAGAAGATGAGAGGCTGATGGCCAGATTTCTGCCCAGTGGGGTTCACACAGTTCCTGGGGCTGAGGCTGCTTTATCTCTGAGGGAGCTCGGAGGCCAGCAGCAGGGCCTCTGTCCGGCCTCCAGGCCTGTTTTCCTGACCCCAGTGGGCCCCGAGACTCTGGCAGGGCTCAGGCAACCAGGCGAGGAGAGCGGCCCTCCTAAGCTGCAGCCCCGCAGTCCCGCTGTCCTGCCCCTGGTTTCCTCCACAGGAACAGGTGCCTCCCCGCCTGTGCACGTCGCCCATACCCTGGGGGGGCCTGTCTGGCTTCCCCTCGGACTCCCAGCTGGGTACAGCCAGCGAGCCCGAGCCTGTCGTCTTGCACGTGGCCTCCACGGGGAGGAAGAAGAGGCTTCGGAGGAGGAAAGCGAGGCGGAAGGAGGACACGGTGGCAGACGATTCCAGTTCTGAGGACCTGGAGGCAGGCGCTGAGAGTGAGCCGTCCCCGCTGGAAAAGCCGAGGCTGGAGTCCCCAGGGTGTGTGGGGACCAGGTGGGGGCGGAGAGTGGGAGGATGCCAACGGGGTTCAAGGACTGTTTGCTCTACCGGTGCTGTGTGACCCTGGGCAAGGGGCTTGACCTCTCTGGGCTTTAGTTGCTTCACGTCCCCAAGCCCCTGATGTCCAGGCCCCCATGCCCTGTCTAGGGGGCCGTGTGCTAGCGGCGAACATTTATTTCGATGTGGTCCCTCAGCAGTATCCCGTTGGAGGGGGAGTCCTCGTCACAGCCCACAGACTTCCACCCCTACTCCGACGGCGAGTGGCCCTCCCAGGCCAGGTGAGAGTCCCAGTGGGCTGCAGGCGGGGCCTCGAGGCCAAGGTCTCAGAGTGGTTTCCATTTACAGCTTTTTAATAAATAATGACTTAGAACACATTTAATGTTTTTACCAGCCACTTGTATATCTCCTTTGTAAGGTGTTGAAGTCTTTTGCCCATTAAAAAAAATGGACGTAAAACGCACATAACATAAAATTTACCATTTTAACCGTCGTGAAAGCACACCGTTTAGTGCGTTTAATACATTCCCAGCGCTGTGCCACCCATCCAGCGCAATCCCTGTCTGGTTCCAGAACTTTTCCATCCCCCAGATGGAAACCTTACACCCATTAAGCATCACAAACTTGCCCCTCCCCGCTTTTAACTGGACTGCCTTCTTACTGTTGATTTGTAGACATTCTCTGTACGTTTATGCATCCTGGACCCAACACAGGCATATATATGTGTTGTGAACATTTTCTCCCAGGCTGGGGTGGGCAGCGGGCTGGCTTGGGGGCGTCTGAGTTCTTGTTTCCTGCAGCCTTTCGTCGGGTGGGTTGACGTCCCCCAAGAGCGACTCGGAGCTGGAGGTGAAGACCCCCGAGCCCAGCTCCCTGAGAGCTGAGTCCCACATGCAGTGGTCCTGGGGGAGGCTGCCCAAGGTGAGTTCCTCCGTGTCAGCCCCCGTCCCTGCCTTTCAGGGGCTCCGTGGCCCCTGCGGGGAAGGACTGGAGTGACTGAGACTTGGGCCACTTCCCCAAGGCCTTGTGGGGTGTGGGAGGCAGGCCCTGCATCGGCCTGGCTCCCAACCTTCCCCATTTGTTTGACTAAAGGTGGCCAAAACTGAGTGGCCCGTGTTCTCAATGGCCCCTGATGGCAGCACCAGGACAGCTTCACCTCCTCCTGGAGAGCCCAGCACCCCTGACCTTCGACCTGACGCAGAGGTGCCCGCTCTGGTGGGCCCCCCTCTCCTTGCCCCTGAGGAAGAAAAAACCAACACGCAGAGGTCCAGGGATGCAGGCCTCTCTCCTGCCTCAAAATCATGGAGCTGGGCCGGTCTGGAGGGTCTGGCTCCCACCGGGCAGCCGGAGGGGGTCTCGAGCAGGAAAGGTGAGTGACGGCTGGATGCCCCTCCGTGCTTCCCTGGGCTCGCGCTACCTCCTGGGTGGACTCTGGGACATCAGGCATGTTTTGAGCACCTACTGCGTGCCAGGCTCTGCGTTTGGCACCAGACCCCACAGGGCTCACAGTCCAGTGGGGCAGACAGACGACACACGCATAGCCAGGAAGCGGGTACAGGGGTGACAGGGGACAGAACGCGGGGTGGGGTGGGGCTGTTTACACCATGTGTAAACAGGTAAGGTAAGGCAGGCCTCTGTGAGTGGGTGATGCTCGGGCTGAGACGTGAGCAATGAAGACCTACCAAGCGAGGACCAGGGAGGGAGAATCTGGACAGAGGGACGGCATGTGTCAGGGTCGGGAGGAAGGAGAGAGATCTCACACCTGGGAACCGAGGCAGCTGGTGTGTCTCGAGCGGGGCAGGCGAGAGGGTAGGAGAGGGAGACGGGGACATGCGTTCCCGGTTCCCCAGCTGGGCTTTTTCCTGAGCGCCTGGGAGGGCACTGGGCCTGCGCCTCGAAGCTTAAATCGGGAGCCACTAGCTACTCGTGGCTACTGAAAGTTAAAGTTAAGTTGCCTCTAAAACTGCACTCCCGCACCACCCCACATTTGAAGCGCGCCCACGCTGGATGTGCAGACCGAGGGCATGTCTGTCACTGTGGAAGGTCTACCTGACGGCAGCGCTTCAGGGCTCACAGGCAAGGGGTCGCATGCTGCCCACGCTACTGAGTGCGCGCCCCCTCTGTCCTCAGGCTCCGTGAAGAGAAGCCAGCACCTGGGCCCCAGTGACATCTACCTGGATGACTTATCCTCCCTGGATTCTGAGAACGCAGCCCTTTACTTCCCCCAGAGGTGCCTGCCTTCTGGGTGCCGGCTGTCTTGGGGTGGGGCCCATCGGGCCAGGGGTTGGCTATCGGGGGCCTAGGAGGGGGCAGCCCCTCCTCCCAGCCTCCTTGTGTTCATGTCATTGTTGGCCCTCCCCCGCCCTCCAGTGACTGTGGGCTGGGAGCCAGGAGGTGGAGTGAACCCAGTAGCCAGAAGATGCTGGGGGACCCCAACCCTGAACAGGAGCCAGAACCCACCCCGGACACGATGGACGCGATAGCGCTGTCCCTCTGTGGTGGACTGGCTGACAGCCGGGACATTTCCCTAGGTATGTCCAACCACGAGCCCTTCTAAGGACTGGCACTGAGCCTGGGGCCGGGCGGGCAGCAGAGGCTTGAGGCTGGCCAGGCGCCCCTGCCTGTGGAGCCCACGCTCAGCCAGCAAGGGTGGGCATTCCCAAGGCCCCGTGAATCAAAGGCTTGATGCTCAGCTGTGACTTATCCTGTGAATCCAGGACGGCCAGGGCCCGGGGTGGGAGCAGCAGGTGCAAAACCACAGGAAGGGAGGGGCCCCGTGGGAGGCCTGAGTGGTAGGGGTGTGGAGGGACCAGGAGAGGCGGGGTGGCGGGTCACTCGAGAGGTGTCTGCCTGCCCCCTCACGCTCTGCCTTGTGCCCAGAGAAGTTCAACAAGCACATAGTCTCCTACCAGGACCTCGTCCACAACCCTGGCCTCCTGGACGACCCCAACCTGGTGGTGAAAGTCAATGAGAAGTAAGTACCAGGGCCGGGCTGCTGGCCGCCACAGAGGGTCACCCCACCCCCTCCATGGCGCTGCAGCTCCTGCGGCCCCAATGCCGTGTTCTGTCCCTTCAGGCACTACAACTGGGCTGTGGCTGCCCCCATGGTCCTCTCCCTGCAAGCCTTCCAGAAGAACTTGCCCAAGGTAATGCTTTGAGCCCACTGGGCCTCCTGCAGAGAGTGGCCACAGCCTGAGGGTAGGAGGCCCTTAGTCAGGAAGTGGAGGGTGGGCCGCGATGGGCCTGAGGCTGATTGGCTGCAAGACCCACTCTGGGAGAGGCGACTGCAGTCCCCCTGAAGCCTCCTCCTTGCTGTGTGGACAAAGCCACACTCTCCCCTGGTTTCCTGGCTTAGTTGAATCCCACTGGCTCAGGACTTTACTCCAAAGGAGCTCAGGACAAACCAAAGGGGGATACACATTCGCCAGGGACGTGCCTTCCACAGCAGGCTGCAATATGGGAGATGAGGCTTGGTGGGGATGCCACGCCTCATCTTACCCTGCGGACCTCTCCAGGCTGGGCTGCGGGTGCTCTCTTGCTTTGTCAGCACACATGTGTTGCGCACCTACTGTGTGCCAGGGACAGTTGTGCCCTCAAAGAAAGCCAGTTAATCAAAGACTCAGCCGGCTGAATGTAAAATTCACCGTGAGCACTGGGAAGGAGAGGTCTGGGGTGCTTTGAGAGCCTGTGACAGGGAGGTTCGCTGAGCAAGTGCCCACTGGGCAGAGATCAGAAGGGTAAGGAAGCCTTAAGCAATCGGGAGGCAGGAACAGCCTGTACAGGTGCTCAGAGGTGGGAAGGAACCCAGCCTCTTCAGTCCCTCCCAGAACCTCCACCCAGCGTGCCCTTTCTGCCCTTCCGGAAGCAGTCCAGGGCCCTGCCCTGGTCTGTTGTTCTCCACCTGATTCGAGTTGCCCAAAGGACATCACTAACCAGATACAGACTGCTGGTGCCTCCCTTCGGTGATGCCCAGCTCCATCCTCTGGCTGGCTCTGGGTCTGAGCTAGGAGCACAGCCTGTGGGAAGGAAGGGGGTCACTCTCCTGCCTGGCTGTCCTCACCTGGACAGACCCACCACGAGGCCCCTGGGAAACACTTCCGGCCTGTTCACAGCTCAAGTGGGTGCCCTGGCCGACACCCCCGCCCCCAAGCCTATGTCCTCCTAACTTGGGGGCACCATTCTGTGTTTGTAGGAAGCACAAATCTGGTCAGTACTTTTCACCAGGTCATGCTGCCCCCACCAGGCAGTAATGGTAACACACAGAGGGAGGTGTTCATGGGAATGCCCGACCTCAGGAGTTGCCTGTGTTGGACTTGGAGGTTGAGGGGAATACCAGATCTCCAGAAACTCCCAAAGCACAGACTCACAAGATTGGGAGGTCAGGCCGAGGTTGGGCTAGAGGTCGGGGGTCAGGGCAGGGATGGAGCGGGGCTGGGCAGGAGTGAGCCTTGGCGCCCCGTGTGAGTTACGGGAACCCCAGGAAAGAGGTGGGTATGCTTCCTCGGCCTCCAGAGGTCGGCGGCGCCTTGCTGGTGGTCAGCCCCAGACGCTGGGCTCATGGTGGCCCCGAGGGCAACCGGAGGTGAATGCCGTGGCCTTTCTCTGCCCCCAGAGCACTGTGGACAAGCTGGAGAAGGAGAAGATGCCCAGGAAGGGTGGGCGGTGGTGGTTTTCCTGGCGACGCAGGGACTTCCCGGCCGAGGAGGTGGGTGGTTATGGTCACAGGGTGGGGCCGGCCCAGGCAGGAGCTGGTTGTTCACTAGGTGAATGTTCATCCCACAGCAGAGTGCCCAGAGGGAGAAGACCACGGCCAGGGCGCCGAGGGGGTGAGTTGATCTCTTGGCTGGGAGCCGGTGGCCACTGCCCAGTCACTTCTACACCCATTCTTTTTCCTGAGAAATGCCCCCATTTCACAGATGGGGAAACTGAGGCTTAGAGATATACCAGAAGTCCTACAGCCGAAAAATGGCAGAGCTGGGAGGGGCGCCCAGACAAGGGGCTGCCACGTGAAAGGCGGCAGGGCCTCCCCTCTCCGCCTGGGGCCTGCCGACCTTGCTTCCTTTTTGCTTATGAACTGACCCAGGATGCCCAAGGTTGGGGGCGAGGGGGCAGGGGTGATCAAGGGTGAGTCAGCTGAAGCCAAGGCAGGGGAGGTTGGGAATAATCCTGAAATACATTTCTAGGTTTTCTGATAAACATCCCCAAGTCAGGCGCTGCATGCTGGCCATGGAGAGGCACCAAGGGCTGAGAGCCCGGGCCCTCGCTCCGGCCCTGCCATGGCCTTTCTGGGGGCAGACCGCCAGCCCGAATCCCTCTCTGCTGCCACCTGGAGGGCGGTACCTAGAGGGAGGGGCAGGGACAGGCCCAGGCTCCGTGTGGCCTGGGACGAGGGGTGCCTGCTGCAAGTGCGGGGCCTTTGGCCGGGGGAGGGCTCCTGAGAGCTGGGCTCCCCGCAGGGAGAAGACGGATGTCCTGAGCAGCGAGGACGACGCCCCAGACAGCCCCGTGATCCTTGAGGCTCCCGCCCTGCCACCCTTGCCCCCGGCCTACCCTCCTGCCTACAAGAAGTCCCTCCGCCTCTCCTCCGACCAGATCGTAAGTGTGCGCGTGGATGTGTTCGTGTGCAGATGAGGTTCAGGGTGCGCAGTGGTAACTCTGTCCCGGAGCCCTACAGGGCCCGGCGAAGGAATGGCCCCACAGAGCCATGCATTCACCAAAGCCCAGGATCCATCCCTTTTGGCCACCTCCGTGGCTCCTGCTTGAATACCTCCTGGGGCAGGGGGCTCACTTCTTACATGCCAGTCCATTTCTCCCTGTCCAATGCTCTCACTGGAAAAGCCCTCTCTATGCCTGAAGTACCGACCTGCAGTGGGTCGGCCGGCCCTGGGCCTGCCCTGGGAAGCCACACGAAAGGGACCCAGCATGAATGACAGGCCTTCAGACTGGCCCCACGTCACGTCTTCGCCCTTAGTAACTGGTGGCCCCAGTCAGAAGAATGCTTTCTCCCTGAGTGTGACCCCCTGAGTGTGGTCAGGGAGGTGCCCCGGGGGACCCGGCCAGACTGGTGCTGAGCAGCCGCCACCGGTATGGTGCCCTGGGGCTCACCCCCGCTGAGGCCAAGCGCTGCCCTGATCCGTCTCTGTGGACCAAGGACAGGGCCAGGGTCTCTCTCTGCAGGACGTCACAGGCACCCGGCCCCTGTGATGGCCCCCACAGGGCCCCTGCCACATGGTGGGGTATCTCCCTGCCAGGGCAATGCCAACCTCAGGGCTAATCTGAGAAGTGTCAGCAGGAGCCACAGGCCAGGCCTTGGCCCCCCAGCCCCCCGGCATGGTGCGGGCCCCGCAGCACCCCTCCCTTCCTCCTCGAGGACACCCTCTGCCCACGCGGGTGTGTCTGTGTGCGGCTCTCCCTGATGGGTTCTGGCAGGTCCTCTGAGTCGGGAGGGAGAGGAGAGCGAGGGCCCAGCTCGGGGCTGAAGGCCACAGTGTGGGGTGGCAGGGGCAGCAGTGCCCGGCTGCGGCGGACCCCAGCTCCCCGTCTCTGCCCGGCCCCAGCGGCGGCTGAACCTGCAGGAAGGTGCCAACGAGGTGGTCTTCAGCGTGACAACCCAGTACCAGGGCACCTGCCGCTGCAGGGCCACCATCTACCTGTGGAGGTGGGACGACAAGGTGGTCATCTCGGACATCGACGGCACCATCACCAAGTGAGGCCTGGTTGGTGGGGGAGGGGAGGCCTGGAAACTTGCCTCCCTCCGTGCTGGGGGACGGGGACGGGGAGAGGCCCTCCCAGTGCACCCTGGTGGGGCTGGGAGCGAGGCCTGGGAGCGGGGCCCCGTGTGTGGAATGCGAGAGCCACATGCGGCCGCCTTGGAGTGACCCCTCCCCTGGGATCCAGGTCCGACGCTCTGGGCCACATCCTGCCCCAGCTGGGGAAAGACTGGACACACCAGGGCATCACGAGCCTCTACCACCGAATCCACCTGTGAGTGCCAGGGCTGGGGCTGGGCAGGGCCCCGGGGGGCGGTTGCCAGGACACCTGAGGTCAACATAGCCTTGGCCCTGGGAAGCCAGGCTTGGGGACCAGTGGGGCCCGTAAGGGAAGCAACCAGGCCATGTCCAGGAGAGGAGACCCACCTGCTGGGCCTCTGCCTGTGGTCTGCTTCGGGCGACAGAGGAAGTCTACAGACTTGCTCAGACCCTCATCCACCTTGGTCCATCTTGGCCTCGGGAGTCTGTCCATGCTCCTCCTACTGAGGCTGCCTCTCTCCAGCCTGGCCTAGCCGTTCTCCCTGTGTCCCCTCCCTGCAAAGGCTTCTGGGTTTAGAGGCCAGAGCCCCAGGCTTGGACTGAGCTGGCTGAAGCCAAGGGGATAGAATGGGTGATGGCTGGTCCCTCATGGCTCTGTGCCACCTGTCCCCCACCCCCAGAAACGGATACAAGTTCCTGTACTGCTCGGCGAGGGCCATTGGCATGGCAGACCTCACCAAGGGGTACCTGCAGTGGGTGAGCGAGCGGGGCTGCGGCCTCCCCAGGGGCCCCATCCTGCTGTCTCCCAGCAGCCTCTTCTCCGCCCTGCACAGGTAACCCCCACAACACGATACGAGCCCACATCCCTGGGGGAGTGCGGGCCCAGTGCCAGCCCAGCACGAGGCCTGTGTCCCCTGACCCTGCCATCCTGATGGCTTCCCCTCCTCGGCTGCCTTCCCTGACCACGGCCCTGGCTCCCCAGGGAGGTGATTGAGAAGAAGCCAGAGGTGTTCAAGATCGCCTGCCTGAGTGACATCCAGCAGTTGTTCCTGCCCCAGGGACAGCCCTTCTACGCCGCCTTCGGGAACAGGCCCAACGTGAGTGTCTCCTCCCTGAGGCTGAGGCACCGCTCCCTGCCGTCCAGCCCACCGGCCTCTCCTTGTCTCCCACAGGACGTCACTGCCTACCGGCAGGTGGGTCTCCCAGAATCTCGAATCTTCACAGTCAACCCCCGGGGAGAGCTCATCCGGGAGCCCATGAAGAACCACAAATCCACGTGAGGCCAAACCCTGCCATGCCCCAGCCTCCCTTGGGCCCCCACTCCACTGCCCCAGCGGGGACCTTATTGCTCGCCCACGGCTCCCAGCACCGTGCAGTCTCTGCCGGTGTGACTGAGGCCGTGGCCCAGTGGCGGCTCAGGCGCTCAGTACTGGCCCTGTCCCGCTCACAGGTATGAGCGGCTCGGCGAGGTGGTCGAGCTCCTCTTCCCGCCCGTGGCCCGTGGCCCCAGCGCGGATCTGGCCAACCCTGAATACAGCAACTTCTGCTACTGGCGGGAGCCACTGACCGCTGTGGACCTTGACGCCCTGGCCTGAACCTGCCCTGGCTGCCCTCTCCTCCTGGCCCGGCCCAGAACTGACCAGGTGTCCCAGGGCACAGGGGGTCAGCAGCTGGGTGCTATGGGACCAGCCCGACAGGGAGGAGGGGGGCTGCGGGCTGGCTGGCAGCCTCTCTTCTCTCTGCCCTGTCACCTCTGCCAGCTGCAGCCCTGTCACCTCTGCCAGCTGAGCTGCAGGCGCAGGGGCACATGCTCCAGGCCTCAGTGTGGCCCTGGCCTGTGGCCATTAAATGATTGTCACCTGGGCCCTCGCAGTGTTCTCCGTGCCTTGATGCCTTGCCTTCTCTGTCCCTATCACTGTGGGACTCACCTCAACTCCTGACAGGACAGAGAAGAGGGAGGCCCCACTGGGGCTTGAGAGCTGCAGGCTCGGGGAAGGCTGGTGGAGGCACTAGGAGTGAGCAGATTAGCATCTGGGAAGAAGACGAGGCTCCCCCCGCCCCCTTTGGGGAGCCTGGACCGTCCATGCCCTCTGTGGCCAGACCTTTACGTAGCTCTGGCCCCTTCCCACAGCTCTTGAGCCAAACGCCTCAGCACATCCCCTGAGAATGCAGCCCCAAACCCTGCCAGACAGGTGGGGGTTGGCCTGCCGCCCTCCCCTAGCCTTCGCTGGTCAGGTCAGTGTCCGCACGGCTGCTGAGCCAGCTCCTGCCCGAGGAGCTGTGGGAAGCAGGGCTGACACCCCACAGCAGCCTCCCCTCCCCGAACAGCACCACTGTAGAGAGCAGATACCCTTTGGGGAAGAAAGTACTTTTGGAGAGGCTAAACACTTTAATCCAGGCCTGCCCTCCCCCAGTAGCACCACAGGGGAGGGCAGAATACCAGATGGCGAGAAACGAGAAGGCAGGGCTACAGGGACCTGTAAGGCAGCAGGGCAGGGCCCGTGCTGCTGTGGGGAAACTGAGGCCAGGAGCCTCGGCAGAGACGGGCATCAGGGTCTCTGGGACTGCGCAGGCCAGACGAATACTTGCACCTGCAGACTGTCCTTTGGTAGTGTCCTACCTGCATTTCTCATGACTCCGCGGACACCCGGTTTACAAGGATGTTTGGAACTAGGCCTGGAGCCCTCTCCTTCCAGCCATGGCCTCCGGCCCAGGGCCTGGCCTCATTCAGACCGTGAGGCCTGAAGATCTCCCCTGACGTGGGAGGAGAGGACTATGTGGGGGCCAGAGTGCCCGGAAAACATCTTTGGGGAAGAGAAGGAAAAGCATAAATTGGCGGGGGCAGGGCGGGGGTTCTCCAAACAGATTGCCTGGACCCAGTGCCCTCCTCTGGGGATCTACAGCTGCCTGAGCCCTCACCTTGGGGGAGGACCAAAAGGAATAAAGAGCACTCTCGGCTGCCCCGTGTTTCTGTGCCATCCTGAGGGCCTTTGGGGTGGTGGAAACCTGGTGCTTGGTTCAGAAACAGCATCTGTGAAGCTGCCGTGGGTGAGGACAGTGCCAGTGGCAGCACCTTCCTGCGGACGCTGAGCCCAGATGGCTGGGAGAAAAGCTGAGGGGACGAAGGGCCAGACGCCTCCACGGGGCCTGCCTATTGCCTGTGGGCGGAGGAGCCGTGGACAGGCCACCGTCTGAGAATGGACCTGCAGTCTGCACAGGCGCCGCCTCATGTGTCCGCAGAAGAGTGACTGGTAAACTGGATTGTGAGGTCTCTTGGGTCCACCCTGGCCTTCAGGCATGTCATACCCACCTTGACCGATACCCTGAACTGTCCAGCTGGTGCAGCACTGAGCATATGAGTATTAATGTCAGATAGTCATGTGGAGCTGGACCCAGACGGTGCCTTCAGTGGCCTCTGAAGTGGCATCTGTGCTGGCCAGAGGCTGGGAGGCGTGTTCTGGGCTCTGGGGTGATGTCCCCAGGATTGGTGGGATCTGGGAGTCGGGTCCTGTCCAGCCCACCTAGTTGGCCTGCCCGGCCCGCGCCTGCTCGGCCAGCTGGGCCCGGCAGTCTAGCAGGTCGTCCCGGAGACGGGCGATGTCCTGTGCGTGCTGGGCCAGTGTGCGGTTCAGCTGGTCCACGTGGCCCCATAGGCCTTCCCTGGGCCTGAGTGACTCTGTGGGCAAGCTGTCCAGGTCTGCAGCCATCAGGCCCAGCTTCCCACACACCCCCTCCACTTGTGCAACCCTCTGGTCGAAGTGGCCCACCGCATGCTGGAGTTTCTGGGCCGTGTCCTGGCAGCGGCTCAGCCCACCGGCCACATTGGCCACACCGGCCTTGAGTTGCTCCAGCTCCCCCCGCAAGCTCAGGACCTGCCGGTGGCCAGCACGAAGCCGTGAGGCTTGGCTGCTGACCTGCTCCTGGATGGCATGGACCTCGGCCTCCACCTTGCGTTCCCGCTCATCCAGGGACATGTTGGTGGCCAAGAAGGCATCAGAGTACTGGCTGACGGAGTCACTGAGGCCTGTGAGTGACTTGCTCACGGAGTTCAGGTTGACCTTGAGCAGGGTGATCTCTCCCTGGAGTGAGCTACCTGTTGCTTCTGCCAGCTGTCCCTGGACCTCAGCCACGGTGCCATTGAGCTGCTGGAGCAAGGCCGTGTGGCTGGCCACCTGGTGCAGAAGGGCCTCAGTCTGGCTCTGCCAGGCCCTCACCTCTGCCACGAGGTTCTTCAGGACGGCTGAGGAGGTGCTGGGGGTGCACGAGGTCTCCAGCGAGACCAGCCGTTGCTCCAGCACGGCCAGCTCCGTCTGCACCAGGGGCCGTGCTGACCTGCCTGGTGGGGCGCTGTCGTGGCTCAGCTCCCCGGCCAGCGTCAGCAGGCGCTCCTCCAGGCTCTGGACACGCTCCTCCAGTGTGGTCCTGAAGCCGCCCGCACCCCATCCCCCCTCCTTCATCCCCAGACAGCAGCCCCTCCCTCCACTCTCTGTCCCATTGAGGGTCTCCAGCCCCTCGAGAAATCCATCCACACCCCCCTGCAGCATGGCAGCAGAGAGCCGAGTGAGCTCATCCCCGGTGGTGGGTCCACGGCCCCTTTGGGCCTCGGTGACGGCCTGCAGGCTCCTCTCAAGGCTGTCTACACGGGCACTGATCAGCGCTAGCTGGCTGCAGCAGCTGCCCCTGCCAGCCACACTCAGGCCCTGCAGCTGGGTCCCCAGCTGTGAGAGCTCCCGGCGCAGGGCCAGCTCCCGGCCGTCCAGGCTCTGATGCAGCCTCCGGCTGGCTGCCTGGCCTTCCTCACACTGCTGTCGTACCTCCTGCACCCTCAGGTCACACGCATCCTGGACGCCCTGCAGCTTCTGCTCGAAGCCATCCAGCAGGCTCCCCCAGAGTCGGTGCAGCCGCTGGTCCACGTAGTCGTCCAGCAAGGCCAGGGAGGTCAGCGGAGATGGGGGGGCCTCCCGCAGCCGCTGCAGGTGGGCCTCGTGGCCGAGGGCCATCCCGTGCACCTCGTCCAGCAGCTGTATCTTGGTCCGTAGCGTGTTGCTCACCTCTGTCACCTTGCTCAAGATCTCGTCCAGAGGAGGTGCGAACGGCCCTCCAGTTCTGTCTCCAGGGTTCACAAACCCCTCAGGGATGACTCCAAAGCCCACAGGGGTAACAGGAGCTCTGGGGCCACCGGCCATCCTGTTGGGGTCCTCGTGGCTGGCCACCATGCCACTGAGGGTACCATATGCTTGTGCCAGGCGTTGGACCTCACCCTCCAGGCGTTCCAGCCGCTCACCAAACAACCCTGGGCCTTTCCTTCCTAGGAAAGAGAAGAGAACCCCAGGGGTGTCACTGGCCTGGCTCTCTCACCATGTCCTGTTGTCAAGCCACTCGAGAGATTTTCTGTTCTAAGCCAGCCTTGCTGGGCATAGTTCCGTCAGCTCTGGGTGGGGCCTGGGGACTCACCCTTCTGCCCAGCATGGGATGCACCCTCCCTAGCCCTGCCCAAGCTCTGCTGGCCTGGGCCAGTGGCCTTCTCACCTTCCCCCAAAACGCAGCCACGTTGGTGGGGTCTCCATGGACAGACTCACCGTAAGGGCTGGGGACCGCTCTGCTGGAAGGAGGGGGCCTGGGGCCTGGGCCCAACTGCCCAGAGGGAATCTGAGGCTCCGGCTCGGGCTGGGGTGGGGCGGCCCCACGGTCTGTGAGGTGCTCAGGGCAGCCTTCTCCACTGAGCCCAGGGCAACAGCGCCAGGAGAGCTCCGTCACCATCTTGTAGCCGACCTTGTATTTGGGTCTGAGCAGCGTGCGGTACCTGGGCCCGGGGTGGGGAGAGGGCAGAGCTCTGTAACCGAGGGCTGAGGTGCCTGCCCGCTGGCAGGTGACCGTGCCCCCTGGCTGGTGTTCAGGGCCACTCTCAGACACGTGGATACAGTCTAGATGTCCTCCCACCTCTACGACACCCCTAAGAGTCTCCTTTTTCTGTGTTTAAGATGACAGGGCCATGGGGTGGAAGCAGGCCTAGCCACGGCTCAGAGATGGGTCAGGGCAGAAGGCAAGCAGGAATTGAGCCCGAAGGTCCGCAGGACCACCTGGACCCCCTTGAGCTCATACTGCCACCAGAAATCTCACTCTGGCTTTGGTGGTGCCTTGAAGAATTCTGACAAAGCCCTAGCCCCTCCCCTGTGGGTGGGTGAGGGGTACTGCCCTCCAGCTGGGGCAAGCAGCCTCTCTCATTGCCCGGGGGGGGGGGCACTCTGGGCTCCCACCGGCTTCCCTCAGTCCTTTTCACCGCTCCCTAGCCTACTCTGGAAAAAGCTCTGGTCACAGAAGCTGGCGAGAGGGCGCCTTGCATTTTGAGCACAGAGGCGAAGGGCCAACAGGGGGAGGCAGAGCAGGGGCCACTCCCTCACCTGTTCAGCATGTACCTGCGCACCTACTGAAGGCAGGCCTGGGCATGTGCCCAGGGGTCCCGTGCAAACAGGTTTGTTTTCAGACCTGCGTCTGAACCTCTCCAAGCACAGAGCTGTGCCTGTCGCCTGTGTGCGACACCACGTGTCCTCTCTCTCGGCCCCATCTGTCCAGCTGGAGCCCACTGGCCGGCTCCCACCCCTCACCCTGGCCTGCCTTCTCCATGGTCACCACAGCCCCGCTTGAGTCTGTGCAGGGTCCCTTTGGCATCAACCACTGCCAGTGCGGCCCCCTGCTCTCTCCTGTGCCCCACACCCCTTGCCAGGGCTTCTTGCCTGGTGCTGCCTCTCCCCTAGAAACCCTCCCCTGGAAACCCTCCCCTGGTCCCCCTGCAGGCGGGGCTCTGACCCGAGCCTGCCCCTGACTCCTCCCTGGGTCCCTCCTTCCCGCCACTGTGGGGGCCGGAGTCGCCTCCCTTAGAGTCCAAGGAGTTACAGCCCTTGGAGAGCTGGCTGCTGCTCTCAGCTGAGGGCAGGCCTGGGGCGTGTGCCCAGGGATCCTGAGTGGGTGGGATGGGGGTGCACTCACGTGACTGTCCCGGGGCACTTGGGCCCCCATCCACACTGCCGGTACTCAGCCTTTATGTAGCTCTCTGCTCCCTCCTGTAGGACACAGGTCACATTCCTGTGCACCACGTAGGCGCAGAGGGCCCTAAAGGGAAGAATGGCATCCTTGGAGTATCTGGCCTGGGCTGGGCCCACTGGAGCTCCCACACCCCCTACCTCCATCTGCAGGCCTCAGGAGACGCGACCGCCCACCTTTCCTCTATACTTCTCCTCCCACCTGGGAGCCAGGGCCCTCTGCCTGGAGTCCAGCCCTGCCACTGGTCTCTCTGATCCCAGCCTCCGCCAGTGGTCACTGGGCTAAGCCCATACTAAACCAGGAGCCTGGTGCAGCTGCCCTTCCTTGGTTTGACCTCTGCCCTCCCTGTCTGGAGGAGAAGCTCACCCTGGATTCCCCACCAAGAGCCTTGCCACATTCCTCACTCTTTTCCTACTCCGTTGCTGGCTCTCAGCTTCTCATCTCAGCATTCAAGGCTTCTGAGGTCTCGATTTAGTGCCTCAGCGCCTTTGAGACCACACCTCTCTCTTCCTCCCCTGAATGACCCCTGGGGAATTGAACCCTACCTTGTAGCTTTCTGACCCCTGCCTCTGTTCCTGGTTCCTCATTCTCAGATCAGTTCTTCCACTGCCTCCTCCAGGAAGCCTGCTCAGCGTGCCCAGGCCCGCTAAGTGTCAGCTATAGGCTGGACACTCTCCTCCCATAGAACCTCTCAAATGTAGCCAGAGTTCAAACTCAGCTAACGCCCCAGGCAGAGCCCCTGTCTCACCTGGCAGAGGCCAACTGGCCAGCCATTGCCTATTAAGGACCAGAGCTGAGACAGGCCACAGGGGTTAGGGTGGCGGGTGCCTGGCATAAGCCAGCCACCTGTGGCCTGCTGTTGGGCTATGGAGCCACAACATGAACCCAGGACTCCCAGCAGCTCTGTGACTCAGCCACATTGGGGCTACCAAGGAGTTGCTGGGGCCAGGCTCACCGAGGGAGAGGGCGGGCCGCTGGGCGCAGGGCTCCATGTCCTATCTGGCGGGGCGGCGGAGTGATGCGAGGCCCGGGCACCGTGTGTGGGAGAGCCCCGCGTGCTCGTGTGCGGACCGCCCTCCCTCCTCCCTCCACCTGGTCTGCTGCGCCCGGAGTTTGCACACAGCGCAGCTGGAAAATGTTACTTCGCTGGAAAGGTTTCCGCGGGCACTGCCAGGATCCCCGCCGCCGCGCCAGGCTCCCTCAGCTTATTTTTCTTCGCCAGTCCCGCAGCCTCCCCAGGCGTGGGATGCCCGGCCAGCAGAGGCTTGGCCCCCGGGAGCCGCCCCCTCCGCGCCGAGGCCTCTGTGGCCAGCACCCTGCCTTCCCCGCGCGCGGTCGAGGCAGGTGGGAGCTGCGGCACAGGACCCATCCCTCACTTCCCGCCCACCGCGCGGCCCGCGCTTACTTGTGCGGCCCCGGGCGCAGTCGCGGGCGCCATCCCGTCGTGTATAGGTTGTAGCGGGATGCACCAGGCGGCGCGGGCCGCGCCAGGAGCGGGGTGCCCTTGGCCTGCGCCCCCGAGAGCAGCGCCGCGACGGCGCACAGCCAGACCGGCAGGCGGCGGCGGCCCATCGCCGCCCCTGGGTCCCCACCTGGCCCCGCGTGGGGCCCCCGCCAGTGTCCGCCCGCCGCTCGCTGCCGGGGTCCCGCCGCTGCTCGCGGCTCCCGGAGCTTGCTGGCCCCTCCGCCTGGCGCTTCGCAGAGGCTGCGTCCTGCGGAGTGGCCGGCGCTGCTCGCGGCTAGGGCCGCGGAGGGGAGGCGGGAGGCGGGCTCTGCGCAGATTAGCATAAACTTGGGGCCGCGTCGCTCTCCTCCGCCGGCCCCCTCTCCGCCGCCAGCCCCCCGCCCTGGCTCTGAGCTGACGCGCGAGGGGCCGCCCGAAAGCAAGAGGTTAAGAAGGGAGCAGCCCCTGGGTGGTGGGGGCGCAGGCCGTCGCGCCCTGGGAGACTCTCCAAACACACCCATCCACTGCCGGGCCAGCATCCAGCGTGCACCGCTTCTAGTCAAAACCCCGGGGCCAGCCTGGGCGCGGGGCTATACAGGAACCGCCCACCTACCATCCTGACACCCTGGTCTTAAAAGCCGGTGTGCGCCTGGAGACCGCGGTCCAGGGCTCCGAAGTTAAGAGGACGGTATTTTGAGGTGCGCCAGCAACACCTCCGCAGCCACCTACTTGTAATAGGGCCCAGACCGTCCCGTTGGCTAACTTTGCCTCCATGTACCGGACATTCTCCGAAGGTGCCCAGGAGATCTGGTAACTCGGTTATCCCCTCCCTGGGCATCTTAATTCCTCCTCGCCAAGCCTCTGCAACCCAGTCCGGTGGCTAGACTGTCCCTCTGATTTCCGCGGTGGGGGCGGGGGGGGGGTCCCGTGTTATGTCTGTCTCTTAGGTACCGGCTGCCCTGAGCCCCAAACGCCTCTCACCTTGCCAGCCCAGCCAAGGATGCTCTGCTGCTTTCTGTGTAGCTAAGCGGTTAGCGAGCTGGACCACAGCACGGGCTCGTTATTGCGTCTGGCCAAAGAGACGCTTTAGGTGTTTCTCACAAAGAGCTGCTGTTAAGCCAGGCTTCCTCCGTATTTCCCTTGTGAAACCGCCTCTGCGAACCCAAGCGCGGCCTTTGAGGTTGTCCTTAGGCAACATCATCCTGTTGACATTCTGACCTGCAAAGAGGGTTTTGAATCCCGATTCAGGGTCCAACAGAGTGGCACTTCTTCCTGGCTTTGTCTCATCCTCACAGGTGACCACAGCCTTCTGCGTCTTCCCCCAAGTAGCTGGTAGGTGTGCAGAAGGCAAGGGACTCTGAAGCACACCTGGAGAGACCTCACACCAACCTGACTTCCAGATGAAAATCCACAGCCTCCGGGTAAAGCGATGATATCAAAGGTGCCAGAATGGGCAGTTCTGAAGCCCACATCCACGCCTCCGTCCTCTCCCAGCCTCAGTAGTTTGTGGGTCTGCCTCCTGGGCTTGGAAATTGGGACATAGAGGCTGAGGGGATCCAACTTCAAGGGGCACTGTGTCAACTTCTAGGGCTGCCACAACAAATTAACACAAACTTCGTGGATTAGACCAACACAAATCTATTCTCCCCCACTCCTGGAGGCTAGAAACCTGAAATCAAGGTGTGCGCAGGGCCTAACTCTTTGCAGAGACTCTAGGGAAGGGTCCTGCCTTTCCGCGTCCAGCTTCTGGGGGCTCCTGGCCATCTCAGGCATTCTTTGGCTTGTAGCTGCATCACACCAGTGTCCACATCTGTCTTCACATGTGCTCCTCCCTGCATCTCCACGTGGCCTTCTCCACCTGGCCTTTGCTCTGTCTCCTCTCTTCTTATAAGGATACCAGTCATTGAATTTAGGGCCCAGGCTAATCCAGTATGACCTCATCTGAAGTAATCGCACTGCAAAGATGCTGTTTCCACATGAGGTCACACTGTAAGGTTCTAGGTGGACGTACGTTTTGGGGAACAGACACTATGCGACCCACTGCAGGGGCCCGGAGGGGTGGTGAGAGGACAGAGCATGGCACACTGCAGCCACAGTGCTGCGGGCGGGGCACGGGAGCTGAGGGAGAGAACTGCCCGGGGAGTGGGGCGGGGCGGAGAGGCTCTGGCACTCAGAGGAGCGCGGGGAGTGGCCGTCACCTGACCCCCCTGCCTGCTGCCAATAACCCACTGTACTCGAACAGGCTCGAGTGGGCTTCCGACCCTGGCAGCCAAATGGTGCCCATCTAGGACAGTCTTTCATCCTCTGCCACACATCCACCGCGTGTGCTAGCGTGATCTCTGGCCTTTCACAGGGCTGTCACAAGTCATTTTGCTGAGGGCAGGGAAAACAGTGTCCCCAACATGCTCTTGTTCCGGTCACCACTGAATTTCCGCTTCTTGGAAAGGGAGAGGCGCCTGAGAGGGCGGTGAGCAGAGCCCTGCTCCTCGGCCCAGGCTGGGCTCTGACTGCCAGGCAGCAAAGAAGCCCCCTCCCCGTCCCGGAAACCAGGATCCTTTTCCGAGGGGTCCCGCCCCTTCCTCTCACTCCTTTCCCCAGCCCGGATGTGGGGCCCACGACTCACAGGGAGGAGGCTAGATCCTGTCTGAACGTGGAAAAGTCCACATAGCAAGGGGCTGGGAGGACAGTCGGACCGCTTTCCTCCTCTCCCAGGTGGCTGACATCAAATACCATGTTCCCTCTTTAATTAGAACAGTTTCAGGAGCCAGCACCGGGCCCCTTCCCGGTGGGGGTGGAGGACGTTGTGGGGGAGATGCTCAGGGTCTTGTCTGGATCGAGCCAGAGGCTGGGGTCTCCCCCACAGACAATGAGGCCACTTTGCATCTGCCAGACAGAAAACCTATGCAGGCCAGAGGCAGGGGAGAGCAGCAGCCAGTCATGTCCCCACTCCCCACGCACACTCAGACTGGACTTTCCACACCTGGGTGGAGGCGGGCTGAGGGGCCACACACAGGGTCATGCTTTCTGGTCCTGGGGACATGCACAGCCACATCCAGCACACTCGGTCCACCCCACTCCAACCCCTATGCACATACGCAGAGGCATGCTTTCCCAACCCCCATGGGCCCCTGGTGACAGATGTGCCACCTCTGTCTTCAAGAAGAACAGAGGATGCCGTCAGGACGACAAGATGACCCTGGACAGGGAGTGTAACGGCTTGCATTTAGGGCCCTCAGTGAGTGGCATGGTGGGGGGCCTGAGCAGGAGCCTCTGCCAGACCCTGCACCGCCCCTCCTTCCTCCAGGGGCTGCTGGGGGCAGAGAGGCAGGCAGAGCCCTCGCAGGCCTCCATGGACTTCCCAGACTCCCAGGTTCCTGTCCCCTCTCCCGGCTCCTTCCACCTCACCCAGGACGTTCTCTGCTTTTTGTGGAGGCCCACCACACAAGACCGGTGAAAGCCTCAGAGTGTTACGGAATGCGCTTCCCCTAACAGAGACAGAAGTAGACAGCGCTGACCTTGCTGGCTTTCCGGCACAAGTCTCTTCCACCACAGATGAGCCCCTGCCCCGGGGGGAAACTCCTCCAGAGCCAGCTGGGTGGCACCCGCCCCAGGATATGGGCCCCAGGCCCCACCAGCCCTTTGTCCCTGCCCACCCCCCCACCCTATTTCCTTTCTTCTGAGCCTGCGCAGTCCACATCCCTGCACACGGGGCCACCTTGGAAAGTTCTGTGCAGTGAGGCTCTTTGCCCGGCTCACTCTCTCCTCAACATAAACATCAGCGTGCTCAAAGCCCAGCCGGCATTTTGATCACACCCCCACTGTTCAAAAAACGTTACTGTCAAATCCACATGCATTTCTGGGGGCAGGGGTTGGGAGTGATCCCTTCCAACAGGGCAGAAGCATGGCTTCTCCAGGTCCCTGGGGTGTGTAGATGCGCAGCCCCAAGGTGAGTGCCTGGGAGAGTCCAGGAATCATGGACCCTGGACTCTGTAAAGCCAAGATGGATTGCCATTGAGAGTTGCTTAGAAGGCACTTAAAAATTGTGCAGTGCTGATGGGCCCTCCATGTGGACACATGCAAACCAGATGCCACCATTATGCAAATGGTATGCAAAACATATGCATGGGCCTCCCAACTTTTGCAAATGCCAGATGTGGCCCTTGGGGACCCTGAGTTTAGCTGAGCTCTGTTGTGGGGCACAGAGATGACCTTGAACTCTCAAGTCTCTTATGATGGGCAAGAAGGGCTTTGCCCTGGGGCCATTCACACACTGGGGAAAGGAACCAGACAGGGAGTCCATTGGTTGTGGGTTTGAATCCCCTCTCTCCCACCTCCATGACCTTCATGCAGTCAGGTCCCTGCTCTGAGCCTCTGTCTTCCTGTCTGTAAAGTGGCTGCCGTGAGGACTAAATGGGAACTCGGGCCTATGCTCCCATCTGCACAGCTGGGCACAAAAGGGAGTCTCGGTGAGCAGGTGGGGTTCGGAGTGCTTCTCCGAGGGTGGACGTCTGGGCTTCTTCCTGCTCACTGAAGTGCTGGCTGCCGTGCGCAAGACCTTCTCCAGGGACAGCCGCCCAGCAGTGGGCTTGGGGAAGGCCAGTGCTGATGAACCGAGTATCCACATGCGCCTCATTCACTCAGAAATCTGCCAGAGGACCCATTCGACAGGGGAGCGGCGGATGCTGCTGGGGCCCTGCCAGACCCCTGAAACCAGACAGTGCACCCGCCACCCCCCACTGTGGGGGTGATGGCTGAGCGTGCTCAGGGCTGCCCTTGCTGATGGTGACAGCCACCTCCCCTGGGAAGCTCCAAACCCTCCCACCCCACAGCCGGCAACTGGCCTATAAGAGAGACCAAAGGCTGGCCTCCTCACTTTCGGGGGTGTGTGTTTGAGGCTCCTCTGGATCAGGCCACGTCTTGACTCCACCAGAAAACAGAGAGGGACAATGCATGTGACACTCACTAAGGTCGAGGAGGCGTGGGCTCACAGAGGAAGAGGAGCTTGGGGTTGGGCTGGAGATGTCCCCGTGGCTCCCCTGTGAGAAGCTAACACCCCCGGGGGCGGGCACAGCACGTGCAGAGCCAGGAGGCAGGAGACGGCCCAGTGTGCGTGGGAAACCCTGCAGAGCTCTGGGGGGTCCGGCCCCATGAAGAGGGGCCTTGGATACCCCGGTGAAGAGTCCAACTGCACGGCAGAGGAACGACGCATCCAGAACCGTCTTGAAAAATGCCCCCTGGCTGTCACTGCACAGAGCACTGGGGGAAGGTGCCAGGGAGGCAGCAGCTGCTGACAGGGATAGTGTGGGGCGGGGTGGGGGTAGATCCCAGAGGCTTTTAGGACAGAGAGCTGACAGGCCTTGCTGGCTGATTTGGGAACTATGAGTGTGGGGAGGATTCTGGGAGGTGCCAGGCGGAAGGGAGACAGAACATCAGGACGGGGCGACCGTGTGTGGGGAGAGAGGAGGGTTCATTGAGCCACGCGGGCCGGCCTGTGTTCCCCGTGCCAGCTGCAGGGCAGCCACAGCCAGGCTGAGGAGGCTGTCTCAAGCAAGTCGGGGGCCCCTAGGAAGGCAGCTGCTGACAAGAGTGGGTGGCACAGCTGGCCCAGTTCCAGGGGGAAGGGGAGCTGCTCCACGCTGGAGGGGAGGGGCGTAAGGCCCTGGGAAGGGCTCACGCCTGCCCTCCTCTAACTCTTCTATTCATGGGCAGCGGAGTAAAAACCACACAGGATTACCACTGGTGACAGAGGAGGCAGGCATGCGATGGGTGGGGGCAGAGAGGCCAAGCCAGGCGGGGGCAGAGGGCTACCCTCCACTGGGGTGGGGGGGGGCAGGTGGTTGCTATGGAAACCCATGCTTGGCTAGGCAGGACCTGACCTCCAGCCAGACACTGCCCTCATCTCAGACCTGCTCTGCCTTAGTTCCTTAATTCCCCAGGACAGTTGCTGGGCACCTGCTCGGTGCTAGGAGCACAGACTAGGGGCAGGCAGAGGTGGCTGCAAGTTGGGAGATGGTCCAGGAGGGGTCAGGAGACTCCCAGTGAGGGGGGCTGCTCCAGTGACAGTGAGGTGGCTGAGGCTGTAGCCGGATCAGGGAGGGACATGTGCAGGCCGCGGCCTCGGGAGGTACACAGAGGCACTTGGTTTTCTGCCCCGAGAATCCACTCACCTGCCACTTCCTATGTCACTATCACGGTCTTTCCACATGGAGCCCTCCTCCTGACTGACAGTCCTTGCCTGATGCACGTCCCACCCACTGCCTGTGTTCGCTGCATGGGCGAACTGCGGGTTTGGACGGGTCACTCTGTGGTCAAGAGGACGGTGCACTGTGGAGGCTGGTGCTGGGATCGCGGCGTGAGATGCTGAAAATGAGACAGGGCAGGCGTTAAGGGGCAGGGCTGCCAGGCTTCCACGAGCTGGCTGGAGAGATGGGTCAGGGCCAAGGTCAGGGTCGTGGGTCCCACACCCTGGCAGAGCCCCAGGCCTCCGCCTCCCCCGCCCATCTCACGCTGAGAGCTAGATGATATATTTGGCATCTATTCCAAGGGCTCCCTGCCAGGACCCAACCACTCTGACCCCCCAGAGCAGCCCACCCACTTGCTCTCGCCACACACCATCTGCCCAATGGGGCCTTCCCCAGGTTGAGTCTCTGCAGCCAGTGACTCCCCCATTCCCGGCTATACTGGCATTGGCGGGGGGGGGGGCGGGGGGGCGGGGGGGCGGGAGGGCCCAGCTTCTTTGGGAAAGGGCAGGCAGGAGGCTCCCACGGCAGGACTGTATCCCTCCCCTCTCCCCTGCCCCAGAGGTTGCTGTGCAGGGATTGGGGCATCCTCCCCCCACCCCCCACCCCCAGTGTGTCTCGTCCCTACCCCACCCCTGACTGCATCTGCAATCTCAGCTCCTCCTTCCCTCACACCCCTGCCCTGCACGCCGCCCCCCCGTGAGGGCCAATTGTCCCCTCAGCCACCCACAGCAGAGTGCCTGGGTGTGTGATGGGAGGGGGACAGGGAGGCTGGTTGGGAGGCTGTGCTGGTGCCCAGGGGTGCAGGCCAGACTGCTGCCATGTGGTGCGGGTGGGAGGGGGGTAGAAAGCATCTGACAGCTTAGGAGAACCGGTGAGCCTTGGTAACGCTTAAGGGGGTCCAGGATGACTCCAGGTTTCTAGCTTGGGGGTCATTTTCTCTGTGACAAGGAAAGAGGGGAGGCACACATACACACACGTGCCAGGAAGCCATGTTAAACTGGAGGTGCCCACAGATACCCTGGAGGAGGTGGGTGGCCAGGATATGAAAGGAGTTGAGAGTCCCATTTATCCACTGCCCCTTCCCTAGCTTGGAGGGCTGGGGTGTGCTCGGTGTGGCCCTCCAGTGTGAGGCCTGCAGGCCCACCCCACATTCACCAGCCCACTGGCAGCCAGAGTTCCTGTGGAAGCCATAGGGAAGTGGCCAACCTGTGTTCCTGGGGACCTCGCTCCTCTGAGACAGCTGGCTGAGGCCACCCGTTCAGAGGGCAGGAGGGCTCTACCTGGGCAGTGGCATGAGGCGCTGGGACCCCGGCTGGCCTGAGGTGGTCCTTCCCTCGTTCTACTGGTCAGGCACCTCCCTGGCAGCTGCTCCATCACCAGCCACCTTTCAGCTTTGGGTCCCCAATGTGTCCCATCCTGTCTCCTATCTCCCCAGGCTCTCCATGCTTCCTGCCAAGGCACCCTTCTCTCTGTTCCCCCAAACCTCATCCTCCTCCTTTCCCCATAATCAGGAAGAAGCACGATCAACCACTGTATCCAGAGCCCAAACTGTCAGCAACAGAAGTGGTTTCCCCACCTGGAGGACTCTGAGGCTGGACATCCAAGGGCCGGTCACGTGGCATTCACAGCAGGAGGAGGGATGTGTCCATTCCGCCCCGGAGAGGGTCACCCACCTCAGAATGCGCTGATGACTCCTCATGCAGGGGGAAATAAAGACCAAAGAAAAGTTAGCGCAACAAAAATAAGTTGGTTTAAAACCTGCCCCATCTGGTGGATCTGCGATTGGAGAGAAGTTGACTCACTGGCCAAAGTTACGACCATGGGAATGAAGAGACCTCCCAGGGGGCCTGGGTGGTGTGAAAGGAAAGCTGGGGATGTTCAAAGTCACAAGGAAGAAGAGTCAGTGGAGGAGATGTGGTCAGAGGAGCAGAGGAGACCGGTGGGGGGCGGCTGGGGTGAGTGATGATGGGTGGGGGGGGACAGAGAATCGAAAGGCCAGGGAGGATGTGGATTTCCCAACCCAGGGAGAAAGCAGTGACCTTTCCCTGGACCGAGCTAGGCCCAAACAGGGTGAAGGATGGTGAAGCGGGTGAGGAGTGGAGACAGAGACTGTGGTGGAGAGGGGCGGCGGTGGGGGGAATGGGGGTACAAAGGCAGCTGAGTGGATGATGCCCACAGAAAGCTGGGGTTCCGAGAGGGAGGAGCCAAGCATGTTTCTAAGCAGAGGGGAAGGAACAGAGGGGGAGAGATTGGAGACATGGAGAGAGGGAAACCCTCCCTCCCCACCCTGCCCCCACCAAAGGGACTACACTCAGGCCGAAGGGAGGAGGAAGGGAGGATGGGGAGAGCCAGGAAGGCCTGGGGAACAGAGCACCCATAGGGGGAGGGGGGAGGGGGAGGCAGGAGGAAGGGAGGACTTCTGACCAATGGTCAGGGTTTCTCGGGCTAAATGGCAGGAGACGTTTTCTCCCGAGGTCTGGGGCCAAGTGCAGGTCTGAGGAAAGGTGCAGGGAGAGGGCCTTGGAGAGACCGGGTCACAGGGCGCGTGGTAGCTGGGAGTACGGTGGCTGCCAGGCCCCAGGGACTCCCCACTGACCGGAGCCCTCGCTGGACATCTTGAGGGTGGGGACAAAGCAAGGCCTCTGGGGCTTCTCCAGGGCTGTAAGTGTGGCTCTGGGGGGAGCGGGAGGACCCAACTCAGGTTCCCAAAGGAAGACGGATTCAGGGCCAGCAGAAACACGACAGGGCCTTAAAATGTCCCGAAACCAGGTGTGTGAGTGACTCCACGGGGCTCCCTGGTGGTTGCGAGGCGACAGAACAAGTCACACATCCGCAGTGAGAAAGGAAAGGAAACATGAAGGAAACCACGCATGTTTGGGGCCAGTCCAACCGAGGCTGGCGTCCCGAGTGCCCTTTCTCGCCGGCCGCTGCCGCTGCCACGGGCCTGCCCACCTGCGAACATTTCCTACGGGAGTTTTCCATGTCTTGAACAAAGTTGGCTGTGGTTTCTCAGTAATGGTTATTATTTAAGCACATTCTATTGCCATTTTTTTTCTTTTTACCAAGAATCTAGAGGCTTCCCAGGGAATTAAGTGATGGTGCAGAGTTTTCCACAATCGTTACCATCTGGCACCAAAATGGAGCGACGGATACCGTTCCAAGTCAGGTGAAACGGAGAGAAGGTGGGCTGGTCGACAGGGCCCATCAGAAGCACAGAGGTCTGTGCAAACTGTGGGATTTTAAACAGCCTTGGTAATCAGCCCTGGTTGGTGGGGCTCAGTGGACTGAGTGCCGGCCCGAGAAACAAAGGGTCGCCGGTTTGATTCCCAGTCAAGAGCACATGCCTGGGATGCGGGCCGGGATCCCAGCTGGGGTCGTGAGAGGGGCAACTGATGGATGTATCTCTTGCACATCAATGTTTCTCTCCCTCCCTCCCCCTTTCTCGAAAGGTAAATAAATAAAATATAAAAAAAAGGTCTTGGTAATCAGAAAGAGTTAGCATTTTGTGACTTTTTCCCAGTTGCCTGCCATAAAAAAGTCAACTGTGGGGAAGCTAAAATGCTCGCCAGGAAAACAGCATAACTTGTGAATCAATTTGTGAAAGCGTATTTTTGGAGTTGCTGGAGAGAGGAACTAAAGGAGAAGAGCTCTTTTGATCAAAGCGGACGAGGGCCAATTTCTACAAAAGTGTGTCAATTCTAAATAAATTGCTGGGCAAAACAAAAAATGGAATTGCTGCAGCATTTTGAAACGATCAATGTTTTTTCCAGCCTTAAAAAAAAAAAAAAAAAAAAAAACCCGAGGAAGGAATCCTGGCCTTGGATCCGTGGAGATTCCTTGAGCTGCTCCCACTCTTGTCGTGTGTACTGAGAAGTTTCCATAATACAAGATTTTTTAAATTAGAAAAAGAGGGGGAAAGGGGTGGAACAACTGACGAGCGCCGCTGGGCGCCCCTCCTCTTCCCTTCTCCTTTGGAAGCTCTCCTCTCTGTCGCCTGTCACTCGTGCTGACCTGCCCCTTCCTGGTTTTCATCCCGAAAAAACTTTGTTACTTGTCGACAAGGTCTCCATCAGTTCCTCCCGTTGAGGGGCTCCCTCCCCTGCTTCCTTCTCCCCCACCCAACAGACATATTTAAAATGCTTTTGCTGGCTCCCCTTCCCCTCCTCAACGCCTCCCTTTGGCCAAGATCATTTAGCACTTTTAGTTGTAGGCTAGCAATAGGTCTGATTGCATATCCTCAGTTTAAGAAAATTATTTAGTGTTTACGTTACAAATTCCGCCTAATCTATCATTATCCATTTGGAGCTAAGTACGTATGAACGGTAGGTTCTCCGCTCACCAGGGATGGCTTCCTGTTTTCTTCGTCTCCCTTGTCTCTACTCGGACTCATGTACTGCCTGGCTCGGTCCCTTTCTCAGGTGTTCCTTGTACAGGGGAATTCTCCGGACCCTTGTATTTTTTTCTCTCCTGGGTAGGTGAGTAACACCTTGGCTGGCATGGGATGCTTTGCTCTTTGGGGCAAATGAGATGTGCATTTCTAGTCTTACTCTCTCTCTCTCTTTTTCCATGTAACTTGTTCATTTGGGAAGCTTGTAAGAATTTTCCTTTTAATCATGGAATGCAGGAAACTTCCCGGGCTTTGTCTGGATGTTTGCTTTTTTCCATCGTTCCTGCCTAGAAGTCAACGAACCCTTTCAAGCCCAAGTCTTTCTTCAAACCACGGGGATTTTTATTTCTCGTTTTCTTGTTTTCAAGTTACTGCTTCTCCTCCATTTGTTGCTTTTTTCCTTCTAGGTTTATTATTCACATATTACGTCTGCTGGGTCTCTCCCACACAATTCTTTTCTTTTCTCCACACAATTTCTGTATTCTTCTATTTTTGCTTAGGGTTTTGCATTAGTTCTTCGACTTGGTTTCCCAGTTCTCCACCCTCTCCCTCAATTTATTTTAAATTTAAAATCACATCCCTAGTTCAGGAAAGTATTTTCTGTTTGCATCGGATTTTTTAAAAGCGCTCTCCCGCCCTGGCCGGGTGGCTCAGCTGGCTGGAGCATTGTCCCGTGCACCGAAAGGCTGCAGTGTGTCGCGGTCAGGGCAGGTATCTAGGGTTTGGGTTCTGTCCCCGGCCAGGGCGCATATGGGAGGCGACCAGTTGATGTTTCTCTCTCACATCAATGTTTCTCTCTCTCTGTCCCCCTTCCTCTCTCTCCAAAATCAATAAATACATCCTCGGGTGAGGATAAAACATACCGTTCTGTTTTCTTTTTCCTGTGGTTGTGCACGTTGTGGTTTGTCGCCTGCAGTTCAGAGGGAACTTCAGTCTCTCTCTCCTGCCTGTTGGGTCCCTTTAGGCGCTTACTGTCTTCGCTTTGTCTTTTTTTTTTTTTTAGAACTCAATGTAAATTTTATTATTAGGTTCCAATTTTTCCAGCTTTATTGAGGTATAATTAACAGACAAAATTATATCTATTTAAGATGTACACGCCCTGGCTGGTGTAGCTCAGTGGATTGAGTACCAGCCTGCGAACCAAAGGGTCGCTGGTTCAATTCCCAGTCAGGGCATGTACCTGGGTTGCTGGCCGACTCCCCAGTGAGAGGCGCAAGAGAGACAACCACACACTGATGTTTCTCTCCCTCTCTTTCTCCCTCCCTTCCTTTCTCTCTAAAAACAAATAAAGTAAAATCTCAAAAAGGTGTACCACACGATGTTTACACTGATGGATTGTGAAATGATTACCAAAATCAAGCTAATTAACACAGCCATCACCTCACAGTTAACTTTTTTGTGTGACAGTAAGAAAAACTCTCTTAACGAATTTCAAGTATATAACATGTATTGCTAACTGTAGCCGCCTTGCTGTGCATTAGACCTCTGGGACGTATTCACCCTCCATTATCGAAACGTTGTGCCCTTAGATCAACAGCTCCCCCCACGCCCACCTCCCCAGCCCTTGGCCACCACCGTTCCATTCTCTGATTCTATGAATTCGACTATTTTAGATCCCACATATGAGTGCGAGCATACAGTGTCTGCCTTTCCGTGTCCGGCTTATTTCTCGTAGCATAATGTTTTCTGGGTCCGTTCACACTGTTGCAAATAGCAAGATTTCCTTCTTTTTAAAGGCTGGGTGATATTCCATCGTGTGTACGTATATACCACATTTTCTTCAGTTGTTCATCTGAAATCACTCCAAGTATCTTTTCTGACCACAGAGAAGCGACACTGGAAATCAGTAACAGTTAAGGAAGCAGGCAAACTCACAAAGACGTGGAGCATAAACAGCACACGTCTTGAACAACTACTGGGTCAAACAGCACATCAAAAGGAAACTGTAACATATCTCGAGACAGACAAAAATGAAAATGCACCCTATCAGCACTGATGGGATGCAGCGAGAGCAGTGCTGAGAGAGAAGCTGATCCTTTTGCCTTCTCTCAGCTTTTATCCCCAAGGCTCAGGTCCAGCTGGCAGGCTGGCCGTGCCTCGCCATGCCCCAGGAGGGAGCGCTCTGGGTCCCCATCTTCCAGGGACAGCAATGGGTTCTGGGGGTCCTCCCAGCAGCACCGAAGGCTGCGAGCCCAGCTCTCTGATGAATTCCTACACCGAGCTCACTCCTGAAACCGAGCATCCGATTGTCACCCAGAGCTCTGTCTGCTGCTGGTCCCCACTGTCTGGCTGGGAGGGAACCAGTGCTCTCGGGCTGGAGGCCCTGCCCGTGCGGCCGGGCCTGCTACTGGCCGACCCTGGAGCTCCGCGGCGGTAGCTCGCTTAGTGCTGGGAAGCAGAGCAGCCCTCCCCCAGAGGTTTAATTAAGGAGAGGTCCTCGGGTTTCACAGATGCTGAAGAGGTGAATGGGGTCACTCATCTCATGTGGGGTTATAAAAACATACCAGCAAAAAAAACGAAAACAAAAACCCCAGCAAAGTGCAATTGAATACAACTGACGGAAGTGTGAGGAGCCTGCCTATCTGTTGGTTCTGACAATGAAGTTTTCGAGGGAAGGCAAGACCTCCGAGGCTCCCAGTTCTGTTCTCATCACAACACCATGCACCCACTAAGAGAGATTCCCAAACCTTCGGAAGTGGGGCGCGGGTGACGTGCGTAAGGAGGCAGGAGGACTTCCCAGAAACACCTGCAGTGGTGAGGAAGGGGTCGGTGCGGCCGGGCCCCGGGCAAGGGCGGGTGGGAAAGCGTTCTTCTCACCCTGCTGGTGAGCGGCGGTCCGCCTGATAGCCCCGTTGCCAAATGTGAACTTATCTTTTGTTTTAAATTTCTTTACCACATGGTAAGTGTCATGGGAATTTTTTCTAAAGAGCTTCAAAGTGAAACTATAGACATTTGCTTTGTCTTTAAAAGCCAACAAGGATCGTCATCTGAGAGAAATTATGAACATTGCAAAGCCACTTGAGACGGAGTGGGTGAATTATGCCAGAAAACAATTCCTAAGGACTTCAAAGTTGAAAAATATTTCTTTCCAAAGAAAAGAACTTCTGAAATAAAATAAATGATGGCAATTTGGATTAGGCATTTCTTCTGCGCTGTCAGAAGAAAAGTACTAAGTAACCGGTCTATAGGATGGGTTCCCAGGTTATCCGACTTACACGTACACTTTCCTAGAAACAGTCATGACAAAGTGAAACCAATGTTTCAGCTGCCCCGTGCAGATGGAATGAAATAATGAATAGAACTGGTCAGGCGAGCAACCTTTGATCCCACAATGCAGAGCGAGTGCTACGACACGCCAGCAGCACTTCTGTGACCGCCTCAGTCTAAAGGGCCACGGGGCCCGTCGTTGACCTGGCGCGGTCCTCGCCACCCGGCTCCTCCGGCTCAGCTGCGACAGACGGCTCCTACCGGTCGTGGTCTGCACGTCCGCTTTTGCTGCCCTACCAGGCGGGAGGTTCTGACTCAGTGCTGCTGAGCAGGACAAATCGCAAGTGAACACTTCCTGCGCCCTTCCTTTTCCAGCCACGGGAACACCCTGAACTCATCAGTCCCTTCAGTCTTCAAGTAACTCTTGGGGAAGGGATTATTGCCTCCTTTCTCTGGTGAGAAGAATGAGGCTCAGAGAGGTTAAGTGACTTGCCGGAAGTCACACAGCAAGTAAGCCTCAAGCCCAGAGCCCCAGAAACCAAAGCCAGCAGAATCACTGTTACTTGTGAACAAACAGATGGAGAGCTGGGGCCCCTGCGACACCAGGGAGTCTCCTGCCTCAGCGGAGGTAAAACAGTGGTACTACTTACAGCTCACCTCTAAGAACTTCTCATTTCGGGAGGTATCACGTGTTTTATCTTCATTTCTGGATGATGAGACATTCGTGTGGAGTTCTGACGCTCTGCCGAACAGCGCTGGCTGTGCAACGTCTTCTCTGTTGCTGGGATATCATAAAAGACACACGTTAGAGTGAAATATTATGAAAAAATTCCCCTGTCATTAAAAAATAAATTGCCCTGGTTAAACGAACGGTGGAGTCTACTACATCTAGCGGAATAGTACTCGGCGATGGCAAGGGGCACAGTGCTCATTCACGTAGAAGCCATACAGACGAATCCCAGAAACTTCATGTAACAAAGTAACATAAAACAGACACAAAAATAGCGCACAGTTTTGCCTATGTAGAGTTTTGGAAAAGGAACACCTAGTGTATTCGTTTGCTAGCACTGGCTGACACCGACTGGGGCGCGGGGGCTGGTGTGGAGTGTAAGCAACAGAAATTGATTTCCCCACTGTTCCGGAGACTGGCCGATCAGCGGCCACGGTACGGGCAGGGCTGGTTTCTTCTGGGGCCTCTCTCTGGGCTTGTAGGTGGCTGTCTTCTCCGTGTTTTCACACGGTCTTTCCCTGGGGCGCCCACACGTCTGTGTCCTAATCCAGGGGTGTCAAACTCATTTTCCCTGGGGGGCGACAACAGCCTGGAGGTTGCCTTCAAAGGGCCAAAATAATTTTAGGACTGCATAAATGTAACTACTCCTTAACTGTTAAGGAGTTGAAATTACATTTGGCCCTTTGAAATGACCTCTTTAAAGGTCCTGTCTCCAAATACACTCACAATCGGAGGTCCTGGGGTTAGGACTTCACCATGGAGCTTTAGGAGCACACAGTTCAGCCCGTAAGGCCCAGCCCATGGTGAGCACAACCCGAAGAGTGGTCGCCTCTGGGAGCCCTGGGGGGTAGAGGCTGACGCGCAGGGACCACGGTGCACTCTCTGGGGTGGATGGAAACTTGTACACGGTGATGTCCTTTGGGTTACACAGGCATCTGTGCTGGTCAGACTTGCTGCAATAGCACACTTAAGACCTGTGCGTTTCACTGGATGTCAGTTTCTCCTCCAAGAACACCAGAAACGAATAGTGAACTCCAGTTAATGTGGGGCATGCGCAGTGTTTAGGGGTGAAGTGCAGTGATGCCTGAAAATGGCCTGGGAACCGCTCGGGGTGGGGGTGGGGGGTGAGCGGCTGGACAGACACAGCAGCAGGCTGACAACCGCAGAATCTAGGGGGTGAGTTTATGTGGCTATTCATTGTACAAGTCTTTCAACTTTTCGTATGTTTGAAATTTTTCATCATAAAATGTTAGCAGGAAAAGACTTAAAAAACTGAACTTTCCGCTTAAGAATGTCAGCCAGACATTTCTCACAGAGCCTCTTCATTGTTCGCTCCAGGCCCACTCATGGAGGGAATGGCCACAGCTCACGCCAAGTCATCTGTGGGTCAGCGCCCGCCAGTGCGTAGCCCCAGGACGCCTGTGTCCGGGGAGGAAGGCTAGGAGGGTGATTCAGGGAGAGGTCAGAGGTCTCCGGGGGTTCTAGGGTCGAGCTAAGGTGTGCAGGCCCAGTCGGAAGACGCCGCAGTGCAGAACTGTTTAAACATTGTGGTTTAGGATCCCGGGCAGTCCAAACGCCAGAATGACTTCATTTAGGCTCAGATGGGGGTTGGGGGGGCATGTGAAAGACGTAGAGCTGGCAGTGCGCATAGTAGGCACGCAAGTGCTGAATTTAATGGGATTGGAAGGGGCCTTCCCAGGACGGAATCCTCAGGAGACAGTGCAGCTGTCTGTCCAGGGGTGGGGGGAGTCTGTCTCTGCCCCTGGACGGCCCGCCTCCGGCCTGGCCCGAGATACCTGGAGAAATGGGCCCAGGAGAGGCTTCCCGGTCTCCGGGTTCCTGGAGAGCCAGGGTGAGGGTGCCTTGCCACATTTTTAGGAGAGAGCACATCCAAAACCATTTCTTTTTCTAAAAACTCCGTGCTAACGGGTTCCAGATGTCCGTTTGTTATATAATGGGGTTTGTTTTAATAGCGTCAACTTCCAGATGTGCAGCCTGGAATCAAGAAGCCCATTGGCCCCCTGGGGACACTGTGAGCCAAGCCGAGAGCAGCCCGGGGGAGAGAGCAGACGTACATGCAGACCCAGGCATGGGACAGGAGCTGGTGGGGTCTCCCCGCTGCCCCCTGGGCCGCTCACCTGCCCAGCGGCCATCCTCTGACTGGGGGAGTGAGGGGGGTTGTCCTGGCTCCTGTTGGTCAGTCCTGGCTCTGAGCAGGGTCTCCCAGGGAACAATCACAGAGAGATGGCCTGAGGGGCGTGTGCTCGGGCATCTGGTTGCTTCAGTGCTGCTGGGTGACCGTGGTTAGGTCTCCCGGCCTTGCTGACCCTCGCTGCCCTTGGAGGTGGAGTGGATCAACACCATTCTTCTCTAAGAGTCACTGTGAAGAGGGAAGTGAGGGTCAGCGCATCCGCTCCCTCTCCTACCCGCCGGCCCTCAGGGGCGGGGGACAGTGACCAAGGCTCCGCATCCTCTTCCTCAGCTGGCTGCAGCTACAACCTCCAATGGATTCAGATAATGGAGCCCTGAGGACGTTCAGGGTCCCGAATGTGAAAGACCACGGAGCCTAAATGTAATCCCAGGAGACAGACACACCCTTATCCACAACAGGAACGCTCACTAGGGTAAGGAAGATAACGTCCCCAAATTAGTGCATAAAAACAATGCAATTCCTACAAACTCCCAATCAAATGGGGTGGGGGCACAATATAAAGGTGACATGAAAAATAAGTATAGAATAGTCAGTGTAAAGGACTGAATGCCCCCGCCCCCGAACTCCTTTGCAGAAACTCTGCCGCCCAGTGTGATGGTGTCAGGAGGGGAGGCCCCGGGGAGGCGATTAGAGCAGACTCAGTAATTCTGCCCTCGTGGCAGAGCCCCCGGAGAGCTCTCTGGCCCTCCTTCTGCCATGTGAGGACACAGTGAGAGGCTGGCCGTGGGCCACCTGGAAGACAGCCCTCACCGGAGCCCATGCCACCACCCTGATCTCAGACTTCCAGCCTCCAGAACTGTGGGGAATGAATTTCTGTTGTTTAGGTCACCCGGTCTATGGTGCTTTGTTACAGCAACGCAAAGGGACTATGACATCTCTGTGAATGAAGAACAGTAAGGGAGGGCTTACCCTCCCAGCTGTTCAAACATATGGGAAAACTCTAATAGTTTAAACAGTATGGTACTAGCACTAGAAGAGCAGAGAAATAAAAGGCACATAAAAATGAAGGTCCAGAAATAGATTCATCTACACATGCGAATGCAGAATGTGGTACAGAAATTCACTTCAAACTAGAGCAAATAGCAATGTCAGCTGGTTACCTTTGAGATGGAGGACCAGGTGGGGTAGGGCAGTGAGGGAGATTGTTCCTTTTTCATTTCGTATCATTCAGAATGTTTGACTTTTCCGATCTCATATGTTTTACCCTTTTTAAATTTTATTTTTATTTTTTAAATAAATTTTATTTATTTATTTCTACATAGAGGGGAAGGGAGGGAGACAGGGAGAGAGGGAGAGAAACATTAGTGTGTGGTTGCCTCTCACGCGCCCCCTACTGGGGATCTGGCCTTCAACCCAGGCATGTGCTCTGACTGGGAGTCGAACCTGTGACCCTTCAGTTCGCAGGCCAGTACTCAATCCACTGAGCCACACCAGCCAGGTTTACTCTTCTTTTTAACATTAACATATTTTTATGGCAATATATTACCTAGAGATTTTGACTGCCTTTGGGTTTTCCCCTTTGTACTCTCTGTATTTAAGAGAAACCTAACAGGCGTTATAACATTAATAATAAAAGCCACATAGCAACCTGGCGATGGCTGTTATCTCACAGGGGGTTTTCACCCTGTACGCATGTATTTCCATGACGTTTGGACCACTTCTCATTCTCTCCATCTCTGTTTCTCTCCCTTTCTGATTCCAAGTATGACTTTAAAACCCAAAAAGAGGAGGAATGAATTTTGAACAAAATAAACAAACGAGTGCAGAAATGATGGATTATTCACCAAATGGGCTGGACAACTGGCTAACAATTTGGAGAAAATAAACTTAGATGTTACACCAAAATAACCTCTGAGGCCTTAAAGATTTCAGTGCCAGAAGCAAAACCGTGAAAGAACCCTGAAATGTATACAATTTCGGGCAGGCAACAATCTTCTAAGAAGACCTCGGATGAACAGATCAATGGATTTGATAACAAGAATACATAAGGCTCCCCGTTTCCACCAAAACAAAATAAAGGTCAGGCTAAAAAAAAAAGGACAGATAAGAGGCCTGTGTAAGGAGGAATCAGGACCTTCGATATACAAAGAGCTTTTACAACAATCCCTGCTCCTAATTTCTTTTCCAAGCCCAGGACAGAGGAGCACTGGAGCACAGTGAGCCCTGCGTCTCCCAGCTCAGCGGAGGTTGGGGGCAGGGCCGTCCAGAGGGCTCCAGGTGGGCGGGGCTGTCCAGAGGGCTCCGGGTGGGAGTGGCTGTCCAGAGGGCTCCGGGTGGGAGTGGCGAGTCCCGCGGGGCAGCTCCAGGGCCGGGCTGGGGTCCCCGCACGTGGCAGGGGTTCCCCAGTCTCCCTGGCACCCCCGGTCCTATGTGGTGCCAGCTTCTCCAGCCCAGCCCGACACACGCCTGGCCAGGCACATCTGACATCTTCCCACTCCTTCACACACCAGGAACTCCCCATTTCCACGACTTCTGCAAACGCTGCTCTCTCTGGCTCACTCCCTCGTCTTTACCGGAAAAAGGTCCAACTGCTCCTTGAAGGCTTTGCTCAAATGTCCCCTGTTCTGCAACACCCCGCTGTGGCCCACCCAGCCCCCCAAGGAAGCCCCCGCAGTGCCTGCCCATCGTTCTGTCACCCAGTTGTACTTTTTGCTTACCTGGTTCCCGGCTAGTCAGGGCTCTCTCTGGACAGGGTCTTCCATGGGCTCCCCTCCCCACTCAGGTCTCGCATGGGGCAAGAATTTGTTCAATTCTTCACGAACAAATGAACTGTACTGTGGGTGACAGAGCAGGGCACGTGAAATGACACTTGGCTGTTTAAGCTTCAGGGGCAATCTTTCTGAAAACTGTACAATTTCATTAACTATGGAACTTACAGTTTCATAAACTGTACAATTTCATTAACATTAATTATTGGACACAGGTTATTGGGCTATTGCATCATTCTGAGAAATACATTAAAAGAGAGGTGCCAAGTTACAGTAAGAACAAGAGACAGGAACACAGCAAGGGGCTGTGTACGTGAGTGCACTTGAACTGTGGGGAGCTATGGCGACGTCTGACACTCGTGGCCTCATACTGGGCTCCGTGCCAGCACATGCCTGCCCTTGAGATACCCATCCTCTCCGGGGGCAAAAAGAGCTATGACAGTGACCTTCCCGAGTGTTGTGGCGACACGAAGAAGGAAGTGATGTGCCTGCAGGACGATGAGCTCTTGGGGCAGACGTGGGTGAACGTGTGACATGCAAGACCCCCAGCCACGAAGCCAGGACGGGAGCCCACAGGGTGCGGGCTTTGCCGCTTCCTTCATCCCTCAGTGTGCAGCCTCTGGAAAAGCGTCTGGCGCACAGCAGGCCTTCAGGGAGTGTGCGTTCCCTGAGCGACTGCCGCCAGTCTGAGCGCAGTGTGCGGAGACGGAGCTGAAGTCGCCTCTGGAGGGTCTCTCTGGGCTGAACACTCCTGCATTAGAAAACGGAGAGCAGAGTCCAGGCTGGGCCTGGGGCAGGGAGGAGGGGCAGGTGCCGCCAGCCGGTGACGAGGAGGTTCAGAGGGCACCGGGCACCGGGCACCGGTGCAGCCGAGGCCAGGAACACGAGGTGCGCGGAAAGGGCAAATGGGAGGAGGAAGCTCCAGGCGTGGCAGCCCCTGGACGCGGCCTGGGCGCGGCCCTCCTCCCGGGACAGCGGGATGATGCCCTGTGGGCCAGGCTTGGGCGACACGCGCACAGAGAGGCGGCCGAGGTGCACTGAGCTCAGTAAGGACGGTGTCTGCGCGTCCGAGGTGCACTGAGCTCGGTAAGGACGGTGTGTCTCCGGCCTTTGATCTCTGTGTCATGGGCTCGAAGGTAAGGCTCCAAAAGGTCAGGCCTGTTCTGAGTCACCCAGGTAGTGACTGACAGGCAGGACTCCATCTTACATCTCTCACTCCAGAGCCTGACCTTCTGTCACTCTGCTAAGAAAATCGAGGCCACTGGCATGAGGCAGGCGTGGAGCCTGAGGCGAGAGCCGGGCCTCAGTCTGGGTCAGTGCAGCACCAGGGCCGGGGGTCAGTCTGAGGACAGGGCCAGACCGGGGCCAGGGGGCTGAGAGGCTGGGGCTGGGAACAGCTGGCTTCCTGGGCTCTCTGCAGCCAGCCAGGAGACAGTGTCCCTCGGGTGGTGACAGGGTCTGCCAGAGCCCCCAGCTCCCTCGCCCCCTATCCCTGGCCTCGCTTGACCCTCCTCCCCAGGGTGAGGAACTGGCCTGGCCCTTGTCCTGGAGGAGGCTGCAGCTGCCCCCGCAGCCCTGGTCCCAGCAGACAAAGGCGCTTTCTTTCCCAGCACAAGGTCCCGATTGCATGTTGCCCTGGATCCAGAGGCTCCTATGAAGGAAGTGGTTCCCTCCCAGGGTG
>CM052547.1:79981157-80041049 GCA_028533065.1 Trachops cirrhosus
TGCCCTGTGGGCCTGGAGGTGGGCCCTCAAGGGGACGCCTGAAATGCAGGGCATTTTGAAGTTTGTTTCTTCGTAACAGCAGATGTCACTCTTATATACCCTAGTGTATGATCCCTATTTCTACAAAAGCATGTTTAACATAAAAACATTTTAAATAACTTAGTTTTTGCGCTGCATCTATGAATAAAATTGGTGCTGGAAAGCAGGGGTTGGCGAGCGTTTTCTGTGAAGGGCCGGACAGTGACTGTTTCTGGCTTCGCAGGCAGGCCACGTGGCTCTGTGACAGTTACGCAGCCCTGCTGTTCTGGTGTGGAAGCAGCCACGCACAACACACCCAGGAACGTGTGGCTGGGCTCCAACAAAGCTCTGTTCGTGAAAGCTCTGAAGTTTGATTTGGTATGATATTCATGTGTCATGAGATCTTCTTTTGACTGTCCCATTATTTGAAAACGTGAAGTCCATTCCTGGCTTGCAGGCTGCACCGAGGCAGGCGGCGGGCCGTGCTTTGCCCCCACCACTCTAGGAAGATGGTGCCGGGCCTGAGCTTTGGGGATCAGAGCCCCCTGTAAATTTTTGTTCTCCTAACTGCCACTGAAGGCAGGTGACAGCCTACCGGAGCCTCGCCTCCCCTGGAGGACACGTTGTGGGATGAGCTCATGTCTGCCAAGGCCAGGCACAGTGAGCTGGGGCCCAGTGGCTGAGCCACGTGGTGTGGAGGAAGGTCCGGGCCAGGGCCTGCTGCTGCCCGCTTCCCGGCAGCCCCTGCGGCACCCACTATGGTAGGTGGGTGATCCATGAACACTCTAGGGCGAGAGGTGAGCCGTCTTCACACCAAAAGGCTGGACCGAAGCCCTTCCAACTGGGATCCCTGGTCCTGCTTCCGGGTCATGACTCAAACTTCCGGTGGAAATGAGGCTCTGGCCTTTAGAGATGACCCGTTGTCAGGGAGACTCACTACACAGCATTTGCAATTTGTCTCTTTTCAGACCCGCAGGATTTCTCCCCTCCCCCTTCCCCTGGGCCCTTCCAGCTGGGCAGTTTCCCCCATTCCCTAAACCTTCCTTTCCACCTTCTAAGATTGGACGCTGCTTCTCACACGGCCCCTTGGGCCTGGGCTGGTGAGTCCAGACACTGAGAACGCCCCTCGGCTTGCGCGGCAGGATGGAAGGGACACCCTCTCCCCCGGGTCCCTGCTGCTCTGGCCGCATCGCAGGGCCCGTGGCCCCGAGGGCCCTTCTCCTCTTGGTCATCACTCCATGACTGTTTTACGAAGCTGCACCTCACAGGGCGGCCAGCCCCAGGCTTCAGACTAGACGTCCTGTCCTGACTGCCCTACCGGTCAGCAGTTTATGGCCCTGAAAACAGTCTTTCCGGGTCCCCAAACCCCACTCCACCATTTAGACTGGGAAAGTTACTCAGCCCCTTTGTGTCTTGGTCCTGTCACCTGTAAGGTGGCGATAACCTCATGAGGTCATGGTGGGGACCAAGAACATGGCCATGGGGCACTCAGAACAAGTCCATCCGAGGAAGTGTCTAGTAAATGTGTCAGAACACTGAGTAAGGCCACCAGAAAAAACGTCTGAATGCGTAAATTCCAGACAAAATAAGTTCTTTGAGTAAAATTATGTACCAAATATTACATGGGTATACTTACACCAAGAAAGTTAGTTTGTGTGAAATTCAAAACTAGGTGTCATTCCTTCGACCCCCCCCCCAAATCTGGCGCCCCCACACCGGAGAAGGCCTCAGTGTCTGGGGCCTCCCTCCTCCCAGCCCCACGAGTCTCCTCACCCCTTAGTTCACTCGAGGCCAACGGGCTCGTGTGGAAAGGGCCGTGGGGACGGAGCCAGGCCAGAAAGCCTGCGTCTTGCACTGCTTCAACACCCCACACCCACTCTGTACTTACCTTGGTGCAGGGAGCAAGAGCTTTCTTATCCTTTCTTGCTAGAACCTTGGCTCCATTACCTTATCTTTCCAGGAGACTGGTAATCCTCACCTCCCCAGCTACTCGAAAGGAGTAAAGACAGACAAATCACATATGTCAAGCATGACTTTTAAGCACCTGACACTGATCACTTCAACAGACCCCACAACACCCTGTAGGTCCAAGTTAGAATGACCCCTGTTGTACAGATGAGGAAACTGAGGCTTGTGGAAGGCAGTGCTCCCCCCCCCAGGGTTCCATTGCCCTTTCCCCTCCTCCCGGGTCTATCGCCCCCTCCGTCCTCTGGGCCTTGGGCGAGGGCCGAGCCAGAGTGCAGACCCACTTTGGCCACCACCACCCTCGGGTCTTCTCTTCCAAACCGATCTCATGGACACCCCCCTTGTAGGACCCGTACCGACTTTACCCCTTTTCCTTCTCTCCTATCTCATCCTACAGGTACTCTGCCGCGTCTGGAAGACGAGGCCCGGAGGCAACACAGGCTGTCTGTCCCGCGGACCTGCCCTCTTGCTCCTGGACCTCAGAGACTGCATCCTGAGAAGCCAAGGTGCGGGTCTCGGGGCTGGGTGACGTCCTCCCTGGCTGGCCTAAGAAAGAGATCCTTCTGGGATTTGCAGACCAAGTAACAGTCATTCTTGCAAGAAACCATTTTAAGAAATCTGGTGTGAATGAATGAAGTATAAACTTTTCGAGGGTGTGACCCGTTTCGTTTTCCCCAGCGCCAATGTTTCCAAGTGTGATTGGGTCAGAGCTGGTTTCTGAGGCTGAGGGGGCCCAGCTGGCTATCACAAAGGCTAAAGTGTTCCAGCCTCGGCTGGTGGGACAGAGGGGCCTAGCCCCAGCTCTGTTCTCCGTGATTGATGAGAGCGCTCTGCGGCCTTGCTGGCTTTCATTAGGCAGACTGCATGCCAGTGCCTCTCTACCCGGCAACCAAGGTACCATGAGGACAAAGGTCACTTAGGGAGCACACACACAAAACACTGAAACGCTGACCCAAGGTACTGGGCCACCTGGACTCCTCCGTCCTTGTCCAAGGTGGTAGCATTTATTGGAGTAGGCTTGGAGGTCACGAAGGAACCCAAGACTTTCTTACTTATTCTGTGTAAATTACTCCTCTACCCAGGAGAGCTTTCCAAGTCTCGACTAAAGATCTACAAAGCCTAGACTACATCCTTACTTTTGAAAATGGTGGCAGGACACTCAGGCTTATAAAACAATGTCCCGCCCATCCTCTAGGCTATTCGTCCACCACCTATTGGTACTTAGTGTGGACCCAGCAAGGGTGGGAGAGGGTCATCTCTTGCTCTCAGTCTCACCGAGACTTCGGCACTTTCCTGCCAGCCTTGTTGATAATTTCTGACACAGCCTTTCTGGGGCTGGAGAAGCGATGCTTCCAGAAACTAAGGACTGTAAAGTTCTGAACGAGCTTCGGCCACCGCAGCCCCCGTGTTTCACGGACCTGACCCCATCCACAGAGGACTAGGTGTGCCCTGAGTCCCAGCGGTGTGACCGGACTGGAGGTGCAACTTCCGGAACGGGCCGCGGGAAGCAGTGTCGCCCGGGCATCCGGGTCGAGTCTGGGGAGCTGTGCCGCGCCCCCTCTAACCAGGTACCCTGGGAGGCCAGACAGGTCAGGTCAACCCTCCTGAATGAACATCGGCAAGCCCCCTTCGGGGTGCACCCAGGAAAGCCTGAGTTCCTGTGTGCAAGTGATTCATTCAGAAAGAGCCCAGGCAGCAAGAGACACCCACGTGCCACTGAAGTCCTCACATACAAATTTGACTTTTCGACTTTTCTCTTTTAAATCCAGGATCAAGACCACAGACAATTTATTATGTGAGACACAGGGTGAAGAACGACCACGGGAAGTCATGGCTGTGTGTGACACGGGGTTTGATGAAAAGGCTCAAGTTGGCGGAAGAGAGTTTAAATTTGGCTTTTGCTCTTGAAAAACGTCAAAGTAATCATAAGAAGCACTTATGCCTTACAGAGAAAGTAATCCACAAAGTGTCATTTTCATTTTGCAAACAGGGACACAACAGCAGTCAAATATAAGCCTGAACACCCAGAGAGTTAACATACAGGTTCGGTAAGCTGTAACAAGGGACAGAGCATGCTGGTGGGTTTTTAAGTCAAATCCATACTGAACCCTGTGACCTGCTGGAGGTTCTAAGCGGAACCTGGGGAAAGCAGCTTTTCCGTACAAAACGACGAGGACGACGACGACAGCGACGCCCAGGCTCTGCTGGGCGCCTATAATACTCATTTGCAGTAAGGCTTTCAAGATACAGGAATTTTTATAGCATTTGTATTTTAAGGATTTAGGGCAAATACATTTTTTTCTACTTGATAAAAAGAAAATTAGTACTTAAAAGGTTCAAAAATATATTGATTGAGTGATTTTTTTACATAAATAAATTATATTGATTTTTAAGGATTTAACAGCTGAAAAAACCCTTTCTGCTTCCACTGGAGGCAAAACTGAACAAAATGTTAGTTAAATAGAGAGAGCAGCATTTCCAAGAAATCTGTTGTCAGCACTATAGACCATCTATGCTATAAGACGTCATTAAATAGGATTTGTTCAATTACTGGATTCTTTCTTCTTGTATGATCAGTTCTAGATTTTCCGATTTATAGCTCTGATTCACAAAACTGGGACTCCACTTTTTGAAAATACACCTGATTGATTTTTCCGGTCACGATTTAACAGACTTCTTTGAGATGCTCATTTTAACATTTACATAATTTATAATCCCAAATGTATAAAAGACAATGACAAAACCATCATAAATAAATAATGCAAACTGAAATAGTTATGTCAAACTTTTGGACCTTCTGATAAATTAGCAAAAACGGTAACAGAAAAAAAGTAAAAAATACAGTAAGTTGTGACAACAAAAATGTGGAACTGGTACTAGTAACACTTCCGACACTCCCAGCGGTCCTGCACGGCCCGGCGCCCCCAGAGCACTGGGCCACGAGCTCACGTCAAGTCTCAGAGTGTGGACTGCCAACAGAGAGTGAGATGTCGGGGGTGGGGTTGGGAACATGAGTGGGAAGGCCAAAGGAAACGGGCCTACGTGCTGCTCAGGCAGGAGAAAGGAAAATGAAGTCCATTTGCAACAGTCTTGACTAACCTGATGATTTGGAATCTGGGTCCAACTGCAATATATAAAACCGACTAGAGAAAAGATGGAGGGAAAAAAAACTTTTCACAGTCATGTAAAAGGTGGTACACCCGTGTTCTGACAACCTCAAATAACTTTGACAAAAGGACCTAGGCAAATGTCAAGTGCTGAGTGACTGTTTCCTCGTGGGCTCCTGATTCCTGGTGAGTGGGAGCACAGAGGAAAGACCCACCAGGCCCGGCAGCGGCTGGAGCAGCTCTGCAGAGCGAGGGGGGCGGAGTGCTAGTCGTGTGCTTGTGAGCAGCGTGCAGCTCCACGGAGGGTGAGCCCCTCGCCCACCCCCATCACCGGCGACCACTCGGGGTGTGTAAAGCTTCCTCATACTGAGAATCGTCCTTTACCTTGGGAGAGAACATACGTCTACAAAGTAATGCCTTAGTCAGTACTTCTTGCTGCAGGTGTCTGAAAAACCCAAAGGGGGAAGTTAATTTACTACCAGTAAGGTTTCTGTTTCGTAAAGAAATGAATATATGCATTTTCAGCCATTAGTTATATACTTCTGTCTATACTACTCATTTAGTAATCATAAAATAGGGAAATATTTCAACTAAAAAATGTGCACCGGCACTTCCTTTTCCTGTGCTTTTTGGTTCCCCATTACATTCCTCTCATTGGATCCGGCTCACGGAAGGGAAGAGCTGCTGCCTCTGTTCCTCAGCCCTGCAATGGGAGCCCCCCGGACAGCGTCCCCCTGCCACGTTCCCCCTCCGATCAGCGGTCAGCGGGACACTGGGAAGAGAAGGGGTGGGGCGTGTCACCAGGTACTGCGCTCACTACGACGGCTGGAATGGACGACGGGGTCACAGAGCGCGGATTCTGTGCCTCCTAGACTAGGTCGACGACACTTAGCTAACGAAGTGGCAAGACCCTGCAACTATGAACATCTGTTACCGTAGTTCTCGGACAGGAAATCAGGTAGGTAAATATTACTTATGGAAACACAGGTTCTCATGAAGGTGGAGGGAGGGAAGTAACAAACCTTTATGGGATAAGAAACTTACAAGTCACATCATTTCTTAATGAAAGAACAGTTCTAATTGGTGTCACTGTTGGAGTCTTTGAGGCCCCCGTCCCCAGACTGTGCCGCGTGTTCGCTATCCGAGGGCACAGGCGCTCTGGGTTCGGGGAAGTTCTGATCGCTGCCCGGCCCCCTGTCCGACCCGGGAGCAGACTCGGGGTTGGGGTTCGGGTGGTCCCCTTTTGCTTTCTTCTTCTTCCTCTTCTGGCTCTCCAGCCCTGCCACTTCCGAGTGTCTGCCCTGCTGCATGGTGGGCAGAGCCATGCCCATGCCGGGGGAGAGGAACATGGACGGGTAAATGAGTCCAGGAGACACTCCTGGGATGAGAAAGGGGTTAAAAGCCACAGGACTACTTGTAGTTATTGCAGGTTCGGACTGATCAGAATATGGACTAGGACCAGGCCTGTCTTCGGCTAACGTGTCCGTTTTTACATCATGGCTACTTGGCTTGTCTTCTACAGTCTGTTCGGTCACCGATGTACCACTTTTCGTTGTGCTTGACAGAGGCCCTGGAGCAGTCGAAGCGCAGGCAGTCGCCATGGGGGCGTTGAGGAGGCCCCCAACCCCGAACATCTGGGGCATGGCAGCCATCCCCGGCAGCATCATGGGCAGCATGCTCAAGGTGCTTTTGACCTCTTCGCCCGTGGGCACTGTGGCGAAGCCAGCCGGGAACCCCAGCAGCCCCGTGAGGGGGATGCCCGGCACATTCCTCATGTTCTGAAGCCCCACCAGGTCCATCCCAGCAATCAGTCCATTCATGAACAGTGGCCCCATTCCGGAGGGAGAGTCCGCCACCATGGCGGGAGCTTTCAGGAGCTCGCTCCGAGGTCGCCTCCCCCTCCTGCGGGGGCCTGCATCTCGAATAACGGGCTCAGCCAGGGTGTGATTGAACTTGTTTTCTGGGAGAAAGCCCTGGAAAAGGACAAGGAAACACAAGATGCTGAAGGTCACTGGATGATGGGAGGTCACCTGCCCAGGATGTCCTGCCCAGAGCCGCGAAGGGTGCCCCAATGGCACTGCCTCCTGTGCACCTGCTCCCAGAGCTTCCTCCCTCAGAGGCCGACAGCCTGTCACTGTCAAGCAGTGCCTCCCACTGGCGAAGCCGTCCGAGTGCTGGGAGCTAGAGACCAGTACTAAAGATGCCCAGGTCTGAGTCAAGACTTTATCTTGCAGAGGGGCCAGGCTAATCTCCTCGGAATCATCCCAATTTTAGTGTACGTGCTGCTGAAGTCAACACGCTCAAGACTCTTGTGGCTGCGACCCCTTGTCCCAATTGCTACATTTGTCTTCCTCATGACACAGGAAGGTTTTCAATTACAGCCACAGAGCAGAGTAGGTAAGACAGGGTTTCGGAGCACAGTGACCTGACTTCCCACCCTAGCTCTGCAAGGCCCTAGCTCTGCAAGGCCCTAGCTCTGGGACCCGCACGCCCATCTTGCAGGGTTACTGAAGGCGAAGTGTTTAATACCTTGCCCAACCCACAGGAGAAGCCCTGCTAAAGGGACACTACTGGCTGCGTGTGTGCCCCAGGCCCCTCCGGATCAAGAGCTCCTGGAGGGCAGTGACTCTCACATGCCCACGTGTCTGTTGAGAAAATAAAGTGTTCTTGACGATCACTGGTGAACTGTGTCAAAATGCAGCGACGCTCTGGTCTCCCTGAAGGGAGACGATCTACTTTCCTGGTCAGAGGCTTGCTCTCCCGTTTCCTCACTGGTGGAGAGCGCGAGGCTTAAGCACTCTGCCCCCGAGGACTGAGCTGTGACTGCGCCTGGGACTCACAGCTATGCTTGCACACAGGACACTTGGCATGCACATCGGAACACCTCACCATTACACACCTGGGTGATTTAGCACGGAGAAGCCCGGAGGAGGACCCGCTGCCCTAACGCACCGGTGAATGGCAGGCAGATGGGGGAAGAAAGCACCTGCTTGAGAAGGGGCACAGTCACATGCCCCTTCCCACGACTGCAGCTCAGGAGCTCTGCAGGGAAGAGGGTGCAAGGACCTGCCTGGGGACCTGCTCTCCCAGCTCACAGTCCACTTGCAGAGACTTAACCCAACCACTGCCGTTGCAATGTAACTAACTCTGAATGTGTTTCGAATATGGCCAGATCAATCCCCAGCAAAGGGAGAGAAATGTTTTCCCCACACAGGAAGACATTTCTTTCAGGACTCAGTATCTGAAATGCCTGTACCCCCTCCCGAGTGTTCCCCCCACTCCTCACTGCCATCTTCACATTCATCAAGGCGATGCACTTGCACCGTTTTAAAGGCCAACTGTACGCCTGTGGTGAAGCAGTCTCGGTCTTCTTGGTTCAGAGGAGGGTAAAGGAAAAGCCCTTCCCCTGGGAGTCCACGGGGAGCCGACCTCCCTTTCTGAGCCACCCTGAAGGGAAGCGGCCCCAACCGCCCTGGCTTCCCTCCTCGTGGGTCCTGTCACAAAGCTGGAGTTCTTCTACAGCCTCCTCTTTGACCACAGCAATGGGAAGGCCAAACATGTTCAGTGTGGCCTCCAGAGATCTGTGACCCTGGCTTCACCCCGAGGACAACAGGTCACAGTTAGGGCTGACATGAGGAGACAAAGCAGGATGTGGGAGGGCTCAACAGCGAGGCTTCTGGGCTTGGCCCCGGGGATGCCGGAGGAGCCCATGCTTCTCTGCGGCCGCCTATGCTGCCTTTACCGGACTCCCAGGTGTGTGGGTGTAAACACCTCCCCTTCCTCCAAGTCTGGGGTGAGTGGGGAGCAGAGATCTGGCAAGCAGCAGCTGGGCCCCCCTAGCCCACAGCTGTACCTCCTTATCTCTGAGGCTCAAAGGCAGGGACCCAGCTGCACTCCTCAGTGGAGCCAACCCGGGGCAAGAAAGGAGGTACAGGTCTCACCAAGAGACACCAGACTGGCCAGAAAAACCTTCTGTCATGGCCAGGAGTCCTGGGGAGGGAGTGTGGAGTAAGAAGTCAGGGAAGCTAAGGCCATCGAAGGGCTGAGACTGCTAGCCAGGCCTGAGAGCAGTGAGAAACCTCTGTACCTCCCCCTAAGGACATCTACTTTGAACTTTGATCCAGCTGCTCTGGCATTGCCCTCTGGCTCACTGCGCCTCTCTTCTCCCTTAACTGTTAAGACAAACCCTCAGAAAAGCCAACAGATCTTTGTGTAAGGGGCAGTCGTGGAGACAGGGCGAGTTAGCAACATCGGTTCAGGTTCTCAGTGAGCTGCGGGTACACGTGCATGTGGTGGCTCCAAAACGAGAAGCAGCGGAGATGCACTGACTCCCATGCAGTGAGGACTGTCAGCAGCAAGGGACACTGGCCATCAGGGTGCCCGTGCAGGGTGTGAGGGTGTGACGGGAGGAGCAGTAAGAGCACTGGCGGCTCCGTAAATGAGCACTAACCGGAGGCAGGTGCTACGCTAAGGGCTCCATCTGCACGAGTGCAGTTAATCATCACACCGACCCTCTGGCGTCAGCGCTGTCATCACAGCCACTCTGAGGCGCGCCTGCAAACTCAGACACGTGAAAGACGTGCACGTGAAGGTTCCCACGTCCCCCCACATAATGTTCGTTTTGAAGTCCCACATCTGTTTCCTTACGAATGTTAAAGGAGAACCAGGTCACCATAAGCCATGGGCAAAAAGCATTATAACGGTAAACTCTGAGGAGAAAACTCGCCTTAAAGGCCTTGGTTTAGAACAGCGGAAGGGGGGAAACCTCTAATACTGTCGCGTTTTGTCCCTCTTCTTCCTTACACATTGAGAGGGGCAGGGATTGGTCCTGGGGGCACGGCTGGGCAAGCCCTGGGACCCAGCCCAGGGCTCTCTGCTTGAACCACACCACACCTGCAGCTTGTCTCTGAAGGTGGCTCCCTGTGATCTGCCAGCCTGCTCTGTCCTGGGGCACGCCGGGCAGCGCACGCTGGTTCTGGGGACGATCGCTCGGGAACACCACCTGTCCGGTTCCTGCTTCTAAACAAAGCCCGCAGGACTCGCTGGATTGGGGCTAGGCTACAAGCATAATTTCTTACCACTCTATCTGGAACCCATTAAGGAAAATCGCCTAGTTCTGGATGACACCGTAGTCTCAGGTCCCTTTTGAGGACAGCCCAGGGCCCTGGCCGAGGCAACCACAGCCCACCCACGGTGAGAGCCAGGGAAAGGTGCTGGGGTGTGTCTCTTTCCTTCATATCCACAAGTGTTCCCCCGTAACCCCCCGGAGGGAAGCCTTCCCACGGGGAAGAAAACAAACCCAGCCCTCAATAAATAATGCCTCCATCTTATTTTCAAACAGCCTGCTATAAACCAGACGCACCTTAACACACTTGGTTTTGAGCTCATCCGGGCTTACGGAGGACCGGACAGCACCCTCAGGACAGCCTGCACCCTGTGGGCCCTGTGGTCTCTCTGGCCCTGCCTGCTAAGTTCGTGTCGTACTCCTCAGGCATCAAGATGTCCAAAACTGTCCCTTCCCTGCCCTTGTAACAAACCATTGGTGCTGAGAGAATGCTGGGCCCTTTCAGAGCTGGGGATTTGCCAAGGAGACACGGGCTGGCCTGGCCTCCTCCTCCCCTTCAGACTGGAGAGCAGCAGCAGCAGCAGCAGCAGCAGCAAAGGCCCCCGGCGTGAGGGGAACAGTTTTTCACCTACAGCAAAGCAAGAGGCGTGCTGGCGGAGGAAGTCAGCTCTCACCACTTCCTGTGGGAGGGAGTCACTCCCGCCACCCAGCTGCTGCCCACCCTCATCAGATGCCCCTCCCAGCAGCTCTGCGACCACACACAGCGGCCAAGCCGGGTTTTGGCAGCGCTCCCTCCTGGTAATTATACCCTGGGAGCGAACCTGCTTCCTCTTCCAGGGGAGGCCTGGGGAGAGGGCAAGAGGAGCAAGGAGAAGGAGGCGGACATGAAGCAACACTGGAGGCAAGGCTGGGCTGCAGACGACGCCATGGGTGCCCCGACCCAGGAGGAACATCTGTCTGCGTTAGTACCTGGGAGCGTTCATTCCAAAGCCTGCGTGTGCGAATGCTAAACTGAACTTCCGGGTAGAGGAGAAGGTGGTAACCAAAACTTCCCTACTCCTCCCAGGAAGGTTAGCAGGTTCAGCCGGCAAACATCCACAGGGGGAGAGAGACCTAACAACCAAATGCAGTATGTGGATCCCAATTTTAAAACTCCTACAAACAACACAACATAAAACGAAACAAAAACGAGCTCTAAAAAACATTTTTGGGACAGCTGGAAAAATCTGAATCCGGACTAGATAGCAGATACTGATATTCACACGTGTGATAATGGACACAGTTACACAGGAAACCGTTCTTAGGGGGCACGCGCTGCAGTGTTTAGGGGCGACGTGTCATGTTGAATGGCTCAGCAAGAAACAAACAGAAAAGCCACACACAGGTGTGTGTGTGTGTGTGTGTGTGTGACATGGAACCAATGTACCCTGCACATAAAATACACGAAGCATGTGCGCGCGCACACATACGTCTAACGAGCGGCCACTGCGCACGGGGCCTTCTGAGAGCTGAGCCCCCGGCCCCACAGCAGTGGGTGCCTCGCTCAGTCTGCAGTGGAGCCGCAGCACACGGAGCAGAAGGGGCTGAAGGAAGGGAGACGTCCTTGCGGGATCTGAGCCCGTTTCTAGAAGGGGTGGTGTCTCCATGGGAGAGAAAGAGTGCGGCAAACCCCAGAGGGCTCCTGTCCCGGAACCAAGCAGAGTGCTGCTGTCAGGGCCCAGGCGGCTCTGCCCCGCGGGGGAGGCCACGCAGCCCCGAGGACCAGGTGGACGAAGGCTTCCTGTTCCTGCCTTACTGCAGGAAAAGGGCCTCCGAAGCAGGGACTGTGTTTATTTAACAGAGGAGCGAAAGTGCATCTCTGGTAAGAGGCTGGCTTACAGGAACAGCTTAGAAATGGGTTTTCTGGCAAGGGGTCAGTGTCTGCAGGGAGTTATGAACATTAATTTCCAGAGAACATGAGGGAAATTGTCAGACATGTAGAAAGACATAAGAGGGCCAAGGGGGAAACCACATGGTTTTTCTGACAAGTCTCTTAACCGAGAGCTCCGAGCTACAGCAAAGCAAGAATTGGAGGTCTCCACGGGACCACACTGTGCCGAGAGCAGAACAGGGTGGGGGTGGAGGAAAGGGGCAGTGTGAGGGCTAGAGAAAGGCAGATGGGATAAGAACTGAAGCAGAATCAGCTCACACAACACAATCAGGTCTAAGAAAAGGGGTGGGAGGGACATTTTCTGGGGAGAAAGCAAGAGAGCTGGGAAAAGCATTGCTTGTCCAATGTGACAAACTTTCTAACAAGCAGGCCCCCAGGGACTGGGCTAGGCCTCCTGCCCGGAGGGGCTGCAGTGGGGAGACGAGCGGCAGCAGTTATGTATGTAAGAGTTGCTAGAAAGGAAACGTGCAGGTGACAAATCAGTAACGAGCTCCTTGAGAACATTAAGTCACAGCGTCTTTCTGCACAAAGAGGAGGAGATGACTAGGGTGGGTGGTCTTCTGGAGCTAAAAAAGGAAATCACATCCAGGCAATTTCACTAAGACAGGAATCTGGACCCCGGGAGGGCTGCAGCTGGGCAGAGCCCTGCAGGAGGCCCTGGGGAAAGCCTGCAAGCTCCGAGGACACCAAGGAAGAGCAGAGCCCTTCGAGGATCTTCAGACGCTCCCCATTTGGGCAGAATGTGCTTCACAAGGTTAAAAACACATTTATGTATAATTTGCCCAAGTTCAATGCCTTTTCAGGTTGAAATGATACTGCCGCCCTCTAGAGGTTATAAGTGTTCTACTCCAAATTTGTACTCATCTGTAAACTATAATTAACTCGTATTTGTTATACTAGAAGTATTCTGCAGATGTCTTTGAAGTCTCTTCCAGGCTCATGATTCCATAACAGGAAAAGGGCCATGCTTATAGTCAGCTGTTTCTCATTGCCAGGGAGGACGAACCAGGAGGAACTGTCTTAAATGGTAGTCAGAAAGGCTTAGATTAGCAAATGAAAATTTCCAATAATGAAGTTTGTTAAACACTGGAAAGAGGCTCCTGAAGAGTTAGGGTGTCTTTTCCCTAAACTCTACACGTTAAAAACACCAAGCTTTGGTAATGGTTTAAGTACAGAAGCAAACCCAAAGCTTTGCGGTTGAAAACAAATGACCCCAGCACCACCTGTCACTACCTTCAAACTTCCTGTGCTGGCCCCACGTCCTCTGGGACATGTCTGGGACACCCATTTCCCGGGGGGGGGGGCTTTCTCTCCACATCCACCAGGGTGGGTTCTACAGGGACGCGTCCCTCTTCCTTACCCGCAGTCCTGGCTCCTTGGGGACAGCAGGAACCCTCTCTTCTCCGCTCAGAGAGTTGACATCTAGTTTTCCAGGTTCCTTACAGCGTGGCCTCCTCTGCTTTGGTTTGTCTGAAAAACTCTAGGAGACAAATGGAAATCAACGTTACAAAACATTGTCACAGATTCTTCTGACGAGGGTGGTGCTTGTCACCTGGTTTTGCTATTTTCTCATTAATGGCCCTCTGCCAAGAACCCAGCGCGTTATGCTGAAGGAAACAGCCACCTGGCTCTCACGTAGGCTCTTCCTGAAGCAACAGCAAGCTGGCAAACGGGCCGTGTGCGCTGCCTGGCCCTGCAGACTAGAACACCTGGGCTGCCCAGGCGGTTTCTCAGGTGCTGCTTAATCCCTAGCCCTTTCCTCCTCATCACTTTCTCAGATTCTCTCCACTGCTACCCACCCGGCAGGCTGTCTGTCCTTAGAAGGTGTGCCTCTGAGAATATACTCCCTGCCTTTTCTTGTGAGCGCTCTACCTCCGTTTCTTATTAGCTAGATGTACCCAAAGCAAAGATGGTGGTGGTTAGATGAGCACATAAGGAAAGAAAAACCAAGAAAAGACATCTGTGCTCAGTAACCCTCCCCTACAGATTTCTAATCCGGAGGACTGAGGGCAAAGGCGGTAAGAGGACTTCAAGAAAAGTCCCCAGGCACTAACTGTATAACCAAGAACAGACACACCTCCCACAACGTGGTAATGTATTAACTTGAAAGGAACAGACAGGAACATTTTCATGAACTGGCAATGTTTATGCAACTTAAAAGATTTCTCTGCAAGCTTACGATAACGTGTGGTCATTCCAGCGGGGAAGGGGGCTAAGCTTAGACTGATTCTGTCCTCATAAGATTGTGCATGCCTATATCTTGGCACAGTATTCTGACATGGGTTACAATTTTTTTTTTACTTTAAAAGGATGTTCTCAGTTGACAGAGATTTCTCCCAAACTTCCTGGTCTTCCTTAGCAAACTCCTTATTAAAACAGCATCAAGTTAGCAGGAAACAAACAGCAGCCTCAGGCAGCAGTAACAAACACTCACTGCTCCAAAGCCAGGGATGTCCAAGGAGTAGTCGGCCTGCTGCCTCAGCCAGTCAAGCAGACTCTTGCTGGGAATGGCCTTCTCAGCCTGGCTGCCGGCTGGCGGGGCTGGCTCAGGAGGCGAAGTGGCAGGCCCTGGCCCTTCAGAGTGCGAGGTGCTCAGAGGGGCCTGCCCCGGCTCTTCGTGGACTTCCTGGATGAAGGGAAGACAAGTATGTGCAGTTCATCGTGGCAGAATAAAAACTAGTATCTAAAAGGAAAACGCACAAGCTGTTCTTTGAATCTTTCAATCTATTTCCACCTGAATATTACTCTGCTGGGTGCTTGAGTAAGAACCCTAAACACTACTGACCCACATCTCGCCTGCGTGGGGTGTTCTCTCCACTGGAATACGCCTCTCCCTGTCTTGTCCACCTGGTTAACTTTAATTCCATCCTATCTGCTCAGGATCAGTGTGACCTCCCCGGGCGTGGTCACGGTCACTGGCAGTCCCAGACACCGTTGGCCACTCCACGTCCTGTACCCCTTCAGCACTCTTCACAGGGTTTTCATGTAACAGAAAATGCCTCACTGCAATTTACTTACCTATTTCTCCCTCTGTCATTCAAACGCCTGTCTTACTCATCTCTGTATTCCCAGTGCCCATAATTGGGTCTGCTGATAAAGTACGATGTCAATGCTAAGTAAATGTTTACTTAATGAATTTTAAAAATATCCTAAAGTCAAGGAAAAAATTTATCAGTCATTCCATTGGAATTCTACTATCACTACAGAGAAACTATGACTTAGCACCTCTTAAAAAAAAAAAAAAGACAACCATCTTATTAAAAGTTTGTCGGATTGGTCAGGGAAAGAACCTGACACTTCCCCTTACTAAATTATATAAAAAGTCTAAGAGAGAGACATGTCCCAAACACTACAGCTTAGTAACAAATCTCATGCACTCTCGAGAACGAAGTCTTTGGTTTGGCTCCCTGATCTGCAGGTAGTAGCTGAATAACCTTAGGCAGTTTTCTCATCTGTAAAGTGGGAATATCACCACCTTCATTGGGCTGCTGTGAGGATCACACAGGACAATCACATGAAACCATGAGCACAGTGCCCAGCACACTGTAAGCTCTCAACAAATATTGGTCATTATCATTCTTCCTCTTAAAATAAGAAAACATGAAACATGATTCTTATTTTGGAGCTCAAAAAGCAATAAACAGGAAAAACCAAAATAGCAAGAGAAGTCAGTGGTCTTTGTCACACTAAATGAAGTCTAAGGGGATCGCCCTTGGCTGCTGTACCTTTCTGCTGTCTACAACGATCTCCTCTGAGGTTAGGATGTCTTAGTGTCATCTTGGTGACCCCTCACAGTGACCCTCTGCCGGAGGTGCTGCGGCCCCCACCATACCGAGGAGCAAAGTGAGCCTGGCCGACGAGCCCAGTGTCGCCCGGTGAGTCAAGGAGTAGAGCCGGGCTCGACACGCAGCAGGTCCTGACCCCTGATCCTTCTCCCAGTCCCAGCTCCCGCTGACCTGGAGCCACCCTGCCACGAACTCAACCCTGCTGTCTGGCTTTGCTCCACCAGGGGCTCTTCCGAAACACTGGAGGACTTGGGTGGTTTCTATTCGAAATGGCAAGACCTCCTGGCTCATTTCTACAGGTTGCCTGCAAGTTAAGGGCCCTATTTCTAGAAAAGACTGAGGGTAACTTATAATGACGACATAATGGAAATAGGTAGGACAACTGAAATAGGGAGAAGAGCCATAAGCCTAAAATTTTGTGTTTGGGGAAGAAGGGTTTACTGCTCAGTGTAGAAAGGTCCACGTTTTAATTTAATGGCCTCGTATACCCACCAAGATTCCTGCCTGAAGTGTCTGCTCCTTCAGAAAGATGAAGTCCATCCCGCCTTCGACATGTTTCCGTCTCCCTCTCCGCCTCCTCGTGGCGGCGTCGTCTCTTCTGAGGCTTCCGTTGACGATCTGTCCAGTCACTGGATGGATCAGGCCGGCTTGCAGAATTCCAGACAAGTCCATGCCAAGGGCTCCTTGAAGTGAACTGAGAGCTCCCATCTTAGGGGTGCTGGCACTCACTGGAAAAGGGGATGTGGCTCCTGGGGACCCCTCAGATGTGCAGGAGAGGTCTATTGCTGACTCCCCATGCCAGCCGTTGAGGACGATGGAGGGGTGCCCATGGGGGGCAGAGAACTGGTCCAGGTTCCGAGCCTTTGCGTCCCTCTCTAGCTCAAACTCGTAAGGACGCCTGTGCTTTTGCTCATCCTTTGTGAATACTGGAGCCAGGAAGCTGTCCTGTGAACACACGCATGTGGAAGAGAGGTCTGAATGCCACTTCCGTGGCTACACGCCACCCGCGTTTCCAGGCCTGATTTCCATGAGCCCAGTATTATATCTAATCATCTGCTCGGAAGTTCTTCTAACTCGAACTTCTCACACTTTAGCACCAGATCACCTGGACAGCTTGTTAAAATGCAGATTCCCCTTCAGTGGGCCTAAGATTCTGCATTTCTAAAAGGTTTACAAAATGCTGCTAAAGCTGCTTGTCCTTGAGCAACAGAGTTGCAAGATTGTAATTTAGGGAATCTCAACTTTGGCTGTAAATCAAAATCAATTGGGAAGTTAAAAATAAAATGTCCAACATTCAGTCGACACTGCAGCGCAACTAAATCAGAATCAGCAGCTTTTCAAAGTCCCCAGTGGATTCCACTGCACAGCCAAGAGTGAGGGCCACTGGGACTGTTAGTGCCCCTCAAACTCAACTCGACTTTTATGTTTGAGTTTACGAAACTCAAATAAAACTCACTCCTGCATTTATTTCCCTAATTCCTATCGGGTGCCCTCATTCGCTCAGTCCTCCAGGTGTTGAACACATGAATGCATCCACGCCGCCCTTTCCTTATATGCCTGCCAATTTCCCCACCCATCTGTCCACTCTGCTGCCCGCCTGGTCTAGAACCTCCTCTCTTCTTCAGACACCCACGTGCCCCACGTGCCCGCTGCCCCGGCTTCCGAGGCACTCCTCTTTCCTGACCCTCACCGCCCACGAACCTGCGCACCACTCCGGCTGAGCTGCAAAACCCTGCTTTCATCACACATGCTCTAAGTCTTGTAATAGCTCTTCGCTGCCTACAGGATGAAATCCAAATTCCTCAACCTACACTAACGGCTCTACCAGAAAACAAAACAAAACAAAACAAACAACACTCCCGCCCATCCATTCAGTAAATATTTGCTGAATGAATGACTCGGCCGAGAAGTGCAGCATCCCTGCTCTTTGTTTCATGGTCAACACCAGTGTCGTGGCCTCACCTTCTGGATCTGGGCCACCAGTGCCGCGCCACTGCTGAAGCTGTGCTCTGCTGCTTCCGGCTCCGAGAGGCTGCTCCGAGATCCGGCGCTGCTGGTTAACACGGGGGCGGGCAGTGTGCCCGAGGGCTCATACTGCTGGCTGGAGGGCCACTTCCCGTTTAACACTACGTGGCAGATGTTATCTAGGCGGTTGATTATCACTCGATCCTATTTTTTGAAAAAAGGACAAAATCTCTGAGGCATAGGTACCGACTTATCCAAATTCACAAAGTCCGTTGAGATAGAGTTTTCTAACCAGAATGAGCTAATCAGAAAAAAGTATTCACTTTATAAGCCTTATAATAAATTTTACAGTCTGGACTATAAAAATTAAAGCCACAGTACTGTGAATATAAAGACAATTTGACACTTTTGTCTTATGGTCTAATTCATCCAAGTGCATACACTTTTAATGTTCAAACATTACAATACTAATATCTTTTAAAGATATTAAACATTTCTCTGAATATGCTGCTCAGAAATACTCTGAAAGGTAAAAAAAGGATTTAAAGCTGAGAAGTTTTGGGTGAGAAAGGCAAGCACTGGAAGATTACCTTTGGCCACTCAGAGAAGGAATAGAGGGTTTTCTCCTGGAGCAGCTGAGCGATGGTGGGAGCCCGAGCTTCCTGAAGGTCGTCCCCAATGTCTCCTGTGACGCCTGATGTCGAGCTCTTGCTCTCCTCTTCAGAGAATTTCCCTGGATAATCTGGGCAGAAAGGTTTAAAAAAATTAATTAGATACCTGGGAGATAAGAGTGATCTGAAAGATCAGGACATCTGATCTGTCTGTTTAAAATCCCTGTCCTGGCCCTGGCTGGTGTGGCTCAGTGGATTGAGCGCAGGCCTGGAAACCAAAGCGTCTCCAGTTCGATTCCCAGTCAGGGCACATGCCTGCCTGGGGTGTGGGCCAGGTACTTCAGTAGGGGCTACGTGAGAGGCAGCCACATATTGATGTTTCTCTCCCTTTCTTTTCCTTCCCTTCCTCTCTCTCTCGAAAAAAATAAAAATCTTTAAAAAAACAAAAACAAATTCCCATTCTATAATATTTTCTTATTTTTTAATCTTTATTGTATTTTTCCCATTACTATTTAGTACCCTTATACCTCCTCCCTCCTACCAGCAATCACCACACTGTTGTCCATGTCTATGAGTCCTTTTTTTGTTTTCACTCAATCCCTCCTTGAGTATTAACCGCCATACCTTCTATCTCCAGAAAACCCAAGTAAATTAAGCCACAAAGGTAGATGCTGCCCTAGGGCTACCTATACAGGTCATCTGATAAGAGTTTGTATCCATAACTGAACAAAAACAACAAGAAAATAAAAGAGAAAGGATGTTTTTCTGTGTATCCAAGAGTGAGAGGAGAGAAACCAGAGGCTTTCACATTTGGTGTAGTGGATAAGAGGAAACTAAATGCTATAATACTTTTGATGCATTTGAAGGGGACAGACTATATTAGCGAAAAGGATAAAAAGTCACGGAACAACAAAGGTAAAACAGATGTGATTCATGTAAAAAATGATGCAAAGAAACCTAGAACATTTATTTCACTGACAGAAAGAAGTAGAAATGCAACTCATTCACTCAAGCTTCAGGGGATGCTCAAAGACCCACCTACCAGCAACAACAGGAGTGAATGAGGGCAGCGAGACGCCCAGGGCAGGAAAAGTCGTGACGCTCATGGCTTGGTGAAATGACAAGGAATGTCCATCCTCTCATAGGTGGGGATTTCACTGTTTAAAAAAATGCTACTGTTCAATTACAGTTTCCATTTGGTACTATTTTGTATTGGTTTCAGGTGGACAGCATAGTGGTGAGGCAGCCACATGCTTTACAAGTAGTTCCCCAGATGTTTCAAGTACCCACCTGGCACCACGCCGACGTCACTTTTGACTGGTCGAGTCTCTTGGGGAGCTGCAGAGACCCCTAACCATGAACAGGCCCTTGCTAGGCCAGCGGATCGAAGGGACCATGAGAGAGATGTGGCCCTGGCCTGCAAGGATCTTACAGCTCCCCAGGGAAGGAAAAGAAAACGGCAAATACAAAAAGAAGTAGCAATAATGAGTGAGTAACAATTATGGACTGTGCTGAGTGCTGTGAAGGGAAAGGAACAAGGGACCGTGACAGCAGCAAAAGAGAAGGACCTACTGGGGGCGGGAAGACCGGGAGCGAGGGCCTCTTGAAGGAGAGAACACCCAAGAGATGAGGCGGCAACGGGAAGGGCACTCTGGACACGCTGGAAACTAAAAGGCATCCAGGGAAAAGGTACAAAGATGAGGCCCGAGGGGCAGAATCCAACAGATCATGCTGAGCCCTGTACACCATGAAAGAAAATGCGGCTTTGATTGTATATACCATGGGGAGCACCGCTGAATGGTTTTAGGCAGAGGACCTGGATTTTTAAGTTTTCAGAAAAAGCAAAATGATGTGAGAGGCAACCTGGAAAAGAAGCCACGAGATGTGGGGCCGCCTCCAACAGCCACGCCAATTACGGCTCCTGCGGCTGTGAGTCCCAGGCTCAGAAACAGGGCCAATCTTCCCTGCCTCACCTACTCCGTTCCTCATAGCACACGTGTGGACGACCCCTGCCGAGGGCTGCAGAAGCCCCTTCTGAAACACTGGTGCAAGGAACTCCCACTCACGAATATGCGCAAGCTCACCAGAGCTTACCAAGTTCACTGCCACCTTCTACCTCAACTTAGCAAGGCTGATGCTGCCACCGAAGAACATCAGTGCATGGCAGCTCTCCTCTAAGCCATACTCTCCCAAACTCTGTCCTTGTTTAACTGTCTGGGTTTCCAAGCACTGATTACTTCTTGATCTTCTCCACTCCAGAGTTCAAAAAGCAAAGTGGGTTCTTTTTTTTTTTTTTTAAGATTTTATTTATTTTTAGAGAGGAGGCAGGGAAGGAGAAAGAGAAGGAGAGAAACATCAGTGTGTGGTTGCCTTTCGTGCACCCTTCACTGGGGACCTGGCCCACAACCCGAGCATGTGCCCTGACTGGGAATTGAACCGGCGACCCTCTGGTTTGCAGTTCGCGCTCATTCCACTGACCTACACCAGCCAGGGCTCAAACAGCAAAGTGAGTTTTATAATTCAACACGTGGCAGCCATCCTTCGTGGCCTGGGGTGAGGAGGATGGGCTGGGTCACAGACTGGCTCCTCCTGAGTCAGCTGGGGCAAAAGCTGCTTTCGGTTCAGCTCCTCTGGCCTTAACCTTGCTGGTGCGCTGAGAGTAATTTGGGTTCAGCAGATTTCCCACAATAATCGCTCATCACAGTGATTAAAACCTAAGGTTGGGTAGATTCTTAAAGTTTTAAAATTTCTTCTAACTTGAACCCTTATCTAAGATTTCCCTATTTTAAAAAATCACATCTATTTCTATATTTGTTGAGGTACTTATAATTTCATTTTAATTTCTGCTGACTTACTAAACGGACTCTCAATCAAATGCACCAACATTAAGTCACAGGGTTTTGATAATGACATGAATAAATGGTGCTATCTTCCCTCGTCTCAATAAAGATCACATTTATCTGCATTTTTTGTGGCGTTCCCGAGGCTCCCCAGCTGCTCTGCTTACAATTTGAAGCGCCGCATCTAGAGGCATCTCCAGCATCTATCGTGTAAAAAGCACACCACCCGCCCCAATCACACGGCTGATGCAGCAGTGGTTGTCTGCAACCCTCCTCACTTTTCTGGAACGACCAGAGTTAAGCTACTCTGTCTCATTATCAGACCAAGGCCTGGGACCTTCGGTTTTAAACACACGGTGAGTGTAAGTAGGTCTGTTTCAGAAGTCGTAAAACTCTCAGCACTGCCCCCTAATGTCCCCTCCCTGCCACGTGAGAACTGGTTTATCCAAAACATGCAGCGTCCCCCATACTGTACCTTGCCCAGGGCAGTTTCCATCTCTATCATAATCGTCTTTACTCTCAAAATCCATGTCTTCCGACTTGAGCTCACTTCCTTCAGGAGGTTGTGTAAGGAAACCCTTCTTCCCTTCTGCGCTTTCTTTCCAAGGTTCTTTTAAAAGTTCATGCTTCACTTGAAAGGGCTCTGATGGAAGAGCAGTGAGCTCCCGCTCCACTGTGATGTTGTTAGTTTTGTTTCTGTACAGATCTGGGTTATACCCCTTAGGCTTCTCCACTTCAAACTCATCATTCTCAAGGCCACGGGTCCACCTCTCCAAGTGTTTGCAGTGACACTGGCAGGCCGCTTGAGGAAAAGCCCCCTGCAGTCTGGCATTCTGGCTCACGGCCTCCAGGCTGCCTTTCTTGGCTTCGTCTACATGGAAGCCTCGGCTCCTTTCACTTGGCATATGAGCAGTGGGCTGGGCCAGAGGCAAAACCCCTGGCCTTCCCCTCATGCCTGCTGCCACGTCCAAGTTTTCCTCTTCGTTTTCCTCCTCCTCCTCCTCCTCATCACTGTGGTTCCGACTCAAAACCAAATTACTTTCTAAACTTTTGTTTTCTAGCAAATCAATTAATTGCTGCTCGGATGACAGGTTTCTTTTGGAGTCATAGACACTAAGGTTACACATATCAACAAACCCACTTTCATTTCCTTGATCCAAGGAAGGGGACGCCAAGCACTTGGCTTCTAACTGCCCGATGCTTTCAGGTCTCTGCCCTGCCTCCCCACAGCAGAGGTCCTCTTCTCTCCCAAGAGGTACCAACAGATGATTTCCATTTTTAATGTTCATCTGAGCTACTCCTGCTTCTAAACTATCCATGAGGGAGGAGCAGGAAGCCCTGTCTGTCTCCTGGCCACCAGGCTGGCAGCTTGCATCTCTGCTGGCGGAGCTGGCAATGGCGTCTGTTCTGGGTTCCGTGTTGGCACCCGGGCTCCCCTGCAGAGAGCCTGGCTCTAGGCCGAGCACCTTCTCACCGTACATCATGCTCTCCAAGGACTCAGGCAGCAGACTTGCATCGTGGCTGATGGAGATGACATCCTGAACTTTGGAAATTAAGTTCTCACAAGTCATGCCAGGTAAGCTGCCCCCAGGTGGACCGAGGGGATCCTCTCTGCCTTCCATTTTTCCTAGATTCTCAGGTTCATTTTCAAGGGACTCTGAAGTCCTGTTCATTTGTGTGTATGTAAGAGATTCATACAGTTTGGAGTTGGTCTGGTAAAGGCAACAGAGACTTTCTGGAGACTGGGCGTCAGGCCTTTTATGCCGGGCATAGTTTCTGTAGGCGTCCAGGAAGGACAGCTGGGGGTCGGTCATGATGTAGTAGTCAGTGCGGCTCAGCCCGTGCTTGGCGGTGCCGATGAGCAGGTCCCGGTCATGCTTCCCGCACTCCCACCACACTGGGAGGTAGAGGCTGGGCCTGCACAGCTGGAGGCGCTCGTGCAGCTGAGGGCACGTCAGCACCTGCTCTCGGACCTTCCGCAGCAGTTCGATGCGGTGCAGGGTTTTTGCGGCCCGTTCCTCAGTGATAGGCTCCACGTAGATGGCGGGGTCTGGGGGACCTGGAGAGGCAAACAGAGAGCCTATCACTTCAGGTAGCCCTCGGACACTGGCTGCCCCTGAGTCCTCGCTCTAAACAGCTTAGCTCTAACAGCTTAGCTCCCTGATGCCTCAGCACAGCAGTACCAGGCGTGTGTGCCCCTGCTGAAATGAAGAGCTGAGAGAATGGAAAGTTTTTGTTTTTGTGAAACAAGGACAGACCCAGTGAGGGTCAAAGAAGAGCGTGAGAACTTCAGTTGCGGAAATAAGATGAATTCCCCATCAGTAAGCACGCACTATGTGCCCTCTACACTAGGTACTTTACACACGTTATTTAGTTCTCACAAAAACTCTGTGATGTACCAACACTGTCCTGTTATAAGGATAACGGAAGATGCCGGATAAGCTAGCCTGCTCAAGGTGGCAGAAGCAGGATTCAAATCCAGGTCTTGTCAGTGGGACTCCAAGGTCCAGATCTTCCCAATCTATCCAGCGCTCTGGCTTTAATGAAAACACACTAACCGTGCCGCATGGGGGCAAAAGTTGGGGCATCTGTGCGTGCCGCCAACAGCAGCCCGGCACCCAAGCCGGTGGGCTCAATGTATGGTTTAGCTTTCCTAAAACAGTCACGTGGCCCAGGGCAAGTGTATCTACAAGCAGGAGGCTGAAGAGGGCCTCGGAGGGCGCTGCTGCAGAGAATTCCAACCAGGGAGAAATCTCTCAGGAAAGGCCCCCATCGGATCGGGGGATGTCTCAACGACAGCTGCCCCCTTTCTCTGGTTACAAGTCAACACGCGAGCAAACACAGTTATTCAGGTTCAATCTACGGAAGGTGCAGAGTTCACAGAAGGGTAATCTCCATGAGACTTAAAAAATAAAATAAAATAAAATAAAATAAAATGATGCTTTGGAAGAGGTAATTCATAGTAGTGCCGATATTTCTGTGAGGTTTTACTCTGAATTCCAATTTCTGTTGGAGTTATGTCATTTTGGGAGAGGGCTTTTATTTTATGAAGGTGGACCCAATTTGGAGTTCATAAATTTGTGAAAACTCACTTGCCTTCACCTGAAATTTTCAGCTAGACTCCACTTTCATGATTATACTAAAACTAATTCTAAACCTTGAAAGGAAGCGTGCTCTTTCCTTGTCCCATTGGGGGTATCGGGACAGAGGGTTGTCTCACCACCGTCTTTCCACGCGGGCAGACGACAGACGTGCCGGCACATGGCCACAAAACTATAGAAATAGTGCTCCAGGCTCTCGTCCGACTTCTTGTCCAAACGGGAGATGATGCGGAACTGCGTCCAGTCAAACGTCTTCTTCTCTCGATCAAAAACAACCCCAAAGGAAGACACCGTTCTGTAGAAGTCTGCTTGCTCCCTCCTTGTCCACCTGAGATTTAATCAGAAAGGGAAGGGGAGCTGTTTTTCGTTCTTTAAAAAAAACCCAACAGCTAACTTATTAAATACCCACTGAAGTGCCTATGAGGTTAAGAAAGCAGGTAGGACTAGTGTGTCTGTTTTATTGTCTATTTTTACTTAAGTTAAATTGGGCTGAGAGGCTCATACTGAACACAGCCTACCATCCGACCAGCATTTCGCACCTTTCGGCTCTTCTGGTGTTTACCTTGCAGTTTCTCAACCATGTCTGCCCATTTGTGATCTCTTGATTCATCAACTTGAGAAAGTTACTAGTTTATTTTCTCTTGTGGGAGATATTTTTATAACACCATTTATGGTTAAACATCTTACGTTATTTTTCCTCCCCTGTATGACATCCTAGAATGACAGAATCCTGGAGGAACCTTCCAGACCATTAAACTCACCTCCTTCATTTTACAGACATGGAAACTGGGCCAGAGAAAGGAAGTGCCTCCCTCAGCCACACACCTCCCTGGACCCCTATCGCACATTGGCTTTCTTCCTGCTTCCGAAGGCAGGTAGTCCATATCAATTATTTCCTCTAGAATGCAAGGGTCCTCTAGTTTTTATATCCTGTAGGACTAAGATAATGACTTAAGGGAGTTGAATGGTTATACTCCACCAGTCTTTACGGGGGCTTTGGGCAGCACACGCTTCACCCCCGAGGGAGTGAGCTACGCAGTGTGACAAGGAGGTTGGAGGAAGAGTGAGAAGCTGGCAGGATGGGGCTCTGGCTCTTCCCTTTGGAGCTGTGAAAGTGGGAAGAAATATTTCCTGAGTCACCAAATTCCATAAAGCCAGAAGGTGTGCAAAGAAGTAAGTGAATGTGCTACGTGATGTTTTAAATTCACTGGATGCTACACCAGAGGGATGGAGAGATACAGAGACTCAGAACTGCAGCGTTGTTAATTTTTCTGGACGCGTCGGTCCTAGCCTGTGCTGGCCTTCTGAGCCATTTTTAGCTGAATTCTCACATAGGCAAGTGATTCCTGGCAATTTATGTCTTCCTTCTAGGCTGGCATTTTATGGTATTGATTGTTCTCAAAGGCTTGACAAGGACTGGTAGCTATAAGAAGAAAGCTTCAACGCACGCGACTCACCCTGCTGCTGAAAGAGGAGGGTCTGATATATGCCTTTTGTCACTTTTACCCAGCGTGGGGTTCTTAAACCCCACCCTCAGAGATGGGGTCCAACTCAGGAAAGGGGTCAAGCTGGAAAATCATAGAAGTCTGGGCACTGTGAACAGAGGGGGCCCGACCTCATCGGACGCCCAGCAGTTAGAGGAAACCGTAACATTCGGAGGCCGGCGCTAGTTAACCCTGGGGTGCACGTGTCCTCCAGCTACCGGCTTTCCCGTTTGTCCCCTTCACCCAGTGGGCAGCTTAGCACGCCATCTCGGCCACTGGCTTTACCTCTTTTGGGCTTCCTTGTTGATGAGGTCCATTTCTGAGGTTCTCCTGAACATCTCTTCCTGGACCCAGTATCCTTGGTTACCTGGGCCCAGCATTTCGGGCCGGCAGAGTTCCTTGCGGTTGCAGCGCTGGTAAATAGTGACCAGCCGCCTGAGCCGAGCTGTGAGCGCGGACGACACCGGCCAGGGCGATTTGTCTGGGTCGGAGCCATCCTGGGCTTCAAACATCAGTGAGGACATTAGTATTTACAAACAGAAGCAAAACAGAGGTGACTCAAGGACTCTGATGGTCCTTGAGGCGCTAGGCACAGCCGGTGAGGCTGCAGTTTCGCCTTAGAAAGTACTTGGCTGCGGCTGGCTACGGTCTCCAACACAAGCGTGTCTGTCTGCAGAACTGCTGCGAGGACCCTGCTCTAGGCCGGACACCAGCAGACCCCCTGTGGCCTTCTCCATAGAGGACCGTGGGCTTTTGTGTAGCCGGGCCTTTCAATTGTAAAAGACTCTATTAAACGTGAAATCAGAAAACCAAACTGAAAAACCAAACCAAACCAAACCCCTCTATCTTTTCTCCCTCATCAAAAATTAAATTAAAAAAAAAATCAATGAAACTATGATTCCTTTGTTTCTCTCAGGCTCAATCCTGACTTCAGAGACCACCAGGGGTTTCACTTTTGAACTGCAATGCCAGGTGGAGAAAGCGCGCCAGAGCCATGTTAGGGCTCCACGTATGACTCCAGGAGAGCTCGATGGCCAACTTACTCGGCTTCTTCACAGAGCCTCCTAAACAACGTTTGGCTGCATGTGAACCCCACAGCTACGAACCAGGGCCTTACCCCTCTTTGCCCTTGGAAGGACATAGCCTCACCTGCCTGGCTGTCATCCTTCTTTTCACCGAAAATGCCATCGCCTCCATCGCTGGGACTCTCCTAGGGATAAACGAGGCCGTGCCGTCAGCAAAACTGCAGCTTAGGAAGAAGCTACCTCAGACAGTCCTATATGGAAGGAGTTAACACACACAAGAGATATCTCCTCTCCATGAACACCTCAAAGACGGAAATGGTTTCTGAGAAATAAAGGTCACTTAGGCACAGTTTTAAAGGAGCCAGAAAGCAGTTTGTTTAAAATAAGCATGGTTTCCTGGACTGCGTGGAATGATCCTGCCTGTAGAGAATTACAGCTTAAAGAATGATGACTTGAATGTTCTCCCTGGCAATTACATTTTACACGCGCTATTTTAGCAATGAATTTATGTATTTGCTTTACCATCATCACTTGCAGTTTAAAGTCATTTCACAAGGCTGTGCCTGCATCTTTGTTGTGGAAGAGTACCACGCTCCCGTTCATTACGGTCAGCTTACTTCACAGCAACAGACGCCACTTCCCTAAAACACGACTGCTCCGGGCAAGGGACCAATGGTGCAAAATCCCGGGAATTTAAGATTAAAATCAGGATCCAAGGCTCCAGATGAATCCGCAGTAATACCACAGGCATAAGCTTGTCCAAGTTGGAGCGTCTGTCAAACTGGCTCTAGTCTAACAGGCTCCTGCACGACCCCCTTCTTGGTCTCAGGAATGGAACATTAAAAGAAGAATGTGTGACAGACTGTGTGTGGCCCCCAGCCCAGGACAGTCACTCTGGCCCCTCACAGAAAACCTCTTTGGCCTCCTGGACGAGCACACAGCACAGGGACCAGGCCCCCAGGGACGGCAGGAATGGATGGACACCTACAACAGGCAACAGTTAAAATTCAAACCACTTTCTTGGGCCCCTCACGCCGTGGAAGGACCTGAAGGAGGAAACTCTGAAAAGGCAAAGAGGAGTGAGGCCCATTTCCTGAATGCATTTCTTTCTTACTAGAATAGCTGACATTACTGAGAACTACGTGTTACTTAAGCAGCACACGAAACCCTGTACGTGACATCTTACTTATTTCTCACGACTGCTTCACGAGGTAGAAACTACCACTACCCACATCTTACAGCCCACAAGCCGTAGAAAGGTTCTGCAGCTTGCCCAAGGTCACACAGCTAGTAAGTGGCAGAGCTGGGTTTCAAACACGGCGGTCGGACGAGAGTCTACATTTTCAAACACCAGCTAGGAAAAGAGGAGTGAGCGGACAGGCCGGCTGAATGCCTGTTCTGGAGTGAGAAACTGTACTCAGAATCGGAGAACGCCCGTTTAACCTCTCTGTCTTGGCCCAGCTGTTTCCTACCATCTAACGTCTGTGAGGAGTGGGAACCGCAGGATGGGCCACTGCACCATTGGGAAGGCACATTTAAACATGCCATCTCACCCCTTCCATTTTTTAGAGGTGGCTAAAAAATGAGCAAACCATAACTGACCACTGCCATCCCTTATATCCTTTCCGGCCACAGAATACTTTTCAGTCTGCCTACAGTATGTACAGAGATCCTCTGGATGCCGAAATTTGTAATTACAGACCCTTTCAGACTGAAGATGTCCTACCACCTGTAAAATGTGGGAGTCAGGCACCAAGGCTGTCCTGCCCCTTGTGATGACACACGGGGCGCTGCCTTGCGCATCACCACGCCCCAAGCCCGCAGGAATGGCTCCCAGCTTGCTGTGAGGCATCCAGCTTTCTCTTCCGGTCCATCTGACGGTTTCTATCGGTGCCCCGTGAGTAAACGTCAAGTGCCTTTCTCTGAACCCTGCCCTCTCTCGGAGGCACTTCCTCTCTCTAGAAATGACAGAATGGAGAACTAGCTGGCTTACCAGGAGCCCAAGTGAAAAAGATGTCCTAACCTTAGTGAATGACCACTTCATGGGGTGACGGGGCAGACCGGGGCCACAGAAGCACCCCGAAGGCCGGGGGCGCAGGATGCAGTTCAACACTCGCTATCTCAAGTTCTGCCAACGTGAAGCAGTCTGGAAGAAAGGTCACCTTCGAAGAGGTGTGAACCAGCCATTTCAGAGGGAAGGGTCCCAGAGAGTATAACCACAAGATCGTCACAACAAAGGAAATGGACTACGACAGGCACTTTCTCCATCTGGAGCACACGTGTGGTTTGGAGTCCCCTGGCCTGGGACAAGATATTTCGATCTCTCTCAAGCTCATTTCCTTATCTGTGAAGTGGAGATAATGATACTTCATAGGGTGACTGTGGGGCGCAAATGCGTCCATCACGTAAAGCGTTTAATCTGCTGGCACAAAGCAAACGTCTGACTAACGGGAGCTGGGACCCAGGAAACACTAACGAGCAGCCCCAACTCCTAGGCAATCACCCGGATTTCCATCTTCCAGCCGCGGGGTTGGCTGAAAGCTCATCTTTTTTTTTCCTGTAAGATGGCTCTTCGTAGCACTTAGTGGTCTTTAACTTCACCTGAAACAATTTTGTTAGATTGTGTTGTGACAGCTGCCATATTAGCAAGCATTTAAAAAAACTTACCAAAATTGGTAAATTTTTGTTTAGTCTTTATAATATTGAAGATGGAAGAAAATATGTAACATTTTCAGCATATTATGCTTTATTATTTCAAGAAAGGTAAAAATGCAACTGAAATGCAAAATGTGATTTGTGCAGTGTATGGAAAAGGTGTTGTGAAAGAAGGAACACGTCAAAAGTGGCTGATTAAAACTATTTAAACCCTGGCTGTGTGGCTCAGTTGGCTGGAGAATCATCCTGTACACCAAAAGGTTGCGGGTTTGACTCCCAGTCAGGGCACATACCTAGGTTGTAGGTGCGATCCCTGGCGGGGGTGCGTACGGGAGGCAACTGACGATGCTGTCTGTCTCTCAAATCAATAAAAACATCCTCGGGCGAGGATTAAAAAAAATAAAATAAAAAATGATTTGAGCTTCCTCTTTTCTAGTGCAGGGATCAGAATAATGCCTAACTGATGGGGAAACATGCTTTGTAAGCTTGTAAGTACTCCACATTCAAAAACCACTGCTTGAGTTCAGAGAACCCTCAAACTCTTGACTCATAAGAGTGACTTCTCAGTTCCTAACCGAAATTTCTTCACTTGGGATCAGACCGTTTCAGGCCTATTTCTCCGTAAGAGATTTCCCCAAGCTCACCGTGCGGGTGACAACATCCCCCCGACACACAGACCTTGTTTCAGAGGCACCTGGAGTAGGAACAGCTACGGAGCAAGGACAAGACACACTAATACAATAAGACTGTATGAGTGAAAGTTGTGCCAGTACTTGCTGCTTCTGTTCAAAGAGATGTTAACCTCGCAACATACAAAGTTTGGTAGAGAAATTTCATTTATAATTCTAGGCTCCAAACCATTCCACACAAGTAAACTTTTAGACTGCTTTGGAGGTTTCTGTAGTTCATGGACTCCAGCTGCGCCTGCAATCTGTTTGCCAAAGTTCTTTTGGTACTGAAACAGAGAGGCTGGGGAAAGGGAGGAGCCTAGATCTTCTCAAATGTCCCTTTTAACTCTAACATCCTACGGTCCTCTGCCTACCACGTTTTAAGGAGACAACTGTCACAGTGTGCTCTGGAAGGCGCCAGAGTAGTGAGGGGTCTGGAGATGGCGTGATATGAAGAAAGGCGGAGAACTAGGGATACTTTACCTGCAAAGAGATTTAAAGAGATTAAGGTTGCTACCTGGCCTCAAGAATTTAAAACACTATCGGAGAGGAAAGAAAGAAGAGTTTTGTTCCTTGGAATAACAAAAAAAACTAGACACAATCTATGGAACCAAGTGGCAGCCAGATATCTGGGTCAACATAGGGAAGTATCACCCAGCAGTGAAATGGGCTTCCTCGGAAGGCAGCACATTCCTCCTTTCCCCGTGTACTCCTGGAAGCACCCGACTCCCTGACAGCAGAGTTGTGGAGGGGCTAGAACACTTAGAGGCTACTCAGACGTGTGCCAGGGCTCCTGGCAATGCTGAGATTCTTCCACTCTGTTAGCTGCTAATCCTTCTATGCCCAGGTCTGCATAATTCAGACAAATTACACTAGTTATGGATGACAGTCTCTCTGGGCTCCTTTGACCCGCCTGCCAATCTGCCTGAGGACAGAAATGGGAGGAAACACCCAACCCGTGTCTTTAGCGCAGGAGGTATGGGGTGAGAGGGCAATAGGCCTGCTTCTGATGTTGGCTGTGCTTCTATGTAAGTCGAGCATAATCTGTTATATAATCTGTCCACCTCAAAATCTGGGGAAGCCATTCTCCATTCCATCTGCGTTTGATTATATTCAATTTTAGCCCAGGTTTTAGGGGTTTGAAGAGCAAAAGAAATAATACAGCATTAATTTTATAAATGAACCAAGCATGGTACCAGAGAAATTTTACCTTACTGTAAGAAGCCAAGTTATTTTATCAGCTCTGCTACACACCCCTTGTGCCCGGAGCTCTCCAAGGTCAAAGACCGAGTGCTTAAGCAGGGAGACTTTACTGGGACCAGCTCTCGGCAGGGCCTGGCCTGCAGCTGGCCCGGCGGCCACCTTTTCATACAAGCAGCTGCTTGGGGGAAGGCACGTGTATGTGCAGCTGAAATGCTCTGTACTTCCGTGATTATGAAAAGAATACTTGATTGGGAAAAAGAATGCCAGAATACTGAGGCCACATCTAGTCTTAAGTCCAACATCTAGTAGCTGTGAGCATTCGGCAAAGTCCTTTAACTTCCCGGGCCCAACTGTGCTCAGCTCTCAAAAGCGGGCGGTGACATCTGAAGTGTTTACACCTCACACGGCTGAGATGAAAATCAAACGAAACAAGCGGAAAAAGTGCTTTGGAAAGAGTCAAGAGTACAAGGTATTACTTTCGTTTCTTTGGTGCTAAAGTTGTTCTCCATGGGAAAACATATCCCAAATTTCAGACAAAAAGAAGTAACAGTGTCAGCTGGGGTCCAAATGGCAGAATTTAGGATGTTAACTGTCAAGACCAGAACCTAATTTCCTCCAGGCCCGGGGTCTGAACCTTCATGCTCATTTCCTCAATCCACTGCTTCTCAGACCTTGGGGGAGATATGGAAACACAGCTTTGAAATTAATTATTTCCTATTTTGGGAAAAGTGATGTGATTATTACTATTAGAGGAATCAGAGCTGATGGAAGCCAAAGTAAATATTCCACGATCTCTGCACAAGAACCAAAGGAAAAGGGCTGATGAGTTTCAGGCAGTGATCAGGAGAGGAGCAAAGATTATTCTGGTAATGGAGTAAGCTGGGGACAATGCAATAGTAACCTCTGGGATCCAGAATCCATGAAATTCTAATAGATTGATTTGCTCCACTCCTCAAAGTCAGAGAATATATAGTAAATAGTGCTTGAGGCCTGGTAAGGTTTCAGTCCTCTTATGCAAAGTCCCACAAACTCATTTGTAAAATGCAATGCAGACTTACGCTTCTGGGAAGATGCACATTTCTTCATTCCTTACTCTAAGCACAACTATGCGTCTCTGAGCACTGTAACACTATTCATGAAACAAACACCCCAAGAAAACTCTGAAAGGTAAAAAGAAGGCAGATCACCTAGGGAGCTTGGGACACAAGGAATGACACAGTGGTGAGTTCTCTGGGTCTTCTTCATTGCATTATTTACCCAAGATTTGGAGGTAAAGAAGCTGGCTCCCTGAAAATGACAAATGGTGCAGACAAAAACAAAAACAAACAAAAAAACACCTTCCAAAAAAGCATGCTCTAGGAAAGGACCAGGGAAAGGGGAAGTTAAAAATACACAAAGTGTTATGACAATACCCACTATATTCCAGTCCAATGACAAAGAAAAAGCTGTGGCTCAGGATGCCCACACCAGCAACGGCTGAGTGAGGAATCTAGATTTCCACCTTCACCAGGTTGTAATAAGGAAGCCCATTCCCCTACTGGGGTGGTGTCGAAGAGCCAACAGGGAGTGGGACTTTCATCCCTGATAGTAATGAGATGCCCACCCCCACTCATGATGTCAGCAAAGACTACACGGAGAGCTGAACTTCCATTCCTGCCCAGCAGTAATGAGAAAAAACAAACCCTGGGTGTCATCAGGGGCTGACTGGGAACGTGAAGTTTTCTACTCCCAGCTGGTGTAACAAGGTGGAGCGGTACGCACTCCCTGTTCCCCTGAAAGGACACGTCAGAGGTAGTCAGCCAAAACCGAAGTTTTAAATAAGATTCTCAGTCTCACAATATAATAACCCAAATGTCCAGGTTTCTCTCAAAAATCACCATACCAAGAACCAGGATAATCTCAAACTGAATTAAAAAAGATAATCAATAGATGCTAACACTGAAATGACAGAGATTTTATAGTTATGTGACAGAAGAATTTAAAGCAGTCATCAATGAGTAATCCTGAGCACACTCACCACTAATGAAAACAAAAAGTTCCAGCAAAGAAACAAAACCCAAATAACCAAAGGGAAGTTTTACATAGGAAAAATACAATAACCAAAAATATATAAGTAAAAAATAAAGAACCCTCAACAGATAGGCTCAACAGCAGAATGGAGAAAGAAAAGAATCAGTGAACTAGAAGACAGAGAAACAGAAAGTACCCAATGTGAACAACAGTGACAAAGACTGAAAATAATTAAACAGAGCCTCAGGGGCCTGGGGTCACTAACACGAGATCCACCACTGGTGTCATCGGAGACCTAGAAGGGGAGGGAAAAGGGCTTGAAGAAACAATGGCTGAAAACCCCCCAAATTTGACAAAAGACACACACCTACAGATTCAAGAAGCCAAGAAAAGCCAAACAAGATGAATTCAAAGAAATCTACACAAAAACATCACTGTTAAACTTCTTGAAAACTAAAGACCAAAATAATCTTGCAAGCATCAAGAGAGAAGACACCTTACCAATGGGGGAAAAACAACTTGAATGACAGTGGATTTCTCATCGGAAACCACGGAAGCCAGAAGGAAATGGCACAACGTTTTTCAAGAGCTGAAAAAACACAACTGCCAACCCAGAATCCTGCCCATATCCACGGAAAATCCTGGGTTGGCCAAAAAGTCCCTATGGTGTTTTCCATAAAACAAAAGACATATTTTTCATTTTTACCAATAACTTTATTGATCTGGATATTCTGAGTATGTCGACTACCTCCTGTGTGGGGTAACATTGATTGTTCTCAATCAATGGCTCAACTTGATCCCTATCAACTTCAACTGGTCAACCTGACCGTGGAACATCGTCCAGTGAAAAATCTCCAGCACGAAACTTTGCGAACCACTGATGACACGTTCCATCCGTCACAGTACCTTCTCCACACACTGCACAAACCTTTTTATGCATCTCAGTTGTGTTTTTACCTTTCTTGAAATCATAAAGCATAATATGCTGAAAATGTTGCATATTTTCTTCCATCTTCAATATTAAAATGGCTACAGAAAAATTTACCAATTTTGACTTTTTTTAAATGCACGCTGATATGGCAGCTGTCACAACACAATCTAACAAAATTGTTTCAAAAGAAGTTAAAGATAACTAAGTGCTACAAGAGCCATCTCATGGAAAAAAACATATGAACTTTTTGTCCAACCCAATATCCTTCAGGAATGAAGGGAATATTAAGACATCTCAGATGAAGAAAGACTAAAAGAACTGTCACCAGCAGAAATACCCTAAAAGATTGGCTACAGGAATTTCTCTGAATAGAATGGTTGGAACACCATCAAGAAGAAAGAACATACTACAAAAATATGGGTAAATAAAGCAGCCTTTACTTCTCTTGCGTTTCCTAAATTATAGTTGACAGTTGCAATAAAAATTAAAACAATGTCTGATATGATCCTAACTGTATACAGAAGAAATATTTAACACAGTTATATTATGAATTGGGAAGGGTGAAAGACAGAAACTACAAGTAAGGTGCTACATGTCACTTGAATTGGTAAAATGAAGATATTAGTGGACTGTGATATATTATGTATATATAATAAAATACCCAGAATAATCACTAAAAAGCTATAAAGACATAGCTAAATCAAAAGGTAGCCATAAAAAAATATTCAAGTAACCCAGAGGAAGGCAGGAAAAAGAAAATAGAGAATTCAAAAGCAGAGAAAACAGCAAAATGTCAGACTTCAGCCTATAGGTATCAATTTACATCAACTGTAAATGGCCCCATGTACCGACCAGAAGACAGAGACTGGCAGAATGCATTAAAAATGTGACATATTTATATGCTGTTTATAGGAAACTCACTTCAAATATAATGATAAAAGTAGGTTGAAAGCAAAAACATAGAAAAAGATACATGAACACTAATCAAGGAAACCAGAAGTAGCTATAATAATAGCAGATAAAGTAACTTCAGAACATAAAAAACGATCAGAGACATTATATAATGATAGCAGAGTCAATCTGCCAAGAAGACATAAATCCTAGATGTGTATACACCAAGCAACAGAGCTGCAAAATACGTAAATCAAAATCTGATAGAATTGAAGGGAGAAACAGACAAGTCCATAATTATAGCTGGAGACGTCAATACTCCGCTCTCAAAAACTGATGAAACAACTAGACAGAAAATCAGCCAGGACACAGAACTCAACAACAGTACCAACCAACAGAATCTAAAGTGACATTTATACAACACTCCACTGAACACATTTACTCCGCATGATACACATTTTTTTCAAGTGCCCGTAGAACATACTAGACAGACCATATCCTGGGCCATAAAACAAACCTTAACAAATTTGAAACAACTAAAATAATACAAAGCATGCTCTCTGAACACAATGTAATCAACCTAGACATCAAAACCAGAAAAATAATGGATAAATCTCCACTGAAAACTAAATTATACATGCCTAATAATCCATGGTTCAAAAAGGAAGTCTCAACAGAAAGTTTTTTGAAACACATAAATTGGAAATGGGACTACAACACAGTAAAATTTGTGGGACACAATGAAAGCATGCTGGGGGGGAGGAAATGTACAGTACTGAATATATACATTAAACATCTAGATAAGGAGGAAAATAAAACCAAAGCAAGTAGAAGGAAGGGAATAATAAAGAGCAGAAACCAGTGCCATTAAAAACAGAAAAACAGCCCTGGCTGGTATGGCTCAGCATACTGAGAGCTGGCCTGTGAACCAAAGGGCTGCCGGTTCGATTCCTAGTCAGGGCACATGCCTGGGTTGCAGGCTGGGTCCCCAGTCAGGGGCGTGAAGAGGGAACCTATGGATGTATCTCTCATACGTCTATGTTTCTCTTCCTTTCTTTCTTCCTCCCTCCCCCTCTCTCTAAAAATTAATAAATAAAATCTTTAAAAAGTAACAAAAACAATAGAGCAAATTAATGCAATGAAGAATTGATTCCTTCAAAAGATAAAATAGACAAATCTCTAGCAAGGCAAATAAAGGAAAACCACCAATATCAGGAATGAAATAGGGAATTTCACCACAAATTCTGCAGACATCAAAAGGGAAATAGAATATTATGAACAACTCAACACACATACACTTGACAACTCAGATGAAACAGATCAATTTCTTGAAAAACATAAATTATCAAAAGTTATCCAATATAAAACAGACAACTGGATTTATAATTTAAAAACTCTTCCAAAAGGGTTATCCAGGTCCAGATGTTTTCACTGGAGAATCTTACTTAACATTTAAATAATTAATACCCATTCCAGACAACCTCCATCAGAAAACAGGAGGAAAGGGCATATCCACTTCACTGCATGAGGCCGACATTACCTCGATCAAAACCAGACAGAGACAGCACCGAAAGTCCACCACAGACCAACGTCCCTCATGAACAGAGATGCAAAAATCCTTAAGAATATATTAGCAAATAGAATTCAACAAAAAAACCATGCACCATGACCAAGGGGAGTTTATCCTAGTTTATCCAGGGATGTAAAGCCGGTTCAGTATTTGAAAAGCAATCAAAGTAAACTACAATATTAATAGGCTAAGTAAGAAAAATCACATGACCATATTAATTGGCACAAAAAATGTATCTGACAAAATTCAACATCCATCCATGATAGCAGAAAATCAGGAACACAGGAGAGTATCTTCATCTTCAATACAGGACATTTACAAAAACCCTACAACTATCATTATGTTTAACTGTGAAAAACCGAATGCCTGACTCCTAACATCAGAAACAAGCAAGGATGTCTGCTCTCATCCCTCTTGTTCAACACGATGCTGACGTTTCAGACAGTGCGACAGAGCGAAAAAAGGACATACATGGCATATAGATCAGAAAGGCAAAAACATAACTGCCTATTTGCAGATGACATGTTTGTTGACACAGAAATCTCAAGAGACCTACAAAAATCTCCTAGAACTCACATACATGGAAAGATATATAGTAAGCTTCAATATAGTAAAAAACAAACAAACAAACCAACCACAAAACCCCACAATATAGTAAAGGTGTAAATTTCCCCCAAAGTGATGTGGGTTTAATGTGATTCCTATCAAAATGCATCAAGAATTTCTGTAGATATAGGTAAGATTATTCTAAAACATATGGAAAGGCAAAGGAACAAGAAAACTAAAATAATTTTTAAAAAGAAACGAGACAAATCAGTCTACCCAATTTATAACTTATTACATAGCTACAATAATCTATATACATGCTGTTGATCTATAATAAACAGATCAAAGGAACAGAACAGAGAACCCAGAACAGACCCACACAATGGTGTTCGACTGACTTTCTGACACAGGTGCAAGTGCAGTTCTTTGGAGGAAAGAGAGCTTCTAGAAACGAGCGTTTCCAGAGCACCTGGACGTCGAAGGGTGACGAAAATGAACCTCAATCTGGCCCTCTGCTTTCATATGAAAATTAACTTAAAATGGATCACAGACTCAAATGTAAAGCTAAAAAAATAAACTTTTACAAAAAAATAGAAGAAAATCTTCGGCATCTAAATCTCGGCAGAGTTCTTAGATTTGACACCAAAAACATGATCTATAAAAAGGAAAAATTGAAAGCTGGATTTCATCAGAATCAAAAATTTTTGTTCCATAAAAGACAATGAACAGGATAAAAAGACAAACTACTGAATGGAGAAAATATTTGCCAACCATTTATTCGACAAAAGACTAGTATTTAAAATATATGTAGAACGATCAACAGTGAAACAAAGAAAGAAACAACGCAATTAGAAAATGGGCGAAGGACACGAAGGAGTGTTTCCCTGAAGAGGTACACAGGGAAGTTCCGCAGATAAAAAGATCAAACACCATTAGCCGCTCGGGAGATGAAAATGAGACCATGAGATAGCACTACACACCTATTGAATGGCTCAATTAAAACCCGCGACAATACAAAAGCTAGTGAGAGTGAGGACACACTGCTGGTGGGAATACAGAATGGAACAGACCCTCTGGAAAACAGTTCGGTAGTTTCATAAAAAAACTGAACATGTAACTGCCGTATCGCCCAGCAATCATACTGCTGACATTCATCCCAGAGAAACAGAAATGCACGTTCACGAGAAATCTGTGTGTCGATGTTTACAGCGGTACTGGCAACAGTCCAAAATCAGAGACAACGCAGTGTCCTCCAGTGGACGAGCGGCGAAACAGGCTGTGACGCCTCCACACCGCAGAATACGACTCAGTGACAAAGAGGAATGAATTTCTGTTACGGACAACAACCTATGGAGAATTATGCTTAATGATGAAAGCCAATACCCAAACATTACGTGTTGGGTGATTCCATTATATAATATCCTAAGACGTCAAAATTACAGAAATGGAGAACAGGGTAGTGGCTGCCCGGGGTTCAGAAGGAGGTAAAGACAGGAGGGAGCGGAGGTGGCGCGAAAAGGTCAACACGAGGGACCCCTGTGGCGGTGGAAAGGTCAGGGCTGTCATCAACGTCAGCATCCTGGTTGTGACAGCGAGCGCTAGTTTCAACGAGGGGTTCCCAGGTGGGGAAATGGATATAAAAGGGGCAGGGTTCACTCTGTATCGTCTCTGACAATCACACCTAGAACCTAGTTACCTCAAGGTTAAAAGTTTCTTTAGAATGAAAGCGCAATGCAGTCTGTACGTTGACCACTTGTATAATAAAATGTTGTGGAAAACACAATGCGATCGAATTGCCCAAGACCACGGCTGAGACGGGACCTGTCCCTTCGCGTTACAGACCGCAGGGACGACCCAGACAGCGCATCGACTCACCGTCTGCTTCTGGAGGCCGTCTGCTTTGTCTTCAGTGTTGTCTTCTTTATCCACGTTGCCTCTAAATAAAAGTAGAAGTAAATCAATAAATGAAAAGGCCTCCCACACCACCTACGAGCTCTTTGGCAACCAGGGTGCTGGTAAGAAAACCCCCTAAATCACAGAGCCTAAAGAATATTAGTAGATCACTTTCTGTGCTCACAGGCCTCAAAATCTTGGTTTTTCCGATGTCCTAACTTCTATGGGCAAGGACCTCCACTCCACTGAGACTTCAGCATCGACTCGGTCACTGAGAAGCCAGCTAATCAACAACGATTCTGTCACAGAGAAACAATCACCACCCATCAAGGGTTATCTGGGTATGTGGCTTTGAAAAAGACTCCTCTACGAAGGCTGTGCAAACCGAGCCAGTCCTGAGGGGCCAACCCCCAGCACGCAGTAGGATGGATCTTCTCACAGAATCACTCACTTTTGGCGGCGGTCACTTCCCGGAAAGGGAGCGCTGCCGAAACTTCCGAGAAAGGACATTTCGCCCTCTGTACCATCTATCACTTGCCTCCAGGTCAGATGCCTAATGTCTTCTCTCGTGTGAGATTCTTAACTATTGCCGATGTCTACCTGCTTTTCTCGACTCCTAAAACTGCCTTCGAAGTACTCCTGTCTCCAATACGCCTATCTTTTCTGCTCAGATCATGGAGGCAGGAGAACCTCCTACTGTCCCTGCCTGACCACAGAAACAACAGCCATTCCATAAAAAAATGAACCTTATGCCACAGTCAGGTACCTCACACTCAGGCATGTTCTCCAGGACCCGGAGAATCTAACGACACCACCAGTCACCGGGCATTTGTTAACACCTCTCGGCTGCACCTGCATTCTCTCCCCATAGGAGACACCTCTGGGACAGAGAATGTCATCGTAGCCAAAGTGTCAAGCAGGGGCTAAGAACAGATGGAAAACATATTTCACTCTTTTCTCAGCCTTAGCAGGTAGTAAAGGGCCCCTGGCAATGCCACACTCGCACATCCAGGGCTGGCCACAGCCCCAGGCAATGAAAAGCAATATATGCCACTTTGGGTGAGAAGATCAGGTCAACAGCTTACCAAACACAAAGCAAAAGAACCAGTTTTTGCCTGTTCGTTTAGCTTTCCTATGAATTTTCACATTTGGAGGTGTGCCAACAATAAATAACATTCAGGCAAAGAGGAGGCAGGCATCCGTACTTTTTCCGCACACGATTCAGGGATAAGGCTTAACTGTCATGGCCGTCAGGCGGTGGCTCCCAACCCCACCTTAGCCAGGGACCACGCAACTCTCAAATAGCGCTGGGGTTTCATCTGAGGAACTCCAGAGTTGGGAAGCTATCTTAGCTTTCTGCCAGCTCTGAGAGGTCTAAGTTCTCCTTCAAGAATCCTCTGACCAGGCAAGAGACGAGGATGGGGAGCAGCTTGGGGAACCCACAAAGGACAGGAACTGGTACTTGGTTCAAAGTGCTTCAGGTCAAAGAAAAGGCCTGAGGTATAACAGGGTGTAACCAAAGCAGCCACTTTGGAAGGCCGCCCCGAGATGGCAAGGTTTAAGAAAGAAGCCAGACCGTGAGAAAGAGACTGTCAGTGTGCTAGACATATGTGGGAGGGGTCACAGAGTCCTGGCATGACATGTTACATCCCAGTGGGCCTATGCAGCTTCTCACCTCTCGGGAATGTCTGAGGTCCCATCCGCGACACCCTGTTCTGCAGACAGGGACTTCTCGTCTGGCATCCCGACCTTCTCCAGGAAGCAAAGCGCTGGGTCGGCTCGCATGGCATTGTACCGCTCATACCCTGCTCGGGAGCAATGCGAAATGTCAGAAGGCAGCTCAGAACTCGCAAAATCGGCCCTGGGCCCCGGACAGTCACTTTATTTGCCTTACTAAGTAGAAACAAAACAAAAATACTTATTTAGATGAACTAGATCTTTTAAGGTATCCTCTCAGATGAAGATCCTTGGGTTAAAGCAGATACTTCTGAGCAGTACTTGACCAAAAGTGAAAGCTTGTATTAATCCTGTGTGTCGGACACACAGGTACAGATACAATTCTCACTCGCTTGCTTCTTTGGACAGACAGAAAGGGAATCAGGCAAGTTGGTTTTACAATTTCTTCCTCTCAACCCCCAGCTCTGGACACCTTGTTACTTCCTGCACAGGCCTTGTTTGCTTACAGTCTAATTTTATCCCCTGTGTGAAAAAGGGAAGTGGAACATGGTGATGGATGCAAAGGATGAAATATAAAGAGGACTATGGTTGTTAATGAGATTCACCTAAGTACAAAATCCTAAATCCACTGGCCAGGGCTTTGGAATTGCCCCTCCTCACATCCTCAAAGTGTAAAGTTTTCGAGAGAGACCTCAAAAGGAAGGTAAAACAATGGAAAAAATAACACCTTTACTCTGATAAAGCCCATGCATGATAATTTAGTACTTCATTGAATCTAATGTAATCTTACACCGAGACAGGATTTGGTCATGTAAAAGACCCAAATCTACTTTATTACACTAGCCTGGGTGGGAACTCCTTCATGAGCATCAAAGCCCTTCCCCTGTTGCTCCTAGCAAAGGGAGTCCATTTCTAGCTCCGTCGTATGCAGAGACAGACCTGTCACACGTGATGGAAGATGCTGTATCTCACAAGAGAACCAGCTTGGGTGGGTGGAAATAAGAGACTTGATTTTACTTTGTTGGATGTCATTTTTATATATTTTTTTGTTCTATCACTGTTGATACAGTTCTATCTTTCACCATGTAGGCAGCACCTGGTACTTCTTCTCTACAGAGTTATGGTGCTCATCTTTTAATCCAAGTGACTGTTCCATCTCGATGACAGATGCTGCCCGCATGAGACATATGACAGGAGGCGCTGGGGTGATTTGTTCTTCTTTAGTCACTTATTCCATAGGGCGATGACGGACATATGATCACAGGCTGCCTGAAGGGCAACAATCCAGCCAGGAAAGGGTCTGATTTAGACTCTGGAGGAGACTGGGCCCATGAAGCCAACCACAGCCATCTGTCTAACAAAGTCTAGGATGATTCAATGCTACCATCCAACTAAAGGGGCCCAGTCCTATCCAAGAGGGAGCTAGTACGCATGTGTGGCTCAGGACCAGTCCCCCAGCACTGGGTTTTCCCCATCTTTATAGGGTGTCCGCTTAACTCATTATATGCTACAATGTGTGCTGAGGGCACCGCACACAGCACCTTCTTGGCATTTGCCCCTCGGCCTTGACTTTGAATACCAAGCTCACCTCAACTAGCAGTCTGGGAGAGTATGAATGGAATGAGCGATGTATCATCTTAAGGTCTCACAGGTGTGCTCAGGAAATCCTAGGAATTATATTCCCTCCAAACTCCCCAAGGACCCCTGCTTCGGAGAGCAGAAGAGTTTTAAACTTGAAGTGGCCTTAGACATCATCTAGTGGACCCTTCACCATTTTTGATATGAGACTAAATGGTAAGAGAGGTAAACGGATTAATCTCACTACCCTACACCCTGACCAGGGATATGAAACTCGCAGGTGTGGTGCCAATACCTAATACCTGCCTTTCCTAGGAGAGAAAGGGTCTTGGGCCTCCTCGGAGTCCTGCCTTCTTACACATTCCGAAGTGACACTGTAAGTCACATCTTCCTGCTGAATTATACCTGTCATCATTGGGCACCGACTGTGTGTCCCAAGTTATGCTTTTTACCTTCAAGACTTATCATGTGACAGTGGCTTTTCCGTACCAGGTTTTCACTTTGTTTTGGTTGTTGGTATTTGCCTGAAATACCTGGTTTCACCCCTCTGATGCCAATCTCATTCTACCTCCCACCACATCTTTTCAGGCCCCCACTGCTCATCTCTCAGAAGCACGCTCTTCCCGTCTGCTTCCCTGGGCCAGTCAGAGAGCCCTTCCTTGCCCTCCTTTCCTGTAGGGGCTTGTTTCCTGTTTCAGTGTGGCTGTTAAACACCCAGACCCTCTGGTCTGCTGTCCTATCAGCTCCTGAGCTTTCAGCTCTCGCTCTAAGTGACCTCTCCATTTGGGGATTTCCTTTATCTCTTTCAGGTTCAGCTAGGTAGTGTAACACTGTCGCAATTCACCTAGGCTTTCTGTTCCTCTGTGGTCAGGGTGTTGGGTTGGGGAAGGGAGAGGAGGCATCTAAGTTCTGTCTGCCATACTGCTGGGACTACAGGTGCATCCTTTGACACCACATTATCTCAATCAGGGATTTGGCACGTGCTCCAAAGCCATCACTAAAAATGAGACGCAGGATCAGTATACTTTCCAAGTGTAGATGCTCTGGTACGTGGTTGCCTCCAGCAGCCTGTCTACTTCTAGGTTCTTTCCAAAATTAGATTAAACCAGATTTCAATTACACTGCGGTCCCTTGTGCTTAGTAGGGAGGTCACACGCTTCTTCTTCCCACTTCAGACTTGAGGTCTAGCCCTGTACTATCCAACAGAGGAGCCACACACGGCTATTTTAATTACAATTACATAAAATAAAAAATACAGTTGCTCATTTCTATTAGTTGCATTTCAAGCGCTCAACAGCCACCATCTCCTCTACAGCAGACTTCCAGTGCAGAAAAAGGACATTTCCGTGATCACAGGTAGTTCGGTGGCAGCGCTGTTCTAGCCCAGCCCCAGTGGTCTGACAAAGAGCTCTCGGCAGCACTAGGCCGGGATCCCGGAGACTGCACTTAAAAAACACCAGAATCCAAGTTTTGGGGGAATTCCTCATTAAGATATCCCTCAGTATCCAGGGAAGTTTGGTTCTAGGATACCCCCAAGGACATCAAAATCCACAGACACCCAAGTCCCTTATTTAAAATGGCATTGTATTTGCATATAATCGATATTTGCAGAGACGCTACAGCAGTATTAAGCATAGTACTTGGCACGTGGCAAATTCAAGTTTTGCTTTTTGGAACTTTCTGGGTTTTTTAAAAAATATTCTTTATCTGTGTTTGGGTGAATCCGTGAATGTGAAGCCCGCAGATACAGAAGAAATGCAACTGGTTAGCCTATAAGAGCTGGAGAATTCTACTCACAGGGCATGTGTTAGAAAGTTTACATTCCAAAGGCGAGTGACAAGCAACAGAGAAATGGCATCAAGCGTCTATTATGCACCAAGCACTGCTCTAGGCAGTTTACCTACAGTGTCTTATTTAATCTTCCAACAGCTCTCCAGGTCGGTTGTTTTGATGGTATTCCCCTGGTGCAGGTTAAGTAATTTGATCAGAGATGTTTATGAGGTGCCCAAGGCCAGAGTTAGTAAGTAGCAGAGCTGGCAGCAAAAGCAAGGTGTAACGAACCCTTCCACTTTAAACCCTGCTACCCAGTTTAAAATTTCAGTTAATTCACCAGGCAGAGAAGGTGCGTACCAAGCACACAAGACTGACTGTCACCTGGTACTTTCATTATTCGTTTAACTGTTGGCTGAAAGCAAGGGCAGGTGCTCAGAGCAGTGCCAGAAGTGACAGATGGGGCACTTATTTCAGCTTCAAAGCTGCTCAGAAACTTCTCGGTCCCCCTAGTCTCCTGCTTACCACATTAAAAAAAAAAAAGGATGCCCACACCCTCTTCGAGTCTCAAATTTTATACCCAACAGAGCAAACCAGAAATAAGGAGGTTATGTGGAATGACCTTAGAATTCTGTGTACATACGAAACGCTAAAACCTTAACAGTTCCCTCATCTATTCCTTTCCGCAAGAAAAATGAGGTGTAAGTGAGTAGAAGGGGCAACTGTAATAGCATAAACAGGGAAACACCATTTGAAAAAAGAAGAAAGAAAACAATAGGTGCCGCCATGTGCCGGGCACCTGGCCAGAAGCTGGGACGCCGGGAGCAAAGGAACACAGGGCGGTCCCAGGCCCGAGGGTGCACAGACTTGTTGGAGGAAGACACAAGGTCTCTATGGCCATGGCCCCCCTCACAAAGCTCCCCACTGACCTTAACATTCACTGCAATTTCATGGCTCACATTCACCTGGTTGAAATTCCAAGAGGGCAGAGGTAAGGCTCTACTTTCTAAGAGACTTCCAACAGGACTGTGGAGTTTTCAGGAAAGGGGAGACGTTCACTGAAATACACACCATGCTTGAACACGCCAATCAGAAGAGACTTATCGGCCTCAGCATCCCACCAATCCACCGGGATCTCCACATAGTCGATGTCGGGCAGAGGCACTTCCAGCTCCCTGTGGAAGGAAGGGTGTAAACTCAGGGTTCCTCGAACACAGACAGAAAACAACATAAGAGCTACTGGCTGGACCCTGGTATTAAGCCATGTGCCTAGCTATGTGCTCAGATGCAAAGTAACACGGATGCAGAAGGCTGTGGGCCAAGGTTTCTTAAACAGGGCTTTCTGTCGGGCTCACCCAGCAAGCTATCCCCGCATGTGTACTTGACTTCTAGGCTACACCTTAGACTGCCTGACACACCTCTTGGAGAACTCAGTCGGTCTGGGGTGGGGCCTCAGGACCTGCATGTACAAGGTAGTTCTGATGTGCGCCTTCAGCTGAGAACCATGGCAAAATCCATCTACATATTATTTATCCAGAGGGAGAACACCCCTCAAATGGTTTAATTTATCCATGATCGAGTGCTGAAAAGACAAGTGTCTGAATCACCTTAGCACAACATGTAAAGGTGTCAGGCATGATCTCAGAGCGGGACGCTGGGTTTGGTACACGCAGGGGTGTGAGGAGCCCTTCAGAAAAGGTACAGGGGCCACAGGTCTGCAGGGTCCAGCGTGATCGCACACTGCACTGTGCCTGGCTGAGGCGAGGCTAATAACTCACCCTACGGAGCAGACCCAAGGAAGGCCTGCACCATCAGCCCCTCTCTGAGTTCTGTCCAGGTTCTGAGAGCTCACACAGACCCTCAGCTCACTGTCTTCATTTGTCTGGACACAGGGGAGAACATCTACCTGCGGGGTTCCTGTCTCCCAGCTCCTGGGATGGTTCCTCTGTAGCATTTGGAGTTTCTTGTTCCATCAGGCTCTGCTTACTGTGACACAGGACTGACTGTCCCTTGCCAGGCCCAGCTCCCCCTGTGGGGACGGTGTCCCCAGGCCCCACCTCTCCAGGCAGTGGTCCCTATCTGGCTCCACGGCAGGGCCCACTGCACTGCTGCATGGTGCCATGGGCTGAATGACTTCCTGGGATGAACTATTATTCATTCCTATTGGCAACGTCTCTACAATAAGACATTAAACTGAATGAGACCAGGGAGAGCTAGGATCAAGGAAAGCAGAGGAAAGGAGGGAAGAGTGTGTGCAATGAACTCACACTCTCCATGCTCTACCTAGCTTCCGCCTCTCTACATCTATCTACATATCTGGGGACCTGTGCCAGGCAATACAAATGATAGGACTGAATTTTGCTGCATTTATGACTCACAAATTGAATCTTTTTACCAAAACACTCAACCTCCCTACCTCTCCTAAAAGAGACTACAGTAGCTACAGAAAGCAGAGCAGGTCCTACCAGTCACCATGACGATGGCTCTGGATTACAAACTGCCCCATGGACAGGACCGTCAGTGTCCAGAAACCACAGCCCCACCCAGGTAATCTCAAAGCAGAGTTCAGCCATAACACTTCCGGTGTCCTTTGGGAATGACAGGCACTGCACAGGGCTGGGGCAAACTACACGTGGGGGGCAGGAGGAGGCTGCCTGGCCATCCCACCTATGAACTGGGGCTATCAGACAGCTTCACTATGTGGAAGCTGGGGGTTTGGCAGCCTTATTCCCCCAAATGCTGGGAGGTTCCCACAGGATTCTACGGCTCTGGAAACACTACTTTACAAGACCAAGGTGCAAGAGATCAAAACAGGTTGGAGGTGACAGATTAGCAAATAAAGGCGAAGCATCACATGTAGAAAAGTACTAAGGCCAAGAATGGGATTCCAAGCAGAACTTCTGGTGTATACATATCAGATCAAGCATATCAAAGTAATTAATACTCATTCTACAATAATTAGCTAAGGTAGTGAAATAGACTGTTCTGAAAAAGATTTTACAATAACTGCTGGGACAAAAAATTACCTTAAAACCTCCCCAAAAGCTGTGTTTCCGAGGAAGTGTTTCCTGCCTGCTTTCCTGCAGCTGACCTGACTGAACTGTCCTTGCTCCATCTCAGCCTGCTCCCCGCCTGGGTCACTTCGGGCGGGGTGGGAACACAGGCCTCCGGAAGCACCGGCATCTTTGCCCATTTCCAGGAACGGGCACTTTATGGCTACTCTTTACCCCTGAGAGCTGGGACTGACGTGTCTTACCTGGCGGGAGTTCCTTCAAACGCTTTATCAGCTGCTTCTCCCAGTATTTCTGCTTTTAGGTAGTAGAGCATCCGGACTCGCAAAAGTACCCTGTGAAAGGTAAACACATTACGACGCAAACACATTAGAACACAGGAGCTGCCTGTGAACGGTCATCCACCCCCGAGCTAAAACAGGGAAGTTCTGGGCTTTCCCATGTCGTTAGTGATACGATTTCCCCATTTTACACAAGAAGATGTATCTCATCAGTCATCTGTTATCAGTGGTCCCCCACCTTTTTGGCACTAGGACAGGTTTCGTGGAAGACAATTTCTCCACGGACCAGGTAGGGGGGATGGTTTCGGGATGAGTCAAATGCACTACCTTCAAGCTCACCTCCTGCTGTGTGGCCCGCTTCCTAACAGGCCCGGACCGGTACTGGTCTGCCGCCCGGGGGTTGGGGAGCGCTGTGTTAAGTCACCCTGTGAGCCACATGAGGTGGAGGGACAGCAGAAACACCACTCCTCCTGGTCCTTAAAAAGAGTACTCACCGCTTCTTCAAGGCTGCAATGGCCACTTAGGCAGAGCTGCCTTCTAATAGGCGGGTTACCAGATTACTAGCTTACAGAATTTGAGTCATGCTGAGTGATAATGCTTTTAACAGTTTCACTTGTACATGGTTAGAGGAACATTTTAAAGTCCTTCTCATGGCAGCAGTGTCAGAGAGTAATGTCTCTTCTCCTGAGATGCTCAGCTCACTGATTCTGCATGGGCCACACTCAGGCACCAAACACATCTGAGGCAAGGCCATCGAGGAAGTAACTGCTGGGAACTACTGTGTGCCCTGCACCGTGCCAGGTACTGTGAGGCACATAACAGAAGCAGCCGGTTTAACCCTGTCCTCGAGGAGCCCACAGCAGCCTAACTGAAATGACACCAACCGAGGAAGAATCAGAGCACGGAGACGACAGTGGGGTCAAAGTAGGGAAAGGCTCACTGATGCAAAATCAGGGCGGAAGTAAAGGCGGGCACAGAAAAGCTGACCACTTTGCAGGACATGCTTCATATCACAGCTGAGCTGCAGAGGTCTGGAAGAATACCTGTAACTTGCTCAATACCAGTCAAGAATGAAGGCTAGCTACTAAAAATAAAAAATAAGCCAATTTACATATACTGATATAGGAACTGATCTCTACATAAGTTGCTCAAAATTAGAAAGAAAGAAAAAAGAAAGGAAGAAAGAAAGGAAATGTAAAGTGTGTTATTTTCAGGAATAAACAGTATGAAAAGTGTATTACGTATTTTCGGGAAGATAAAAGAAGACTGCACTCGCCTGTGCTAACCCACGCACAGAGCGTGTCTGGAAGGGTCAGGTTAACAGTGGTTGCCTTTGGAGAGGGAAAGGGGGGCATTGGAGGTAGGAGAAAACCTAACATTTGAAAAAAATTTTAACACATCTGTTTATTACCTATTCAAAATATGTCACTAATAAAGGACTGAGGCCTCTAAAAAAGTGTAATTTCTGCCTTGACTGGTGTGGCTCAGTTGGGCGCCACTCCACAAAGTGACGGGTCGCCGGTTCGATTCCCAGTCAGGGCACATGCCTGGTTTACAGGCCCAGTACTCAGTTGAGGTGTGTGCATGAGGCAGCTGATTGATGTTTCTCTCCTTTCTACCTCCCTTCCCTTCTAAAAATAAATAAATAAAATCTAAAAAACCCCTAAAATGCGTAAGTTCTTAGATACAGGCAGAAAGTGCCACTATGGGCTCAAGTTGTAGGTGGCAACACAGGAAGTGTGAGCTTTTAGATGGGAAAAAACCTTGCTTTTCTGGTACACCATTCCTTACCCTCCACTGGCAATCAACTCAAATAATTTTGAATTTTCTTCTTTTTTAAAAAACTCAAAAGAATATAGGAATTTACAACCATCACTGATCTTTCCATCTGGCTGGCAGCCTTAGTAGGAACCGGAACGAGGGTGTTAGGCAGAGTTTCTGTCTGGTGAGGTCTAGCTCAGTCAGAGTAAGGCCTTCCTGAACACATAAGATACACAGACCTGTCCCTATTCAAGTAAAGAGAAGCCAAGGTGTTAACATTCGGTAGTATCAACCGCACTCGAGAAGAGAACTTAAAGCCAACAGTATTCACTTCTTATGAGAAGCAGTTCAATTCAGTGGACAGATGGACACTTCCACTTGGAGAGCCACCTCCTCCCAGAGCGAGATGACAATCCCAGTTGGAGCTGGTTTGGAACACCCTTACTTTAGCCAAATGAAACCCATTAGTATTTTGGGGACACTATTGCTTTTTCTTTCATCTCTTTATTAAAAAAAAACTTGATATGAAATATACTTCCCAAAAGTGCACTCTGCATAAACCTAAATCCTGATGGGACTTTGACAAACCGAACACACATGAGCGTGTAGTATCCAGATCAGGAAGCAGAACATTCCACCCGAAGGCCCCTGGGAAGCCCTCCAGTCACACTACCCCCAGCCCTGAACGAATCATCACTGTCCTGACTTAACTTAGATTTGAAGCAGCTGTTTTTTAACTTTTTACAGTTCTTTAGAGGATAAATTCATGTCCCTAAATACCATACTACTAATTAACAAACAATGCTTTGAGTACTTACTATGTGCCAACAAGTATTAGCTCACTTAATCCTCACAATAATTCGAAGAGGTAGGATCTATTGTTAATCCCATTTTCTAGGTGAAGAAAAGGCACACAGAGGTTAAAGAATTCACCTGCTGGTCAGCAATGGGGTCAGGATTTACATCCAGGCAGCCCGGGCCCCAGAGCCTGTCTGAACCCTTTTCTGCTGTTGGGGTGGCAATAAACTTGCTAATTAAGACAAATCATAATCTAGAAACTCAAGGGCCAGTTATGCTGGAGAAATTCTGCCTGTTTTCCATTGCATCTCAGGACAGAACCAAGATCAAGGGGTGGAAGTTTCAAGGAAGCAGATTTTAGATTTAATACACAGAAGGACAATTAATTAGAATCATCTGGTAATTAAATGAGCCTTGCTGAGAAATGGCAAACTCCCCTCAGTAGGAAGGCTCCTCAGAGGCTGGAAGACGTCCTGTCAGGACACTGCCAATGGAACTCCCGCACTGAGCCTGAGTCTCTAGGTCGTGTCGGGCCAGAACTAAAGAGGACAGTGGCCTCCATTAGGTTCACAATAATGCACAGCAGTCAGCACCTTCCAAATGGAACTGGGAGAAGTGCTTTACCGCTTTATTCTTCATCCCCAGGGTCAGGCATGCACTCAGGAAAGGTTCTGGGGGTGGTGGTGAGAAATGTTAAGAAATTCCTCGAAGGCCAAAACTGGTTCTGGTTGTCACCTGTGATGACCTCTGCAGAGCTCTGTGCCAGCCTCTCCAGCTCAGCCTATTTTCAGCGCTCCAGACCCACATCTGTAGCTGGGGATGGAACAGCCAAGTGTTGCTGCTGTGACTTAACAAGGCAAAGCCCGAGTCCTTCGTTATGCTCTTCATCTTTTAGTGAATAAAACGATTCTCATTCCGTCGTGGCTACGAGCATTGCCAGTCTGCCAGCCTATGAGGCCGACACTCTATGGAGTTGGCTGCTTTTTGTATTCCTCCCCACGCACTGTGGATTCTCCTTTAGTCATGTGTCTCATTCTGACCCTCTCCCCAATTCTATAGTAAGCACCCTAATCTAGGTCCTGATGATCAACACTTCAGTTATGACAGACCTCTTCAAGTTGGCCATTCAGCTGTAGGTTTACCGACTCCGTCTTGCAAATTCTTGCCAGATTAATTTTTCTCCCCAAATACCATATTTATATCAGATGTCTCACTTGTTCAAGAAATAACAGTTGCTTAATATTCACAACAGAGTCCTCAGGTAGCCTGCCACTCCAGGTCCGCCATCAGCAAGTCCTCTTGGTCAGCCAGCCTCCTGTCTCCCACGTGGTGACTCGACTCAGTCACATCGACCTGACAGGGGGTCCTGCACCCTGTCAGGCTCTACTGTCAACAGCATGTGACCTTTACGTCCGAGATCGAAACCGACTGCCCCAAAGAGCTTGGACTTTTGTGTACAGTGGTTTTATTACAGTATTGGGCAGAAAACCTGTCTTCAGATATTTGGAAGAATGAAGGGAAAGGACTGGATTTCATCTTGTAAGGGAAAAAAAAACCCTCAACCCAACAACAACTACAGAACCATTAGGTTGATGTTATGGTACAGGGAAGAAGAAAAAACCAAGCAAATCTCTTATTATGAGATATTAAACTCTTTTTTAAACGAGGTTTTATTTATTTATTTTTGGATAAGAAGGGAAGAAAGAGAGAGAGAAAGCAACATCAATCAGCTGCTTCTCGTACATGCCCTGATGGGGGACCAAACCCACCACCCAGGCATGTGCCCTGCCCAGGCATTGAACCAGCCACCTTTCACTTTGCGGGATGATTTTCAACCAACCGAGCCACACTGGCCAGGGCTAAGGTACTAAACTCTTTATGATCAGGAGTATGTAAGCAGAGGCCTTCTTACTGCCTTCAGAATGCCAGGGATATAATTCTTGCATGACCTAGGAAGCTGGATAAGGTTTCCAAGGGTCCTTTTAATTCTAATAGATACATGTACAGAGATGCAAACATCCATGTGCCAACTTGTCACTTTTTGTGACTGAGTGCCTTAACTCCTCCTGGGCAGTAGGTAGAGAGCCAGGAGGGGGTGCAGAGGGACACACTCACTTGTTGCAGTGTTGTTTGAGGTGTTTTTTGTAGCCATCATCATGCAAGACAACCTCAGGGTTGCAGGTGGCCAGCCAGTCTGCATTCTTTAACTCTGGGAGCAGCAGCTGGTTCTTCGTCTTCTTCCCCTTCCTCCCTCTGGGAACCGGAGCAGACAACCCTGAAACAGAAAGGCAGGTCTATGAGACAAGGCAGCCTCAACATGGGTGTTAGAACGGAGCTGCGCTGGGCTTCCAAAGAGGCAGCTAGGCTGTGTGTGGCGGCCCCAACAACAGCCCCCGCCCCTCAGAGAACCAAACAGTGTTGGTATGCGGAGATGTGCCCGGTCCCTGCTTGGTAAACCCCAGGACCATTTAGTCAGGCAGTCAGAATTTACCAAACACCCTGTGAAGATCAAGAAAGTTGTACCATAACCTGTGCCCTTTGAGAACTTACAACCTAGCCAGGGATCAGGAACAGTCGGTCTGAAACCTGAACGTGAGCTATGGCCAAGCACAGGGAAGGAGACTCACAGCACAAGAAAAGGCACAGACAGAGGTGGAGCAGAGACAGCACTGTAAAATGCAAAGACAAACCATGGAACATAGCTGAGCCCCCGATTCAGAGAAGGAACCCCTGTGATGCGCAAGTTAGGGGCGGGGCTGGCACGTGGGCAGTGTTTTAGTCCTGAAACAGAACATCACAGTAGCCCTGGAAGACTCTGAGGGAGGACTAAAGAATCATCATCTTTTCCCACAGGTAACATTCTGAAACATATCCGAGAAAGAGAGACCCCTCACAGCACAGTAATATGGACCAACACAGGAAGAGGGAGGGGAGTGCAGGAGAGTCCGTGCTTCTCAGCCCACCTCTCACCTGAGTGGTTCTGGAGGGTCTGAGCCTGCCCATCTTTGGTAGGTGTGATCAGTTCCCAAATGAAACTCTTGATCTTCTCATCCCCCTTGTAGTGCTTGACACAGTACACCAGCAGGGCACGGCAAATCATCTCCATGTCCTTTTCATTCAGATGCCACTTGAATCGCCCGTGGGTCAGGATGTCCTTCCATCGGCCCCAGCTGAGGGTGGAAATACAGAGGGTGATGGAGAGAGCAAGGGCCATGCGTCCCCTCAACACTGCAGGACAAACAGAGCCAGGAGAGTTTCTTGTCCTCTGCTGGGTGTATCAATTACCTAGAGGGCTTTGTCCTGAAAGGCCTTGGATGAATGCATGCTGTAGCATACCAAATGTCACTAAGGTGGCCTGGACACTGGACACTGAGAGCTTTATAGGGTCACTAGGTTGTTAGGAAGAGAGGAACAGAAATATTTGGAGCAGGGAGTAAAACTTTGGAATTAAAACAAAGTCCAGCTGCAGTATTCAAAAACAATGGTGAGCTCCTAGAAGCTAAATCTCCTATTTCTACCACAGCCAGAGAGCCTCAGCAGTAACATCTGTTGCACTGTCTCCTTATATATCCTTGGGGTAAAAAAGCAGGAAATTAGTACCAGGCAGCAAATAAGTAGCACAGAGAGAAAATCCTGGCACGTCTACATTACGGCAGCGGAGCACACAATGCTGGGGTGGGGGTGGGGCGGGGCAGGTCATGGGCAGAAAGCACAGTTCACTCCTGCTCTGTCACAGCCTCCACCAGCCCGCAACGCCAGAGGTATTTGGGGATACACACTGGACAAGTCTCAGGACTGAAAAAGCACACACAGGCAAAGCCGATACCCACCCAAAGATGAGCAGGTTCTTCTCTACCCGGAAGCATTCAGCTCGGAGGTAGCGTCTGGTTTTGTCATTGAGGCGCCTGGACCTCGTGGGCCTTTCATCAGAGTCGCTGTCTAACTCTGAAAATTCCATGAGCTCATCCTCCTCAAAGGAATTGTAGTGCTTGGTCTGCTTTCGCACGCGAGGCCGGTCGATCACTAAGCTTTCCTAGAAACAGAGAGACAATGGGGAGAAAGCCCTGCTTCTCTCTACCCCCATCGCAAGGCGTAAGTACAACCTGTCGACACTACTCAGGACACATTTGGAAAGAACTGCACTCTGTTCTCATCCTCCAGCAGGAAAGGCTCTCCTCAGCACACCTGCTGTGTCCACAACAAGCCGAGGGGACTCTCTGGGACTCACTTAAGTTGACATGTTCCCCAGCCCCTAGAGCTGTCCGCCACCATCTGCTGTCCCTGCAGTCATTCTCACGGGCACGGGCAGGCAAGGCCCCCAGTGCCCAGGGCGGCAGTCCGCTGTTGACAGTGAAGGCTGGAGTGGTGCCCCCGGCTGTTCCGCCCAGCAGGCAGAGGCAGTCTGCGCTCTGGAGACAGGGCGAGTCGGAGAATTCCATCTGCTCAGCAACTTTCTGAAGACAAACACACATTCCTGCTGCTCCATTTTCTGCCTTCCACTGGCACGCCATACTAACCTTTTGTCTTTCACTGAGAACATATTCAAGAGTCTCACTCATGCTGGTGGCTCCCCTGGCCACAGTCATCGCTGCTTCTCCAGTCTCCATCACCTCATGCTTCTCACCCCATCCCCTTATACCTCTCCTCGAAGGTAGACTGAGCTCCTGAATACTAATCTATGCAGCCCAGATAAATTTCTCTGTCATTCCTGCTTCAATCACCTTCCTTCTCATCTTGGAATGCTCCAACTGCTTCTTCCTATCTATAGGGCATGAGCCTTTTCTTCCCCCCTTTGCCATCTGTCCTGCATCCAGAGTGACTTCTCGATTGTGACCTTGTAAAACACAGGTGACAAAGGACTGCTGGATCTTCCTATCTGGAGAAAGCCTGTGGTAACCCTACAGAAGAAGCGTTAACGCCAGGTGCTGGCTACTGAACTGGCTAGGCACCAGCAGGACCTGCCTCTGGGGTTTGTGGGTCCACAAGAGTTCAGTACTCACTGGAGAAGACAAGGGAAAAGTGATGCATGCTCATCCTCAAGTGAGGTAACAGGGTCAGAGATGGAGGGAGGGAAGCCTCAAAACAGGCTAGGCAGCTGCATTTGCCACGGTTCCCCCGGCCCTGCCAAGAGGGCATTACCAGCTCCCTTCCTTGCCTGTTTCAGTGAGGGCAGGTACTGTGCCCATAGGCACACATCCAGTCAGGGGCACGGACAGTATTCCAACTCTGGTTTTATTCCAAGACCATTCTCTCTCTTATGTATAGAAACAGAAAAAGTCAAGATACTCAAAGAAAGGAAGTGAAGCCAACACTCTGCCTTATCTCGCTCTTTTCCTCTTCCCGGGCTCCATGAGAGGTGGTCCTTTCCACAGGACAGTGAAACAGAGGTAAAGTGGTCGCACGCCAGGGACGGGAGGCTGGCTTGCGTCTGAGGGCTAAGTCGGGCTAAATCTGACCTGTGCGGCCACTTCCGGTTCTGACTGCCTTGGTCCGATTTCCCAGGTGCCTGGTATGTCCCACCAGGTCATTTTAAATTCTAACACTTAACATTTATGAAGCTCTGACTATGTGCTAGGCATGTTTTAAGTGTACCACATCTAGCATCTCATCTAAGAATTAAGGCCCTGGATAAATAATGACTTGAGCTGTGTGGGAACGTATGGTTCTATAAGACATCAGTGAAATGTTCAACGGAATAAAACATTCTTAACGCTGTACCTTTTCATTCTTTGCTTCAGTGTCCAGTTCAGCTATTTTAGCCCATTTCTGCCAAAAATTTGGGTCATCTAAGGAAATATCTGTTCTGTTTCCTGAAGCCACAAAGCTAGCCTGTGAAGAAGACAAGAGTTGAAACGCTGTGCTTGAACAAAGTACAAATTACTAAGACTACTATGTGATTTTAAGTGCAGCAGAAACTCAAACACAGCCTCCAAAATGAATGTGAGTGAAAATCTCAAAGTTGTTGTTCCTCTTTTTTAAAAGATTGGGTGAGGTAATTACAAATTCATTCTATAGGATCATTTTTTGAACTTAAACTTGGGAGACGGAAGACAAGCCCTGGAAGACAATGGAAATGTGTTACTTGATGCCTAGTTCCCTGTGAAAGAATTCTTAAAACTTCCCTCAGTTTAGCAGTTACCACATGTCGGCCACAGAAAGGGCACTGAGTGGGCAGTATGAGGTGGACAAAGGTAAGCAAAGGCTACAAAGCACAAAATGTCCTGCGGACAACAGCCCACATTAGTGACCGAACAGAAGATTTAATCAGACAGGTCACAAAGCTGGAGGAGCCGCGGTTGGGGAAACCTGAGAGCGATCTGATAAGCAGACTGATGAGCTGATTCTAAATCCAGCACCCTGCAGGGCACAGGGAAGAGGTGCCTAGAGTGGAAGCTGGGATTCTTCTGTAAAATCTTATTTTCTCATGAAATGAACAAAACACTTGCTGGAGCTGGAGGACTGCAGTGTTCACTGGAATACGGATCAGGGAGTGCTCTGCAAAGGAGTCAAGGCCCGGGGTTCAGAGCAGCCTCTGCGCGCAGTGAACAGTGTGCACTGCAAGCTCCGGTGCCTAGCCTGCCCCCTGGGCACCCGCTCCCCAAGGTGAGGGGCGGTGTTTTCTTTCTGTAGCTTCCGACTCATTACTGATACACTCTCTAAGAACTTGTATCTTCAGTCACACAGAATAAATGTGCAGCCAGACTATCTCAATGGTTTGTATGTAGAGAATCAGAAGCCTGGATAACGAGGTCAGAGCATAAACAATCTTCTTCTCGCTCCCCCCAACACAAACTCTGGAGAGAAGGTCCTATACCTTGGCAAAAGTGGACCCCTTCCCTTCAGACTGGATGGTGATAGTGTGCGTTCGCCTCTGCAGAATCTGGTCTATGTCTTCTTCACAGAACTTGGAGCCTTCATCTTCCTCGTCCATCAAGGCTCCATAAGCACCTTTCCGGAGCAAGTCCTCTACCTCCATTTTTGAAAGCTGTTGTACCTGGACAGGTCACCAAAGGCTACTCAAAAAGTGGAAAATGCATAGGAAAAAAACAGCCTCAAATCCGGCCATTGTGACTCAGTACACAGCTCCTCAACTAACTGCACATGTCAGAAGAATAAAGACATGGGCAATAAGCTTTAGAAAATGAAGACCCAGAAAAAGACACTCAGAGAACTAGGGAGAGAGCAGGCAGACAACCCTGAACAGGGAGCTCGGGAATAAAACCCAGCACATGGCCCAATGCCTAACATTCTTTGGGACATTGGTTATTATCAAATGTCACAAGCCATTAAAACTATGCTCCATTGAAGAGGATGTACTTAATGTTTATTTTATATTTTTGTTTGAGTCTGTATCTTTAAAAACCTCCAGATGTACCAAACAAGCTAAGAATAATGATTTCTTCATTATTAAATAAATACATTAGTATTGGAAATGATGTCATTTCTTAACTGAAGAAAGGATGCTGTGCCAAGTGTGATCTTCCCAATTGCTTGTTGAAAACAGGAAATGGGAGTTCCAAACACCCTCTCCTGGTTCTAATTAAGAATCTGGTTCTCTGTACATCAATCACAAGAGGGAGTTCCATGCTCGCAGCACTGGTGACGCGAAGTGTTACACTCAGCAACACATGCACAGCTAAGAGGACACAGACCATCTGGACTAAAGACGGCTCATTTGGAAAGTTTTCACTGCCAACCTTTGATGCCCCGAGCCCAGAGATTAAGGAGATGTTCCTCCGCTTTGTTTGCCTATACTTTAATACAATTTAAGAATCTTAACAGCAATTTTTATCCCCCCCGAGGGGAAAAAAGATTTTAGTAACAGCTGCAATTTCAAGCTGCTAAGCTATTCATTCATTTATTCACTGACCATCACACACTGAATATCTTTAATATGCCAAGGGCTGTTAGGGACCTTAGGGATATAGATAAAATTCGTTCCATCATACCCACGGAGGAGTGCAAATTCTGGGGAATGAGATAGAGCGTGGTGACAATAGACTGAATTCAGAGTTAAGAGTGTTAAGATCTCCTGACTTCTAATGGGCACTGTAAAAAAATTCTGTTTACTGAAATGTCACTGCATGTCAGGCAACCCTACCACATAACTGTCCCTGCAGATTTCCTTTATCAATTTATCAAATGCAGAGAGCTGATCCTGAATTACCCTCCACGGCAGGGAATTACCCAGCAAAGTGGTGCGGCCTGACTCAGCTCAGTGAAAGTCCATCTCAAAACAGCTGTAGGAAGGAAGAATCTAGAGAGGCCCCAGCCGTGTGACAACTGCTTAGGGCCCCAGAGCAGGCGCTGCCATACTCACCCCATTGGTGCCGCCCTTTCGGTTGATGTCCTGAAGAACAGCCTTGTCCAGACCCAGCTTCAGGCTGGCCTTGTCAAACATTTCTCGCTCATAGGAGTTCCGAGTAATGAGGCGATACACCTTCACGGCCTTACTCTGGCCTATCCGGTGACAACGGGCCTGAGCCTGGGAAGGAAGGAGGGTCATGTAGGTCATGTCACCAGACACAATGGCAGTGGCCTGAGGATTAGGGAAATGCTTAAATTCCATGTGCTATAAGTGGTCAGATCTCGCAGTGATGAGTCACGGGACAGATTTAGGAACAGAATTCACCCAAATGTCAGCTGTCCTTTCAAGGTCACTTATTGCATCACCCACTATTTATTGAGTGACTGCCACGGGCCAGGGTAAAGTGCTGAGAAGAACACGGTTCACTCCCCCCCCCGGCCTGTGACCTTTGTGGAGGCACTCAATCCCAGGCGCTGTCCTCTTTTGGGAAATGCCTCAGAGTTGGGTGCACCACTTTTTATTTTTTTGTCATTTTACTATAGAAAATGTCATACACAAACGTAGAGAAAAGTATAATAACCTCTTAGGGACAATCCTGTTTCATCTTTATTACACCTCCACCCTCCAAGATTATTATGAAGCAAATCTGAGGCAGCATAGTTTCTTCCTTACACATTTCAATATGCATTTCTAAAGATAAGGACTTCTTAAAACATATTACCGCTGCCATACTGCAAAAAATTGAGACTCACTGTGTTCCAATTTCCCCGCTTATCTCATACATATTTTTTAAAGCTTGCTTGTTGGGACCAGGATCCAAATAAACACCGTACATTGTAAGTGGCTGATACTCCCTGCCGTTGATTTTTTTTTTGAAATGCAATTAATTTTTTGAAGAGATCGGATATCTATCTTACAGTTTCTCAAAGTCTACATTCTGCCTTCTCCATTCTGGCTGTGTCATGGATTAGGTCCCTCAGTTCCTTTATCTCCACTAAACTAGAAATTGTATCTTGAGACTTCACCAGGCTAAGACCTCATTTTTGGCAAGTGTACTTTATGGGTGGTGTTAAATTCCCATCAAGGGGCACATGATGTCTGACTGTCTTTATTTTGAACTGATGATCACCGCCTAGATTAATTCGTTAGAGGCTACAATTCCCCTCATCAAGTTTTTGGTTTACCCTGACATACAGTTCATATAGGAGAGACAAGCTAAATGTTTAATTCTTTCTCTTTATTTAATCAGTTTCCAAAACAATACCCTCCAAAAGTGATCAAGGAAGATTTTTATTATTACTTTTCAAAGGAACACAATAAAGTTGCATTTAAATATACATGCAACGTTTTACTGCACTGCCCTATTTTTACTGCTGTTCAAAAAGGGCCTGGGAGAAGGCCTTCAGGTTGCCTCCTGAGTTCTCCTGACACGATCCAGTCAACTA
>CM052547.1:80041549-80133281 GCA_028533065.1 Trachops cirrhosus
ATATTTGGAAAACTAGCTTCTATCCCTGTTACTTCCACCCTGTTCCCTCACTCCCTTTATAGGTAACCACTTAAAAATAAAGTTCTGATTGTTTGTTTTATTTTTCCATTGGCGGGGGGGCGGTGCGGGGGGAGGAGAAGAGACAGCCAGTTTAGATAAACGCTAGCATGCTATGCACACTTTTCCACCTCATTTTTTCCCACCCAACACTACATTCAGAAGCCTGCATCAATATTTCCCATTCTTTTATATTATGGTTTAATCAGTCTTCTATTATTGGACCACTAAGTTGTTTAGTCTTTGGCTTTAACAATTAGTTGCCATGCTTGCTTTCTGTATCTTTAGTGGTAGTACATCTTTAGTCTTAGGGGAAGATTTGATGGATAACTCTGGTAAGCAAATAAAGGAAGGGATCAAGGTAAGTAATATATGGTATGGAATCCTTAAAGTAGCAACAGTATGTGGCCATAAGTGCTGACACTGATTTTCTTTTTCTGGTTCATCTACTACTGAGAGTAAATTACAAGAGGAAGTTTAAGAAATGTTCTGAGCAAAGGTCTAATAAGGGGAGCTCTGCAGACATCATTAATTACCTCTTTGGTGTCCACCTTCCCTTTCTTCCTCACTACCAGAAGCCTGAATCTTGCAGAGGGCAGCAATGTGTTAACTGAAACCACTTCTGGCCTCCCAGGGACGGCAAGGTAATACAGCTCTAGAGAGTGAGATGCAGCAGAAGTCTACTGGGGATACCTGGGGAGGTTCTGCTCTCCTGAAAAAAGCACTGTGCCTTTCTGCCTGGGACATAAAGGGTCCATTTTGGAACCAAGAGGACGTAACCCACATTCACTGAGGATGGTGGAGCAGAAAGACAGAAGGAACCTGGGACTCGGATGACACTATTAAGTCACCTCAACAGTCCTGCACTACACATCTCTGGACTTCTTGTTAACTGAAGAACACAAACCTTTGTTTTGGGGGCCACTGTCACAAGCAGCTAAATGATACCAGGAGATAAACATACTCTCTACCAAAGTAACTTACCTGAAAAGCACCAAGAGGAGTCCTGTCACATTTGGAAGACTCATCATTTTGCGGTCAAGTTTTAAACAGTTAATCGTATATTCCTAATTTTTCTAATCAGAACTTACAAAAAAATGTGGCCAAGAGAGAAAGATTCAGAACTAGGGCAGCAACTGAGGTGAAGTCCAAGTAAAATCCACCAGCAAGGTATAAATGCAGAACCTCAGGGTATAAACACGCAGGGGCAGCGGAGCTTCTCCCGCACGGAGGGGAAATCACAGGGCTCTAACGCGCGCCAGCACGACTTGCAGGCCCAGTTTATTCTTTAGTTTTTAATACGTTTGAGGTGAACAAAGGCCTATGAGAAACGAGTAGTGGCGTTCAGATCCCCGTGACTGCAGTGGGAAGGAAGGGGGAGTAGAGCACGTGGTTGTCCAAACGGTGAGAGATTTCTAATTCAGGCCTTTAATTTACTACTGTCACTTTCAAGTCGGAACTTGGCAAAACCTTACACCGTATCTTTACAATCGTGTGAAAATAAAATGGCTGGTACAAACAACCAAGCATAATGCTGATTCCTCTCTTGACCTTTATGGTGCTTTTCCACATCACTAGCTCTATTACATTTAAAAAGTACATTTTCTTTAATGCTTTAAAGTACTACTTGTTCTTGATGAAAAATCTGCATAATCAGAGAGGTTAAAAAAAATTACTAGTGCCACCGGAACCGAACCACTTTCAGCGTGCTGGTATAATGTCTGAACCCAGCTTCTACACACAAGCATCTTATTTCAGGCCCAGCACTTTCACATTTCTCCTGCCGATCTACAAGTCTGCCCGTGCAGGCCACCTACTCATGCAGGGAGGAAGTGGGCTCTCTGCAGCATGAGTCAGGAGCACAGAGAAGTGGCCTTGCATTCTGCAGACCTACGCTGGGAATCTGAAATTTCTGAATCCAGATTTATTCCTTGGAGAAAGGTGTCATCCCCTCTTAAAATGTAAAATGTCTTTGGGAAATGGGACAGATATGTGCCTGCAGACATAAAATCACTATTTCAACTTTGTGCTTCAATTTAATCACCCAAACCAAAGTCCTGAGCACCTGTTTCCCCAGGGCCTGACCTGCTGTCTAGGGCTCAATAAACGCATCAATATGTCAGTCAACAGCTGGCTGAGAACAGGAAGGAGAGAGGAGATGACATGGAAAAGGATGCTTTTAGGCAGCATAAGAAAAGGAGCAGGGAGTGAAAAAGAGAGGACGCTGAAGAGAGGCAGGAGAGTACTCAAAAGAAACCTGACTCACTTTACATGGACTGATGCTGCCCAGTGAGTGCCTGGCCCACCTGAGGCAGGGGTGCGCTTAGGCTCATGCCCACCTAAGCAGTTACACCTTTTATTCCCTCTGTCTGAAACATTCTTCCGCTGACCTTATTATTTAAGATCCTTCCCCATCATTTAGGTCTCTGCTCAGATGTCATTATCTTCAAGAAAGCTTCCTACCCTGACTGGTATAGCTAAGTTGGTTGGGCATCAGCCCACAAAGCAAAAGATCGCCAGTTCAATTCCCAGTCAGGAGGCTTAGGAGAGGCAACGGATCAATGTTTCTCTCTCACATTGATGTTTCTCTTCCTGTCTTTCTCCCTCCCTTCCCTTCTAAGAATCTTGAACAACAACAAAAAAGGCTTCCCAGACGACTTTCTAAATCAGGGCACCCAAAACCCATCATTCAGACCCTCTTACTCTGTTCTGTTTCTTTGCACTAAGTATTGCTATCTGTAACTCATACACTTTTCCTTGTTTACAGATACAATGCCACACAATGTGGTTTACAATGAATGACGTTTCCCCCCCAAGTTTTAGTCAATTATCACCAATTTAATTTAAAGGACTGTTTTTTCAACTAGTAAAGTGCTTTCTTCAAATAAAATGGTATTTGGAAACTCATTAAATGAAAAAGTCAAGGCAGAATGACTCCATGTAAGGTGGTGGCCAAGGAAGAAGCCCCGACCCGCATCGACCTAGCTCCCTCTCCCTGCATCCCTTCCCCTAGGGCACCTGTTCCGTTTGGTGAACTAGCAGCCTCCAGACGACCTTCATCCGTCTCTGTGTCGTGAAAAAGGTGGTGAGGCAGCTATGCCTCTCCCGACCCTCCACTCACACTCGAGTATCAGCAGATACTCCAAGATACACTTAGCATGAAGTTCATCGTTAATGGTAATAGATGTAAATCTATCTATATTCTAAATGATCTTCTTGACGAGTCAGAATCTCTTTGGCTGACTTACTGTCCAATCTGGTCATTGTTTTTACTTTCAGAGTTGATGAAGAACACTAAACCAGAAATGTCAGCTCTGCCATTTTCTTGTTTGTTTATGCATGCTTTTTAAATGTATTAACTTCAATCTCTGTAATAACTTCAGTCTCTGCCATTATCTTTTAAAGTCAACATTATTTAATTTGGTTAAAACTAGATAATATAATCTGCAAATCCATTTAAAAGGGCATACAGAAACTCTGCATGAAGTGCAGAGTGAATGAACTAGTGAGAATGCCTCTGTCACCAGGGAACCTTCCCACACCTTTGACTTATCTCCCCAACTGTGTATGACAGATGACCATTTCATGAACAAGCCGAACGCTGAAAATTCCAGAATCCGGGATTAGTCAAGCTTACTAACTTTATGTCTGATGATGATAATAATAATAAAAAAGAAGTAGCTCTCTTCTCTATTTGGAGGCTAATACTGTGAAATACCATTTAATTTAAAGTAAAAGGAAAGAACCAATCTCTGATTAATGGGAAGGGGCGACATTTACGTTTCATTCAACTGCCCCCCGACCGAGGCCCTAAGCCTGCCACCTGGCTGACCCAAAGCACGGAGCATGGCGGACACTCTACAGCCAAGCCAGGCCCGGTCACGATGTTCTTGGATTCAGGGGTGGCTAAGGCAAACAGCAATCATCCTAATGGTTACCTGCAAGTCATTTTGTGGGTTCCAGTCTGAATCAAATATGATGCAGGTATCAGCAGCTGTGAGATTGATCCCCAGGCCTCCCGCTCGGGTGCACAGAAGAAAGACAAAGCGGTCTGAGTCTGGCTTACAGAACCGGTCGATGGCTGCCTGGCGCAGGTTTCCCCGTACTCGCCCATCAATTCGCTCATAGGTGTATCTGAGGGGACCCAAACGAACGAAAGCCCAGGTGTTAATCATGACTTCAATGGAGAACAGCAAACAACGCAGGAAGCTGTTGACTGATGGCCTTAAATCCCTCACTTCTAAATTTGGACCAAATATCAGCACTCTAGAAGGAGTACCCAGCTTCTACACAGGCAGCAGGGCAGACACCTAAAACTGCATTGTAAAACGCACCCCCCAAAAAAACAAACAAAAATCAAACCCAAACAAAAAACCAGCCACAAACTAAGGAGGGCTAGAAGAACTGTAAACATAAAAAATATCAATCCCCACTGCCTGAGCAACTTCTCCAGTTACTTCCTACTTTTTACTTGCATTGAATCTAATCATAAGACCAGGAAAAGCAAATAAAACCCTCCACCACCTACTTTCGGTAGTGCTCATAACAAGGAATCAAGTTCAAATCAGTCTGTAGCTGCTGTCTGGTGGAGTGAAAATGGGAAGAAGACTATCCTGACAGGGAGGCCCTTTACATCTGGGCTGGCCATTTCTGGCTTAACAGTTCCTCAAAGCTTTAGAGGTGCACAGCAAAACCTCCATGTTTATAGCTGAAACCAAGGTCTTCTGGGAAGTTTACTGCCGAGCAAGTGGGGATAAATCACAGAAAACATTTTGTGTTGTGTCGGGGGTGGGGAGGAACTAAAGAATTTTGAAAAGAAAGTGAGGAAGTAAAGCTGAATATCCTTCAGAAGGCATATACCTGCGTGGAAAGTTAAGAAATAATGGTGGAAAGCTAGTGGAGAAGAGAGGGGAAAAGGAAAGAGAGTAAGAAATGAAACTGCTATGAGATCATATTACTGTCTATCCAATTAGAAAACACAGCCAGTACAGTATCTTTATGATGGCGATTGTGTAATTAACAGAGTTAAAAGCTGCAGCACCCTAGACAGCTGCTGAGAGTCTTATCCTTTTCTTATTTACCCCCTGACAACTCCAACTAACAAAGGAATGCATCAACCTGGGCCCAATTTGACCTCCGAGTAAGAACTGGTGGTAAAGTGAGAGTAACAATGTCGTGAGAAAAGGACCAAGTCACACAGCCAAGAAGATGAATCCTGATGACAATCTTATCGGTAGCCCAGAGTTGGAAATCTAATCTCTAAAACTTCAGATAAATAACTGGCAAGAGACTAAGGATAGGCCGTCTAGGGGTAGATGACTCTGCGCGGGAACAACTCCAGAAGAACAAATTTGGCAACATGACCCTGACTTCCTTGAGGAAAAGGAAAATCCACATAAAGAAACTACCCAAGGAAATCCATGTAAAGAAACCAGACCCACTCAGGCTCATACGGGACACATGAGACAGCAAAGAACCAAGTCCGAAAAGACGTCTACCTTTTGTAAAGCTACAGTGAACTACCAGAGAATTAAAATACTGTAGCAACCTAGAAAGCTGCTGTCCTGGAATTACAGATGTAGATTTTTCCTTTCTTCTTCTGCTGTAATGTAACAAATTTAAGAATATCATATGGAAACTAAAGCAGGAAAAAAACAAAAGAATGCTGAAGACAGGACTGCCATGAAGGCAGACTAAGATCTTGTGTCATGAGATAAAAGCTAAGGGTTATATTCTGAATTCTACAAAACTATGAAGCAATTAGATATAATTATCATTATTATTAATAACAGCCACAGAAACAATATTAGCAGCAGCTTAAGTGTCCACCTCTGTGTCAGGCACTGTAATCGTCACATTTAACTCTCACAACAATCCTCTGGGGCAGTTTTGCTACTATCGTCCCCATTTCACACTTGGGGAGACGACAACAACAATAACAGCAACAACAACAACTACACCCGTACGAGTGAAATAACTGGCTCAGTCACCAGCTGGTAAACGAGCTGAACTCAGATCTGTTTGTCTCAAATCCACACTCTTAATCGGCTTGCTGCGTGGCCTTCATATTGTACCCTGCATTTCAATGCAGCAGGACAGAAACATTTACCTAAGAACTTAACAGAGAAAGTTAAATAAGAGACACCAGTAAACTTAGAAAACCTACACCTCTGGTGGAAGATGAAAGAAGAAACTACAGGTATCAAAGTGATTTCGATAGATCAATGCACTGAGGTCTGGTCTGGGTGGGTTCTCAAAGCAGCTGGCCATTTAAGTGATGTGGTGGAAGCAGCACAGAACTTGGATTCAGGAGTCAGGGCTGATACAATGAAACAATTGCCGCTACCACCCCCACCATCACACATGCCAACGATTACCACCACAGGCACAGAGGACTCAATGTTCTTTAACAAGACACCCCCAGCCCTCAGAGAGGAGTGAGTTGCCCTTGGATCTGAGTGAGGCAGGGAATGAGCATAGCCTTGGGAGGAAGCAAAAAAAAAAAAAAAAAAAAAATCAATGAATAGCAATGTTATAGCTCAGCCATCAACCAGGGGAAAAAAATTCCATAAAATTAAGACAGTGTACTGCCAGCTATGACATAACAATGGTTTTATGAAATGAAATGATTAAAATGAAATTGTGTGGGATGATTGGAACATCAATTCTCATTTCCATCACTTGTTTGGTTTTGAGGGGGTGCTCTCGAAGAACACAAAACTAAAATAAAAATCCAATTATTTGAGTTCTTTTAAAATTGTTTCTCAGCCCCTCACTTCTGAGCCAGACCCTTTGGCTAGGCCCTCACTCCTGGATGAGAGTATGGCATGAAATTAAACGGGAAGAAAACCAAACTGACAGCTGGAGAGGCAACGGGGCTCAAGAACAAAGGAAGTCCTGAGGGCTAGTAAGTCTGAATGAAGAAATCGGACATTATAAAATTTTCCACACTGAACACCAGTGTAGCAATTAACCCCTCTGCACCAACTATATTTTGAACAAAAGCAGTAGAAGTTAATGCAGTTCACCAAACTGTGATTCTGAGTCACTGCCAAATATCAACAAGAAGCAGGTGGCACTCTGGAACACCTCTGTGTGCTTTGTCTGGGGCGGAGGGAGGGGTGCAGTGGCATGTTCTGGCTCAACAGGAAATGTTCTCACCCAGCCTAAAGGAAAATGGATGGCTTTCTCGTCTCCCAGCACTAACCAGCTGGCAAATAGAAAGAGAGAAAAAACTCCCATTCACAATAGCCATAAACACATGAAATACTTAGGATTCAACTCAGTAAGAAATATGAAGGACTTGGCAATATGACACCAGGGGGCCATGATGGCTTGGTCACCATCTCCCTAATATCTACAGAGGTTCTAGTCCAAGGTAGGCGCTTTATAAATACTCACTCAATCAACAGTGCATATAAAAGACCTGAATAAATGTTCTTCAGCTTTGCAAAGACGTCGATCCTACTTTACTAAATGTGTAAAAACCAATCAAAGTCCCCAACAAATGGATATATGTATATATAGATAAAACACAGGGGGCAAGTGTGTGTGTACACACACACACATATATAAACTTTTCATAGTGAGGGACCGTAGTAGTAAAAAAGAGATTAAAAAAGAATAATTATGAAGTTCACCTGCAATAATATATGAACAAAAGGATAGAAATATTGATCAAAAGAATAGGAAGGCTAGAGATACACCCAGCATATAATATCTCAGTATATTTTATGGATAGTGTTTTAGATGAGTAGGGAAAAAGATGAATTATTTAATAAATAGAAAATTAGACATACTTGGAAATAAACTAAATTAGATGCCCATTATATACTATTTATCAAAATTATAGGATTGTGGACTGAAATGTTACAACCCCCCCAAAAACCCAAAGCAATCCAATTAAAGATTATGAATTAACATGCACATTTACTTTTATCTTCCTAAACCTCTAGTAAAATGATAGTAAAAGGATTTTTTTAATGTGTAATAATGTCCTCCCCCAAATAAAACCACAAACAGAACAAGAGAAGTCATAACAAAATTCTGGGAGCTGGAATATCAGCCAAATGGTATTTAAGTTAAAGACAGCAGAATCCCAAGTGAGCAACAACCCGACTCAATACTGCAGATACCCGAAGGGACCAGGTGTTGGTGGCACCAGGCACTCCTGAAAACGGGGAAGCAGAGAGTCTAAAAACCAGGGGAACTGGCTGAATATCATCCTATAGATTACCCACCCCAGTCTTGGGGAGTTAAAACAAAGGACCTGTACCTCTCTCTACCCTAGCGGGTACCAATCCCAGTTAAAGATAGTAGTAGTCTGAAAAAAGGGAAAAGACAGATACTGAGACCTTCCTACCTCTCTTCAACTTGCTTCCCCACAATCAGTTCCAGGGACAATCAAGTTCCCATCCTTTGGGCTGGAGAGAGGAAGAGAAACACCCAAAAATACTGACACAGGAAATTCCCCAAGCACACGGTCCATCCAGAAGACCAGTGTTTACACAAGAAGAGTGAGGCCCAGAGCCGGCAAGCCTAGCCCACACACACAGAGCTCCCAATCAGCCGGACGGCGCCCACCATGTGATGGCTCAGGCCAGGCGCTGGAGGAAGGCCTGGGATCTGAAACAGTGGCTCTGCTTCCGGTATGGAGGGGCAAGGTGCGAACATACCAACCCTCAGCAAATAACACCACAAGGCCCAGACAAAATACAGAAAACAAGACAAATGAACAGGAAAACTTCTTGGAGGGCACTAGAGAGTTAAGGAAAGCAGGCAGATTTTGGAGAGGAACAGAAACTCGTGATTTTGATCAAAGGAGAAGCCACAGTCATAGTGGCAGAGGTGCAGGGCAGCTACCCATCTGATTAAAAGCTGCTGTCTTTCTAACCAGAGGCACAAGGGGAAGGGATCTGGGGCAACCAGGACTGCCAGAGGGTGAGCAGACATCTCCACAAAATAAAGACAGAGAGAGTGCACCCCAGACCCTGGCTGTAAACTCTACCTAAGTCTCTGGCCGACCTCTGACTCACTCATGCCTGGGGCAGACTGGCAGCAGTCTGAGCTGAGACTGGAGCTGCTACCTACCAGAGACACTGACAGATTGGTGCTTTGAGTCACAACTCCTATAATGCCTCCCAAAATCCCATCGACGTTACCTACACAGCAATACAACAGAAACCTGAACCTCCACAACAGAATACTCACAATGTCCAGGGAAAAACCCACAATTATGTAACACGAAGAAACAGGAAAAATGTGACCCATTCTCAAGGGGGAAAAAAATCAACAGATGTCAAATCCAAAACGTTATAATTATCAGACATGAACTACAAAACAGCTATTATAATTATGCTCAAGGAAGTGAAGAAATGAATGCAGGGAATGAAAATATAGGAAATCACAGCAGAGAAACATCAAACTAAGGAACAAATGAAAATCTCAGAACTAAAATGTGATCTCTGTAAAAAGGGAAGTATTGGATGGGCTTAATAAGCACCAAGGAAAGAACAGAGAAAAGAGTCAGAGAACTGAAAACAGATAAATCAAGACAAGAGAAAAGAAAAAGGTCTGGGGGGAAAAAAGAGGAAGACGGCCTAAGGACCTGTGGGACAGTAACACAAGGTCAAATACACAGGTAATTGGGGCCCAAAAAAGAACCAGGCTGGAGGAAAAGGAAACAAGAAGCAGAAGAAACAGTGACCCAAATCCTCCCAAATTTGATGATGTTTGTTCAGACATTCAAGAAGCTCAGTGAACTCTGCACAGGATGCGTTCCACACATCATGGTCAAACTGCTGAGAGTCAGAAATCAAAACAGCATCTCACCAGACGGAGTAAATCAACACATTATATACAAAGAAATAGCAACTTAGGACCACAGAACTTCCCATCAAAAACCATGCGGGCCAGAACACAGTGGAGTAACACTTTAAAGTGTTAAAAAAATAAAAGAGAAAGCCAACCCATAACATAAAACAGAGATATGAACAAACAAAAAAGGAAATTTTGACTGGGAGAAAACTGCAAGAAGAAAAAACAAAAACAAACCTACCATGATTAATTTCAGAAAGACAAAAGAAAACACTGCATCTACGAAACACAAGTAACCATTTGAATGCCATAAGAACTGAAAATTTGAGAAGAAAATGGTCTGGGAAATTAAAAATACACAAAGAAAAACTAGGGTTACAGTTGGAAGAGAGAGTAAAAAAATTCTACCAGAAGATACAGCAAAATATAATGAGATGGAGAATAAAGAGAAAAGAGAAAATCAGGTTGTCAATTCAGAAGTTCCACAAAGATAAAACAAAACAGAACAAAATAATGAAAGATAAAATTCAAGAAAATTCCCCAGAGTTGAAGAAATTAGATTTCAGATGTGAAAAAACTACATGGTATCCAATTAGATCAATGCCATACCAAAAAACCCCAGTTCACTGTAAAACTTCACAGCACTGGGATAAAGAGGATATATCAAAGCTTGTAAACAGGAAAAAAAAGTCACATGTACAGACTGGGAATCAGAAAAGCTTTGAACTTAACAGCAAACCTGGAGACCAGACGACAATGGACTAACCCTCCAAAATTCTGTGGGAAAATGATTTCTAACTTAGAATCTCAAACCCAGCCAAACTATTATCCAAGAATGAGAGTAGACTACAAACATCTCAAAGTCTCAAAATTCACTTATCATTCACCCTTTCTCTGAAGCTCCTACAAGAGGTACTTGGGATCCACCAAAAAGGAGACTTGATTCAAGTGGAAAGAAAAGAAACTTGTCAGCGGCATGATGAAGGGAGGGAGATCACAGATGACAACGGCGTGCGTGCTAGGTGGGAAGGGCCAGAGAGGAGCACGTTGGAAGGTCCCAGCAGAGATGGCCCTGGGAAGATGGAAATGATGTGCTTGAATGCAACAAGGGGAGATTTAGACAACCAGGGTAAACGCTGAAGCTGAATTATAATCACTATACAGAAAAATAAGCAATTAAATAAAAAGATAATTTTTAGTCTCAGGAAAAATAAAAATCCTGCAATAAAGAAATAACAGGATACCACGTGACTAAGCTGGAATTTAGCATTTACATAGACCCGACTGAACACTACACATTAATCTAATCTTAAGTATTATGTGGCATGGTGGGAAGACGGGAGGACAGGAGGTGGCACATGGGTGTTTATGAGGGGCACTGAAAGATAAATACTCATCTTCCACAGTGAAAACAGATACCTAAAACTGAAAAAAATAAATAAATTGTAACTACTAACATTATTTAGATATAGCTATAAGTACTAAATGAAATAGATAACAAGTTTAAACTAATTGCTTCTGGGAGTGGGAAAACTTGGGGGCCAGGGGGAGGTAAATTAGGAAATGCAATTTTTCATAAGTCTAATAGAATAATTTGGCTGCTTAAGTTATGTGCATGCATAACTTTAATGAAAATAAAAAACTGAAAAGTAATGATGATAATCAAGCCCAGAAAAACTATGTTACATGCTACTGGGGTGAAGAAACCATAAAAAAAAATACTTCACAATATTTATATGATTGCAATGGTTAGGTGAGAGAAGCCTTTTTATGCATATTAATTTAATCACTTAAATTTATTTAAATGCTGTTTTAAGACTGAGGCATTTGACTACTATAAAATTTAAAACTTCTAAAAATAAAACAAATATACAAAAACCCACAACCATAGCAAAAAGTAAAAAATAATACTGGGGAAGTATATGCACCATATTCTTAAGTAATGAAACAATTGTTATAAAGTAATAAAAAAGACAAAGAGCAACAGAAAGTGGAGAAAGAACATAGACACACAATTCACAAAAAAAAAATATGAATAGATAATATATATGAAAAAATATTCACTCTCAATAATCTGAAATATAAACTAAAATAAGGGACCGTAATTCAAATATCTTTCTACAGGGATTTTAAAAACATGTACCAAATGCTTTTAAAAATGTACATTAGAATTTATCCTAAGGAAATAACTGGAAATATTCACAATGAATATAAAGAGATATTCAGAGTCCCTTGAAATGCTGAAAAATTGAAAACAAATGATAAGACAGAATGTCATGTAGTTCACCAAAACTGTGTTGTAGGAAAATAATCATAAAGAAAAATGTCATAATATATTAAATAAAAATGTAAGTTACAAAGTAGAATGTAGAACATTTAAACAAATAAACAACAAAACCAAATATATGTATGAACAAGGAAAAAAGCCTAAAAAGATAAACACCCAAGTCTGCAGCTGGTGGGTGGTGTTACACGTGCCCATATTTTCAAAAGAAACTGTAACACTTAAGTAACTTGAAAACAAAATAAGCAATAAATAATAAATAAAAATATCATAAAGGGAGCTAAATAAAGACACCTGTACTTAGTCAAAGTGTGTCAATTATACTGTTAGTCATTTTGGGGGGGTTCTTTAGAAAAAAAGCAAACTGCCAATTAGGAGCTGTGTATAGCTTGAAGACAAAGATAGTATATTTATGAGAAGCAATGGTTCTAGCCCTGGCTGGTGCAGCTCAGTAGACTGAGCACCAGCTTGTGAACCAAATGGTGGCGGTTGAACTCCCAGTTTAGGGCACATGCCTGGGTTGCAGGCCAGGTCCCCAGCAAGGGGCGCGTGAGAGGCAACCACACATGATGTTTCTCTCCCTGTCTTTCTCCTTCCCTTCCCCTCTCTCTAAAAATAAAGAAATAAAATCTTTTTTTTTAAAAAAAGGCAAGTGTTCTGACAATGGGTTCCTAATCCAAAGTGAATTATAAAATATGAAACTACTAGTTTTGATTTATTCATTACAACTTCCTCAAAGGAAAACTAATTATACATCTTAATTCTTAACCTAAAAAACTTAGGGCTCAGAGAAAATCTTTTATTGTGTAATCTGATTTCAGAGAATTATTTATGTAACATTAAATGTCAGCATATCCCATAGCTAAATTTGTTATTTAATACTTTCTATAGATTTACATGTTATGAGAGCAAACAGAATCTTCAAGGACTAAGAATATTGACAACTAAGATGGCAATAACTTTACTTTATGAAAATAAAAATTTCCTTTAAACTTAGCAATAACTAGGCTAGAAGTTTCTATGATCTTGAAAAGTATTTTATCATTAAGAGTTTTAAAAATCCATTTATCATCTTCAGATCACTGATGCACCCCAAGGGCTGGAAACGTAAGGCAGAGCACGTATAATAAATGCAGTACCCACACAGAACCCAAGTAGCACTGTAGGCTTTTCACCTTCATGAGTAATGGATCTAAGCTGAAGAAATTACAGGAGTGTGAACAAGAAAATAAATAGCTAGTGTATCATAGTACCTTGGAGGGTTTGCTGGAAAAGGACATAAAATAATCCCAAATTATTTTTCTGTGAGTTGTCAGACCATGCTCTTTTAGTAACCCGATACGTAGGGAAGCTTTCTAAGAAGTATTTGTCTCATCATTAAGTGAAACAAAAAAAGTAAACACATTATTTTCTTAACCTTGTCTAATGATGTTTGAATTGTTTCTTCCAACTAGGGAGAATATAAATAAGCACGTAGAATATTTATTTTAAGCTTTAGAGCCAAAGCAAGGGCTCTACATTATAGGCTATGAGAGTCACACTAGAGAGTTAAACTTGGATATACTCAGTCATATATTTAACTCTGAATTTTAGTGAATCTTTAGAAGAGATTCCTTTTCTCCCTTCTTAAACACTTCCTTGTTGTGAAAGCACGATCTTTGAATGAGTCACGAAGGCACCAAAGAAAAGGAGGTGCCCGCAGCCCGGACACACGGCTTTGGCATGCCTCACCTTCTCTGGATGAGATAATCTTCGAGGATATCAAGACAGCGCACCATCTGGGAGAAGATGAGCACTTTGTGGCCACCTGCAATCAGCTTAGGGAGCAGTTTATCAATCAGCACCAGCTTCCCTGCTGCCTGAATCATGGCCTGCAGCTGAAAGTCGGGGGCATCAGAGCTGTGGGTTTTCCGGAAATCTTCCAAAATTTTCTCCTCTGCCCCTGGGGGGAAGAAAAGGAACAAAACTATTCCTTGAACAAACTATAAGGCTAAAAGCTGCTCTCTGCATTACAGATCCTAGGAGAAATGAAGTGAACTCTTCGGTCCAGACCCGCAGCCCTCCCAGTGAGGCAGTGCGGGGTGTTCGTCCCCAGTCTGTGCCCGCAGCAGACGGCTCTGCAGTGGCAACGGGCTCTTTGCTCTCCTGGGAAGTCTCCCCAAGTAGAGAGCATCTGAGATACAAAGCTGACTCGTGCAAGTAAACAAACCTTCACAGAAAGTTGGCAAAAAGGCAGACCCTTTAATGTCATAAAAACCTAGCTATAAGCAAACAAAAGCCACATGTTGATTTAAAATGTTACCAAAATATTTTACTGTAGGGAAAAAAAAAGGTTCCAACATGTTGTCTTATTAGTACAGGCAACTGCTCATTTATTTAGAGTTTTAATGTCATTGTTTCATGACCATCTATCAATGAGGTGATGTACGTCCCTGTTCCGAAGTGGAAAGTGCGGGCTAAACCACGAGTAGGTTAACAGTCAGCAGACTGATGGGTAACATCCCTATCTTCTGACAGGCAGATGGGATCAAAACTCGGGGCTCTGTGTACACACACATAGTGAGACTGCTTAGGAAGATCCATCAACCTCTTTGAACCTCAGTTTAACCCCCTGTAAAGAGGCGAGAACACATACATCCTAGCATTTCATGGGAACTCAACACCTAAGATCTCTGGTTATCCTGAGCGTGTGGCAGAGCCCCACCGCAGGCCTGAGGTGCTCCCAGCTTCCCCCGCTCACCGTTGATCAGGTAGGGATGGTTGCAGCACTTTCTCAGCTCCATCATGGTGTTGATGAGGTTGGGCATGTTGTGCTGATTTGCCCCCTTGGTCAGGAAGGAAAAGTTCTTCTCCAGGATGGCACGGTAGTACTTCTTCTGGATATTGGTGAGCTCTACTTCAATAATCGTCTCTTGTTTGGGGGCAAGGTTCTTTTCCACATCATCTTTCAGCCGCCGAAGCATCATTGGTTTTAGGATAGATTGCAGTTTCTTCACCTGTCCAGGGAAATCCTGGTTTAATGATTACTGGGATATTCCAACCTTCACTACAATCTCTTGGGCACAGTACTGTGGTAACAGACTAAATGAAAGACCGTGACTGATCCCTGAACATGAGGCTGAAAGGAAAAAGGGATCTGGTTTTCATTCACTTTTATTTACTCAGAAACTATGTGGCAACCTTATAAAAGAAAAATACAAAAGACAGTCCCTCTTCTCTAGCAGAGAAAACAAGCTTCTCTCCCTCCAACATTCACCCATATGCAACAATTAACTGAGGAATATTTAAGCCACGTTAAGAGGCACAAGTGACATAAAGGGACTATTTAGATGCTGAAAGAACAAAGTAGGAAGTAGAGGCGGTCTGGGATGGGTGAAATGGATGAAGGTGGTCAAAAGTACACATTTCCAGTTATAAACTAAGTGAGTCCTGAGGATGTCCAGCATGGTGACCACAGTTAATAATGCTGTACTGTGTATTTGAGAGTTGCCGAGAATAGAGCTTAAAAGTTCTCATCCCTAGGAAAGAATTTTGTAACTATGTGCGGTAATGGATGTTAACCAGATTTACTGTGGTGATCATGTCATAATATATACACACACTGAATCATTATGATGTACCTCTGAAACTACCAGGTCAATTATATCTCAGGTAAAAAAGGCAGAGGCAATCTGGAAACAGATTCATTGTGCATCTTGTACATAATGACAGCAAACACGTTTGGGGAGCAGCACACAGAAAGCTAATGCTGTAGGAGGACTGTGCCATTCCATCATGCAGCTGTCACGCCAAGGGCACTTTGAGCCTGAGAGTATTCTTTGCTCTGACTTCTCTGTTCTTTGAACAGCCCAGGCCTGGACAGCAGCTCTCCACTCACTGGTCTGCACTGGCCAGGACACTTGCTCCCTTGCTTCCCAAGAAGACAATGACAGATAAGGGATTCAAGGATTCACAGTCACAGCACCTAAGTTAACCCTGAGCTAACACATTATAGCAGTAAGACTAATCCTGGTGGGACAATAAAGTAAGGGCAAATGGAAGTGCGAAAGTTCAAGTTTCAAGTCATAAAGGTTTGTTCAAAAACTTTAAAAGGGGTAGATTCTGCATAAGTAAGTTGTGAACTGTGCCAATGCTTCCTGAAGACAGAGTGGTTTAGAAGAGTTACTTACTGGAGCAGGTTTTAAACAATGATAAATATGCTTTAATTTGGAAGCAGATGCTTTCTAGAACTTTTATTTACTGTTACTTAAAATATAGACATTTGATGTCATTTTTGTGGTTTTTCTCCTAACCAACCTCAATCTTAAATCTAACCCATTTATGACTTTCATTTTACCAAACGAGGTACTTAGGAATCTCATCCCCCAAATGAATACGGAATTACTGTGTAAGAACCCAAAGAGAAAAGACACAGCAAGATCATTGTTAAGGACAGGCACAAATGCCAGTCTGCCACATGCTGGGTCCAACTTCTGCCCTTCACTCGGTTCATACCTGGGATCATTTAGAGTATACTATGTGCCAGACACTGTGCTGGTCAATACAACAAACACAACTTTGGAGAAGATGTGGCCTTTTCCTCAAGGAGGTCATAGTCTAGGAAGAAGAAAAAATGCATACCACAAAATAAGTGCAATGGGAGAAAAGGATGCGTTTCTAATGGTCCAAAAATGGAGAGGGTTGGTGCTGGCTTTTGAAGGATCAGTAGATACTGCACATGTTCAGATGTGGAATTCAGTTTGCTTAGTCATTGCTCTCAAAGTCTGACTTGCCACAGAAGTAGAAACAAACAGATTGGAACCACAGAGTGTACCCTTGACGTCTGTTAGTGAAATTCCCAAGCCTCTGCAGTCCCCAGATTCTCTGCCCCAACCCACTCTCACACCACTGTGAGATTAGTTTAGCAGAACTAATTATATCGCTCCTGCAGCCAAAGCCTTGCACTGCTTCCCTAATACCTACTGAATTCTCCATCCTGTCTTTCCAGATCTTTCCACGCCAGAACCCTAAACTGCTCTGCCCTCATACTCCAATCTTCCATCCTATTTCCAGCTGACTCAGAGGATTCACTACTCCCAAATAAATTCCATTTAATAAATAATAAATTTCAGTTTTTCCTATGTAAAGTAGTCACCATCTCTCTTTTCTCCTACTGAAAACTTAGCCACTCTTCCAAGTTTATTTTCAAATTGTAATCTCTTCATGAAGTCTTTCCTGATTCTCAGACAGAAGTGACCTATCTCTCCTACAAAGTCCCCAATTCTATTATTTGTTCCTCTTGGGGCATTTAAACTTGTCTGGCTTATTTCTGTAATCCCTGGTAGTGATTTCTACCCACAGTAGATAGCTATTTATTAATGTCAGTTGTTCTGAATCAGCTTTGAGTCCAATAAGCCAGGCTCAGGACCAGATCTTTGAAAATTGTAGAAATTTAGTTGATATGGACAAAGCTGGACTTACCAACTGCTCTAGTATATGACTGCCTTCTTTTCCTCACTGCTTATGAGTATTCTGTTGTACTAAAAAAAAAGCCTGGGAGTTATGTTGCAGATTATGTAGGAGGAAGGATGACAAATGAGGGAAGCAGAAGAAAGCACCATGGTCCTAAAATCAGAGCTATGAGCAAAACCATCAAACTTACATATGAGATCACTGACAGCTAGAGACCTGATATGTTAACGTAAGATATTTGAGATGCTGGTTCATTTCTTCTCTGGAGTAATACAAATTACTAATAATCGGCTCGCCCTCCTCAACATAAACAAATAAATACAACAACTAAAAGAAGTCAGAACTTGCTAACTCCTGGACCCACAGTGGCTTGTTCTTTCCACATGGTGAAGGTAATCATCACAATGAACCCTCGATCCTTCAGGCCCATTTACCTGCTCCTCTGTTTTCAGATCTCCAAACTCGTCCAAGAAAGCAGTCTCTGAAGGAAACTGTGATGGCTCCAGAAAATTGAGCAAACTGAAGAGCTCCTCCACCGAGTTCTGCAAGGGCGTCCCAGTGAGCAGCACTTTGTGTTCCTGCACAAAGGAACGCCACAGGATGAGCCGCGGGGCCCCCTCCCCGCCCACCCCGCACAGTATGTGTTGGTGGGAAACGCAGCCTGGGCACTCTGCTCAATGTGAGCAATTCTATTTGGCTTTAATGAAAAGATGAAGTGTCAACATTTCATGGGAGTACAGTCAAAGAGAGATCAACTTTCCTTTCACATTACTAATTCCAGCAGCATTTCATGTTGACTAAACAACCGTTCATTCATCCATTCATTCATTCATTTAGTATTATTGAGTGCCTTTCCACCACATACTGGACGCTGTGCCAAAACAATGATGTTAAAAGGCCATCATCTCTGGTACCAGATCATTCAGGGACCTAGAAACAAACCAGAACACCTTGCATTTCCAGGTCACAGATGACATGGTATTTAAGATTCCCCTAGGTCCCTTTGGGAATCAATCTGTGGCAACCGTCAAATGGTTAACCCAGTTCATAACTAAAAAACATTTGGTTCCTACACTATCAGCCATGGAGGGCAAAAAGAAAATCTGGAGTAAACAGACTGTACTAGTAAGCTACCTGCAGAATGGCTAAAGCGGGCTTCCTCCACAGTGAAGAGAAGCAACCTCTGTTCATATAAAGAGCTTGCAATTCTCACCAGGGCCATAAGCTTGAGACCTTCCAGAAGTTTGCAGTTCCTATTCTTCAGTCTGTGGGCTTCATCAATGATCACACAGCTCCAGTGAATCTTCTTCAGCTCTGGGCAGTCTGCCAGGATCATCTCAAATGTTGTGATGACGACATGGAACTTGAAGACTCCTGAAAGGGGGTTTCCCTGAGGATGATACAACAGCAGGCAAAGCTTTACACCACGGCTCTAGAATTCAGCTAATGGGCACCAGCTGGACAGAGGAGACAGCACTATAAATGCTAGGACCTAGGTGAGAAGCCAATAAGCACTGCTCTTCCTCATTTGAGAAAAGAGACCATAAGAATGAACCAGCTATTTAGACAAGAGACAGATCTCATTACATTGATGAAAGAGAAGCAAGAGAGCACGTGCCCTCACAAAGGTGAGACAGATGAGCAGTGTGGAAGGCACAGCAAGGGAGGTTTTCATTTATTAATTGCCAAGATAAGGAAAGCAGATGGGTGTTGATTCACACATTCCCAGTCACGAGTCTGTCTAAACCATGCACAGCTCGAAAGCCCAAGGAACCTTCTTTGCTACTTTTCAGATATAATTAACTTCAACTTTTAAGCTTGGGTTCTGGTACGTAATCAGAGTAATGATCTAGATTCGCCCGGGACTGGTGCTCCGGGCAGGGCACACCTTTGTCTCTGCGCCCGTCGCAGCGCTGCCTCACCGTGAAAGAGCAGAGCGGCATCATGGCAGACAGCACGCTGTCGATTCCTTCCAGGTGTCCCCTGTCCCAGAAGCTCCTGGCTCGCTCTCCTCTGATTAGATTCATTTAATTTTCACCTTGATTGATTATAAAACCAAGCGCCCACGACAAGCACACAGGCATACTCAGCAAAGTTCCTATACTTACTAAAAGCTTTTTAAAAACTCTATTGTGCTTTTAACAACCCGCATCCTGTTTTCTCTTTACCCTTCCCTGTCAGATCTGTTAACCTCCTCTCCAAACTCCCTGGCTGGATGCCCATTCTCCATACCCGACCTTTCCGCTCACTTTCTTCACTGGGCACATAACAACACAGATAAAACTTTTGTCATGTAAAAGCAACTTCATAAGCTAACCAAGAAGCCCAGTTTTCAGAGTCCTTAAAAAGAACCTCTGGAGTATCTCCGAGAGTGGAAAGCATGCCCTACAAATCTGTGTCTTCTCATACATTAAACTACCAGGGAAGAAGGAGAAGTCTGCTTCAGTAAAGATACGCGTCAGCCAACAGCAACCCGAGGTACAGAGTGTTACAACTCCAGAAAACCCCAGGGGGTCACTGGGTCTTTGTGATTGGCGCAAGGCTCACCTGCGCGTCTCTGTACACCATTTCATACTGCTGGATCATCTGCCTGCTGATCTGGCTGCCGTGGTACACAATGGCGTTCATCTCTGTCCACGTCCGGAACTCCCGCTCCCAGTTAGTGATAGTGGAGAGAGGGGCGATGATGAGAAAAGGGCCGTGCACTCCTCTAAGGAATATTTCTGAAAGGAATGTGATGGACTGGATGGTCTTCCCTAGGCCCATCTCATCAGCCAAAATACAGTTTTTTCTGCAGAGAGTAAGAAATAAATACAGGTGATTCATTCATCAATGTAGAAAAGAGGCAGAGGTTGATTACAACTAAAAAGATACTCGAGGAGCATGCCCTGACATGTAAGGTAGTCAGTAAAGGCATTATCAGTATTTTCCAGACATGTACCTGAGGCAAATTTTTATTATTATTACTGTTCATACCCTGCCTTCTTCCAAAATAGAACTATGGCAACTTGTGAGAAAATACATGAAATGGGTCCATTTGAATATAATCTAAAAATACTAAACATTAAAATAACAGAGAACATAAATACGTCTTAAACCAAAGCCAGTTTCTGTACCTAACAAACTTCATGGAAACCAAAGCAAAATAAAATGATAAGTTACATGATTCTCGTTGTTTATAATTTGTGTTATCAAAGGTCAAACTTAACCCACATAGTAAATTCCCAATCAGAGTAAAAATGTTGGTCTCTTCCAGTGATGCAGGATCACAGATCGCCTAGAGCTGGGACATCTGAAAGGGTGTGGTCCCCATCCGGTCTCACCCTCCACTGCACAGACGGCACCCCAAGACTTGGAAAGCCACACTGAGTGCTGCGCTCTGAGTGGCACTGTGACAGAGTGGCAGAGATGACACTAGAACACACATCTCCAGAGTCCCCTCTTGGTGTGTTTTCCATGACAACATGCTGTCTTTAAAATCAATACTGGGAACATTCTAGAATGTTAAGAAAATTTCAACCCATCTTTCTCAAATTTCATCTGTTTCATCAAATTCTGAAAGGAACTAAAGCACAAAGAGTACAATCTGACAATCACGGTACAAGTCCAGAACCTCTGTGACACACACACGAGCAGCGGAGTTGGGGCTAGAGTCCAGACCTATTCCCCTTTAAAGCCTGATTTTGCTAAAGACTTAGAGATAGAAAACACATTTAAAGAATCTTCTGAGCATAACCTTAGGTAGAGCCTAACCTTTTGGATGCACCAACAAAGAAAAGCAAAGAGCACAAAATCGATGCTGTACAAAGACTGTTTCCTTTTTTGTTGGAGAAATACCTGGCGTACAAATAAAGTCGCGACTCCGGCCGAAATCACTGGCTGCGCTGTGCTCTCCCAGTGCTCTGCTGCTGCTACTCTACGCTGGCCAAGGCAGCTGCCCACCTCCAGGTACAAGCGTTTGGTAAGAAATTCATCCATGAAGAGAGGAATGGTTCTGGATCCTCACCTGTTATACCAGTTAAAAAGAAGCCAGTTCATTCCCTCCAGCTGGTACTCCCGGAGCTGATTACTGTTCTTATACTCTCGAGACTTCTCAAGTTTCTGCCAGGAGTCTGAAGCAGGCCGCTCCTAGTGGGAAAAAGCAGAGAGCACAATACGTAGAGAATGACCTTCTAGAAGCACAACAAGATTGGGGAAGGTGGTAAATCCCAAAACGCTGCCCTAAAGCTGGCTTCAAACTGCAGTGACTCTTTTCTGATGAATGTGCAGGCCCCACATTTTCTAGGTTTCACCACATTAAACTAAGAACACCTCTCTAAAATTTGTAAGTAATCAATGAACAGAAGAAATAAACCCTCCTAGACCTTGCATTATATTGTTTTACTGAAACTCTTAGCTGTCACTCCCACCTACATTTTAATTTCCCCTCAGTCTAACATTAGTCAAGTTTCTGGTTTCTATAGACAGCATTTCTTTTTATTTCTTTGTGCCTGTGGTATCAACTCAGGAAAGTACGGTGAGTCAAATATTTTGATTATAGTTTCTAGAGTCAGGAAATCAGACAAAAAGTCTATATAATCAAAATTGCTAATTCCTTAAATTCTCTGCAAACACAAGAACAGTCTTACTACTTTATTTTTCTGTATGAAACACCGGTTTCTACATTAACTGACAGATTACCACATGCTTAATTTCAGGGAGGACTTGAAGAGATTCGAATTCTTTAACTTTAGCAGGGTCCACGTCTTCCTCTAGCTCCCACGTGCTTTCTTCGTAAGGCAGTGAGCACCACTTCACCAGATAATGCGTCACTTCCTGGTGGGAAACAGGAGAGAAACTTATGTGCTTTCCACTAGATTAAAGGACTCGATCATTGTCTGGCCAACCCTTGGAAAACCACCCTACAATACAACACATGGATGCCATTAAAACAGAGACCACGTGTTAACAAACAAGTAAAATATGAGGTAAGAAGGGGAGATACTTTCGGAGAGTCAACACAACGAAACACCCACCTCGCCTGTTTCTGCATCCTTGGTGTGGGCCACCTCCAAGATGCGATCAACTTCGACATAGTCTGGGTTGAACAAGTCTTCATCAGGCTAATGCAAAGAGAAGAGTTTAAAAGTGGCCCTGTGCCCTCAATCCCACTTCCAGTGTTTCATCTCTAAGTGACCCCCTATTCTGGGCCCAGTCAGGAAACACATGAAATGCTTCACCTGAGAACAGAAGTCACCTCACAGACATTCTTCACGGCCCCTAAACCCTGACCTCCACGGCTAAATTGAAAGGAACCAGCCACACAGCATGGGCTGCGCCTCGGCCAGGGTGAGGCTTTCCTGTTGATCGCTGCAGTGCGCGCAAAAATCAGTACAAAGAAGGCGCTCTTTTCTCACTGCCCCCTGTTCCAAAAAGCACCTATGAAAACTCAGAATTACAGTTTTTCTTCTTAATACCAACAGCAATAACAGCCAACACTGGGAGGAGGCATGACGGAGCTTCTGGGGCAAAGATAATGTTCTGTTTCCTGGTCTGGGTGGTGGTTACACAGGTGTGTTTATTCTGTGAAAATTCACTGAACTGTATGTGCCCTTGGATTTATCTTTGTGTACATTATGCTTCAAAAAAGGGTACTTACAAAATAATAATAAACAGCACTTAGAAATACTTAACGTGTCTGGAGTTATGCTAAACTCTTCCATTTAAGTCTTAAAACTACTTTATGCAGTAGGTGCTATAATTACTTTACAGATGAGAAAACTGACTCAGAGAGGCTAAGCAACGTAACCAAGGTCACAGAGCTGCGAGAACTGGAGTGTTTACCAGGTCCTTCTTACCCAGAAGCCCTCCTCCTCGACCGCTGGAATGTCCTTACTGCCCTTTAAGCTGGAAGGCACGTTACGTGCTATCCTGTTTCATCTTCTGCTCAATGCAGGAGTACTTTTTACAGCATTCCTGGCAAATCCACGCTCGGATTCATCTATTCCCATGTTCAAAAACAGACCTGACCCACTGCCAAGACAGTTTTACCTCTGCCTGTTCAGCAGTAGCAGCATGATCTTTATCGCTATTACTATTAAATTACAGCCTAATTTCTGTCCTGTAACTGTGGCTCACTGGTGTGAACTGCTTCCTCTATAGCAGCGGTACCCAAGTCGATTCTCTCCTGTCTGGGCTGGCTCTTCAACAATCTCCTCCCTATCTGGGTTAAATAACCGCAGGTGTCCAACTGTTCCTCAGGTGCCATGTTTCCAGATCCCTTAAGGACACAGAGCTAACACATGTGGAATAGTGACTATGGGCCAGGTACTGTGCTAAGCACTTCTGTAAACACCGTGTCATTCAATCCTCCGATGTATTCTGTGAGGTTGATACTATTAGAAATTCTGGTTTTAGTACCTATGAGGCTACTGAGTCCGCAGGAGGCTCTGCAAGGCCACCCAGCTGTGTGTGTGTGTGTGTGTGGGGCGGGGGGTCTTGCTCCAGAGCCCAGGGTCCTAGCACCAAGCAGTCTTCCTTCCACCTTTGTTCTCAATCTCTTGGCTATGCCGCTCAGCACCCCTCACTGAATCCTGGTACCCAAAAATAAACATAACACTTAGGAATGAAAACAGCAAGGCACAGCCCGACTGTGCCATTAGTGCAGTGTAGGATTAATGTTACTTTTTAAGCAGCTACACCCTACTCTTGACTCATAGTAAACTTGCAATTGCACTGGCAATAAGTATCTTTTCTCCCCAGGACTGCTATCCAGTCTTCTCCCCACTCTAACTGTAGAAATCTTTAAATGCAAATGCATGTCATTACATTTTATTGCCATTTTATTTCATTCATCCCGACCTGTCCAGGCAAACCTGAACTTTGATTTTGTTGTTTATCCTGCCAGAGTTGGGTCTGCTTTCCGGAAAGAATTTGGGTTTCAGTTAGAAGGCCTCCACCCCTATGGAGCATGGGAACTTGATGTCCCTTGAGCTGGACTCTCCTTCACATGGCTACCATCTCCCCCGGCGACCTCATGAAGTCCTGGGGAATAATGGATATGAAGATGCTCTACCCAAAACTAAGTTATTATGTATTTTATAGGAATATCAATTATCCAAATCATTAATAAAAACATTAAATAGGTCAAGACCAAAGATAGTGTTACAGGAACTATGTCCCACTATCACTCCTTAATTTCGTGATGTCCCCCAGTCTTCTCAAAGCCTTTCCTCCCCACAATAGTGCTGTTGCATTATTGAAGTCCTAACACAATTTCTTCTCCCTATTCCCAACCAAAGAAAACGCATTCCCTTGGGAATAAATCAGAAAACAGACAGGCAGGGCTTTGTAGGCTATCTTAAGGAGCTTGGACTATTCCAGGGAAATGGGAAGTGCTGGAGGTTCTGGAGCAGGGTAACGAACGGCATACGGCAAACCCTCCTCACTTACCCGGGACCAAACAATTGCACTAACAATTCCTGAGCACTGACCCTGTGCCTAGTGCTGGGAACAGAAACGGGAGGAAGACACGGGCCCTGTCCGTCTCACGGGGCTCTAAGTGCACGTTTGAACAAGTCACTACACTGCAAATACTTGCTACAACAGGGGTGAGAAAAAAATGTTCCAAGGACAGAGGGAAAGTGTCCAACGGGGCTTCGAGGTGGTTTTCTAATTCTCGCCACCGCCTTCCTTTCCCCAGCTGTCTGTCAGAGGAACAACGCCATGGGAAAAAGCTCTCGCAGGTTGTGGGGTAGCTGTGGAGAGGACGGGGCCAAACACTGAGCCTGAAGAGGAAGAACCCCACACTGGGACGCGAAGAACGCTCACTGCCGTCATCCTAACATCATTTCTGTCACTCGAGGAAAAGGAGTACGTACGACATGAAGAATGAACTGGTAAGTACGCGCAGCAATTTACTATCACTTGATGGCATGGAGTGCACACCTAAAGTCTAGTACTTACGACTACATTTTAAGAATAACGTTTCCTGCTTCTTTTTGTCAAAAGTGATCAAAATAATATTGAAAAATTACATGTTAAAAAATAAGAAAACAGAAATTACCACAATCCCATCAGCCAGAGAAGACACTTTCTATGTCATTAATAATTATTTTCCAGTATCATTTTTACTATCTGCACAGTACTCCATTCTGTGGGATGTACATAATTTAACAATTATCTATTACTTAACATTTTGTTTTCAATTTTTCATCAATATAAACAACTGTTTATCATTGTTAAGCCTTTGCACAAAGACTTGATAGTTTCCTTAAAATAAATGACAGAACTGCTGGGACAGAGGACATGCAGACTCTGGGGTGCCTGCTGTCGCACTGTTCTCCCCACAGGCCACATGATGCTCTGTCCCCACCCAGCGAGGTGTGAACAGCCCTTCCCCACGCCCGCACCAACATGGGGTGACGCTTACTTTGTAAGGGAAAGCTGTAAGGTTCCCATTTTAATCTATGTTTCCTTGACTACTAGAGAAACTGACTACATTTTTGTATGGTTAATTTGTCCGTTTTTTCTATTTGGGGGATTTTATATTTTTCTTAACTAGAAGAGCATTTCTTATTAAACTATCAGTCATATGCATGTGTGTGCAGGTGTAAAAATATGAATAGGAAGGTTCTCATACTAGATAAAAAATGTATACTGTTTATGTATGTATATGTGCTTGTATATAATTAGAAAATTAGTATGCATAATGCACATCCCTATTTTCTAATTATTATGTATGTATGTATATATATACATACATACACACACAATTAGGAAATATGTACACATACATAATATTTAAGATGTTTGCAGTAGTTTCTAATGTATAGATACTGTAGATGTGTTTAACATCCAAACCCACCACTGTTTCTTCTTGCTATAGGCACAGAATTTATAAATTCCCATTTTATATAAATTTATTTGTTTTCTAGCATTTGGCTTTGCTTTTTTTATTTTTCACTTCAGACTTTAGGTCTTTTTTTATTGCCTTTTGGGGGTGGGGGAGGATGAAAGAAGTGTGTGCACATTCCTCCAGCCCTAGCTGTTTACTAGTATTCTGACCAAGTGCACACTCTTACAGGTTGTCAGTTTGCAAAATGTGCTCCTCATACCTTAGTGGATAATTTGTTTTCTTTGGCTTAAGTCTGGACTAGTTTTGCTACAAATCTAGTGCACACTTAGCAATTCGACTATAGCAATAGATCTGCTCAAAACTTCAATTTTAAGCAACTTACACCCACTATTTAATACTGCAAGAGAAGCGGTGCTCAAAATAGTCAGTAAATATTGCTTCACCTCAGTGAAAATGTGCTTCATCTGGGCTTGTTTATTCCTGAATCGCTTTATCTTCTGCGCGATGCGAGGGTCCTTTTCCAGCTCTTCCATTGTGGCCCATTTACAGTGTAAGTAGGAGCTGTCCAACGACACATAAATTGTGACATAAGCACAGAACTGGCGTATCACTAACCTTTAAAGTGTTTCAATACATGATAACCATCTAACACAGAAGCAACTGAGTGGTCTGCTGTGAAACTGCTGGAGATTGGGCCTAGAAGGGCTTTGCCCTTAAGGGCAAAAACAGAAGACACAACGCAGCAATTCCAAGCAATGGAGCACTCTGAGGCTTCCACAGAAACTGGCTCAGAGTCCTGGCCCGGTCGCCCAGTTGGTTAGAGCATCGTCCTAATAAGCCAAGGTTGCAGATTTGATCCCCAGTCAAGGCACATACAATGGTCAGGCAATGACTGTGTAATACACGTTAGTGAAAGTGGGTACGTAGCAGAGAACTAGAGAAAAATGAGGGGGAAAAGGTATAGGCTATAAGAATGGTGGTTCTCTATCCTGGGTGTAAATGAGAATCACACAGGAAGTTTTTTAAAAAAACAATTTTGGGGACTACTCTCAGGGTCTGAGTTAACAGATCTTGAGGAGAGCAAGGACTTCAGTTGTTTTAAAGTTCTTGGGTGGTTCTGTGTGCAGCCAAAGTTGAGCACCACCACCTAAGGTGAATCTGAGTCAACTAAATCCATTAGTAATGCCCTAGGGGCCATTCTGGGAAAATATGGATGATGCTGTGATAGGGAAAGTAAGTTTCATGCACATAAAATTCAAATACAAATAATACATTAAATAGACGTACAAATTTCTATACTTAACGTAGAATAGCTCCAAGTCAAATGGGGGTTCTCCTGGGTGAACCTGTAACCAAGAGCAAGCCAGTTAATCAACCCACGTAAAGGTGATCCCTGCAGATCATCTTTACATGCCAAAAGAAAACAGCTAAATCAACACTTCAGCCTGGTTTTAGTATAGATTTCTCAAGGATACGTTCATTTCTCCAGGTCTTTTCCTGACAGCTATTGAGCAGGTTTATCAAGGCTGAATACACAGCTAGCAATAAGGTAAGAAAAAAAAAAGACCCTTCTGGTGTCCTTCCAAGGTCCAGGCTACAAGAGCATTCAGCTGGTGAGCTCAGATTGGCCCAGGGCTCTGAGACCTATCAGGAGCAGAGCCTGGTGCAGAAGTAAGAATATGTATTATCTCTGGAGTTCCTCCACTACCACCCTAAAACACTATGGCATTCACTCTCAAAGAAAGAAAGGGTACTTTCGTAAATGCTCTGACTGGCACCAACATACACCTTCACTCAGGACCTTTCTCTAGAGGATCCTACAACGGCCCTGGGATATCTAAAGAAAAGGACCCCACATGTTTACATCAGAAACTAAGGGACAAACATCTTTTGCTAGGATGACAGTGGAGAAAAAAAAATCAGTCTGGGCCATTCTCAAACATTTGAAAATTTTATGTCCTAAAAATCTTCTGGGGGGTGTAAAAGTAAGCATTGACTAGCCAGACAATGTTCACGCCTAGCTCTCACTCCAGCCAGGAATGACCACTCCAGGTTCTCTAACCAAGTATCTCTCCACAGAGGGTATCATCAGTGCTGGTGATATAAAAGCCACCGACCTCCTGGACAGTCTTAGATGCCAGGATCTTCTCAATGATATTTGCGTCATCTTCTGGAGGCTCCTGGAGATGGGAGTTAAAAAGAAAGAAAATCACTGACACCACAGAATCCAAGAAATAATTCTGTTAAGAACTACTACAACAGGCACTACTGCATCAGAAGTTCACCTTTGAATACCAAGGCCTCCCTCCTATCAGACCACAGAGTGATCAAAAGACAGAAAATCTTCTAACTTCTGGGCACAACCCTATTTCTCCCACTCTCCAACACACATACGCTGAGAAGGTATTCTCTTCAGATCTGCCTTCAGCAACACTAGAATTGGTCCTAGGACTTCCCTCCTCTGCCAAAACTGCCTACACGTTGCCTCGATCTTCAGCAAGGTGTAACACGAAAGAGTCTGGGGGCTTTAGAATCAGAAGGTCCCGATTTTAATACCTATTAATGTTGGGCAAGTCAATTAACACCTCATGGTTTCCAAATCTATTAATATAGAGGTAAAAATTCTATCTCACTGAGTTACTGAGAGGACAAAATGGCACATGAAAACATTTTTGGAGAGTAAGCACTATGCAAACGAAGGTGTAATTATCCCCTTCTAAATTGTACCATCTTTCCCCTCTGTACCTGGAAAAGGCTGTTTCACTGATGAACCTTTGGCTACAAATTCCAATCGAAAACAAATTAATTCCTTCCTTTCCCTATCTATACATCACCATCACTAGGTTTCTAATCTCCATGAAATATGTTTCTACAGAGTATGTGATTTTAAAAAATCTGCATTAAAAATGACAAACTTAAAGAAAGGATGCATTGAGTCGGAACACACTAGCATTTAACATTCTTTCTAGTGCTTTAAGCAGTTTTATTCCAGTGGTTTTCTATGCACTATATGACCTTTCCAGATCTATTACTTACCATGAAATGAGACTTAGAACTGTATATAAAAAGAATGTTCATCACAACAATCCTTACTCTCAAAATAACTACTTGGGTGCCTGATCGGAACTTCCCAAAAGGATGGTTTATTCTGCACACCACTGTCTTCAGCGTATCCATTCTGGGTTCAACTGTCACAAAGCCATACCACTAGAGAAAACATTATGTCTTCTAGGATCTTAAATCAAGCTTTTCTCTGAAAAGTGGTTGTTAAAAAAAAAAAAAAACTGAGGAGGGCAGATGATAGATGGTAGAAAAGAAGTATGGAAATCAGCAGGCACTGACAGATGCCCCCAAAGGTTACAAATATTTATTACACTCCCCTAGACACATGGCATTGTGCTAGGTGCCATGCAGAAGTTAATCCAAAATGACAAGTCTACTCCCACAGCTCAACAAGAAATGGGTGAACTGTGCCTACCATACATCAGGAGAAAGCTTTTGTTTTTCTGTTTAAGTATTTGTTCTGCTTGATTCTTTAGCACAAGTTAGCAAAAGAGGAGGGAGTTGACTGTTCACTGCTTGTCTTCTTCCACTTGAGACAAACCTGTCGGATGTAGCTAGATGCCTCAAAAAGGCCATGCAACAGTGGGTAACCAACAACTATTTGTTTAATGCTAAATAACAAGTGGAAGAGAGAAAAGAGAAGGAAATACATACGGAAATAAAGCATCAAACTCACCAGGACCACAGACTGGAGACAGTTATTATTCTTAATCTGCATCACTTAACTAAAAAGTCTCCCCCTTCTCCATATGCTTGGACCTATCCTATACTATCAGAATGGCTAACAGCAAAGGCCAAAGCTCACTGTACTTTCTTGAGCAGTAAAGCTCACTACCCCAAACTGGTAGCCAATCAACAGTGTTCTATGGCAAGTGGAAAGTGAGCAAAGGAACAGGTGGTGGGTTAAGAGAAACTAGACTAATTAACCCATTTCCTTCCTTCCTCCTTCCTTCCTAATTTTCTTCCATACTATTTATTGTATCTTAAGTTTATGCACTAGTCTTACAGAAATAAATGAGCTGTAGTCTTCATCAAGGAATGACCAGACATGCCAACATAATGCTTTACATCCAGCATGCAGAGGCCTCAAATGTACAACTGATGGATTTCTACATAAACAAATACACATTTGTGTAAGTACCACCCCAATCAAGTTATATAACATTTCTAACAGTCTAGAAGACCCTTGTGTCCTCATGAGAAGTAACTACTATTCAGACTTCTACCACTACTGATTAGTTTTGCCTATTATTAAACCTCGTGTAAACTGAATCATATATTATGTGGTTCATTCTTCTGTGTAGTATTTTGTTGTATTAATACACTACCACTTATTTATCCATTGTACTGTCGAGGAATATTTGGGTTGCTTCCAAAGTTTATACATGTCTTTTGTTACACAAATGCGCTCATTTACCCTGGATACATACATAGAGTGGAACTGCTAGACTATGAGTCTGGTTATATGTTTGGTGTTAACGCATCTTGTCAAAAGTTTTTCCCAAAGTGACCATAGCAATTATCACACCCACCAGCAATGCATGGGTGGTTCAGTTGACTTGATATTGTCAGTCTTTAAAATTTTAACAATGATACTCACTGTGTAGTATTACCTCTTTAATTCACATTTCCTTGATAACTGGGGATGCTGAAAACCTTTTCCTGTGCTTATTGGCCATGTAGCCATCGTCTTTGTGAAGCTCCTATTCAAGTCATTTGCCTACTTTTAAAATTACCCTGCGTTTTGATTTGCAAGAGATCTTTATATATTTCCATGTAAGAGTTCTCTGTCAGGTAATAGATTATAAACATTTTCTACCAATCTTTGGGTCTTTTCAATCTGTAAATGTGTCTTTTGATGAACGAAAGCTCTACATAATCCACCTTATCGATCTTCTCTCTTATGTGTTTTTATGTCCTGTTTAAGGAATACTTGCTGCCACCATGATCATTCGTTAAGCCACATACGTGATTTAAAACTTCCTTGTCGCCACATTGAAAAAGTAGAAATCAACAGATGAAATTGATCTTAATATAGTTTATTTAAACCAGTATATCAAAAATATTATCACTTCAATATGTAATCATATTGAATTATTAATAAAATACTTTACATTTATTTTTTTCTTACGAAGTCTTTAAAATCCAGTGTATACTTGACACTTACAGCAAGCACACCTCAATTTGGACCAGCCGTATTCCCAGTGCTTAACAGCCACGGGTGGCTGGGAGCAGCCGCACCGGGCAGCGCGGATCTGCGCTGCTCCGTCGGTCTATTTGTTCTGTAACAACACGGCCCTGACTTCATGACTGTAGCTTCGTTACAAAGTCGGATTACAGAAAGTCTTCCGACTTAGTTCTTTTTCAAGATTGCTTTGGATATTCTAGGTCTTTTGCATTTATCAATTGCATTATCAATTTCCACCCAAATACACCCTACTTAGATTTTGACAGGGACCGAATTATAGACATCTTAATAATTATGAATACATGTATGCCATATATTGCTCCATTTATTTATGTCTTCTCTAATTTTTCAGCAATGTTTCTCCTATAGAAAGCTTGTGTATATCTTGAGAGTTATTCCAGGGTATCTAATACACTGATGTTATTATAAATGACATTTTACAATTTTCGTTCCCTGATTTCATCTTACTAGTTTATAAAAATATTTTTTTGTCTTTCTAACCAATAAGTTAGCCAAATTCACATTTATTAATTCTAATGGTTTGTCCATTTTGTTGAATCTGCTACATGCAATCATGTCATCTGCAAATGACAGTCTTACTTTTACTTCTTCCTTTCCATCTTTAAACTTTTTATTTCTTCTTTTTCCTTATTGCAGTAGCCAGAACCTCCAGAATATTTCTAAATATAGGTGATACTAGTGGAATCTTCTCCTTACTCCCAAATTCAAAGGGAAAGTATTCAGTTACACCATTTAATATAACAATAGCTGCCAGTTTTTATGTAGAGGCTTTTAAGAAGTTCTTTCAGTCTTTGGTTTCCTACAGTTTAAGATATATGCCTAGGTGTGGTATTCCTTTTTGTATTTTTCCCACTTGGGAATGACCTGATGTTGCATCTACTGGTTGGTATCTCCCATATCAAAATAGGAAGGAAACTGGGAAATTGACTTTTTTTTCCCCTAAACAAAACAGAGACTGTGCATAAAAGCATGATCATATGTGTATAAACACTCAGTGTATACAGATACACACAGATATAAACTAAATCTGCTCCCCAAACACACTTCCAAACAACCATCTGCTCTCAACTGCTTGGAATTTTCTCAAATTATCCTTCAAAGACGACCATTTTAATTCATTCACGTTCATGTCAGAGACTCATATAACTAAACATTTTTTCTTGGGGGGGAACAAAAGGGAGTGATATTCAGAGGCACTGACAGATCGGAATAGCCCCAGGCTCTGAACACGCAGGACATGGAGTTCCAGCTGACTTCTGACTTTGAAAATAACAAATATCAATACAACGGTCTTAACACTATAAAACAGAGGATGGAAAAGTGATAACTGAGTTTTTGTCTGAATAGTTCCTACTAGGAGTTACTGTTAATTTTACTTTATTAAAACTCTATCATGCCTGAGAGATAGAGAGAATAAGAAAAAAAAGATATAAGACCTATCCTAAAGTAGCTCATGGTTTAGAAGGAAACAAAAAACAAGGACAATGAGCAAGTTAATCACAGGAGAGGGCTGGGGAGCACAGGAGAAGGGCACTTATCCCCAGCTCAGGGGGACTGAGTAGAGAGCTTCCTGGGGGAGGTAATAACCGAGCTCAGCCTGCCAGGCACAGGAAAAGGCCACACAAAGCAGAGGGTCCTGTTTGCAAAGACATAGCAGCATGTCACAGGAGAGCACCAGGGGCTGAACCTCATTCAAATTCAACTCCTTTTGTTCCAAAAGGTAAAATCATACACACCATACAAATCATAGGAGGTAAACACTGAGACAACCTTGTAAAAATCTATACATTATAAATGTACAACTGTGAAAGTTGCCTCTGTTCCAGGTACCAACACAGTGTGACAAAGAATAGCAAAGCAAGGAGTTAGTGTCAGAACAGAAACACTTCCAGTCCCTGAATCCCAGCTCCTAGTCAGGGGACTGTCTGCTGGACTCTAAAGCAGGCTGAGATAATCTGCCAGTCTTGAGCTAGAATGAATCATGCGTAAAGATGTTTTTAGCAACTCACCACTAGGTAACCAATGCTGAGATTGCAATTTGGGGCTGGGACAGGGGCCAGCAGTCACAGAATGGGGCTGAGCGTGCTGATAAGACACTGCTCAGAACTGCAAAGAGGTACCAGCAGGGCCTTTTCTTATGCCTATTTCAGACCCTTCTCTGCCCCAACCTAGCGCCAGCCAGCAAGAAAACACCCATCCCAAGGGCCTCGGGAGAAAGGTGGAAAAAAGCCTCACCTACTTCAACTGGTTTTCTGTGCCACTGCACGCTTTGAGGATTGCCTGGAATCCAAGATGAGATCCAAGGCTTTCAAGCTTCACATCAGCCTGGGAAATCTTTGTTCACACCTCGCCAGGAAGCCCAACAGATGAAAGTGAAGCTGTTTTGGTTCTGCTGCAGCTAGGGCTCCATGGAACACTGATTCTGAAACCCATTCAACCCCTCACAAGCTGTCTGGTCTGCCCTGCATGCTGGGCAGACCTGTGGCCCAGTGGCTTTCCTGAACATCAGCAGCACCAAAACCACATTATCAGGCCTCTTTCCTGCTTAAATTTGAGGCATGATTAAAGGAAATTCAGATTCTATCTTGTATTTCACCACATATATGTATATATGTGTGTATATGTACACACACACACACACACACACACACACACACACAGCCTTGTCTTTGCTGTACCCTTAAGAGAGTAACAAGAGCCTTAAGGTACATAAAATGTCCTGAATTGTTTCTGTCAGATCAGCTAGTTCTGCCCTCCAGGTGCCAGGGGAGAAGTCTTAACAACAATTGAAATATGGTTAATGACTCAGGCTAAATGGCTAGTAGAAGAAAATAAAATCCCTTATAGTTTTTAAAATACCAAGCCAACCATAAAATCTCAAAGGAAGGAAAACCCACTAGAAAGCAATATAATCCTATCAATTCATGGCAGTCTGAGAAGGCTACTCCTAACTATTTGCTGGAAAAGCACGGCAATGACAATATATCACTTATTATTCCTATTAAGTCTTATATGCATCATTTGGATAACCCTTAGCACAGAGACATGAAATCAACTCCTAGTGCTAGTCACTAATCAACCACTTCGATATAACCATGACCTGGGTCATTCGGTGCCTGTTTCTTTATTGTTAAAAAAGGGATGACGCCCCTGCTCCTAGCTCCCTTCCATGCCAACAGTGAAAGCACATGTAATATTATGTAAAAATGCTTCAAGTTGGAGGCCAGGTGGTTTAAATAGATAAAGTATTATCGGTCTCAGTAAGCCGTACTGGCGCCCAGGAGAAAAGACAGGTATTTGTGCTGCTGCTGCTGCGCACGCAGAGCCCTGGATTCTGCCAAGTCAGCGACAGCGACTCCGTAACAACAGGCGCCTGTGTCCCAGAATGTGCTGCTGGCAGCGATGCCCCTCCTACACGCTCAGCCTGCCTCTCCTTTTGCTTCTCATTTCTCCTCGGGGAGCTCCTTGGCACAGACCTCCTTCTTTTCATCATTTATCGCTCTTCCTTTCCAGCATCTGGGCATGAGGTCCTAATGCTGTCCTCTCCCTCCTTGATCCTGCTGCCAGTGGAAAGTCCTAAAATGTAAATACGGCCATCCTGCTTCTCTGCTTGAACTCATCAAGGCCTCCTACCTGCCTCTGATCTACAGTAATAAAGGCCAAATACCTTAGCTGACACCCAAGAATCTACACTATGTGACTTCCTAGCACTCAGGGCTTATCTCCCACTGCTCCTTAAATTAGACCCCAACATCCCGCCAAGTTCATCTACCTGGCATACCACAACCTGCGGGACCACTCAGGCTCTGGGGCTTTAGTTCATGTTGGAAATTCCTCCTCCTAAAACCCCGACCGACCTCCCTTTCCTGACCAGACCCCCTCTGTGTAGCTACAGTACCTAGCACACACATGTAGCCTTGCACTCATCGTAGTAGTAGTATAACCATACGCTCCTTCTCCTGCATACAGCTCCTGGGAGGCGGGGACCATCCCCTGATGCTCACCCTTGTGCCCAGGACCTACCCTTGCAGTGGGCTCTCAGTACACATTTGTAGAATCCAAGTTCCAATTGGAATCACTAGTTCATGTAATTTTATTCACTGAACGACTATTTACCATGTATCAGGCTGTTCTATTGTAATGAGAACAACAAACATACAAATAAAATGAAGTCATAAATCCAAATTACAAGTTGTTGTAGGTGCTACGAAGGAAACACAAAGGAGTGACACAGAGAATCATTAGGCTGAGGGGCAGGGACCTACGCTGGAAGACGGCTAACCCGTCACGTGCAATGTGAAGCTCGTGGTGAAGTGCATTCCAGGAGGAAGAACACCACATACAGAGGCTAGTGGATGGGAAAGAACTGCTCGTTCAGGCATTAAAGACAGCAAGCCTTTTGGCTGAAGAGTCATGAGAGAGATGAGGAAAAATTGTTCATCTGAAAAATGTTTTTGGGGAAATAGAGAGTGCAATGGTAGAGGATCCCGCTTGGCACAGTGAGAGTCTGAATTTTATTCTAAATGCAACAGGAAGCCATCTGAAGGTTATAAGCAGTAGTTAAATGACCTAACTTAAGCTTTAGCAAACAGCCACAGAACAACTCCATCACGCAGGCCGGCGCCCCACCCAAAGGCCGTACCTCCGCCTGCCAAGCCAGGGTAGAAGCAGAGAGGGCGGACGTTCGGCCGGCTCCGAGAACAGCGATGGTTTCCCCGTCGTCGTCCACCACTTTGAAATCCAGGTCCTCGTTGTATTTTCTGCGCTTCACCTGCCGTCCGGAGCGTCGTTTCTGCAGGACAAAGACGCCGTCAGGGAGAGAAGCTCTGTGAGTCAGAGGCAAAAGTCTGTACAAGCATACCCTCAACTACACTCGCTAACATGCGAAGGAGACCCTTCTTACTTTACAAAAGGAATCCTCCTCAAACACAACTCTTGTAAGAACTAATTCACTCAGAATGGGACCTGGCTGAGGGAGGGGATCCAAACTGCCAGGAGCTGAGAAGGCAGGGTCTGAGGACCCAGTGAGATGTGTTTTACTCATCAATGGCAGCAACTTCTCACCTCCTTCCTAGCAGTGGCTCCTGTTCCAGTGAAAGAGAGATGGGAGGAAAGCTCCATCATCTTTGAGGTCCCTTCTAACATAGCTGGCAGCTCTGATTTTATGACAATGGTACGAGAGTTGACTTTGGTTTTGCTTGAGTTCATGATACTTGCCACATAACTCCTAAAAAAACCTAAAAACCTAAGTAATACCAATTTAATTACAATCTCGTTATAGTACCCCTTGAAATGCAGGGAGACATCTTAAGTGTGACAAAACAAGACTCATGAGTCACCATCTGAGGACTCATCTATAATTAAGAAGCTTATGACCTTTTACAGACAACATTCGGCAACAAAGCAGCCCAGTGGCTTCCCTCCAACAGAAAACACACGGTTCGTCTCCATGTACACATCACATCCAAGCAGCAGACACACACCGGGAGCCGGTCACCAGCTGGCTCACTCTCAAATACTCAACCCTTAAAAAAACAAAAACAAAAGCAAAACCCACCTCCCTTATTTTTTAAAAGACATCTCCTGGGCCTCTCTCAGTGTTCCTACCATTTCTTTATTATGTCACCTCTGCAACATTTAATTTTATGTGAGGGATCAGTGCTGTATACAAACCTCCCCCGCAATCCCACATAAAGATCTCCATCCTAGAAACACTTAACCCTCCGCCAACTGCCATCAGCCAACAACCTGATGTGCTTCCACCTCTGCCAATCAGGATATCTAATAGTCACAAGCCCAAATTTACAGGCAGTGAGGTGGTCTTGGCTCTGACACCCCAGACACTACTACTTACTACCACTATGACATCAGGACCTGACACCTTCCTGCAATGACTACCACCTAGACATCTCTGAGGGTCCAGGTGATACTTGAAGGTGCAGTGAATTGGTCTTATTCTAAGTGCTCCCTGTGCAGCCGCACAGCCCAGATAAACTGCTGTGGATATCACAGGAAAGAGTGCTTTCAAACACCAGAACTCATGTCCAAGAGAGGCTGCTTCAACTCAGCGAGAACATTCCTACCAATGTCGTAGGCACACTTTGGCACATTTTTAGGAATCCCATTTAGGTGGGCAACTCCTTTTATTCACATTTGGCCAAACTTTTCTTCCTGCTTTGGTACAATAAAAACACCCCTGACTTTTCCAGCATCTGAGATCATGAAAATGCCCTTATGCAAAGACTGGCCCAGCTCCGAGTCCTTCCCAAATGCATTAACTACATGGCAAAACAGGGCCCTGAGCCTACCTAGCTTGGCTCACAATTCCATTTCCCCCAATCACTCTCTCACTGCCGAATATGCTGCTTTCCAAGAAGGAAGCAAGCTCCACTAAAAAAACTGGGGGATTGTTTTATACGAATAACCTTATATTAAAGTCCAGGATTCTAGGGAAAAGGCCTGTGGTCTTTTGGCGCTCACCCACCAAAACAGTAAAAGCCCAGCCCAGATCTGTGCACAAGAGATGCAGGCTTGAGAGAGGGAGAGAGGACAACAGGATCAGCATCAGCAAGATCCCACCTGGCAGGCACAACCTCCACCAGGGCTCCCGGCCACAGCTGTACCTGGCTGTCTGTAGACTCAGTGGATTCCTCAGGACTCCGCAGGGATGGGTTCGGCAGGCCCTGATCCAGCTCTAAACTCTCCACTGTGGTTTCACTTTTCCTTTTTCCTTTCTTCTTTTTCTCCACTGGGGTTGGTCCTTGCTCCTTGCTACAAGGAGAAATTCAGAATTAAAACTGTTGGGCAGTTTTTAAATCTAAGATTTCTCATGTGATGAAAGTTATGATATCGCACCCTGGAATTCCTGGACCAGGGAACGCTTTAATGGAGAATCTACAGAAGTTTCTTCCCAGAAATATACAAAAATATGGGAAGAAACAGCTACATAAATTGATGCACAACTCATTTTTTACACCCCTACCATGACTACTATGGCTACGATTAATGTGGTAAGAAATAAAATAGTATGAACACTGCCAAAACACTTTCAGTTGACAGAAATGCCTTCTCTAGGAGACGTAGTTGCTTTGCAGATACTGAAAATCATCAAATTTCAGTCTCCTTTTAAGTTACATGGGAGATGACAGCTCTCTAATCTGCCACCATCCTCTACTGAGAACGGTCTATGTATAAGACTTGAAGTGAGTACTAAAAACTCAAAAATGAAGACAACACTGTCCCTGCCCAATCATGAAAATTCCAAAGACCACGTAGAGCCACAGCCCAAAGAAGCAGATGAAAGCCCCCTGAGAGGTGGAAATGGGCACAGTGCACCCGCCCGCCTCCCTGCTGAGACGGCGGGTTTTTCATGGCTAGGGTTTTCCATGGCTAGGGTTTTCAACACCTCCTCTGAAAACCCTTTCCCGGCCCTGCTAGCTGACAGAATCTCTTTCCTACGCTCCCAATGCACTTCAACTTTTCTTTAAGGTACTCAAACTCTGATTTGTCACCACAGTTAGTCATTACACTATGACACCAGGCTCAGAACAATATAGTGCCTGGTTCCTCTGCAGGTGCTCAGCAAACATTTGCTGAACGAAAGACTGTTTTATATCGTACTTTTCCTAGAGGACAATATATGCTTGACTGAGTTTGATATTTCTCACAGTGAACAATCTTATACCTTACACAGAGTAAGTACTCAAATATTTACTAAATATAGACAGATGGATACATCAATTGGTGGGTTAATTACTTATCATCGGGGAGATACGGGACAACGCCTTTGAGTGGGGATATACATACAATTCCGACAGAAGAAGACAGGAAGTGCCATCACCATCCTCATAGCTAACACATGACAACACAGGCAGGCATAGCTCTCTAAGTCCTTCACATGGATTACTCCTTTACTCCTCACAACAACCTTATAAGGCAGACAGTCTTATTATTCTCATTGTATCAATGGGCATAGTGAGGTTCAGTTAGATTTCCAGAGTAACATGGCCAGTGAACAGCAGAGAAAGGACTTGGACCCAGGCATGCTTTTAACCACCACGACAGTCCTGGGGCATGGAAGTGTTAAGGGCACCTTTAGTAAAAAGACAGTCTGTGGCTGTGTGACAGGGAAGTGAACCGAAGCACTAAGTGATGAAGCTGGAAAGGAATCAGGCGTACGCCAGCCTAGAGTGTAGACCTCGCTCTGTGTGAGAAGGCTACGACGGCACACCCACACAAGAAGGAACGAAGACTACACATAATCAATGGAAACTCAAAAGTGAAAATGATTTTAAAGGTCCAGCTGAAGCAGAACCAGTAACTCTTGGCAAGTGACAGAATGTGGAGGATGAGGAAGGGCCAAAATTATTAATATTTTCCATCAGGTCAGTTACTGGAAGGTGTGGGGGGAAAGGAGAGAAGCCCTTGTTTGGAGAAGGGAAATCCAGCCTGATGAGCTTGTGGCAGGAATACCAGCCCACCCCCAACCCCCCAGGCTGAAGACTGGCTGGCCTACCTATCAGGAAAGTTCTTTATGAAAATGACTTTGGTCCAACCTGAGGCAATGAAATTCAAGGGTTCCTGCCACATTAGAGAACTTACATTTTAAAAGAGGCTTCTTGCACTCTCAAGCAGGGGTAAAAGGCAAAACTTCTTCCACTTACCAGTCCAGGACTGAAGACTCAAGTGAAAAACAGTTTTAAACATTGCTCAATTTTCACAGGAATATTTATCTCACGTTATATGATTTCTCACTAAGAAAACTATATAGCAATTTATATTCTACAAGCCACTTTTGCATTCCGAGTCTCTTTCGACTGTTAAAACCACGACTCCACGAGGGAGCCAGAGCAGGTGACTCTCGTATTTCCAGAGGAAGAACAAGGGCTCAAAAGTGGCCCAGGGCTCGAGGTCAGCAGCAGGGCAGAGGCCGCCCTAGCTCACCGTGCTCACAGCCTGCTGCTTTCCACACCACGCCACGTCTCCCGATCCTCCTTTTCAAACCCGGCTCCCTTTTATAAATGTGAAAACTTCAAATTTCCTTTAATATTATTTGCATCTCAAAGTAATGACGGAAAGAATCAGCCACAAAACATTCCAATGACCCCAAATGCACACATTTATAGCTGCTGATGGATTTTATGGACCTCTTAACAAAAGCAGGTTTGTACTTAAATTGTGGACACAATTTAAAGATAGCTGATTAATATGCCAAAAGTCAGCATAATAATCACGTGCTCAGGGTTCCATTTAACTGTAAAATCTTAAATCCTTCCTCACAACATTTGAAAGCAATTCCATCTATCTAATAAATATAACTTCATCATATTAGAAAGCTTTGACCATGTATGTTTCATCTTCATATGCCAGACATATGTGCTTCACTGTGAAACATCATACCCAACAGTAGATAAGCTCAAGCCACAATTAAGGAATAGAACACCTCCTAAAAATATGAAACTTTACTATCGGACTTGTATATATTTACCTTCCATGTTTTCAGAAATCCATTATGTAATGGACGTAAGAAGCAGCCGTAAGAGAGGCACTTCGCAGGTCAAGTCTGAGGCATGACTAGATTTTTCTAGCCAGAGGCTGGGGGTAGGGTGGAGTAGAGGGAACACCTTCTCAAATATATGTCAGTAAAACAGGAAGATCACTGGTGAACTGCTTACTTATTTGGGGGTAAATAAGAAGATACTCCACCTGGGAAATCTCCAAAGTGATTTTCTGGAGGTTACTTTTGGCAACAAAATCAATTTTGAGTTCCAAAAATTCTTCCTGGAACTCTTCTGATAAAGACAAATGTCAGGAAGAAAAAATTCCAGGTAAAGCTTATAAATGGGACTTTCAAATAGGACATCAATAAAATATCACCTGAATTCATCCTCCAGGACTAGATAAAACATGTTTTTTTCCCTCTTTGGAATAAGTTTTGAAAACTTATGCTTTCGAGTTTTATCAAATGAAGATATTTTAACCTCTAAATTGCTATACCCACAGATGGATTTGGTCCATGAATGCTTGTTTGATCCTTAAAGCTCCAGGTTTTTCAAAAATAGTGGCCAAGTAATGTGTAACAAAATGATGTATGCATATACATTTTCATCCAGCAATTCCATTTATAGAAATATACTCTAAAGACATCCCCCAAAATCTTAATCTACATACACATGAGGTTATTCCCTGCAGCATTATTTGGTTATTGCAAAATAATGAAAACTATCTAAATGTCCAAAATGTATATGATTGAATAAATCAGGATACATAGCATGGAGTGCTAGGCAGCCATAAAAACAATGAAGAAAGAATTCTATGAACCAATATAGAATGGTTTCAGAGATAGGGTTAAGTTAAAAATTAAAGTGCAAAAAAGTATGTGACTCTTTGTGAAAGAATAAAGAGAAAAATAAAATAAGCATATGTCTATTTATATTATGAAAGGACACTCAGGAAAGATAAACCAAAACACAGTGACTGCCCACAGGGACAGGTGCAGAGAATGGGGTGGAAAGGACCCGTACAGGGAGGGACACTTCTCTGAGGATATCTTTTTACATGAATTTGACTTTCGGAATCATGGTAAAATTCCCCATATTAAAATTTGTTTAAAACTAAGATGAAAACAATCTGAAATAAATGAATCTAAGAGTGTTTCAAACAAATAACATAACAACATTGAATCAAGGGAAAAATACCTAATTTATGAACACAATATTTGATTAAATACACTCAGCCTCTGGGAAAAGAGGGGAGAACAGCAAACAAATCCTGGCCTCGTCTAGGAAGACACACAGATAAAGCAATTCTGAAGTCAGTTTAGAGGAGGTCCAGGATTACACAAATGTGTAAATGTGCCAACACTGGAAGCTGGGCTTCCCCCGAGGAAGAGGGAGGACGTAAATACGAGATGTTGTAGGGCCCAGACAATGCTGTGGGATGAGTCTAAGTTGGAGGCATCTGTGTGAACCCATGTTTTCTAAAATAAGTGTATGAATTAACATGTGCATATAAATGCGCACACATATTAAGAATATACATTGTGTACATACGTGTGCACACATGTATATGTGCATGACTATGTATACCCCCCAGCTTTGACAACGGAAAGAACCAAAAAGCCAAGATGCCTCATTAGCACTGCGCACACCTAGCACACAGGTCTTGGTTTCTAATACCGAAGATCCTCAGAGAAATGGCTGATTCCAAGGCGGAGGCAGGGAAGATATGAAGATGGATCTGAAACATTTTATTTACTGTATCTGAAGAAAGTGCTCCAAAACAAATGAAGGCATCATGTCAAAAAGACATAGAGTGTGCTTGAAGAGCTCTCCTTGGTCAAAATTGGAACCATTTAAGCACTAAAGTAATTGAAGACAGTAATGAATTATAAGTCGTTTTAAACAATAGGAATCCATACCAATAACAGAGAGATAATGAATAAATGAGGGACAAGGGAGAGCTCTTGCTTACCGTAGAATCCACACAGTAAGCGTAGAGGGAGTGGTGAAGTTAGGAAATCACTCTGTAATTACTGTAGAAAACATGAACACAGTCCAGAATCACCAAGGAACACTAAATTCAAGGAGAACAATTTGAAGAGGAAAAAGGTATTGCATGATCTTAAAGTTTTTCCCCACAGATTGCTTATTAGTTGCAAGTGAGCAAAAGCAGTAACTACAAATGGTTCTACGAGAAAATGACCTTACTCTTATGAAAGGCACACCAGAGTATTTAGGGATAAAAGGGCTTAATATATGTAACCTATTATCAAAGGGGTCAGGGAAAAAACAATAAATATAATTTATTTTGATATATGCCCATCCCACAGCTGAAATGGATACTGTGTTTGTTCAGCACCTTTTTGCTGATAACCGATACTAATTTCCTGGACTACAAGGGTAGGCAGAAGGTCAGGCTGGGCCATGGTATCCTAGTCCTTTTACCACAGTGACTGGTCCAGACATGGACAAATGACCCAGCCAGGCCAACCTGCAAGTCCTTAAAAAAAAAGAAAAAGTTACATTTTTGGCAGGAGTGGGTTGGAACATAAATCTGACTCGTCCCAGGTTATAAAGCTGTAAGCCGTGAGTCTACTGTTGTAGGCAGGCACAATTCAACGTGGTTGCGAAGGATGGAACCGACACCCAGAGACACAGGGAAGGCGGCAGGTGAAGAACCCTGGGGGACTCCTCAACTACAACTCCCGTCCTGATTCCTGAAGCCAGCAAACCGCCTCTTACTATTTTTTTTTTAATTTAATTCACGTTGGGTTTATGTCACTTGCAACCAAGAGAGTTCTGAATACAACAAAGGCCTAAACCCTTAGCACTTAAAGGCACTTGATGCTGAATCAAAGCAATCTTATTTTTATAATCCTCTTCTGTAGCTTTCAGAGCCGACTAACTTGCAGGACAGAAAAAGTGGCAGACAAGATTTTTTAGGCTCAAAGTATTTTCTTTTCGGTAACAAAATCAAACTTGACTTTATAATAAAACAAATATACACTTTAAAGAAAAGAAAGCATGTTTTTATGACACGCAAGCAACTTCCAGCATATGAACTGCACCCTCCCAGCAGGACGACTATCAGGTATGAGCAACAACGATTTATCAGTCTCTCCTCCTGTCTTCCACGCTGCTCCATTAACCAAGATTCTGTGCAGATTTCACTCTCTGCAGTTTTTATCCGGTAAATAAGTACCTTTTTTGACTTCCAAATGAGAAATTACATAATGACATTAAAGCACTAGATAGACCGACTTCCCCGAACTTTTCTCCCAGCCTACCTCCAGTTCCAGCCTCCAGGTTTCCTGGCTGGGACTGACAGACAGAAGCTGGTGCTGGATCTGAGCATGAGCAGAACGGTCTGTGTGTGTCATAGCACTGCACCACAATAGTGATTTTTTAACTACTTCCCCCCATGGAGTCCAGGTACTGAAAATATTTACTAAACAAACTGCATTATTTCAAAAAGACTCATCTTTCCACTTTAAAATTAAATATTATAACATGTCCATCAAAGTCTGAGCAGGGAGAATCAGTCACTGCCACAGCGAGCTGCCATAATCCCCCAATTCAGAATGACCGAAAACGGCACACGATGCCAACCACTGCCTGTGCAGACACGCACAGGTCTGGGGGGTCCGGCCCAAGAGCCCAGAAACTTCCAGTCCAGGCCTCGACACAGGCTCTGATCCTCTACCCGGGAGAACAATACTGAAAACATGGATATTGCTCCCAAAGAGTTCATTCGCACACTTAATTCAACTTTTATTTAATGTCCATATTAGTTTAGCCTATACCCTATATCCAGGAACTGAGTTGGATCACATAGATTTTAAAGATACTGGTTAAAATTTAAAAATGCAAGCCTTCCCCCCCAAAAACCAAATTATTTTGGTGCAGATACAGTCAGTTGTAGACAAAATGAGAACCAAATCTCCGTCCTCAGTCCCTTTAAAAGCACCAAAACACGCCTTGGCTGGTGTGGCTCAGTTAACTGAGTGCCAGCCTTCGAACCAAATGGTTGCCAGCTTGATTCCCAGTCAGGACACATGCCTGGGTTGCAGGCCAGGTCCCTCGTTGGGGGCATGCAAGAGGCAACCCACACATTGATGTTTCTTTCCCTCTCTTTCTCCTTCCTTTCTCCTCTCTCTAAAAATAAATAAAATCTTAAAAAAATCAAAACAAGGATTATAAAGTTCATGATATTATCCGAGTAAAAAAATTGAAGCAAAAACACTATGTACTTATAAAATGAAAAAGCAGTTTTAACAAATGTTATTGTAAGTGATAAAAGCAAATGAAATAAAAATTAAAAAAATAGAGAAAGGTTTCAAATGAAACATACAGGTTACCCCTATCTGCACCAAACCCCACTTTCCAGACAGAATCGCCTTTTACTGACACCTCCCTAACTCCAAATAGGTTCGTGCCTCTAGTTCTTTATTTATTCACATTAAGCAATAGCTACTGACATCCTGATATGAAAGTTAATGAATTTAGATCTCATTTATCTCCCTGGTCTTTTTCCTCTACTCAATATTTTTGTTGAATTTTTTTTAGTCAACTGTGTTTTAAATTTTCATTAATTTTTCTTGTTTCTGGACTGTTCCTTTTTCATGACCCATTCCTCTTTTGCAGACAAAGTTTCATCTTGAATCTGAGGATTCTAACTTAAAATCTTCTATTAGAAAGTTCTACTTCTTGACTTGTTTCTTCTGAAGACAGCTGTTCTGCTCATTCCTCTCTTTCCTCTTCTCTGCTGCTTGTTTTCCTTCACAGTCTGTGATCTCTGGTGGATTGTCCCTATTTAAAGTGAATGAGGTTGGCAATGCAGGTGGCTGGTGAGGCTCTCTGCTGCCTAATAAGTCGCTTTCTCCAACAAGCCTCACCCCTGAATGTGGGCCTGGCCTGGGACTCTGCGCTGCATACACAGGTGACTGTCCCTCTGTCCCCCTTCCAGGCTAAGGGCAGGGAAAGGCAGAGAAGCTAATGTCCCCAGGCTCTCTTCTGGTGGATGTCAGTCTGCACCTGGAGCCCTAGGTCCTCCCCCAGAGCAAACCAGCATCCCTGGAGTAAATGCCCGACTGCACAGCCACTGTGCAGACAGGTAAAGCCGCCTCCACTTCTGGCCTGCCTCCAGCTCTTTTCCGAGGCTGCCAGGTCCACTGTGAGGAGGAGGCACTTCTGCCTCTGCCACAAACACAGCTCCTGCTCGTGCTCTGAACTGGGGCTCCCCCCAGAGCATTCGCCCATCGGTATGATACCACTGGCCTTCCTTGTCCCGAAAGTTCACTAATGCGGCCCCTCTTAGGAGAATATAGTCCCCTCTGTTCTTCTAGTCATTTCAGTAAGATTTGGTGAAGGGAAAATAAAAGTATGCTCAGTCTGTCACCTTAAAACTGAAAATACCCCCCAAAGAACATTTATTTAAATGTAGTTTAGTCTTCTGATTCGTCTTTTCTCAGGTATTAATTAATTCCTTTAATACCTGGCTCAATACTCACCTCTTCCAAGGGACTTCCACCACCAGAATCCTGTAAATCCTTTCAGCTATTCTGTATACGGTTACACTAGATTCTTTCGTTTGCTTGTATCTTTGCCTGCTTCTTTTTATTTGAACACTTGCAAGGCTGTTTCTCTAACTCCTGACAGCCGCTCAAAGGTAGGGCCCACAAATGACACTTCTGTGACACCTTCCTTCCTCCGCCACCCCACTCCCAACACAAGTACTCGTAAACAAAGCAAGGCTCACAGGAGGCACTACAGATGTCCTGGATAAATAAATCAAGCATTATTATTTAGTAACTGTTTCTTACAGATTAGGTAAAAACCCACTGTATACCAGACCCCGATTTAGAAAGCTCTGGGGGTTACAGAGCAAGCACTCCAGCGGCTCTGAGAAAACTGGAGTGGAGACTTAGTTGGAAGCCTCAGAGGTGGGCCTCGGCCATTATCATTTAGATTCCTTCCCTACTTAACATAAAGTGCAGTGGGTTCAAAGCACAGGGTCTCCATTCACTGTCTTCTGTCTTCCAATAAACAAGTCTCCCAGCAGAAAGAATCGGACCCATGGATGCTCTGGAGCCTGAGACCACCTCAGTAGAGCTCCGCGCTCTAAAGGAGGAAAGCTGACTGACCTTCACACAGGGAGGCAGAGCTGAGCTGGCGGACTTTTACTCCTCCTGCATCACAGTTATCAGCTGACTCACAGCTCAGGTGGTTCTATAATCAGAAGGTCTGGGGCTTAACTTTCTAGAAGCAACCATCAAAGAAGAAAATCAGAAAAGGGAAAACCTTTATTTCAGGATGTTACTAAATGTACTAGATTTGGGAGAAAAATCTGCTCTGAATTGACAAATCAAAACAAATGGGGGTAAAAGGTGAGGCACAGAAATCTGTGCTTGTATTGGAAAAAACTCAGTTTTCCACCTTCCTGTGTAGGAAAAACCCAGTTCTTTCTGCTTCTCTCCTAAGAGTCTCCTGTACTACTCACACAAAACAACTGACTTCAGCTGGCACTTGTGATCACCAAACATATGGAGGTCCCCCCACACCAACATGCAATTCTCAGACACCAGCACCGAGCTCAGTTCTGACACTGTCTGCCCAGAGATAGCGTCAGACTCCGCAGGTTAAGGGATCAGTCCCACAAGATGGCTTGCCCCCACCCCACTTCAAATGCCATTCACAAGCCAGGCTTGTCACCCATGCTTCTGACTAACCAGCTGTACATTAGAATTTCAATGATACCCTCCTTGGGTTCAATGACTTTGCGAGAGCAGCTCACAGAACTCAGAGAAACGTGTATCATCAAGCAGATGTGTATCAGTTTGCTGAAGGGTACGATCCAGGACACAGATGAGCAGTCAGATGGAGGCCTCACACAGGGGAGGTCGGTCTAGGAGGGTCCCAAGCACAGGAGCTTCTGTCCCTGTGGAGCTGGGGCGCATCACCCTTCCGGCTAATTCACATGTTCACCGACCTGACAGCCCTCCCAATCCCCTACACTACTGGGATTTTATGGAGGCTTCATCCCGTAGGCATGATCAATTATTAACTGTTTCTAGCCCTTCTCCCCTCTCTGAAGGATGGGGTGGGGCTGAAACCAAGCTTCTAATCATGGCTTGGTCTTTGGTGACCAGCCCCCACCCAGGAGTCACCCAGGAACCCACCCAGAGTCGCCTCATTAGAACAAAAGATGCTCCTAATGCTCTTATGACTCAGGAAATTACAAAGGCTTTAGGAGCCTTGTTTAAGGGACAGGGTCAGATCAGAGACAGAACAAGAGATACTCCTAGTGTTCTTATCACTTAAGAATCCACAAGGATTTCAGGGGCTTTGTGCATATATTTCTTATTGTTTCACAGGGCTAATTACACCACTCATTTCTTTTCCTCTTTTTGGCTTTTCATTCCTAGCAGCTGTTAGATATGAAAACATAAATATGCTCCATCTTCCCAGTGATCTTCCATCTGTTTCTCAAAGGACAGACTGAGAACCAGCTACACTCAATATCTGGCAGACTTTTGAACTGCAGTTTCCTGGGTTCCCCTCAGACCTAATGGGCATGTGGTCAGGGCATCTACTTTTCTAACAAGTTATGCAGGTGAGTCCTTAGGCAGAGAAAAGTCTAAGAACCAGAGATTCTCAAGTCACTTGTCACTCAATCACAAGTCACTGCTCCGTGCGTCTCCTTAGACGTCTCCTTCAATGTGGTAGAAGACTCTGACTGACAGAGCAAAGTGAGGCTCCAAGTGCCAAGGAAGACAACAAGGGACGTGCAGGCACGCTGGTTTGGGGGAGCTCTGGGAGGAACTGGGACTTGCACTGAGAGCCAAAGAATGGAGAGGACTTGGGGTGCTGGGAGAAGGACAAAGGGCACAATGCTGGGACAAAGACCAAGAGCAATCCGAAGGAGAAGTGGCTCAAGTACCTAGCTGGCAAGGTCTGCGGTCAGAGGCTGGAAGGCAGGGAGAGGTCAGACCCCAAAGGGTTTAAAGAGCAGAGAGAGGGGCCCGGGTTTTGTCCTGGAGGTAGCAGAAACAAGCAGAAGTTTCCAGGCAGGTGTAAACTGTTAGAGGGAATCCCCATTTCCCTGTCCCCATGTTCCCATGAGAAAAATGATGTTTAACTCCCAAGGAGGAAACAATATTGGAAACATATGTCCTGCCCTTCTTCAAACTCCTCCGCACTTCTCTGATTGGGGACCTACCAGACCGGTGAGACCGGAGAAAGGAATGGAGCCGCTCTGGTGGGTAAACTCAGCCGAGGGAGCAACTTACAAGAAGCCGGATCCTGGCCGCAAGCTTAATGGAAGTTCTTCGATACAATGTGCCAATAATAGAGCTGATAATTCCATCTCTGCTTTACTGACTATTTCCCAGCTGGTGTGAATGAAGAGAGGGGACGAGGGGGGTTGAGTTATACCACCAACTACAAATGTAAATAAGAAAACAGCAGGGCTTCAGAAAGATTAGCCAGGTGGCAGCTGATAGGACGGACTGAAGGAGGAAAAGACTGGAAGCCCTTGAATCATGTGGAGCAGCTACAATAATCCAAGCACTCAGTGAGCAATTTGTAACAACCACTGAGCATTATCCGGGGACTAATCAAGTACATGCTCACGTCAAAACACGTACTTGAGCCAATCTGCATGAGAATAAATAAAAAAGCTAAAAAAACTGAGACTTAATTACCAACATATATTTTTGTATCAATTAATGTCATCCTGTCATAACTAAAATTGCTTCTGCTGATCAGTAGGGTCATTAATTAAAGGAACCGCAGCAATTTTATAAATATATGAAGGACAAGAAATAAAAGGCTTGCCAGTCCAGAACCCTATTTGGGCTACATAGGAGAACTCTACTATGTTACAAGTCACTCCTACACAGTCCAAAAATCAAACCTCATGTAACTTGCCCACATTTCTAAAGGAATAACTAGCCCTATCCATCCATCAGCACCCTCTCAAGGGAGGCCTTCTGAATTTCTAAACCTCAAAAGACTCTGTTTTCTTTCTTTTATTTATTTATGTATTTTACAGAGAGGGGAAAGGAAGGAGAAAGAGAGGAAGCAAAACATCGATGTGAGAGAGAAACATCGAGTGGCCTCTTATACATCCCCAACTGGGGACCGAACCTGCAACCCAAGCAAGTGCCCTGACTAGGAATTGAACCAGCGACCTTTCACGTTGTGGGACGATGCCCAACAACTGAGCCACACCAGTCAGGCCAAGAAGTTATGTTTTCTAAGTGAGTAAGCCTTGAAAACACTACCAAGCACTACCAACTCACTTCCATTTTATTCAGACTAACCAGATCAAAATCAGGTTCCTTCAGTATCGCTAAACATACATTTAACACCCAACCTTGTTTTGGGAAATGCCTCCTCTTGCCCCAAAGTGGACTTCATGGCAATGTCTGTATACTCATCACCTTGTTTCACATCACACACAAAGTAAATGTGAATTCCTTTTAGAAAGAGAAGGAAATTGTAAGTACCAGTGGCTAAAGTGAGCTGAGCTATCTATGGTTTTCTACTGCCTTCTTACACACAGATCAAACCCCTTATTAGAGCTGTGAAACTCTCCTCCAATTACCCTAATTCTAAAGCATTATCCTCAAGGATTCCTCTTTGTTTTCTGTAATAAAAATAAGTCACTTTAGCCTGGCCAGTGTGGCTCAGTTGGCGGGAGCATCGTCCCATACATTGAAAGGTCACAGGTTTGATTCTGGGTCTTGGCACATGCCTAGGTTGCAGGTTTGGTCCTCTGGTCAGGGAGCATAGAAAAGGCAACTGACAAATGTTTGTCTCCCTCTCTCTTCCCCTCCATTCCCCTCTTTCTAAAATCAATAAAGATGTCCTTGGGTGAGAATAAAAACAGTAAGTCATGCCCTGGCTGGTGTGGCTCAGTGGACTGAGTGCCAGCCTGAGAACCAAAAGGTAACCAGTTTGATTCCCAGTCAGGGCACATGCCTGGGTTGCAGGCTGGGTCCCCAGTTGGGGGTGTGCAAGAGGCAATCAATCAATGTATCTTTCACACACCAATGCTTCTCTCCCTCTCTTTTCCAGTCCCTTCCCTCTCTCTAAATAAATAAATAAAATCTTTTAAAAAATAATAAATCACTCCACTAGCTCACATCTGATTCTCCTTCTTCACACGATATTACCCTAAGAACCACTGCAGCTTCTCCAAAGTAATTTGAAGAGGGAAGTTACTGGCAGAGACAGAAGCTCACTCTGCCACCCTCTGCACACATCAGAGATCAGAGTATACTCACTGGGTTCGCTGAGAAGCAGAGCCCACACATTTCTCACTATCAGAATCCTGATTTTACTTCTTTCTCTTGATCTTCTGTAAGGTAATTTAGGTCCTACATTCCTAGGATCCCACCCAAGCGTCTGTGATAGACAAAAGATGAAATCTCTCACCAGGCAGAAGGGAGTGAATATGATAAGACAGTCTTAACTTGCATTACGGAATTATCCATCTGGTCCCAACCAACTGTCCCTCTGAAAACAAACTGAACCACAGAGTAAATTCTGAGTCGCAGCAGACAGCACCTACAATGCTGTCTGTATTGAAAACTCACCTCCTCCATGCCTTACCCCATTGATGGCCTCGTTACTGTGTATTGTTAGCGTTCACATCTCTGTATTTTGTATGGGTGCCCCTGCTCTATATTCTGCCTCTGTGCTTAGATTTTACAAACTTCAATTCCTCTTAAATATACATAAAAAGATATATATTTTTTGTTTTGTATGTCCTCAAAATATGTTCTGCACATAAAAATTTGAGAAAGACACAAATGGTAAAATATTGCACTTACACACAGATCATAGATGTTGAATTCCGTAAGCAAAGTGCCTCTGGGTACCGACAGGATCTACAGCCAGGGCCCTCGGTTACCACTCCCTCTGCACTGAATCTGTAGCCACGTCCTCTGAGCTCCCTCTGCAACCACCGTGGTCTCCTCTGGTCTCATTTACTCACCATTTCCTGAGCACCTACAGACGTGTCAGGCTCTGTGTTACTCACTGAACAAGAGAAAAGACTGGAGCGAACACTCGTGTACTAGAGAGCTCGCACCCTTGGGAAGCCCGGCAGTCCTTCCCTGTCTGGAATCTGCGCACACCCATGGCTCTCCCAGGCCACCTGCACCACTGAATCTGGACTCTACACCTTCCTCTGCCACTGTACACTGCTGCTGTTCCAAAAACCACTGCCCTCCCTGAATCACACCTATGGCGTCCCTTCCCTTATACCCTGTGCGTGCCAACATACTTTAATTCTTAATTCAAAAGGAATGGCAAGAAATTGCAGGGTCAGCACTAGGTTATCTTTCTCTCATTAGGAGGTGAGACAGTGGTTCACTTTGGCTGAAAGTAGTACAGTTGTGTCCAGGGGCTGGAGTAAGCCCGAAGGCAAACTGCTCTGTGGAGACAGAGCCAAGTGCTCGGAGTTGTGAAGACGCACCTGGCCTTCTTGGACTTCGTCCTGGCTGTAGAGTCAGCACTGCTCCTCTTCTCTTTGGCCTCCTTGGTGCCCGAGGCCTCCCGGGGCTTCCGCACTTTCTTCGCTCCGTCCTTTTGCTTGGGCTCCTTGGGCTCCTTGGCCCTCCTGGGCTCCTTGGCCTTCCTGGGTTCCTTTGGCTCTCTAGGTTCTCGCTTCCTCTTTGGCTTGGGCTCCCTGTCCTTGCTTCCCTTGGCTGCCCGCTCTTGCTCTACTGGATCCTTTTTCTTCCGTTTCTTCTTCACTCCAGTGCCTCCTCCTCCACTGTCCTCCATCCCATTATAAGATGTCATTTTCCTAGGAAAAAGGGTCTCAGCTTCCTCTTCAGCAGCGTACAGTTCCTTCTGGGGCAGACAGTGACCAGCAACATCTTCAATTCTCTCTTCCTGATCAGTGCTGTGCTCAAATGGGGAGGGGGATTTGCAGTCACAGTTGACAGAGGCATCAGACATTGGGGAGTGATTCAGAACTTTTAAATGTGACAACTGTAAAAAAGAGAGAAACAATAGTATTACTCGTCTCCTGCATGCTTCATGAAAAGAGCATTATTAAGTTTGAAGGCATGGATTTGTCCAACATTTTACTGAGTTCCTACTATGTATTAGTTCCTCTTGGGCTAGACCTTGGGGATATGGTGGTAAACAGGATGCACATTTGTGGTTCCCCTTGCCCTGGTGGAGCTATACCAAGTTGTTGTTACATTATGTAAGACATTTATGTGTAAAAACCTCAAGGATTTCCCATGTTATGTGAAGAAATCTGAAACACCTTTTAAGTTCCATGTCCAGGACAGGTAATGACAGCTTCCCAAAAATGCCTTTAGATATCACTAAGACACAAAACCCTAGGCACACTGTTCTCACCCAGAATGCACTCATCATAATGATAATCAAAAGTTCTGTTCAAATGTCCTCACAAATAAAGGTGGTATTACTAGGGTGATAAGGGTGCAGGGTCAAACTTGGTATGTTGCTTTATGTCCCCCAAATATTTGTTCTTACATATCATCAAGCAACATCAAAATTCAGCTAGTTTGATTTTCAACAGGAAAATCTGGATCATTCAGAATTACACCTTTTATTTTTAACTAAAAATGTTGTTCTGCTATATGACCACCTAACTTATTCACCAGACTCAGCACCAAACAGCCTTCAGTCACTTATAAAACCAGCTAGTGGTATAGGAGGAAGCTTTATTGTAATGGATGCCATTGGAAAGAATGTGTCACAGGTGCTGAAGACAACCCTAAAAGGGAATTTTCAAAGCTGTTTTTTGAGCACCATCAGATAAAGGTGAAGTCTCCTAATGTGATACTTTTAAGGAAACATCCCCTTGGAAGTGTTAGTTACAGCTCATACTCTCAGGTCTGGCATGACAGAGTACACTTGTCAGTTCATAACCAGGCTAAGGTTGGCAATGATCTGAAAATAACAGGAATGCTAGTTTCACAGAGGAGCACACTCTCCTATAAGAACCAAAATAAGTCACTTATTTTGGGTCAGGAACAAAGAAACTAACTTAAGGAGAGTCTGGGAGGGACAAGCAGGCTTTCCAGAGAGACGGTCACAATGATCTTTGGTGGCTCAGGAACAGCACCCTGTGTGAGCAGCCTGCTCCCCTAACAAGAGGCGTGGCTTGTGCGAAAGGGCGCAGACACTCGCCCAGGCGGTGAGGTTCGCCTCCAGTGTTCTGGTTACTCAGTCTGTGCTCAGACTTCCTGGCCTACCCCAGGAGTGATGGAGAGTACAAACTTCAGCTGCGTATTTCTCCTTCTGCTGTTTACAGTTCCCTCCCCTCATCTGATACTCCCAAACAAAACACTGAGAATCCCAGGAGAAAAAGATGAAAGAAAAGAAGGATCTGGGGGGGAATCTTTAGTATAACTAAAGTCCAGCCTTATAAACAAGCCCTAAATACAGAGGAAACTGGTCATTCTGGCAGGACTCACTACTTTACAAAAAGAGAAAAACAATTCAGTTTGACTACCTCATTGCTGATTTCAGTTCTTGAGGTGGCTTAGGAAAAGGAGGAGCTAAGTAAACTTAAAAGAAATTTAAACATCAAATATAAGAAAATGCTTAAAATGGTAAATTTTGTTATGTTTTTTACCACGAGAAGGAAATACAAGGCAACAAGAAACCCAACAGTGCAGGAACAGGTGCCCAGCTAAAGCTCACATCCTGTGCGTGCATAACCATCCCTGGTATATTACTGAATTCTGTGCCAGTGACACTTGGCCCTCAGGAAGGCAGTTTTTGCTTAGCATGCAAGAGATACAGATTTGTTTATTAAGGGGGCTTTCAAAAACAACACATTCTAAAGACGTAATTCCAATGAGGCAGCTCTCTGCAGGTGCAAGTGGAACCCTCTCTTCAACCCATACCTCCTGTCAAGGTCTCTCCTGAAGCACAGGGCTCTCCAGGGGAGGCAACTGGATATTCAGTGCAAGGGAAATGGCAGTAACAATAGCAGCAGCTAACACTTACTCGACACATATCATTATGGATTATATAATTCAAAGCATGTTTCATGGTATCTCCAGTCTTTCAACAATCCTATAGGGTTAGTGCAAAGATGCCATTTTGTATACAGAGAAATGCAAGATTACTGATGTTAAGTGATGTGCCCAAGGCCATAAACTACCAATGAGTGAGCTTGGACCTGAATCCTCTGGCCAAAAGCTAATGCTTGTTTCATTGAGCATTTTACGTCGTATCAGGAAATCATAATGACGGCTGGACCACCAGACCAGTATGATCAGACCTGGGTAGGAATGTTATGTGCGACGGCACATAGAGCCACGTTGGGAAAAGGTCAGAGAGTTCTCTGTAAAACTAAACCTATGAGGCCTGTCCAGGAAGTAACCAGCCATGTGCTAAGAAAAACAGAGACATTTATTAAAGATACAAAATACAAGAAACCCTGTACACAGGACAATGACGCCCCAGTCCCCTTCAAAGTTATGATGTTCTTGAGGAAATCTGGTTCGTTGGTAGTGGCTTGAGTCAGGTCATTAGCAACTGCAGCACGATGTTCCTTCTGCTCTGGTAGGAAAAGTCGCAGAATAAATTTTGCCACAACACGTTTCCTGCCAAGATCCTATATCAAAATCTCAGACACAGTAGTTTTGGGAATCCCCAGATCAGCTTCTAGTTCCCACACTGTCAGTCGCTGATCTTTGCTGACTGCAGCCCATACACGTTCAACATTCTCAGGGGTTCTGCTTGTCGCCAGCCTTCCAGAACGTGGATCACTTTCAACAGACTCTCGACCATCTTTGAAGCGTTTGTGCCACACTTCTATTTGCACTGCACTCACTGCATTGTCCCGAAAGCCTTCTGTATCACCCTAGTAGTTTCTGCGGAGGAACGTTCAAGCTTATCACAAAATTTGATGCAGATTCATTGCTCTACTCACTCAGTCATTTTGAATGCAATGGCCACACAGTACACGTGCTCACTCAACGGCATCTGCCACCCCCACTGACCAGTACGGTGAAGTCATCATTGAACCAATCTCATTTTATTAACAACGGCAGGTCTTCTTCCGGACAGACCTCATACACCTAACTGAGGTCCCAGCAATTCCACCCCCAGGAATCAGCGATCGTGGTCTAGTCTACTCCCTCACTTTACAGATAAGACCCTCAGTTCAGGGAGCTAAAGGAGGCTGTCAAGGCTGCATTCCTAAGCAGTGCAGAGCTGGGACATCCTACAGGGAGAAGGGCAACCCAAGAAACAAGCACAATCAGTCAGTGATGAAAAGAGCGATTTTCCTCAAAAGGCAGGTATTAGTAATAAAAATATAAAATTATAATCTGTCAATAACCCACCAAAAATTTTTATTTTTTTATTTTTAAGGCATCTTGCTGGGAGCTTGAAAAAGGTATCTGTAGAGGATTAAAAATATAAGACAAAAAATAAATATTTCTTCCATATGTCTCAAAGTAAGTGGGGGAAAAGGCAAAGAGCCTAAATAGAGTCTTTGTTTCCACTTCTACCAAAAGGGACATTAAACTACCATGCTGGAAACGGTGATTCCGATGCGGCTCCTCACTGAGCTACCGTGGGTGAGGACCAGGAGGAGGAGAGCCCAGTTTCAGGTTTCTAAGGGTAATGAGCGTGCCTGTAGACCACAACCCCTATCATATATCTCATAAAAATTATCCCATTTTGTACTTCTCTCAGTAACAAGCAAGGAGTTGGGATAAATGAAAATCAGCATTTCCGTATCACAGGTGTGTTCCATCGGTAACATCAGGACAGTATTTTTAGCTGTGCTATATACCTGCAGCGCTACCGGTTTTTCAGGGACTATGGTTCATATTTTATTTCTCTAGCTAATTTTTTTTCTGCCTAATACTAGTAGGTCATCTTAGAGATTAAAATTTCATACGTCTGTATATATATACCTTTGAAGCAGTTTATTTAATATAGATAAAAGACTATAGTCGGTGATTCATTTTAAATGTTTTAGTAAAGTCTATTTTTCTTGCAATACTTCTTCAGGCAGTACAAAGCCAATTTCTAAATTCTTTGTTCTTGGCACACTACTCTGTTATGCTTTTTCTGGTAAATAAGAAGCAGAGTTATTTATTACTGAGTTTTCATTAACTTGTAAAATTTGTCATCTTAGTTTAATTTAGCTTGATAAAATTTTAGACAAGGAAATGATGACTTTTCAAGACAAGAATGTATTTAAATGTCATTCTCTCCAAAGAAAAAGAAAAAAATATTAATATTTTTGGGTTACGAGGGTTTTTTAAAGAGTGGATGTTTTGTTTGCTGCTACTTCTAACATTTTATAATTGTGGTACAATAAGAGGACAAAGTTTGATAGTTAATTTTGTTATACCGAAAGATTTCCTGCCACTGACATACTGAATGCCAAGTACTTGATGAATTACCTTACTTAATCTTTATCAATACCTTATAAGGCATGTATGACTACTCCCATTTAAATGATAAAAATGAAACTAAACTTATCCAAAGTTACAAAGCTAAGTGGTAGAGTTAGAGTTTCAATCGTGTTCTACTGGAATCAAAGCCCAACTTCACTCCAGAACATGGGCCTCCACCCTGTCAGGCAGTGAGCTCTCTACATACATGCTCAATCCTGAAGTTTATGGAATGCTTTAGTATGACCGTAATTCTCTGTTTCATGCTCTGCAACTTCTTATGGTTCAGTCATCAGTAAGTACAGCCTATCATCAGTACTACAGAAGAGCAGGATCAATTTCTCCTGAAAATGCTGTCACTTAATTAGTTCCTCTTTAGCTTTTAAATAAAACCCTGTCCTGTTCATCAACATTACTGTGAGGTCTAAAAGGAAAATCCCTTTGCCCTGGCTGGTATGGCTCAGTGGACTGAGTGCCAGTCTGTGAACCAAAAGGTTGCTGGTTCAATTCCCAGTCAGAGTACCTGCCTGGGTTGTGGGCTAGGTCCCCATCCCCAGTAGTGGGTGCTCAAGAGGCAACCATACATTGATATTTCTCTCCCTTTCTTTCTCCCTCCCCTCCCCTCTCTAAACATAAAATCTTAAAAAAGGAAAAAGAAAACACCTTTAACTAAGGCTACTGAATAGCTGAGTGACATACCAAAGATCTTAATATGAACCACTAAAATCTCAAAAGAAATTTGAACTCATTTTGGGATAATTTGGATAAAGAATGTTTCTATTAAAATAAAAGCTTACCTTAAAGAATGTCTTAAAAATTAAATATGCAGACTGTTTTGAGAATTTGGGGTTCTTTGTGGTAATGTGATCTTTTTAACAACAGCATAATATTCCACCAGGTGAATATGCTGTGATTTAAATAGTCCCCTTTTTAATGGACATGTGATTCTTTCTCAGTCTTGCTACCCTAAACAAAGCAGCAATGAAAGCCATGTATATACAGTTCTGCATACCTGTGTAAGTACCTTATTTTGCCATGTGTAATGCACACCCACATTTTTGGGCCCAAACTCTCAGGAAAAAAATCTTTTGTTTTAATCTTTTAATTAATTCATTCATTTATTTATTTATATTTAGAAACAAAACCAACTGTCATATTCCAGGGTATTATTTTGCATACAGGTATCATTATTGCTTTCTAGAGTTACATTTTAAACACATAAACATAAATAAAAGAATTAAAAACATCTATATACATACAGAATTAGACTACCCATGTATAATGTGCATCCTTATTCTTCCCTCAAAAATGTGGGCAAAAAAGTGCATGCTATACACAGCAATATCCATAGGACAGATGGAACTGCGTTCTCCATAGTGTTTGTTTACCAGCTGATGCCTTTTTAGGGCCAGGGTAGGAAGAAATCAGTGTGTAGAAAGTATTTAATCACTGCTCTTCCTGTGAAGAATTGGCAGCAGATGAGTCCATTAATTTCCCAAAACAGGTTGTTCTGTTTCAAACGACCTATCCACTGGGGACAAGCCAGAGAGTAGTCCTTGTAACCAAATCCCTAAGCCACCCTTTATCTAACTGGTCAGTGCTCCCTAGGAGCAGAGTGGAGAGGAAACTTGGCTGGTCCCACCCAACATATTTCCACAGGGGGCCAGTTAAGGGCAGGGATTCAGATCTCCCTGGTAACAGGGTGTCATTCCAGTCTATAAAAGGAAAACCAGCCCATCAGAAATAGCCTGTTTCCAAGAGACAGAGGCAGATCTCCCATCTTACCCCCTTAGCCACACTGGTTGGGGTCTCTGGGCTCCTCTGAACATGTAACCACCTAGCGCACAGAAGAACCACCTAAGGAAAAAGATCCTGGAGGATGTGTCAACAAGCCAAATGTTTCTATCAACTCCCCTCCCTTTTGCAGAAACAGTTAATGTTCACATTCTTTCAATTAGTTCACTATTTTCTAAGAGGAAACTTCTACAGACCATCATAAATAAGAATTTTATACGTGAGAATCCTTTTATTTTAACCAAACATCCAAAATGCTAAATATATCAACTATAAAGAATTGATCACCTTGCTCTTTATAAAAACATAGAAAGCTGTTCAGGGGTGGGTGAGGAGGATGTTTCTTTTCCACATAGTTAATTTTGAATACTATTCTGATTTATAGTTTTCATTACATTTATTCCTATAGGGCTGACCTGAACATACGTAAAAATCTGTATATCAAGTCATTCAGAACAAGCCTGCCAGTCACCACAGGGAGAATGGACAGCGGAGGCAGCAGGGTAACTACCAGAGGCTAAGTAAGAGATGAGCCAAGACTGCCAGCTCTGCTCTTGTAAGAAAAGCGCCAGTGTATGCTGGATGCATTCACTTAAAAAGTATGTGAGATCACTTACCTGCTTCTCTTTCTTCTGTATTTTCATTATCATCTATTGAAGGAAGATATTTATTTCTGTAAAACATAAAAAAGGCAAAGATTCTGGTAAAATCCAAAATAAAACATTTTAAATTACCTCAGGATTAGCTGTGACACATAAAAAAACACACAAAATAAAGGATTACTTCGTCAGAACATTTGTCATCACTAGTCTCCAGCCCAACAACCCCAGAGCCCGAAGTACAGCCCTCACCCACCTACCCCATCCCAAACCCTAGTTATTGCTGCAGATGGGGTACAGTCCAAAAGATACCGTCCCTCTAGCTGAGTTATAAAAGATGCTGGCATATTAAATTACAAGAGAAACCAGCAGAGAAACCAAAAATAATGGCATGACTTAAGAGCAGTGGAAGAAAGGGTACAGAAATAAGCTAAGCCCTCATTTCCTTTGGAAGAAAATCAATAAATTGATGTCAGCAATTGATAAATCAAGAAACACAAACATACACAATATAAAAGAGAGCTAAAAGAGTTAAAATTAGTCCTTTTGAAAAAATGAGAAAGGAACTGGTGTGAAATAGAACAAGGCACTCACACATTTCATCATATGCTCACCTGTATTATTTGATGTTTAAAATCATGTTTATATATTACTTGACGAAATAAATTCCATTCCAATATTTCATGACTTTTTAAATGACTGATTTTATGCCACCCAGGACTTAAGACCCCACTTCCAATTACAATGCCCTCAGTGACAATGACCTTTCCATCACAAACGACTTTTGGAGCACCGCAGAAATGAGAGTCCAGTGATGGCTCCACAGGTCTCAGAAGTGCACCGAGCATCCCAGGGGACAGAAAGAACCCTTGTCTAGGAAACCGGGGATCTGGGGCTGCATGAATCACTAACCAGTGGTACTGCCTCGGTCTGAAGCTCTCCCCTTCCTCATATACAAGCAAAGGAGGGATCGCAGCATCTCGGCTGCCCATTCGAGCCCAGACACAGACACCACCTCATACTGATGACTTTCTTTGACTTCCTAGACATCCCACAGAGCTACAGATCACCACACTCTCGAGACACCATCACAGAGACACACAATTATCCTCATGCTCGTATTATTTTTTTGTATCCAAACCAATGTGCCATGTAGGCAACTGAGAAGAACTTTAAGATTAAAGTGAGATGGTCCTATTTTCTCCGTTCACAGCGTGTTGAATGCAAACAAAAAAAATGAAGGACGTGTGATTCCAATCACCCTTGGAGCCACACTCACAGTCTGTCAGTTTAATGTCTGTCAATTTAGGGTTTTTTCCTCCAAGAGTTAGACGCATTTTCTGTAAAAAGGACCCTAAAATGCTGCCAGGATACTGCTACTCGCAAATAGCAGAGCAGCCAGAGAGGTGCTAAAGAGCTTCAAAGCGGGCATAGTCGCGGCCTAGCCCAGGAAGAGGAGGCGGGCAGAGAAGGACCTGGAAAGGAAAGTCAGGTTAGTAAGTGAGGCTTCTGAGAATCACTGCGAGGATTAGCGATTGATGGAACAATCACTCACCTCTCGAAAACTATAAATACCAGAGAAATGATAAATGCTATAAATCAGGGCAGTTAAATGAATTTTACCCCCAATCTTCTCTATAGTAGAGTAAGTTCTAGATAAAATATGTCAGTACAAGTTTACCTCCTTTATTTCTCAACTTTTAAATTGTCAGACCCCAGAAAACCAACACTCTCAACAGTTACAAACTGTCACAAATTCTGAAATGAAGAAAGTTTGAAAAATAAATCCAGCTAATAAAAAGGGATATATATTATCAATAAACAGACACGTGTACTCAAAATTCTGCCTAACAAAATGAAATCAATCATTTAAAAAATAAAAATTCCATCGATGCCAGTAAAAACTTACTTTATAATTATAAAAGTATAATGCTGTAAAGACATCAAAAACATTTTTTCAGCTTCCATTGAAGTACCACTAACCAGCATGTAAATACGCAGGGCCACAACACTACCAGGAATATGGGGAGACCAGGTCCAATTTGTCATTGCTGGTGGCACTTTTACTTCCTTCCAGATTTCTGAAGAGCACTTGGGCAACGTGCCCCAGGCTGTAGCCCGCTGCAGCGCTTTTCTCTGCCAGTTCCACAAGTCAGGAGGAAATGAACCTGGGCCTCAGAGGGAGCTCAGGGATGAGGCAGGGGAAGCGTGAAGATGCCTTACCAGCAGAGCGAGGACACTGGCGATGACCACGGAGATCACTAAGTCCACAGAGATCACACAGGCCCACCCCTCCTTGGACCTGTGTCATCAGAGGGCCTGAGAAGATCGGAGAAGCAGATAAACACAGACTGAAAAGACAGGGAAAGGTGTGGGGATGACTCGAATTCGATTACTCAGCAAAGACAGAAGGCTTGCAGGGAAAGAGAGGGGTAAAAACAAATATCTTCCCCCAATTTGTTCACATGTAAGAGGCTGCCACCTGTACTTTCAGCAATACTCATGCTGCATAGATAACCCAACCCCATAATCTGAGAGAGAGAGAGAGAATTCCAAGTAAGTGAGAGTGATGCTACTATAAGAATAACTGCTCTAGTTCACTGAAAGCAATCCTTGGCAAACCTCATGCTATGACTGTGAAATCATTTATAGCACCTGGGTGGACTGTCACACACCAGCATGCTGCCACCCCACAGGGTAAGAGATGTCATCAACATCAGTAGGTGTTGAATATGCATTTATTGACTTTTATCTCCCCAAACAGTGCCTAATAATTTATAAAGTACTCTCTGTTACATTACCTTTAATTTCTTAATCTCTTTTATGATACACATTTAAAAAATACCAAACTATGCAATCTTTTCGTAAGGCTAAATTTTGTACAGCAGGCATAGATGAACGGATGCACCCGAAAGCACATGCTTCTGGAGACGGTTTTACAGCCTCTGCTGCTGCACTGCCATTGCTCAAAAGTTGTGATTGAATCTTTTTGGCTCAATAAAGAAAAAATTAAACAGTAATTTCAACATCCCACAACTGAATTAAAAACATAATACAGACATATTCTGAAACCCCTAACTGTGTGGGCGAACCAAGAAATCCATCAGCAGGGGAGGAGGTGCGTAGCTTCTGAACCACACGAAGACTGACTAGCAGGACCCCTGTTCCCCTCACCGCCCCGTTTCAGCGCTTGTGTTCGGATGCAGCGCTTCATCACCTTCACGGGGAAGCAAGTGAATAACATAAAAAGAAAGCAGTATAAAATCCCCATTCCTTCCTACTCCCACCCACCTAATGATGCTTCCACTAAGAAAAATGGGTGTCACGTTTCAAACTGAACACTTTGAAAGTTGTTTTTATCGCTCTCTCGCTCCACTTCAAAAATTCTGCAGCAGTGTGTGTGCCATTTCAAGCTCCTCGTTGCTGTTACGGACACTTAAAAACAACAGAACGTCAGGTACAGACTACTCCACCATTCGTCCACAGAAACTTACATTCTCCATACCTTGAGAATTCTGCCACCCTCACAATGCCTGTTCAGTCCCAGGGAGCTGTCTCACAGTAAGTGGGTTTGCGCACACACAGACAAGTGCGCGCAGCACAGCAGACCACCTCCATGGTCCTTCATATTCAGAGACAGAGGACACAACTGAAGGCAGGAAGAATGGAGACCTTTGCTGTTAACAGGCCCCCATCTCTTCCACCCTGGCAGGCCTTTTGGGACAAAGAGTACGTGGCAAGCAACTGTAAAAATCGGATACATCTCAAATTCTCCACAATGAACACGTATTGTTTTTATATTCTATTTATGCCCAGCTTCAACACCAAGGTTGGTTCCTAGAACTACTCTAACATCAGCTGGCACAAATAAGGCAATCCCTTATTATTACAGAGCAGGAATATTAGAAAGGAATAGGAAAGGGACATGGGGAGTACTATCTCATTTGGGAAGAGTTACTCTAAAATGCAATGAGGTCTTGGGGAATGCCACCTGTTACCAAGCCTCTGTCTTCACGCCTTCTATCCTCATCCTGAAGTATAAACAAATCTGAAATGCACAGAGCACAGACCCTGCATAAGCAACACTCTGGCCGCTGGTCCTTGTCCGCGGCTCTGATGTTGCCTTCCACCACTCACCGCCCCACTACGTGGGACACCTGCAGGCTCTGACACCGGCTCTGTTCACTCAGGTCTTAAGGCTCTGCCTCCATCTGGGAAATGCTTCCACTGCCCTTCTCCCATCTTTCATCCTTCAAAGCCGAGCTCTGGTGCAACGTTCTCATTTAAACGATGGCCCTTTCTGGGCTACACCTCTAATTTTCTCACATTCAAAAAAATGATTTTATCTCATGTTCTATTTTCTGGGAGACCCCAAGCTTTATCATCTAGCCCTTCTTTATTTTTATGACTAACATTTTTAACATTCAAAAATTCTTTTGGGGAGGGTACTCTGATGTTTTATTTTTTAGTTTCCTAAGCTCATGCCAACTAACCAACAATGGAAAATCATTCAAATGGCAAGAGGCTCCTCTTTCCTTCCAAAGGAGACCCTGTGATCTAGTGGAAACACTTCTACACAAGTAGAACATTCAAACTGGTGTGAGAAAAATGCATTAGCAATAATTTTAAGGATTTTCTATATTTCCAAGGCTCTGGATAAGTTTTCCATTAAAGGTGGCAAAGCACCAAAATACACTGAGGATTAAGATAGATAGATGGATGATAAATTATTTTTGGCACCTGAAAGTTTCTTTTGGAATGTAGAGAATTTGTAAATTAGATCAACTTCTATGAAGTTATCTTTTCTGTGTAGGTTAGCCTGAGCAAAATCTGCACAGGCTGATCTCTGTCGCTCTCTACTACAAGCTAGAGATAACGCACCATCTTCATCTCAGGACCACATGTCAAAAGCATTTACATCTGCAAGAGCAAGAGGGCCATGAGGACAGGGACCCATCTATTTTGACTACCACTATACAGCTAATTCCTAGTACGATATTTGATGAATAAATTCAATATATTAATATTACACATACAGTTATCAATGGGGGGGGTCACAAGAGGAGGATCACCCTGGTGTAAGGGAAATATTCCAGGCCTGAACTAAAGACCTTTCTCTCCAAAAATGTAAATGCCTACACTGAAATACCTGCCAAACATTACCAGTGAGAAGGCACAGGACTGGCAACTTCCCAACTGAGGCAGCTCAGCTTTGCTGGCTGGAAAGTATACTACCACCAGCAACATTAACCTAAATACTTTGCTCCTCAAAAGATAAGTGTTTTAAACATTTAATATATTATAGTAAAAGCATTGTTACCCTGTACGTGGGTGATGCAAGCCAAGAGACAAATCAAGAGCAGTGACTTAATTCTTGTCTGTGAGAAGACATAAAAGCAGTAGAATAAAAATAACCTTCTAGTGAACACATTATTGGATCAAGAGTTTCAGAGAAGTCCATTTTGAAAGGCTGCCTATGGGTCAACTGCATAATAACAAGGCTTTTACTAACTAAATGAACCTCCTCTGGTTATTTAAACTAATTACTACTGACTTCAATGTCTCATGTCGCTACAATTCCTTACTATAATCTTGTGCATCTGAGATGGTGTAAAGGTGTAAACTCAGGAAGTTCTCTATTGACTAGAAACATTTCAACAATGCTGCATTCACAGAATCAAAAATAAATGGGACCTTCAGGCTCCTGTAGCCAAACACTTTGATTTTAATAATGAACGAGACACATCTGCATAATACAAGAGAAGAAATATCAACTCTAAATCCCAGTTCATCTTTTCAATCAGAGAAAATCATTTTGACTCTTAATCTGGTGATAAAAATCAACTTGCTTGATAAGAACCACTATTAAGGGTAGTAGAAGCAAGTAGCCAGGAACTACTACCAGAGCTATCAAATGTATTACATTGTAAAGTAAACTCTAATTGTACTTTTAAAAAACTGTCACTAGATCCTACACACCACAATGTCAACTGACCCAGAACAGGGACGATCACATCTGTGAACACAGGACTGAAGAAACTGATCTCCTGACAGTCCAGCCCACTCAAAGACCAGACCCTGAAAACGCAGCTCTAACAGTATGTGGGAAGACAAAAGGTTTACAAGTGACACTCCATCTTCAATCTTAACAGTAACATACCACTTTTGACTTGTTACACTTGAATGCCTTTGTGGAGGAAGAGTAACACCTGTAGACTTGGGAGTGAAGAGATCTAAGTTCTGAACACTCCAGTAGTACTACTCATACAATTTATTCAAACTCCCTGGTTCTCAGTTTCTTCATTTGTAGGATAGGGGCGAAAACCACCTTTTGGGTAAGGAGATGGAAGAATTCTATTTTGGACAGGCTAAGTTTAAAGAAGCGATTAATACTGCAACATAGTGAAGGGAAGGAACTTAAAGTTCAGACAATGCAATCCTTTTATGTTAAGATAATGATGCAGTGGCTGGTGAGGTTCAGTGGATTGAGCACCACCCTACAAATCGAAAGGTCACTGGTTCGATTCCCAGTCAGGGCACATGCCTGGGTCCCAATTGGGGGTATGTGAGAGTTGGGGGTGTGTGAGAGGCAACCGATTGCATGTGTCTTTCCCTCTCTTTCTCACTCCTTCCCCTCTCTCTAAATAAAAATGAAAGGAAGGAAGGAAGGAACTAAGACTCAGAGCCCAAAGAATACAATTAGATTTAAAATTAGATTTCCTATGGGTTCCAGTTCTGCCCTCTTAGCACTACATCAAGCTGCCTTGTAGCAAATGAAAAAAGAGAGAGAGGCCAGGATTTGGAGAGGCTCTATTTGAACCACTCAGAGAGTGGTCAGAGTTTAGAAAGCTACTCTGTAGATAAATTACAATAGTGTAAAAATAAAGAAACCCTTATGGGGGTTAAAAACAAAACAAAACAACAAGCAGGCTGTAGCAGAAGGAGGATCTGATTCATCCATGGGGTGAACAGGAAGCAATTAAAACAGCTTCATTCACGGAAGGCCTTTTAAGCACGTTTTAGACAAGATGGATGAACCCTTCAAATATTACAAAGAGAACAAAATATACAAATTACTCATGTAATAAACAGATAAAACCTTAAGGGATATAATTGCAAGTAATTCTGTTTAAATTACCTGCTTTCAAAAAGTTTTCCATCTGAATTCTGAATTGTTAGAACAAAATTGTTTGGGGGCAGTTGACAGGGACAAAGTCCATCTGAGAGCCATCCAAGACAGCAGGAAACAAAGAAAACATGCCGACAGAATCGGAATAAGGGCAGCGCTCAGCAGTCTTTACTTTGGGATAAATAGTAAAAGAAAAAAAAACACATTTATTGTCTTCCAGACTCTGCACTCTTCATCCTGCAGGAAACAGAAGAGCCAGCCCAAGTGCAGCCACTGTGCAGTCTGAAAATATGTTATCAACTAAACTTGTGGAATCCCTAGCACTAAGAAGATGGGAATGCCCCCTAGTTCTACAACTCTTGTTTTGCCCAAGTAAAATAAAAGGCCAGGATTTTTCCAAAATGTTTTTTCCCCTATTGTTTAAAGACAAGACAAATAATGGATTCTGAATCTGACACAAATTTCCTTCCAATCAAGTTTTAAGGCGAAATCCTGAAACCTATCTTCCACATCTTACGAATCGCTTGCTGCAAACCCAGGAGGATGCTGCACCCTGATGGATTCCCCGGTCATTTCAGCCTCTTAAAAGCCGTTCAACTCTAGCACCTCCTGTATTTTCCTTCGGGTCTAAGACATTCTGTTTAATAGAAATTGCGAAGGATTTTTTAAGCTCTGGATTTTTTAAAAAATGAAACAGTTCTTAATCCTCTCTCACCTTCAATTCCCCCTTCCCTGAAACCTAAAAGGAAGAGAATGCCTTCCTTCCTTGTGACAAATGCAGAACTTGCCTGTGGGGGAAAACGTAAAGCAAGAAGCTGCATGATGTGACTGAGAAGCACAACGTTCTCCTCACGGAAGCCCGCTGAATAATGAGGAATCTCCTGCCAACACAAGGCCCTGGTTCTCTGACTCTGGTTACACTACACCAAGAGCAGAAACTGCAGGCAATAAACAGAACACTTAAGAGGCCACCATTGGCAAATTTATGCCAACTGGCTAAAATCTGTTAACACCATCTACGTTATATGTGGTCCATCTAACATGCCTACTTTAAATTAACATAATAACAAACATCGGATTATTAAAACTGACTTCTAACAGCTAACTACTTAACTAGAAGTAAAACTCAGCAAGGTTTCAGATTGGTGTGTGGCACTATTTTAAAAAGACTGGCGTGACAGACGACACAATTCAAGCCCAGAATGAGCATGAGGACCACAGGGAAGAGCTAGTTAGTTTACTTGGTAATTAGTATCAATTCTCAGATGAATAGAACACCATTTTGAAATATAAACTTAACTTCTTAATACCTATAATCTCCAGCTTATAGTACATTATGTTTATATTACCTGCTTCAATGCTCCTTTCCAGCATCAGCACAAGCACTGAGAACCACGACAGTGATGTGATTTAAGACTGTTCTAGTTGGAGATGACCAGTTTGGAAGACAGCAAATTTCCAAACTGCTGCTCTGGAATACAGAGGATGAGATTCGTACCTTCAACCACAGGCACCCTTTCCTTAAGATGCTACATTTGCAAATGAAGGCCTTTGTTGGTGGCCCAGTGTAAACCCAGGCTAGTAATAACAGGAAGTAAATAAAGTCAGGAAACTCCTCAGCCCGGTTATAAAATCCAAAGACCAGTCCTTGAAGGCTCAATCAAATCCTAAAGGAGTTGGTGACAAAACTGCATGTCACAGACAAGTATAATAATGGCAGTACTCAATGAGAAGAATAAAAAATAATAACCCTCCAGAGGGCCAACGGATGGCATCAGATTCACCTTGGGGTCCCCAATGCGCAAGACAGGGCCTACGATATAATAAATAACCCATTTCTGCTGTGTGAGTACATGGACTGAATTTATAAACGAAAAACCCACTTGTAAGTTTCACTACTCATACTATTTTCTTCCCCTTACTCTCAAATGGCTTAAGGGTCAAAAATATATATGGAAACAACTTTTGCAAGGGACACGCTCTAGGTTCTAAGCCTTCTGTGTTAATGTTTGTGCTAACTTTTGCCCTGGCAAAAGCCACCAGCCATTCAAGTTCAAAAGCAACCTTGTATCCTGTAGATGTGGAGATGTTAAGCTCTCCACATCTACATTTACAAATGTAGGTAGTTTCCAAATCTATTACTGCTATTCACTTCAATCTGATTTAACAATCGGGCTTTCGATAGCTGGCTCCATTTTTAAATTCGCCCTTAATTCTACCCACAGGGTAAAGCCAGTATTTTAACAACCCTTGCTTACTGGAAATGAGACTCCTATCTGGATTCCATAGCCATCTCTCAGGTCCAGGTTCAACTCCCAACATGGTGAATTCCTTAGATTCTGCACCCAGAGTTTCCTACTCCTGAACAAATCACAGTACTGACCATGTGCTTCAGCTCACAGCTTTTTCAAACCACACACTGCGTCTCTCCTAGCACTACCAATTCCTGAATCAAATGTCCTGGTTTCCATTGTCACTAACCCCTTACAAGGCATTACGATTGTGAGCGCCTCTCTCTCTTAGCCAGGAAAAAAGAGATCTGGTGATTAGTCAGCTGATACAAGAAGAAGGGTACATCATGACGAAGATAAAAGAAAAGATAATGCTTGCAGAGGGCAGTGATATTTAATTTAGACTAAGAAAAAGGGTATCTCAAAGGCCATTAAAAATAACTTAGAAGCTGCTGTTTCAAGACTAAGGTCAGCGACAAAAGGAGGTGTATACTGCTCCACAGAAGGCCTCAGTTGTAATGATTTGATCCCAAATGCAAAGAAAGGTAGTCTGGCAATTAACAATTTTGCTGAATGAATGAGATACTTGTTTTCTGACATTAAACTGGACAGCTCTCAAATAGGTTTCAGAAAATAAAAAAAGGTTTAAGATATCAGGGATTATTTTGTATTCCCCGTAATACAAACAGAATCTTGTTTTTCAGTTTTACTTTCGGAATCAGACTGCACCACATTCTAACTTTTACTGAAGTATAATACGCATTCACAGAGAAAGTACAGGTCTTCACAAACGGACCACATCCATGTAACCAGCATCCACACCCAGAAACAGAACACTATTAGCGTGATGAAAGCCCTGTTCACGCTCCTTTCTAGTCACTAACACTTTTCTCCAAGGCAACCACAGCCTGACTTCTAATAGTACAGATTTGCTTTGCTTTTTTCTGTACCTTACAAAAATGGAACTACATATTATGTACTTTTGTTTGGCTTCTATGCCAGTTGTCAATTTACTGCCTCAATTCCAAATTCACCCTTCAGGCCCTGGCTGGGTAACTCACCTGTTTAGAGCATCATCCTGATACGCCAAGGCTGCGGATTTGGTCCTTGGTCAAGGCACATACAAGAATCAACCAATGAATATATCAATAAGTGGAACAATGAATCGATGTTTCTCCCCCCCCCTTACTCTCTCCCCCCGCCCCCACCCTGTCTCTAAAATCAATAAATAAAAAATTTTAAACCTATCTACAAATTCACCCTTCAGTACCTGCTCTGTGGATAAAGTGCTGGGCTCTTTAAGTATTTCTCCTTCACCAAGGGTATGATGTTAAGCTTGGTCAGTAGAGGGCACTGGAGAGACACTGCAGGAGGAAGGAAGCTTGTCTTTCAGGTTTGAGTGCAGTGCTTTGGCTTGGTTTTGCCCCCGCTCCATGGTCACCAGTGGGAGGTATGTACACACAGATCTGGTGGTGCTCTAGTCCAGTCACAAGCCCAGGGCATTACACTTTTTTACCATTCTCAAAGATGACCTGAAAGCTTTAATTTGATGACATAGGTCCTCCCTATACTTGAGGATAATGAAATCATCCCACAGATTTTTTTCCTTCCCTAGGATATTCTAAGATATTTAATATATTTAATATTATTATTTAATACTCCATATATTTTCTGCTCTCTCCTGAACCTTCTATGTTCAGTATCCTCCTTAATCTGCAAAGTCAAGACCTGAACTAAGACACTCTGTCTGGTTAAAGTGGTATCAACCCTTATAATATAACTAACTGAAACCTAGTCAAATCTTATGTTCAGATGCTGAAGGCACTCCTATTAAGAAGTCTGGAAAAACAAGGACGCCATCCATCAATCATTGCTCTGGACATCTTAGAGAATATAGGAGGAAATTATAAGATATATAAACTGAAAATAAAGGTACAAAACTATTATTTATACATGATGTGACTGTTCCTCTTCTAAGCCCTTAATAAACAACTGAGAACTGTAAGAATCAAGAAAGAATTCAAAGATGGTCAGTAAAAATATATATACTGTATTTTACCATGTATAACGTGCACCTTTTTTGCCCAAATTTTTGAGGGAAAAATAAGGATGTGCATTATACAGGGGTAGTACTAATTCCAAATCTATATAAATGTTTGTAATTCTTTTATTTATGCTTATACATTAAAAGTGTGACTCTAGAGAGCAATAATGACAACCGTATGCAAAATAATACCCTGGAATACAATAACTGTTTTTGTTTCTAAATGTAAATAAATAAAAAGTTGAATTAAAAAATTAAAATGAGCCCTGGCTGGTATGACTCAGTGTACTGAGTGCCAGCCTGTGAACTAAAGGGTCGCCAGTTTGATTCCTAGTCAGGGCACATGCCTGGGTTGCGGGCCAGGTCCCCAGTAGGGGGCATGAGAGAGGCAACCACACACTGATGTTTCTCTCCCTCTCTTTCTCCCTCCCTTCCCCTCTCTCTAAAAATAAATAAATAAAATCTTTAAAAAAATTAAAACTAAAGATTTTTTTTCCTGAAAGTTTGGGCCAAAAACATGGTTGCGCATTATACATGGGAGCACGTTGTACCCAGCAAAATACAGTATTTATGCAAACATCAATAACTTTGTGGAAAGAAACCTTCTAGAGAATTGTGTTAGTATGTGCCCAACAAGTATTCATTTAGAATTTCTACTATACCAAATTCATCCATTTTTCAAATTTCTCCATCTCATTTTATGGTTTATCACATATCTGCGGAGCTGGCCACCTCAGCAGCCAACAAGAGAACATAGGCAGAACCAATGAAACTAAAGAACTGACTGTTTCTTCAACTACAAAATGAGGATGTTTGACCTAAGATTTTAAAAATCCTTTACCAAGGATCCCATGCCCTAAAATTCTATGATTCTATGACTCCAGTACAGAAAGACAAACTAGGAATTCTGTAAAAACATGAATATGTTCCGTACTTTATTGAGTTCTCCATTCTCTAGGTAAATAAGAAAACTTTTTAATATAAAAGGGTAATAAATTCAATTTTTTCTTCAAAAAAACTTACTAAAACAGAAGGGCTGCACAGAAGTCAGGAAGATGATTCAGAAAATCTGTTTCTGTTAGAAGGCATGAACAGCTTTCCCTTATAAAAAAAAGTTTTAAGTACTTAAGAAATTCTCTAAAATTAAAAAAATTAACCATGCAATAATGATTACCAAAATTATACAGTGTGAGTATTTAAATCTGTAAATAGAATAAAATAAAGAAACGTGTTGTCTTTGAATCCACTACCTAGAAAATCAATCCCTTCAAGGACTTCCCTGTTAAATTTTACCACCGGTACACTACGGCCGGACTAAAAGACAACTAGATAAACCCATCTCACTCAGCTCCTCACCAAGGAAGCTTCCTTTCATCCCTATCAATGATATCCAACTGTTCAAAACAAACCATCAGATTATTGCAACAGTGTTCACACTCTGGAGAACCTAGTCATTTTCTAATCCACACAGCTTAACCTCTTACCAGAGCAGTACAAAACAAACAGAACTCAAATACGAAAACAGAAAGAAATGGAGAGATTTTTTAATGAAAGAACATGACCACTCAAATTATTCAATATTCTCATCTGAACTGACATTTGGTGGAAGTAATAAATTCACTTGCTAAAATAAATACAGAATGATGGGAAGAGGAAGAGAATTACTTAATAGTTAAAATGAGACATTATACCTCAATTTTAAAAAATCACTTAGCAAAGAGACAGCACAGATAAATCAGACAAGATTATCTATAGTGTCTCCTGACTCCTGGTTCTGTAAGCGAAACCTACGGCTGCTATTCATCATGATTTGGAGAACTCGAAATTTTGTTTTTATGGTATTGGATACTAGCTGTATGACTTTCTGCTCCAAAAATAACCTGAAATTGTGTAGCTAAGATCTGGGTGGCTGTTTAGGAGAGCAAGCAGCTTGAGCTTCCAGGCAGAAAGGGTCCACAGCCCAGAATACTGTCCTGTGCCTATGTGAGCGAATCTGCGACCTCTAGCTGTCTGCTAGGTTTCCTTTGTGACCTTTCCATCTACTCTGTTCACATAAATCTCTCTACACAAGATGATATCAGTAGAGTCTGGGGGCTGTTTCTGCCTCTATCTAAGGTCAAGTTACTCTTAACTCCAAAAAAAGGTTTTAGAATAACAAGGACCTCCCCTAAAGGGAAAACCCTACATACTTACCCCTCATGTGGACATACTAAATTTGCTTATGTCTCTCTCTGTATACAGATACACAAGCAAACAAAATACACACATATATGTAGATTATTTACATACAAATATAAGTAGATTAACCTCCAGGGCTAAAGAACAGTACACTTGAGGTATCTTTTAGTAACAGGGAGACTACATAACCCACTTTGTCCTTCTGCTAAGAGTAGAAATTTTCCAACTAAATTAGTGTCCAAATCCCAGTGCTCACCATTTATTAGCTGTGTGGTTAGGGCAAATCACTTAACCTCTCTACCTCAGTTTCCTCATACAGAGAACAGGAATGATAATCATGTGAGGGTTAAATAAATTAGCACATGCAAATTATAAAGCACAGTGTTTGGCATACAGAAGTACAATATAAAGTTAAATATTACTACTGACATATATACAGCAGCCACCCACCTCGGTAGGATTACAGGAAAAATCTGATCACAGCAATGAAAATAAATGACCTACATGGATTCAACCGACTTATATGAATTCACGATCCATAATCCCCAACCAAAATAATCTTAGAACTTTATTAACCTTAAAGCAAGCCCCACTGTAGATAAAAAAATTTCACAAATGGGTGATAATTCCAAATCTGTTCCCATAAAACCTTTTGAAGACAACTCTTTCCAAAAAAAAAAGAAAGAAAAAGGACACTTAATTTAGCCACACAATTTTTAAACATCCTTTTCTACATGACACTTCTTTTATGAGACACAATCAGAGAAAAATACTCTGCATAAATGAATTTTCCAGACACCTCAGAGTTTACATGTAATCTTTTTAAAAATTCTTAATCAAAAATTTTCATTTCATTTTTCTAGTCTTCTTAAAATGCAACAGTAGTGAAATAAATGATCCAGGCAACTAGTGGATGTTAAATTAATACCATTACATAAAAGGTAGACCAACCTGGAAATCCACAGGTTGTCAGGATGTCACTCCATGATTTAGTTGGTCAAACAGGGGAAAAACTACTTGACCACAAAGGGCTGTGACAAAATAAACCCACCAATCATTCTTGGTATACAAAGTGGGATAATCAAGCATTACGGTCTTCTAATGTGAACAGGAATTACAATATACCACCAATGAGTAACCAAAAATATGAATGATTATAAAAATAGTTAAGCCTCTAACTCCCTGTTTACAAGTAATATGGAAAGAGAGTAATGTTATACAACCCAAGGATACAACCAGCAAAATCAATAATGTGGGGGAGGGGACTCACCCAGTTTCTTCAAAAATAAATAGGATAGCACGCCCCCCTCAGAAAAAGAGGGTAAATTATTATAGATTAAAAGAGATTAAATAGATATACCGATCAAATGCATTAGCTGTTCATGAGTTAAATGATTAACTACAAAAAGCTATTTTTGAAAAAATAAAGGATAGAGGTTCAGTATTAGATAATATTAAGGAATGAAGTTATAAGGAACTTATTGGGTATGATAATGTACTTTTATAAAGTCCCTATCTGCTAGATATGCACACTAAAATATTTATAGGTGAAACGATAGGTTGCCTGGGATTTTCTTTAAAATACTCTAGCTCAAAAAGAAAGTGAGAAGAGATACACAAAACAAGAACATCATGAAGAGTTGTCATTATTCTCTTTACTTTTGTGTGTGTTTGAAGTTTTCTATAATAAAAGAAAAAATTAAGGCTAAGGGAAAGAAGAGGTCAGAATTCATGGCCACCATCCATTAAGCATGAAAAACTGCAGAAAACTTGTATGTAAAAAAAACACACACAAAACAGCTGACAGCAGTGACCTCTAAAGACTGTATGTGAGATATTTCGGGTGGATTTCTTCGTTCAGCAGAAGAATTCTTCCTACAACATTCTTGTGGAAGTATGCTTTCCATCAGGCCATGTTCTACTACCAAGGTGTAAACTAGATGACTTGAACTGAACTGAACCGTTCTAGCACAAGGAAAAGTTAGTCAAGGAAACTGACTACCAAATATATATTTTTAACAGGTTGTATATATTTCTAAGTCTTTAGTGATTTGCCTCTATACTTTTCCATTTCTCCAACATTCATAAGTAAATATTTTTGTGCAAGTTCAAGAAATAATTTTTAGCACAACAACAAAAATATGGTTAAAAAAAGTTTATTTAGCCCTGGCTGGTGTGGCTCAGTGCATTGAGTGCTGGCCCGTGAACCAAAGTGTTGCTGCTTCGATTCCCACTTAGGGCACAAGCCTGGGTTGCAGGTCAGGTCCCCGGTAGGAGGCTCACAAGAGGCAACCACATACTGATGTTTCTCTCCCTCTTTTTCTCCCTCCCTTCTCCTCTCTCTAAAAATAAATAAAAAACATCTTTTAAAAAATAAAAAAAATAGTCATTTAAACTTCCCTTCTAATCCTCTCCATTTCCATGGCTCCTAAAATAATTCATGCTATGGTATTACCACCTTATACTTGGTATCAGAGTATTTAAAACATTAACTGATTATACCACAGATTTATAGATATTACCTGCTTCTTTCCAAAACTTAAAAGAATATATGAATAATTATCCCTGTCCCACATATAAGAGCAGTATACTGCATTTACAGAAGAGGGCACTGTTCAAATGTCATAACCACTAATCTAACAAAGAGGGGGCTCAGTAATGCATACATCACAGCTATGCAAGACACAATTATCTTTAATCTGTCACTGTGTTTTGTACCCTTTCTTGTTAGGTAAGAAAAACAGTGAATCCAGAATATTGCACCCTAGAAGTCTTAACAATATTTTCCCAACAGCTGCCTGACAAATACTTTGAATAACTCTTACCAGACCACCATCACCTTTCCACGATTCCCTCTGGGCTTTATAAATCTTTGAACATGGTTTGGTCAATATGGCGGTAAGAAAAAGAAGCGATGCTACAGAAACAAACAACAGCAAATAATGCCTAAAGGTAAGGAGGAATACAGAGTTAACATACAATTGAAAAAGAACTGTAAGATTAAGTGCCTTTGGTCCTACAGAAGTCTGATCTGGGAAATCTACTTCTGTATTGATCTTAGTCCCCTGGGAATAGCGCACATTGTTCCTAGGGTATGAGAGAAGGTACATTATATTGTTGCTAGCAAGGTAGAAATTAATTAGCCCTGCTCCTTTTTTGCTGTTAATATTCCAAATACAGGTTACTTCCTTAATTAATATAGAAGTAGTTATATTTATCCACACTGAGATAGATGGTTTGGGGATATTAAAAGTTTTCCTACTGAAAGAACTTAGCTTCTCAAAACTTTTAATTGAATTCGCCTTTCTAAAATGCACCATTAATAATAAACTGAAATACAGCAACTAACATTTATTGCATTATTTTTCTAAATCATCTAAATAATAATGTCATGTCACATATCCCATTATTATTCCCATCGTATAGATGAAGCCACCAAAGCCCAGGGATGTTAAGTAATTTGCCAAAGAAAACAGAGCTAGCAAACAATGGAGTATCATCACCAACCCTACTCGACATTTTTCAGGGATAAATAGAAGTAAAGCTACTACTGATTTATTTCAAAATCCATTAAGTATTATTAAACCTCATGAAGAAATACTCACTGAGCATCTACTGTGGGCTCAACATTGTGCTAATAATTACTAACAGACACTAGAAAAGCAGAAAACAGCTATTCCCTCTCAAAACCTTCCTGTCAAGGTAGGGAGACAAAAATGTACATATTAAACTAGTAGGTAAAATGTGTATATTCCCTGTGTAAGAGTTACCTCTTCATAAATTCATCCATAGCCAGCCCTTACTTCTCACCCTGTGCATTTTTTAGATGTCACAGCTGACTGTGGAAAAATAAAGACAGTCTTCCAACTAACTAATGGGTGGGAGGGGGGGACACAGTGTGGATTCCTGGCTAAGGAATAAAAAATCATTCAATTACCTCAATTCAATTCTAACCAGAAAAAGACCTATCTCAAATGTAATTAGAAGATCATAGAGATCCAAATATGAATAAGACACTCTACCTATTTTTTTTCAAAGACTTATTTTATTTTTAGAAGAGAGGGGAAGGGAGGGAAAAAGAGGAGAGAAATATCAACATGAAGTTGACAACTCTCGCACACCCCCCACTGGGAACCTGGCCCACAACCCAGGAATGTGCCCTGACTGGGAATCAAACTTGCAACCCCTTGGTTTGCAGGCTGGCACTCAACCCACGGAGCCACGGCAGCCAGGGCTACTTACTTTTAAGAAATCATGTCTATTCAAGAAAAGACAAACCTGGTAACAATTGTCATTTGGTGTGAAAGACAATGGAAACTAATGAAAAGTTTCAGATACAGCAGGAACAGAAATAAAGGTGGAAGCAACCACAAGGGTAAGTTCTGATAAGGTGACTTCTAGGGATGCTATAAGAAGATAAGATACATAAATGAAAAATTTTAGGCCTGGCTGGTGTGGCTCAGTGGATGGAGTGCCAGCCTGCAAAACGAGAGGTCACTGGGTTCAATTCCCAGTCAGGGCACATGTCTGAGTTGCGGGCCAGGTCCCCAGTTGGGAGCGTGCAAGAGACAACCTATCGATGTATTTCTCACACATCAATGTTTCTCTCTTTCTCCCTCCCTTCCCCTCTTTCTAAAAGTAAATAAAGTATTTTTAAAAAGAAAGAAAAATTTTATAACTGAATACAGTAAAATCATAGTCCTAGTTCTATATTCTGTATGCACAGATATCATTTCCCTCCCCGCTAAACCTACCTCTAATGTAACAATAGTCTCAACATCAGTATTTAATGTCTACCTCAGTCTCTACTATTCTACAACAATGTCTAACAGTTGACCAAAAATTACAAAGCATACAAAAAAAGCGAAGGGGTGGGGTAGGGGATGACAAAACAATTCATAGAACCAGACTGAGAGATGGCCCAGATGCTGTAACAATTAGTTAGGGAATTTAAAATAACAATGAGTATTATGTAAAAAAAATTAGTGGACTATATGCATAAACAGGTGGTAAATTTCAACAGAAAGATGGAAATATACAATAGGGTCAAACAGAAATGCTATCTCTTTTTTAAGGTATCAGAGATCAGAGATTTAAAAATATCCTGTGACAGGGTGGGGAGTGGATGAAGGCAAAAGAGGGTCCAAGGGGGATAAATGGTAATGGGAAAAATAAAATAAAAAATAAATTATTAAAGAAATAAAATCAGGGTGTAACCTGGTTGGGGGGAGGGGTGGGGAGTCCTTTGATGGACTCACCAGAACACTCAACACAATCAAGGAAGGAATCGAACCAGAGGACAGCTCACTAGAAACCACCCTGCAGAAACACAGAGAGAGGGGAAGGAACCTGGGCGGGGGGCCGGGACAACAGAAAGAACACTGAAGAGCTGTGGGATGTGACCGAGCGGAACTGCAGACACGCAACTGCAGTCCCAGGAAGGGGAGGAGGGGAGCAAGGCAGAAAAACACGTGTGACGAAAAAATGGCTGAGAACTTTCCAGAACTAAAGTCTTCAAAACACAGATCCAAAAAACTCAGAGAATGCTATGTAATAAATATAAACAAATAAGGAAACAAATAAATACAATAAAGAATATACACCTAGACACTTAATAGTTAAATAGCTAAAACTTAAAGAAAAAAATCTTAAATAGAGCCAGAGAAAAAAAGACATTATCTTCTGAGGCAAAAAAATAAAAATTTCAACAGAATTTATGCAGTCCAAAAGATAATGGAGTGACATCTTTTAAGTACTGAAAGGGGGAGGAGAGAGACTCCATGACCCAGAACTCTATATAGTCAGCAAAAATATCTTTCAAAAATGAAGGCAAAGTAATGGCTTTTCAGACAAACACAAGTTGAAGTAATTCAATGTCAGCATACCAGTCCTACAAAAATGGTAAAAGAAGTTCTTAAGGTAGAATGCAGATAACACAAGACAAAAATGATGATCTACACAAAGAAATTAACAGCTCAAGAACTGATAAAAATGGAAGTAAGTAGGAAAGACCTTTCGGGTGGGTGGATGGATGGCTCCCGCTCCCGAGCTCACGGCTGCTCAGCCTGAGGGCGCAGGCTGGCGTGCGGGTGGGGGGCGGGTGCCCTCAGTGCCTGTTCAGCAGCTCCCCACCGAAGGCTGGCGCGCTTGGCAGACCTGAATTCAGGTCTGCGGTGCCCACTGCGCAGGCCTCTGAGTGGGCAGGAACCACCACTGAGTGGCCTTGAGCTGTTCTTCCACAGCTTAATGGGAGTAAGGTTGACAAAAAATAATGTTTCTAAAAAAAAAATAATAATCTTTCTAAAAGATAACTATCAAAAGCAGAAATAGTAAGTGTATTATCCAGCATATTAAATATATAAAAGTAAAATGTATTAAACAATATCCCAGGATAGAAGGGAAAAACTAGAAATATACCTACTGTGTTATTAGAATCTTATACTGTATGTGAAATGTGAAGTACACTATTATGTGAAGGTAGGCTGATATACAGTGTGTAAGTTCTAAAGCTACCACTAAATTTTTTTAAAGAGGTGTAACTAATACACCAATGGAGATTAAAAGGAATTTTTAATGCCCTCAATCAAAAAGGGGAAAAAAAACAAATGTACAAATAGAAATTAACTAGCAAAATGATAGATGTAAAACCAACCATATCGATAATTACATTTAATAAAAATAGTCTAACCATCCCAATTAAAAGGCACATTTTATCACAAGACCCAGCTATATGTTTTCTATAAGATATCCACTTTAACCCTGACTGGCGTGGCTCAGCTGGTTGAGCATTGTACCACAAAGCGAAAGGTCACAGTTTGGCTCCCGCTCAGGGCACACGCCTGGGCTGCAGACCTGGTTCCCAGTTGAGGAGCATGTAAGAGGCAACCAACTGATGTTTCTCTTCCTCTCTTTCTCCCTACCTTCCCCTCTCTCAATATATACATACATACATACATACATACACACATATTTAAAATAAAAAAGAAATCCTTTAAAGACATAGATTAAAATGATGGTCCTGGCTGGTGTAGCTCAGTGGATTGAGTGCCGGCCTGCAAACTGAAAGGTTACTGCTTCAATTCCCAGTCAGGACACAAGCCTGGGTTGCAGGCCAGGTCCCCAGTTAGGGGAGTGCAAAAGGCAACCCATCAATTTATCTCTCGCACATCAATGTTTCTCTCCCTCTCTTTCTTCCTTCCCCTCTCTCTAAATATAAATGAAATCTTTTTTAAAAAACATAAAAGTAAAATGATGGAAAAGACATACCATACAAATATTAACCAAAAGAAAGGCAGACAGGCTACATTAATATTAGACAAAGTAGATGTCAGAAGAAATACTAAGAGGGATAAAAAGCCATTCACATAATGATAAAAGGGTTAATTCACTAAGAAGATATAATAACCCTTAATATGTATACACCTGACAACAGAGCCTCAAAGCAAATGAACCAAAAATGGATAGAAATCAAAATAAAATATATATATTTATGTATAATTAATATAATGTATAGTGAATTAGTCGAAGACTTAACACTCCTCTTTTAGTAATCCATAAAACAGACAGACAAAAAACCTGTAAGGATATAGAAGATATAAATAACACTGTCACCCAATTTGCTGTAATCAACACTTATACAACACTCCACCCTATAACAGCAGAATACACATTGTTTTCAAGTGCATGTGGGACATTCACCAAGACAGCCTATATTCTTGGCCATAAAACAAATCTCAGCAAATTTAAAAGAACTGAAACTTTATAAAGAATTAAGTATTCTCTGATCAGAAAGTAATTAAATTTGAAATCATTAATAAAATATGCAGAAAATCCACAATATTTGGAAATAAAACACACTTAGAAACAACCTTGGGTCAAAAAGGAAGTAACAAGAAAAATTAGAAAACATTTTCAATTGAATGGACATTAAAATGTATGAAAATGTATGGGATGCAGCTTCAGTGGCTCTTAGAGGAGTGTTTATAGAATTAAAGGCTTACTATTAGTGCCCTGGCTAGTGTGGCTCAGTGGATTGAGTGCTGGCCTACAAAACGAGACATCGCTCGCTGTTTCAATTCCCAGTCAAGGCACAAGCCTGGGTTGTGGGCTAGGCCCCCAGATGGGGGTGTGCAAGAGGCAACCAATCAATGTATCTCTCACACATCGATGTTTCTCTTTCTCTCCCTGTCTTTCCTCCTCCTTTCCCCTCTCTCTAAATTAAAAAAAAAAAATTTAAGTTTATTATTAGAAAATAAGGAAAAGTCCTCCTTATGAATTAAGCTTCCACCTTAAGACACTAAAAAATAAGAACATATTAAACCCAAAGCAAGTACAAGGGGAAAAAATTATATGGAACAAAAATCGATGAAACCGAGAACAAAAAAAATACTAAGACAAAAATTAATGAAACTGAGACATTTTAAAAGATCAATAAAACTGATAAACCTCTGGCCAGAGTTTTCAAGAAAAAAAAAAACACACAAATTACCAATATCAGGGCTCAAAAAGACAGCTCTAGGAATATTACTGTACACACATTAAAAAGATAATAATATTAACTTTATGCCTGTAATTTTGCACAACTTAGATGAATTGAGTAAATTCCTCAAAAAACACAAAGTAGCAAAGCTCACTTAAGAGAACCTAAACAGGCCTTCATTTATTAAAAATGGTGACTGGAGAGTTAAAAACCTTCCAACAAAGAAAAGTCCAGGTGCAGACAAGTTTCATCAAATTATTTATGGGAAAAAATTATACCAATTTTGCATATACTCTTCCAGAAAACAGAAGAGAAGGGAACACTTCCCATCTCATTTCATGACGCCAGCATTAGCCCAATACCAAATCCAGGAATGGCAATTCAAGAAACCATGGTTTAAAGACAAAGATCAAAACACAAACACTAAAATCCTTAACAAAATACCCTTGAAATGATGCAGGTATTAGTGGCAACAACCCATGCAGTCAAAAACGAGCATATAACTTTTGACTGCCCCCAAACTTAACTACGGTGGGCCCCCCTACCTGCTGAGGATTGATTCTAGGAATCCTGTGAATGCCAAAATCTGCATGCTCAAGCCCCTTATATAAAATGGCATAGAATAATGCATACAGTAGGCCCTCCACATCCATGGATTCCCAACTACAGACTGAAAATACTGTTTTTGATCTGTGGTTGGTTTAATCTGTGGATGCAAAACCCATAGATACAAAGGACCAAATGTATTTATTGAAAAAGAAATCTGTGTAAGTGGACGTTGGCAGTTCAAGCCCACGTTGTTCAAGGGTGAACTATACTGTCACACTGAATCCAGCAACATATAAAAATAATAACATATCAAGACCAAGTGGGATTTATCTTGGGTATGCAAGAGGGAGTCAACATTCAAAACCAATTAATGAGAAGCAACAGACTAAAGGAAAAAACCCACATACATCACCTCAATAGATACACAGAAAGTATTCCAAGGTCCATTACAATAAAAACTCTCAGCAAACTTAGAATAAAAGGGAATTTCCTCAACCTGATAAAAGGCACTGACAAAAAAATGTGTATATATACAGTTTAATGGGACTATTATTTTCCCCTAAACTCAGGGATAAGGCAAGCATGTCTAATCTCATCACATTTATGCAACACCCAAGTGGAGTTCTAACCAGTGTAATAAGACATGAAAAAGAAATAGAAGGCACACACGTTAAACGGGAAGAAATAAAACTGTCTCTATTTGACATTAACTATCAATGTAGAAAAATCACAAAGAATCTATAAAAGAAAGCTTCTAGAACCAGTAAATTACTTGAATAAGGTCATAGGATATAAGATCAATATACAAAAGTCAATTATATTTCTACATACTAGCAAGGAACAACTATAAATTCACATTTTTTAAAAGTACCACTTACAACAGTACCCTAAAACATGAAATACTTGAGAAATAAATCAAAATTAAGCACAACCTTGTAAACCTACATAGCCTAAACCTTCAAAGTAAGCCGATTTATTTTCTTCTCAACTCACTGCAAGGTTTTGCATGAGTAAGCTTTCCTCCCAGTAGATGGTCCCTTCTCTGACATTTTCCTTCAGAAGAGACTCATCCTGAGAATTCACGCTGTGAGGTTGGTATCTTGGAACTAGGAAACAGAAAAATGGAATGCAGCCCCAGAAAACTGAAAGCTTGCAAAAGCCAAGTTAACAGCTTCCCTTCTAGTTAACTGATAAAGCCAGACACTGACAACCTTTAATACTAAAATCCCTGGATGAAATACAACACTGTGTATAAGACTTGTCTTATCACAAAGCCTTCCACACATTCAGTCTCTATTAGTAAGACTATGTTTCGAGACATGTCCCTCCTCCCAGCACAGCTCCAGACACATCTAACTGGACCAGAGGTGGGTCCCTAACCCAAGGGCAGTCAATACCTAAAAAAAAGGCCAACAACTAAGGACATGACATTTCTGGGGTGGGGTGGGGGGAACCCTGCTTGGCAAAATCAATTTTCTCAGAAATCTGAAATGAAAAGAACCAAAACAATGACATTAAGCAACAAGAGTAGAAGCTGAGAAGTCATGAGGTTAAGAAAGCCTGGAGGAGTTTTAAGGGGCCTTGGACATGGAAAAGTTAAGAAAAAACGTGATACATAAGTACACAGAAGCTATAAAACAGAGAGCAATATGTAGGGTGAGGAAGCTAGTGGGTGAGAAGAGCAGGGTGGGGCTGATGCCACTGGGCATCATGTAAATGATGGCAAAGTACGGCACAGACCATCCAAGAAAGCCTGCTGCTGAAGGCCTCGAGCTGCCCTGGACCCAGCAGGACGACTCTGTTAGTCATCTATTGCCTCAATAATACTACGCAACAACAGACCACAGAATCTCGGTGGTGTTGAACAATAAGCATTTAATTTTCCCTCAGGCATCTGAGTTAGACTGAGTTAGGCTCTACTTTAAGCCACACGTCCACTGTGGTGGCTCTGCTCTGTGGCCTCACTCTGAGGCCCCCCCTGAAAAGGCTGCAGCCACTCAGGGTCCTTCTCAAGGTGAACACAAAAGCACAGGAAGACACGGCCATCAGCCCAAGCATGCTGCAAACCTCTCCTTTCATCATGTCCACTAATATCCTACTGGGCCAAAGCAAGTTGTACGGCCAAGCCCAAAATTAAGGGGTAGGGACACAATACCATCTACCATGAGATTGTGGCAAGGGTACGGATGTGAAACACTGCTACAGGAGAGTCAAGAACTGGGGCCAATCACTCAACCTACTACACCACTCTACACCACTTTTCTAAACTAACGTGGCTTAAATTTCTGTTCCTTGCAACTCAAAGACTCCAACGAAAACACAGGGATTAGAAAAGTCTCTAGGAACAAAGACACACCCACACTGGGAGCATCCACTGTCCAATGCGACGTGACCTGTGAATCCTGTCTCTCCCTTCTCCACTCAAGAGGTAGGATACCATCTGAATTATTTTGTTGAAATATTTCTAATGAGATAAAAAGGGGGGGAAATTATAAAAATCAGAAGACATGTCTAATATGTGTGGCAGCAGCTGCTCGAGGATTTCCCTAGATAGAAGGTGCCAATAAACACCAGACCACTCTACCAAGGTACACAGAATTTCAGGTCGGTCTGCTGCAGGTCCAGAGGCCGCAGGCTTCTACACCCAAAGCTTTGGAGCTCTGTCAGCATATTCACAGCTAAAATACAACTTTCTAGAATAGTATTATCTACCTAGTTTATAAAAAAGAAGGTAATGAATTACAAAAAAAGTGAATGAAGTCAAATCTAAAGGTAGAGTAGAACGAAATGGTAGAAAACAATATGAAACCAAAACAGAAAAATTTAGAAAGTTAAAACATTTAATTTGCTGGAGGTCTAAGAAATACTGTTGTCCTAAACAGAGAGAACTTTGAAAATGACAGTTTTGTTTCTTTAAAAATGAAGTAAAATTCTGGGTGTGCTTTTGAATTGTGACTATTTCAAACAAAGAACTTACCTCCTGTTAAAAGAATTTATAATGACTCAGTGGTATCTGTTAAAAGAACTTCATCCCTCAGTAAACAGCCGGGCAAGTCAAAGATAACACAAGTATTATTAATTTAGACAGAAATTAGAGCCACAGCACACACTACCTTTGACTGTTGTTCAAAGATTTTCAAATGCTTACTTCTGACCCAGACCATCCTGGCAAGTTCATAGCCAACCAGCCCGCAGTTGAGAGAGGAACAAGGAGGCAAGGGAACTGCAATGGCATTTGTACAGATGCACCGTGAATACACACGGGCATACTGTGACTTTCCGAGATCCCCTGTTCACAGTAGGCTGGGTCTAATGTGAGTGGGTGGGGGCTAACGCCATCTAACTCAACTCTGCATGAGTTCTGCATGTTAATAGCCAACAAGCTTTAAAGTTCTAATTCTGGAAAAGGGCCTTAAAGGGACTCTAGGATATACACCATTATAATAAACACCATTACACTGAAAACCAAAGTTTTCCAGTTCCTAGTACCTATACAAGCCTTATTTGCTACCACAGAACTCCAATGCAGATTAAACAAAAGCGGTCCCTCCAAAATTCATCCTCATGAGATTTGTCTCCAATGAAACAAGTTTAAGACAATCTAAAATCACTCCCTTAAAAAAGACTCCCTTAAAAGAAGAGAAATCCCCACCCTCTACCCACTAGGTGGCCATTGTAATAGAAAAGCCAAAATAAAATCCTTCTAGAGAAAACAGTTCCCTGCCCACACAGAGGAGGAAGGCTGATGTGATCTGACTTAGAAACAGCTCTTTGGTATTCAAATGTTTTGATAAGCAGAATGCCAAGGCTGTTTAACTCTGCCCCAATCAAATAAAAGGGTTAAATGGCAAGAGAGGTGGGTATGGTTTGTTAGGCACTGGAATGGGTTATTAAGAGTTAGGAAATTATCTTCCTTGTGATGTGTTTATGGTTTAGGTTCTTCTTATTCCTTATTTTCAATCTTTATTAATTGATAAAACATCACACCGTCGTAACAGTGACAGACACATCACCCAAGGCTCAAGGGTATGTGTGCACAGACCAGATACTGTGAACTCAGAGACAGCACTGAGGAGCAAGCCCCGCCCCCACAGGGTCACAGCAGACTTTGGTCTACAACACTGCCACCTGCTTGTCTTGGCCCTGTTCTGACCCCTGCTTTTTTTCCCCGGCAGCACCCCCCAGACAGCCCAACAACATCATAGCAGGTTTGAAACCTGGCTATTATGAACTGAACTGTGTCCCCCAGCCCCCCAAATTCATAGGCTGAAGTGAAGCTCCAAGTCCCAGTATTTGGAGGCCTGTATTTGGAGACAGGGCCTTTAGAGAGGTGACAAAGTTAAAATGGGGTCTTCAGGGGTGAACCCTAATCCAGTATGGCGGGTATCCTTGTAAGAAGAGATTAGGACACAGAAAACGCCCAGAGAGAGCATGGTGAGGAAGACTGCAAGCCAAGGAGAGAGGCTTCAGAAGAAACCAAACCTGTCACTTTGATCTAAACTAGCTTTCTGAATTGTGAGAAAACAAATACCTATGTAAGCCACCCAGTCCCCAGTATTTCATCATAGCAGCCTCAGCAAACCGATACAACCAGAAACACATTTTGCTACAAAATCCCCTGATTAAGGAAGAGATGCTGCATCTAAAACTACCCTTAGTAGTTTTATTCTACCCAAAAATTCTACCCTTAGAATTTTTGATGGCTTAATGAGACATCTGAAGTCATCTCAATTATTGGAAAAAAAAATACCACGTTCATAATAAGCATCTCTATAGTTTTATCTAACCTCATAAAAGTCTTCTACAACATAACATCAACAGTAACGCACTGCTGGCTGCTTTTTCCTTAGTTACACAACCACCATCAAAATTCACTTCCATCCCTTGCCTTCTCCACAGTGATACATTACAACCATTCACCCAGGTGGTCGTCTCCCATGGCTCCAGCCTAAGACCGCAAACTTACACATCAACACATCAACGTTTTCCTCAAAGTTTCTTCCCAAAGTGATGTTTCCTTCATAAGCCTGAGAGCTTCCTGGTGGCAAAAACTTACTCATCTTTGGGCCCCAGGCCCTTGCAAAGCACCTGGTGTATGGTACTTGCAGATGTATACTGAGTAAATGAATGCCACCAATAAATTCACACTAAATTTCAATGGCATAACTCATATGGGATCATTCTGGGTCTCTTCCTGACAGTGTGCCTGGTGATCAGTGCTCCCTGGCAATTTGGATGAATCTCATAATCATAAAGTTGAGTAAAGAAGCCAGATACAAAACATACATTCTGTATGATTTCATTTACATAAAATTCAAGAATAGGTAAAACTAATCTTGAACGACAGAAGTCAGAATAGTGCAGGAGGAGGGAGGGAGGTGCGGTATGGGTATTATCAGAGAAGGGGCACGAGAGAACCTTCTGGGATGCTGGAAATGTTCTCTATCTTAATCTTGAAGGTGGTAGTTACACAGGTATATATACATATGTAAAAAAACCCATCAAGCAGCATACTTGAGACTTGTACACTTTACTGAACGTATGTTATATTGAAAAACCCTATTTCTATGTATGGTCCTAACATACTCTCCATCAATAAAGTCAGTGCTCAGTTAATGTTGTGGTTGAATGCCTAAACAATTTTTGAATAACAACAATCAGTGTACTATTTTCATATAAGAAAAGTCTCAGCAAGCAATTGCAATCCAAGTCTTAAACTGAAGCTAGGTTAGGGAACACCATCATTCCCTCACATACGCAGAAAACTCACTTCTGCCCCAAGTTTCAGCGTGCCTGCAGGTGCTAAATGGGGAGGAATTTTTCCCTCCTAAAACTGGACCCAAGCATAATACCTAGGTGAGCAGCCCTGCTGCTAAGGCTCAGGAACCCAATGGCATTTTAAGATACTAGGAGAAAAAAGGAAATTTTGCAACTGGAAGCTCTTTCTACTACATTAAGAATCTAGAAACACTGAAAACAGTATCAGAAGGAGGCCTCTGTCCATCTCTCTAGCAAGTATCACTTAATTATTCTGCAAATGTCTACCTACCTGGCAAACTCCTATTCATCCTTCAAAACCAAAATCAGATGTTAACTCTTTGGGGAACTTCTAAACCTTCCCACCCTCCTCTATGTTCCTTTGACTGTTCTACTTACACTGTTTCACTGCAGTTTAAATATTGGTCTCATCTATTTTGGCATTCTTACACTTCTAGACTGTGATCACATTTCTCCCCCCAGCACCAAGTGCACGGCAGGGTACTTTCTCCAAAGTTTGGAGGCATGCAAATGTCTGTTGAACTGACTTGAAATATGACTACCACCAAACAAGCCCTACCATTTAAATGTCCAATTACAGAGTCCTAAAATAAGTGGTATTCCCAGATAAGGCACAGTCTGTACTCAAAAGAGGGAGTGAAAAAAAAACTATAAATATTCTCTAGGACAATGTTATTTTTAGTACGGTAGTCACCAGCCTCTAAGAGTGAACTTCAGAGGCAACCTGGAGACTAAATGACTTAAATGAAGAGAATGAAGAGTATGGGGCTGCCAGACGGCCTGTGCTCCTGGAGAGAGAGGTACAGTACAGCAGACACAGTCCCAGAAGCAGTGGGTTTATCCACTTCAAGGCAGAGCCTCCAAGGTCCTGCACTGATATTACATGTAAGCACAAGTAACTGTGTGACCCTGAGCAAGTTCCCTACCTCCCTGTGTCTCAGTTTCAGTTTTCTCATCAGTAAAATGAACGGAGCGGGGAGGGGGGGTAATAACACAACCTACAACCTCACACAGTTTTAAAGGATTAAATGAGACTAAATATAAAATGCTTAGTACCTAGCATATAGTAACCACTCAATAAATGTTTGCAAATTATTCTGCTGCTCTAGGTGGGATGGGGATCCTGGGCTTTACCTGGTCCTATCATATTCCTGTCCTGCCTAGCACTCGGAGCCTTTCTACGCTTCCATTTTCACACGGCTAATTCCCCTAGATATATGCAGGGCCTCCCTCTCACCATGAATACTCCCCAATAAAGCAAAGCTGCACCTCATTTTTGAGACCCTCTTCTCTTCCAGTTTTCCTAATGAAAACTTGGTTTCCTATTTCACTTCCTCTTTCACCTTTGAACAGATTAATGACAGTAAATTGATCAAATACGCAGATCTCTATAGTCACTCTCTCAAATATTTTTATGAATAAATCCAGTTAAGCAACCAGGATTTCAAGAATTTCTGGCTCTACTATCTAACATTAGATCAATCTTCCCTCCCCGCACTCCACCCTCCCTTCTAATCTCTTTCTTATTTCAAAAGAGAGAGGGGATGCTGGCACTACAAATCATAGAATGAGGATGTCCATTTCACCTTCCTGGAAGGCACGCCCTTCCAAAGTCACCAGAGCAGTTTTACTTATGGTCTTAAAAAGCTCACTGCAGCCCTGGCTGGTGTGGCTCAGTGGATTGAGCGCTAGACTGTGAACCAAAGGGTCATGGTTCAATTCCCAGTCAGGGCACATGCCTGGGTTGTGGGCCAGGCCCCCAGGAGGGGGCACATGAGAGGCAACCACACACTGATGTTTCCCTCCTTTCCACTCTCTGTAAAAATAAATAAATAAAATCTTTAAAAAAAAAAAAAAAAGCTCACCACAGACCTTCACTGCCATGAATGAGCTCCCCATCCTTTACTCCATCCCAAGGAGTAAAACTGCCAGTATGGTCAAGATTCAAGGGTATTACTGAAACCAGGGCCAATGACTACATCACTGTAGTCAATGGTTCAAGATGAGGACGCTGCCCGCCTCTTTCTTTTCATGTCTCAGGTGGACAGCGGTAGTCTCTAGACCAGCCACACCTAGGTGGCACTCTTCATGCTGGCTGGCAAGCTTTCACAAGTCAGTCAGTCATGACCAGGGTTTCTTTTTAAATTAAAAAATATATATACAATAAAACAGGTAAATGTTATGATATGTATTATCTCAATAGCTACTTTTTTAAGATACAGAATAAAATAAAGTACGTTACAGGTAGAAGAACGAACACTGAGTATGAAAACCCTTGCATCACATGTGTGTACACTGCGTACAACATATCACGGTCACGACAAGATTAAAAACCTCTGGTTTAGCAGCCAGATACAAGCCCTCAGTAAACTATTTGTGAGTAAGAGGGATAGCAAGCAGACTCTCGCCTGCTTCGTCTCCAGGTTAAAACATGCATTTTCAATGGGGCAATATAACCCCAAGGAGACAAAAATGATTCTTGGGGGTTAAAAGATCTTACTTGTTTACATGTTAAGCAGATATACACTCATAAACAAATACACTGCATTTGCGGTATTAAAATTTCATGGGTAAAAGGGCAATAATGCAAAAATATAGTCTAAAAAGGCTCCTCAGGGGAATATATGATAATTGGGGGAAAAAATAGAGAAAAAAAAAAAAACTCCTTTCATGAAGCCTAACTTCCAAAGACTCCGTATTTAGCCAGAAAAGGTGTTGCTGGCAAGGCCTCACTGCCTTGGGTTCACCTTGGCAGATGTGGGGGGCTGGTTAGGAAGGGCAGGGGCTGGCACAGGACAGGAGCCTATCGCTCCCAGCCCCTGGCAGAACACCATCTCATTCGCACCCCACCCAATACTCACACCAGTGCTCAGGTCTCCACTAAAAGGTAAGTTTTACACCTGGGACAGGCAGGTAAAGCTGCTGTGCATGCAGCTGGAAATGAGGGTTTGGAGCACAGAAGAGGGTGGAGATAGAAATCAAGATTTTAGACCCATCAAGAGCTGAAACAACAGGAAAGAAGTCGTCTGTGAAGGAAGGAATATAAGGCAAGAGGGGCAAAGGCCCAAAAGGACACAACCACTGGAACATTAAAGAGGCAGGGAGGTCCTTCGTAGTTTTCTTTAAAAAGTAAAAACCCATGAACTAGCCCTAGCTATGTGGCTCAGGTGTTTGGAGTATCGTCATGTGCACCAAAAAGGTAAGGCCATGTGACAACTTAATTCAATGTATGATCCTTGACCGAATTCTAGATCAGGAAAAATGAAAAAGCTAACTTTAAATACGGACTACATGTTTCATGTGGTTTCATGTCAAGT
>CM052547.1:80133781-80160457 GCA_028533065.1 Trachops cirrhosus
GGGGGGGGGGAAGGCCTCATGAAGACACTGGGACTTGTTCTCAAGTCTCTAAAGAAGGAAAATATCCAGATAAGCCAAGAGCAAGGGGCAGAGAACCATGAGCCTGGATAACAGCTCAGATACGGCCCCTTGCCGAGGAAAAAGCCATTTAGCTTTGCCTTGAGTTTCCTCAAAAGACACCCTAAAAAACACTTAGAAGTTAATCGTGCTTTTCTTAGCTTTATAAGTCTATTTTCTGTCTCATTATCCTGCTTTATCACCACTTGTTACATTATGGTTCTGCATATTCAAATACTCACTAGAACATAAGCTCCATGAGAGCAGAAACTTTGCTTTTGTTTTGTTTTTTTAAATTTTTCATTTATTTATTTTCAGAGAGAAGGTAAGGGAGAGAGAAAGAAGGAGAGAAACATCTATTAGTTGTCTCTTATACACGACCCTACTGGGGACGGAAACCGCAATCCCGGCATGTGACCAGACCCTGAATCAAACCTGTGACCTTTCACTTTGCAGGACGACGCACAACCGAGTCACACTGGTGAGGGCAAAACTTCATTTTGTTTACCGTGTGTGCCCAGGGTTTATATCAGTGCCCAGCACTTAGTAAACATCCAATATATTTGCTGAATGGGTAAATGAACATCTTTATTAAAGGTTTCTGCTGTAATGCTTCCTTTCACCTAGAAATTTCCTGCCAATCTCACCCAGTCTCCACACATCCAAATGCTGCCTATCCTTCTGAACCCTAATACATGCCCTGTCTGACTCAAAGCCTTTTCTGACTCCGTCTCTCCCTTTTCTGAACTCCCTTTATCATTCTTGTCTTATGACACTTTTTACAGGCTGCACCGTAATAGCACAATTATCTGTGTACAAGTGTATCTTATCTCCCCCTTCTTACTGTAAACCCTTTGAGGGCAAGCTCCAGGTCATCCACCACCCCCCCACCGCCGCCCGCAGCTTCCAGGCTTGCAGAGCATAGTGTGTTGTAGAGTTTTGCAGTAATCCCTGTTGAACAAAAGGAAAAATTAATTAAAGGCAGTATTAAACCTTTAGTATCTTAATATTAACATCAAAAAGATTAAGATCAATAATGACCTGTCTCCCTTCATCTTGGCTCTGTAACACCTGGTTCTTTAAAATATCCAACTCCTAAGCCCTGGCCAGGTGGCTCAGAGGTTGAGGGTTCGATTCCCGGTCAGGGCACATACCTAGGTTGCAGGTTCAATCTGGTTGGGGCATGTACAGGAGGCAACTAATTGATGTTTCTCTCTCACATAGATGTTTCTCTCTCTCCTCCTCTTCTCTAAGATCAATAAGTATATCCTCAGGTGAGGATTAAAAAAAATACACACACATATCCAACACTTAAAAATAAATAAATAAAATAAAATACCCAACACTTAAACCATGCTTGTGCCAGGTATAGTCCAAGGTTTTAGATAAATGAATTAATTTAATCATCGAAACAACCATATGAGATAGGTATTACTCTTTATCTCCATTCTGCAGATGAGAATACTTAGGCATGGAGAAGTTCACACAGCCAGTTAAGTGGCCAACCTAGGATTCAAACCCAAGTGGTCTGGCTGCAGAATCCATGCATTTAACCACTAGCTGTAATGACTTTATGATTGCTGGACAGCCTCCTATTCATAAACCTAACAGTGGCCTTCTGAGAAATTTACTTAGAAAATATTAGAGATGTGCAGATATTTAAAGCAAAAACCTTCCCTTATCACATGAAAGATGGAATTCCAGAGAGCAGTAAATGCAGATAACAGATGACAGAAAAGGAATGGAGATTTTTTCAGTACCACAGTGGGAAGGACAAATGCTGGTAAGAGACAAGCACCCATGGAGCTACAACTTCAGTGGCAGCTGTAGGAAGGGATAAAACAGAGGTAAACATAAGCTTTGGCACGAAGTTACCATGGGCACAGCCCACAGTCTGCATTTAAAAGTGGGTACTGAGACAGCACAGAATAGAGGGTGGCAGCAAACTACAGTGCTTCAGAATGCAGGGCTCAAACTGCCTGGGTCATGAGTTCTGCAATTCCAGACAACTTGATTCCTGTCTCGTTTCCTAAACTGTACAATGGGCTTGGTATCATCACTTAGCCATGAGCAGAACCAATAATAATCCATGTATATTCATCAGGACGGCTTGGCTGTGCTGCAGTTAAAATTCCATTTAAAAAACTCAGTGGTTTAAAACATTGACTTACTTGCTTATGCTATGTAACCACTGCAGATTTCTTTCAGGAAAAAAGTTAAAGGTATCTGCCTAGAAATGTCTCACATCACTTCCATCCAAACTTCAATATCCAAAGCAAGTCATACAGCCGGCCGTGCTCAACTTCAAGATGGTGGACAAACGCAATCAGTCAATGCCCCCAGAATATCGGTCAACAACCCTAATGACCACCACACCATGAAAGAGCCTAGGACCATACCTGGCACACAGTAAGCACTCAGTGATTGATAGCTGCTGTTATTATTATCATGATTATTGAGGGGTCTGGGGAAAACCTATTCTAATAACTCTAGGTCATAAAGCTACAACGAAAATGTAGATGTGAAAAAAATCTATCATGCATGTTATTTGCAATAAAGCAAAGGTGAATTTACAAGCATTTCACCATGATATAACACAGGGACATGCCAAAAAGTTTCTAGTAAGCAAAAAATAGTAAACAAAGTTACCCAAAGGGAAGGACATGCCAAATGTTTCTAGTAAACAAGAGCTACCAAAATAGTACCATTCATTCTTACTCATTCAAGACACATAAAATTTCACTGATAATTATCTTTATTTTATTTTGGAGATCATAAGAAAAAAAGAATATGCAGACTTCCCCAAATTCACTTCTAATCTCAGAGCACTCCTTCCCCATCTTTTCCCCAAAAGTTCTCAAAGCAAATTCTTCTACATGGGTTCTCAGGACCCTAACCATCAGTAGGGAAAGAATTCTATTTAGTAAGGTAAGAAGTGAATTCTAATCCTACCTTGGCCATAGACCAGCTCTATGGCCTCAAAACATATTTATGTAACTAGGACTCTGTTCTGTCATCCACAAGATGACAAAATTGGACTAGATGGCCTCTGGAGTCCCAACTCTACTCTTCTGCAATTCTAAGATGCCAGAAAGAGGTCTTGGTTTAGAAGAACCTACTTAATAAATATGCTGAATTGTGTGAAATCTGATAATGCTTAAGTCTTGAACTAGAAATAACTGCCATGACCACAGCTATAATGGTAGCAACAAAGCTTAGTTCAAGAGTGAACACAGGAGAAAGTCAGGAGTACCCAGGGAGAGCCTGGATAACATGAAATGCTGCAGTTAGAGCGGATGAGCATGAATAGAGTATGGCTATCATGCACAAGTAAGGAGACTGGTATTGGGGCATGGCTTACAAAGTCAGTCTTTTAGTAGTAACATCTCTTACACATGCCAGTTGCAGCTGTGGGAACCAGTGACAATGATGGGTACAAACTTGAAGCAAGGAACTCCCACACCTTCTTAGCTTGGAATCTGGCAACTATCAGATCTCAGTTCCAACAGATGGGGTCTTCCAAGCCCTTAAGACCCCCAAACAATAACCCAAATATATGCCTATAAATCAGTAACTTGAAATCCTTCAGAGAAAGACAAAGCATGCTACAGAACAGTGAGCCCCGCCATCAGTGCTGGTTGTGGCATTTTCAGCTACACAGAGGCCCCTGCTCACAAGCTCACACAACCTACCAAAACAGCTTTACTCCCTTTGCCTGAGCACAGTAGACACTTTTCTTGGTGTCCACTGAAAAACAGCGCTGTTTTTCAAAGGACACGAAGAAAAGACCATATAACATTAATTCATGCCATAAACAAAGCAATGGACACTGCAGCATTAATAATTTTGTTATTCCACTCTGGCCAGGTGGCTCAGTTGGGTCATGACATAGGACAAAAGGCTGCAATGCAGGTTCACTTCCCGGTTAGGGCACATGCCTAGGTTGTAGGTTCAATCCTGGTATGGGAGGCAACCAATCAGTTTCTCTCTCCTTCTCCCCGCTACCTTCCTCTCTCTCTAAAATCATTAAACATATCTTGGGTGAGGATTAAAATAATAATAATATATCATTATTATTATTATTAATTTTATTATTCCTGCAGCCCTATCCACAATCTTTAAGACTTGTGACTCATTCTATGAATGTATAAAGCACATGGGACCACTTACTGCCACTGCTGAAATGACTAACAATCTCCTGCTTGAAAACCTAAAACCTGGCAAATATACTTAATAAAATTACGGTGTGATTAGAAAGATTCATTTTATTATGTATTTTATAAAGCTAAAATTCTATCAATACATGTGGATACTTCTATAGCCATGGTCCTTCTACTTGTCAATTATAAAATAATTTCCAATTCTGCAATGGATATTGATCAAAATATTACAATCAATGTTATCTTTGATTTAGAGTTTAAAATCTGAAGTACAAGTAGAAGGGGCTGGAGGCAGGGAAGCATATACAACCGAGTGAGTAAAAGAAATCCTTTCTTTTATCAAACCAATTTTTAAATGTACTGGGGACAGAGAATAGTCTCAATCTTTCAAGGAGACTTCGTGACTATTATTAAAAACAAAGATTACCTTTATAAACTGAAAAATCATCCTGTCAGTAAGCTGAAACACTGGAAATACTTTACATAGGAAAGTCTCCATTAACTGAAGGAATGAGGACCCTCAATAACTAGCGTTTGACACTGAGAACTGGAACACCACAGCACTGCCCTGAAGCCTGCCTGTCTTCCATACGGAAGGACGCAGCTTCAGAAGTCACGCTGAAAGAGCATGCACGTTAGTCACGGCCCTGACGTGAGGGGTCATAAGGCCTCTCACCGGAGGAACTACCTTGTAGTTTGCAAACCTTACAAGACACAGACCTAAATGTATTTTCTGATCATACCATTTTTGTAACATCAAATTAACTTTCCAATAAAAACTAAGCAGGTAGATATATAAATATGCAAACAATGCTGAATTTTATTAAATGATTTGCTTAGTCTTACTTTAGGCTAAAGGGTAGTCATATCCCAAAATATATCTTCCTTTCTAAATGAAGAAAAAATTCTCTCCCTCCCCCACCCCCCCGAAAAAAAGAGGTTGGTTGGGGTAGCTAAAGGGTCTAAAATGTTGCTGGCAAATGCGAACGCTACTAGCCATATGTGGCTATTTAAATGTAACTAACAGTAAATAAAATTAAAATTCTGTCCCGCACTCACACTAGCCACCTTTTAGAGGCTCAAAAGCCACTTGTGACTCTAAGAGGTCCCACTCGGACGTATGACATTTTCCACCACAGCACGAAGTTCTGCTGGACAGTGCTGATCTAGAAGAACACTTTCTCAAATTTTAATGTGCACGAGAATCATCGGGATAGCCTGTTATAACACAGATTACTGGGTCCCTACCCAAGGGAGTTTATTTCAGTCAGTCTGGGATGGGGGCCAAAAATTTCTGTGTCTAACAAGCCCTAAGATAATACTGATGTTGCCTATCATCCTGAGTAGTGCTCTCTATGGTAAAGGACTTGTTTCTGGTTTCTCCCATTCTCTCACAGACCAATACTTCTATAAAATACCAGAAAAATGAATCACCAGGAAAGAAATTTAAACAAGAACAAAAATAAAGATAAAACAAGGATCACTATAAACTTACATTCTTTATTATTAAATTCAACAGACAAATCATTTGTCTAAAAAAAAAAAAAAACCTGTAAAAGCCCCTAGATGCTTCCCCTCCATTCTGGACTTACCCTGTCACAGAGAGGTCACCAGCAGCCCACAGACCCGCACAGACCTGCAGACTAACTTTGAGCAGCCCTGGAGCCGGGCATCGGCGATCTCTTTCACATCCTCTATCGTTCCCTCCGAGGACTTTCACAACGCAAGGCAAAACTGTTATTTCCATTATGCAGAATACCCTTGAGTCCCTTAAAACGACACTACACAGGGTCTGCTTTAAAAAGCAATCTGATGGTGTCGTCAGTTATAATGTGGTCCAATTCTGTCACACGGTAAACAAGCATGACAGCTTGACTTTTTCATGCTAACCCACGGTGGAATTTAGGCTGCTGACACTGCAAGGGGTGTTATGCCAAAATACACAATGAACATTAATAAATTCTGTGTTAAATTCTGTAAAATTTATTTCAGTAAACAAAATCTAAGATCTGGACCTAGCTTACCAGACATAATCTTGCGAAAGATTTCTTAGAATACTGATGGTTTCCTTGAACCCAAAGTAAAGAGTCCTTTTTTTTTTTTTAATACTTAGGGAAAGAACTGCCTAAAGCTGAGGTGTTTTCCCCAATTTACATCTCAAACCAAACAGATTTTCAACTTCCCTTCTAGCCCCACAAATGGACTTCTATGGAAATCTCCAGGGTAACTTCAAGTTCAGCCACTTCCTAGAGACACCGCTCTTAGCATTTTCTTGTCTCTCTAGAATTTGTTTTACCAATTTGCTTGCCTTTTACCTGAGTAAATTGGAAAATGTGGCTCAGAGAAATTTAATACATGATCCTTTTTCCTATAGTAACACCTGGTTTAATAGAACTTGACATATGCATGTAAAATAAGGTTACACATTCCACTAAACATTATTTTAAGATAAATTCCCCCAAAATGCACAACACTGACAGAAAAGTTACAAGGCATCTCATACAAAGTCTGGAAAATATAAAAATGGAAGGATTCTTTTTAATTGTCCCTCTTATAATGTATTAAAGAAAACCCTTTTCCTCCTAACATATTGAATGAAGCAGCAGCAATGAATAAGAAGTAGTGTTCAAAGCAGTAAGATGTCAGGAGCTTTTGCCATGGCCATCCCTCCAGTCCCATCTGCAGAGGCAGATGGCTGAAACAGAGGCCCAGGACCTCTAAGACTGTCTCACAATTGCCCTCATGCCTCCCTCTCCAACCTTTACTCATCAGGCTGCCCAGGCAAGGGTGTGGAACAGCTTGCCAAGTATACCAAGGCAAGACAATTCTGGTGGTGGGGGCGGGTAGGGGCAACAACTCTTGCCTGTATGCTCCCAGCAGGGCTGCAGAAGTACTTCCCAAGCCCAGGCAACAGTGATCCAGACTGGACCGCAGGACCTGGTAAAGGGCAAAACAAGGCCCAAAAAAGTCATCCTCCAGGCAAGACTTTGCTCGTACAAAACAAGTGTTTTGGAATGACCTAAATCAATGATCCTTAATATTGTTTTTGCCTGCAGGTGAGAAGAGATGGTGGGGGGAAGAGAGGAAAGTGGAGTCACACATCCCTCTAAGAATCCTAAAATGCAAGGATCTGCTTCCCATAAAAACTCGCACAAAAACAAAATGCTGCATACTCTTTGGAGGCGTTCACACACTGTTCACATACTGTTTGGAAGAGACTCCCTAGGAGTCCATGAAGCACAAGATAAAAAGTCTCAACCTAAATAGGTAGGAACTAACGGTCAATGTCACCACAGTTGTTAGACTTTCTTTTAATCTGAAGCCTAACCTTTTACATAGAGAATTTTAGAATTAAAAAATATAGATTCCAAAAATAAAATACCTTGGTCACATAGTATACAACATAATTCAATACATACTAAAAATTTACTGATAGAATAATATATTAGATCAGTGAATACTCTCTAGAAGAATCTTTTCAAGACTTTATTTATGTTTTAAAGAGAGGGGAAGGGAGGGATAAAGAAAGGGAGAGAAATATCAACGTGCAAGAAAAACATCAATCAGTTGCCTCTTGCATGCCCCCAAATGGGGACCTGGCCTGCAACCCAGGCACGTGTCCTCACTGGGAACTGAACTGGCGACCTTTCAGTTTGCAGGCTTTCAGTTTGAACCACACCAGCCATGGGTTGAAACATCTTTAATAAAGGAGTAGAAAAATTAAAAAGCCTCCCTTTACTTACTTAAACAATTCAAATATGTATCCACCACTCTGTACTTATATTTGATTTGTTTCCTGCAGTTATCTTAAAATTCTACTTTACAATTTTCTTGAAATTACATCCTAGCATATTAAGTTCTTCTGAAATAGCTAGCAGATAAATGCACCATGGAAGTCTATTGAAAAATCAGGCCTTTTTCGTTGATAAAAATTTTAAGTCCTCCATCATGACCGTGAAGGAAAAAGGGCTCACCAATTTTTTTTAAATTCCTCAAAACAGGAGCTATTTATGCCATATACATTATCAAAGATTCTAAAAGTCTCGATAATGGCAAGTGACATAAGAAATAAATGCAGGATGATGTAAAGAATCCCTGTTACGAACTATAAAAACCAACTAATACAGGTACTATGAGCAAGAATAAATATTTTTCTCTGGATTTTATGCAATAATTTAATTCAGAAATGAGAACAGGGATGGATATTTTAAAATAATCATTTTACTGCCTTTGGGACTTTTATGGAAGTAACAGAATTTCTCATGAGGGCATCGATACCTCCCCAAAATGAGCTGGAACGGGTTGGTAAGAGCAAAGTGATGGCACTCTCCCTCTGCGCTTCCTCACCATACCAAGTCATGCCTGACCTCCCACGTCCTGGGAGGGCCATTCTGCACTAGAACGACGAGGAAAGAAAAGGGTGCCCTCGCTCTACTTCAATATGCCTCTTCAGTGACAAATTCTTAAAATGAAGGAGAGATGGACATGTGTGTAGAAGAATATAGGCAAAGTGTGTTAGTTAACCTAGCACCAGGCCCCTAAAACGTGACCACATACCCAGCTTTGGGGAAAAAATCTTTATAGAGAAGGTTGTTTGTAAAAAGAATATTCCCTTTGCATCCTGATGATCTGGGTTCAAAGTCTGACTCTAACACTTACTAGCTTTATGGCCTTGAGTAAGTTACTTCATTTCTCCGTGAGCTGCAGTCCAGCCTCCCCGAGTGGCTCTGGAAACAGGAATAGTTTTTCATCTCCAGCCCCCGTACCTGGCTGAGCACAGCACACACACCAGATATTCATTCAATGCTCCTTCTTTTTACATTCCTCACAAGTATGTCACATTCTGTTGCAAAGATGTTCTCTAGAGAACAGATATCTAAGCCCTAGCTATTATTTTACGTATTTCAAGGAGTTTGAAAAACTATATCATAGTCCTTCCTTATCCACGGTTTCGCTTTCTGTGGTTTCAAGTTACCTGTAGTCAATCACAGTTCAAAATATTAAATGGAAAATTCCAGAAATAAACAATTCATAAGTTTAAATTGCACACCATTCTCAGTAGGGTGATAAAAATCTCGCACTGTCCCGCTGTCCCACCTGGGATATGAATCATCCCTTTGTCCAACGTAAAAGCTCTATACGCTACCCTCCTGTGCTGCCCCCTGCCCCCGCCCGTTAGTCACTTTGTAGGCGTCGGAATTATCAGATCTACTGTCTTCCTATCGCAGTGCTTGTGTTCAAGAAACCCTTACAGTAGCCTAACACTGTCTCAATGCCTACATCATTTACCTCACTTCATCTCATCACATAGGCACTGTATCATCGCACACCATCAAGAGTAAAAATCAAAGTCCTGGCTGGTGTGGCTCAGTGCACTGAGTGCCAGCCTGCAAATCAAGTGGTCACCGGTTCAAATCCCTGCTAGGGCATTAGCCTGGGTTTCCGGCCAGGTCCCCAGTAGGGGGAGCATGAGAGGCAACCACACACTCACGTCTCTCTCCTCCTCCCTCCCTTCCCCTCTCTAAAATAAATAAATAAAACCTTTTAAAAAAAGAGTAAGGAAAGGGGTGAGTACAGTATAATAAAGTATTTTGAAAGACCACATTCACATTACTTTTATTACAGTACATTGCTATAACTGCTCTATCGTGGCACTGTTGACAATCTCTTCTATGCCAATTTTATCAACTCAACTATCATAGGTATGTATGTACAAGGAAAAACAGCACAGTTGACTCGAACAACACGGATTTGAACTGCACTGTTCTACTTATACAGATTTTTTTCAGAAACACTGTATAGGTATTTTCTTACGATTTCAACATTTCTTTTTCTCTAGTTTATTGTAAGAATACAGTATATGATACATATAATATACAAAATATATGTGTTAATAGACTATGTTATCAGTAAGTCTTCTGGTCAACAGTAGGCTATTAAGTTTAGGGGGAGTCGAAAGTGTTACCTGGATTTTCAACTGCGTAGGGGGTGAGCACCCCTAACCCCTGTGTTGCTCAAGGGTCAACTGTACACACAGGGTTTGGTGCTACTTGAGGTTCCAGGCATCCACTGGGGGTCTTGGAACGTACCCCCATGGATGGGGGGGCTGCCATAGTAACCTGCTACAGGGGAATTCAGGCATTCCCATGAAATTCACTGCAGCTCTTCAGCTAAATTAAACTACTGCTTTGTACAAGGAATGAAAGCATAAAGAGAACCACTAAATATTATTAAAAATACAACTATTTGAAACCTTGCCATACTGGGGAAGAAGGGAGGAGAGAGAACAGTCTCCTCAATTGAGTTAGATACTGTCACTGCCGTAGATGCTGTCTCTGGCATATACCAAAGATACTTTTGCAGACAGAATCCTTGAATCCTAAACCTGTCCAAAAGAGTTCAGAACGAGAGTGGTCCACATGGGACTCCACCTGGTCATAACCACACAGCCTTTCTATGGCAGCTGAAAAGCACAGGCACCTGCACTGAGAATGGAGCTGAGGGTGTGAAGCCCCTTTCCCTCAGGGTGTACCACAGGAGGACAGAACCATGAACTCTGCTAGGGGCAAAGCTCACCTTTCAAGAGAACACAAAAACTCCTGCGAAACTTCCATAAATCAGAGAACTACCGGACACAGTAGCCCACGGGCCTGTTTTTTTCTGATAGGTTTCTTGTAATAGAACGGCAACAGTTACAAATGACATCTGGTTTCTAAAGAGATGCAATTCTGCTTCAGATTTTCTTTGGCATTTAAATAGTTGTAAGAAATAAATCACTAAATACAAAAAACTAACTGCCGAAGGATTTTCCAGGAATGCAGCAGTGTTAGTGGCGGTTTCCCCATTTCACTTCCAACCGGTCTTTCAACTTCTCGTGTGGTTCCCACATACTGAAGAGTTCAGGGCACTTCCAGCTATATCAATAATAAATTATGAAAATAAAGACACAGAATATTAAAAAGTTGTGGCAAAAGTGATTATATTGAAAGAGTTCTCAGTGCTATGACAAAAAAGAGGCAAATGTAAAAAGCAAAGAAATCACTGCAGTAGGGAAGATGTGACCCCAGGTAGACTATGAGACACAGCTAACTTCACAAGAGCTCTGGACCTACTCTGCCCATGGCCAGACTACAGAAAGAACTGTGTCACAGTCTGGTTACTACAAGGGAGATTCCAAAGTTAGCAAAACGGAAAAAAAATTATACAGGATAGCTTTTAATAGTCCATTAATCAAGAAAAATGTTTAAATAATTCATCATAATTCATCTTGAAAACTGCCCTGGTACAGAAAGAAGTCCAAAACTAGTTATTTTATCACTACGCATTTTCCCAGGCCTGCAGTTACAGCCATGCATGGCTTATATGAAACCACCTGTTCTGGTTGGCATAAACCATGTTACTTGACAATTCATGCCTAATCATTTTATCGTACATGGATCTCAAACTTTCTTTTTATTGCCAGAGAGCCACAAAGTTCACAAAAACTACCTCCCTGAGGTTGCCAACCTGATCTTCCAATTTGACTTACCAACAAACTCAACGTGCCATTAAATGAGTATACATCCTCAGTAAGAAAGACAACTCACAATCCACCTTGGGAGCACAGATGAGTGGTTGCTGTCCACACTTTTCTAAGCGCCACAAGTGTATCTCTTCAAGGTATGTCAAAATTTGGGGCCTACGAGGATGCTATTCCTCTATGCTATTTGAGAAACAATGAAATCTCAGGCAGTAGTGCAGACGTTCTGAAAATTGTAAAAAAATTTTAAATGTGCATTTTCCTCTGATCATGGATCTGTTTACACCAGAAATGGGCGGTTTCGAGGGGGTGAGGAATAATGCATACAGCCCGAAAGATACCTGGAGATGCCAATGATGCTCTAAAAACCTTGGCCAGATTACTAATGGTCCATAAACCCTAATTCGGAGCACACGGGCCTATAAATTCACAATTGAATCGTACTGCCTTATTAGATTCCACACTGTCGAAACCACAGTCCCATCAGTCATAACTGGAACTAGGAATACTTTAGGTACACAAATGTTAAGTGCCTGCTTATGTATTTTTAATTGGATCAAATAAAACTGAAGCTGCAAACAAACTCAAATTTCAATTATCTCACTAGTGAGGGGATTTCCTAATAGCGTCTTTTTAAAAACCAAGTCGCTGCCAACCCTCTGCACATCTGATAGGCATGTCCCTGGAAATTTGGGAGCAAAAGACTCGTTACTTCTCAACAGCAAAGGAAATAAATAGCCTGAAGGGGACAGATTCCTTTTTTTTTTTTAAGATCAAACATGCAATCTAATAATGCATAAAACTTGGCTGTAGGGTTGCTGGGCACCTCCAGGGTCCCAATTTTGGGGGCCAGTGCGCCTGAGTGCGTAAGAAGGGGGCGGGGGGTGCGCGCTCCGAGGACGCGCCGGGGCTCCCGCCCCCTCCCGGAGCGGCAGCCTGGCACCAGCCCACCCTCCTCCACCCCTGCAAACCGACGCAGGACGCCAATAGAGCAACTTCTGCGCGGGGGCGGCGGCGGAATAGCGGTCACCCCCGCCAAGGCGCGGTGCGGCCGGGCTGGGGGTTCTCTCCTCGACCCGTCCCGCGGGGTCCTCCGCACGCCCCGCCCCCGCCCGTCAGGCCTAGGGTCGGGGGCTGCCCGGACCCCCGCCCCTCCGCGCGGTCCGCAGCGGCGCACTCCCAAGGACGGCCGCCCAGCCCGAGCGCGGCCTGAGCGCGAGCGCGAGCGAGGCGCGGCGGCGGCGCCCGGCCCCCTCTCCTCAGGCCTCAGGCCGCAGCCTGCCCTCCGCCAGGCCGCCCGCCGCCGGCCCCGCTCGGACCCCGGCCCGGTCGGGCCTCGGCGCCACCACAGCCCCTCATCCTGACTCCATTCATAGGGGCACCCCAGCCCGGCCGGCGGGGCGGGGCCGAGGACCCGCGGACAAGGCCGGCCCCCCAAGGCCGGGGAGGAAAATAAAAAGTTAAGAGAAGAACTTACCTAAAATGGCTCCTGCAGCAGCCAAAATACAAACAGCTATTATTTGGTGAAGTTTAGCTCAGACACCCTGCAAGGACACCCTAACCCGGCTCGGGCCCGCCTTCCTTGCCAAATCATTGGGCTTCGCCAGCCCAAAACATAGAGTCATTGGTCAGTCTGGCTGCCTCTCAGGTAGAAGCCCATTTCAAGCTTGCTTGCAGGGGCGAGTGATGGGCTCGCTCCATTGTGCTCATATTTGCATGGATGTGAGCGCGGCGTCGATTGGCCGGCGCTGGGGACGCCCCGCCCCCTGCCTCGTGCCCCCCGCCTAGGAGACGCTGCTGCGCGCGGCCCCGCCCCCCGGGACAGAGCGGCGAAGCCACGGGGGAGGGGCGGGGCCGGGGTCCAGGGGGCCTAGGGGGCGGGGCGGGGTCCTGCGCGCTGTAGACCGCAGGCAGGGGGCGGGAACCTGGAGAGCGCGCGCGGCGGGCCGGGGTACACCCAGCAGGTGGAGGTCGCGCAGGTAGCGGGCTAACCATCTGGGAGACCCGAAGCTAGTGTCTCCGGGGATTGGAAAGGATGTGGTTGGGGTTCCGGGATAGAGAGATTCCGCTGGGACCGAGGTCCCGCAGACAGAATCGAGAAGAGGCGAGGGTCCCCCAGCGCAAGAAAAGGTGTCCAGAAGCCAAGCGAAGAGCCAGAGAGTCCTGTGCTCTGTCTCCTGCCGCATGTTCTGCCGCTCCGCCTGGGTCCCTGGCACTCCTGGCATTCGACCGGCTTCTTTCTAAGGCCCTCGCACACCCCTGGAGTTTTCCATCCCCGGGGATCCTGTAGCGCCTTGGATATATACCTCCGTAAAACCAGGTGTCGATCTATGATGTATATATTTTCAGGCCTCTTTCCTGCACCATCCTTGTAGCATCCTCAAGGACAGGGCCCAGCATATGGCAGACTTTCAGCTAATTGTTTAACATTTTTTAATTCCTTCGTTAGCAGCTAATTTTTGAATGTCCACTAAATGCCAGGCATTAATCTAAGACAGGGAATACAACAGTTAATAGAACAACGAGAACAAGGAGTAGGCGAGCTAATGGGAAAGAAAGACAATAAATAAATACAAGGGGCAGGCAGTGAAAAATGTTATAAAGAAACAGAAGGAGGCAGAGAGGGAAGGGGAGTTTGCCCTGTGTTGCTGAATACTGTGAATCCCATGAATGCCCCTCTGCTAGGACCTAACCCCTCACCCCTGCCTGTCCTTACCATGGGTGTTTTCCTTAGCACCCACTTAAAAAAAATGGTTGGATTCTTACTGTAGAGGCTCAATTTATCTTAATTAAAGTAGCAATGATCTGAGTCCTTATGATTTCAAGAGCAGTTTGTCAAATACATTTAAGATGAACATGATTTGCCTTTGTCAGGGGTAGCTGTAAATGCTTTAGCAGAGCCTTACTGCACCCCCAGAGAGAGGATATTTTTAGTGTCTTTGAAACCTCAGCGTTCCTGTGGTTTTCAGCCTGTTCTCCTAACTCTCTTCTAAGGACCACTTCTCTTCTTGGCAGAGACCAAAGATTTCACCAGTTTGAAAATGCAGAGATAGCAGCCCCCTGCCACCTGCCTACCTCATCTGTGCACGTGTCTGTCTCTCATTGGACTCAAGGCTGGCCAAGAAGGCTCATGATCCTTCCTTCCTCTTCTTTCTTCCTTAAATATTTACTAAGCACCAACTGTGTTCCAGGTATTGTTCTAGACACAAGGGATACAGCATGAAATAAGGCAGACAACATTCCAATCCTCAGGGAACTCATAAGCTAGTTGAGAACAAGATGGAGACTTACACAGGGATCCTGTGGACTTCCACTCCTGCCAAGCTGTTGGTGAGTTGGTGAGTGAGTGTGCAGAGAGCTGCTTGTCCCTCCCTGCCTCACAGGGACAACATACTTGCCCTCCTGAACCAGCTGCTGCAGGGGCTAAAGCAGGACCAGGCAGCTAGTAGCCACAGCCTCTCCAGTTTGACATCAGGATCAAGGGATCTAAAATTCTCAAGAGTGATCATGTGGCTCAGGTCTGTGCACTTTCGTTTCTGGAAAGGGGCTAGGTGCAGAGTTATATCAGAGACAGCACCCTATGCTAGGAGTCCTACATGGCCCTCCCTTTGCACAATCAAGTCTCTTGCCCACAAAAGATGAAATAAATTGGCTGGAGAGGAATGGGATCCAGACATAGGGAGCACAATGTGTACGCCAAGGCATAGAGGCAAGAAACAGCATTAGGATGTCTGGCAGCTGGAGGAAGGGAGAGGTAGGCTTGTCAGTAATTCCTGTTCTTAAACTTGACAAAAGTCAGCAGCATGTAATAAGTTAAACAGACATAGAGATACAAATGTTATGTCACTAAATAAATCAATAGGAATACAAGATTCTCAAATGAATGAAACAGGTACAAGCAAAGGAAAGATCTGGAAGCTGTGCTCGGGAGAGGTAGCAGGCTTAAAAAGTCAAGACAGCAGAACTGAGCAGGGTTAGTGGAATCTGTTCCTTAAAATACTTCCATGGCTCCCAGGGACCTGTGGGTAGGCACTGGAGGGGAAACAGAGACAGCCAAGTGGCTTCTAGCTGTACCCATTCATGGAGATGGCTTAGCCTGGGTTCACCAGAACTGTGAGAATCAGAACCTGATTCTCTCAGGGAGGCCTGAGAGGCAAAAGCACTAGGGCAGGGTGGTTACTCATCTGGCCTCCACTAAGTGTGGCTGCTTGCTGCCGCTCAAGGGATTATCCTCTGACAAGCCACATAAAATGAGTCTCAGTATACAGCCTGTGAGAGGGGGAAGGGAAGGAAACTTATCCACCAGCTCATCTCCCATTGGCTAAAGATTTAGTCCAGTTGTTCACGCATAGGTGCCAAGTGGGGTTCTGTGGTGTCCCAAAACTCAGGGCTATGAGGTAAAGCATGATTAGAGTGCCGCTTGTGTCCGGGCCCAAGCAGAGATGGATGCCACAGCAACTGCTGGAACAAGAGATGGTTAACACTAAGAGGCTCTGGTGGTCAGGTGGCTGACACCAGTGATGTACAACTTTCTGTACCATATCGTATTTCCATGCTTACAAAAGACCCCAGGAGAGCAAATCCTTAGAGCTCTGAAGGGGAGCCACAGCAGTTCTAGAACATTCTGGTGGTAACTCCATAAACACAAGCTACCTCCTGCCTGACCACATTGCCCTCCTGCCCCCGTTCACTTGTCTGTTTCCTCCATTAGACAGTGGGCTTCATTCTTGTTCTTATTTATTTTTGTGTGGCAGAGAAAAGGCTATTTTTATCATCAGCCCTTTTCACTTTCCTCCTAGCAAAACTACATTTCTCAGTAATCAGGTATGCCCACGTGACCGAGCTCTGAGTAATGAAATTTGGGCAGAAGTGATAGGTATATCCCATTTCTGGGCATCCCCTAAGACCTCCTGTGTGATCCTCAAACTTTCCTCCATTCTTTATCCGCTGGCCAGATGCAAAGATACCCAGCAGAGTACTCAGAGGCCCCGGAAAATGGCAGTGGAGTGAGCCTAGGTCCCTGGCAGACTGCATGGAGCAAAACCCCTGTGCTTCCCTGCAGTGGACTGTGCTGTGAGGGATAAAGTGTCGGTGTCAAGTCACTGAAATATGAAGGTTGTTTGCCACAGCTCTTAGCACACTAATACAGTACTTGTCTAACTTCGTTTATTTCTGTGTCCCTCAAGGGTAGGAGGGATCATGTTTATGTGGCTTTGTAACCCAAGTATTGGTGTGATGCCCAACACATAGTAGGCATTGCTCAAGGTATAAATGGCTGTAAATGAACTGATAACTTGGGCCTGGTCTTAAAGGATCAGAGGGAGATGTCAGGCAAGGGTGGCAGGCAGAAAGTGGTGTATTCAGAGGGGCATGGAATGTGAAGACCAGAGAGACTAGGGAAGACATACATAGTTCCCAATAGTGCAAATGATTGATGATGTGAGAGGGAGATGGCTGGGGTGAGGCTAGAGAGAAGACAAGGGCGAGATCACAAAAGGCCTTACTCATTACAGGACGGAGTTTGAACTATATCCTACGGGAATCATTCAAGGATTTCAAACAGGGATGTGATGTCAGCTTTGTGTTTAAGAGAAATCTTTTCAGCAGCCTAGAAGAAGGATGGATTAAAAAGGAGGAAGCAAAAATACGGATTTTGAAAAGTAACATTTCCCTTTGCCCAAAATCATCCCAAGAGATGCTCCATTAAAAAGAGGTCTGGGGGTCAAGTTGGTTAGGTAAGTTGTACATACTCTCGCCCCTTCCTATTGCTCAGTAGCATATTAAACAGAATTAATGAACTCTGTTAAAATGTAATATAATAGTTCTCAACAAAATCTATTAAATGTTAACATGAGTTCTCAAAATTATTTGACCACAGAATCCCCTTTTCATTTAATACCTATTAAAACTGGTAGTTGAATTAGATTTGCCTACATAGAACAGGAAAAAAAAATACAAGGACATAATAAGATCGAAGTGTATTTTTGTCTTGCATTAAAGAAAACTGGGAAGCAGGTAGTTCAAGAGTGGTATGGCAGCTCTGTGGATCCAGGGTTCAGTATTTTTGCTCTGCCATCCTTACCTTTCCTTTCTAGGGTCCAGGATGGCTGCTGAAGCACCAGTCCATATGCCCTTGGAAGGAAAAATGGAAAAGCAGAATGGAAAAAGTAAAGCTGAGTCACGTCCCTTAAGTCGCCTTCGTTGAAATATTACACAGCACTTCTACTTATGTCTCATTGGCCAAAATTCAGTCACATGGCCACACCAGGCTGCAAAGGAGGCTGGGAAATATGCTATTTTTATTTTGATAGGCTATATGCCAAGTTAAAAATTGAGGTTCTGTTATTAAAGAGTTGAGAGATTCAACTAGAAGCCTGGCACAATTTCCCACAGAAATAATGTTCCATAGAACATAAGTTGGGATAAAATAACTAAGTAAGGAGATTGATTTTTAAAAACATTTTACAGCTTTATTGAGGTATGTCATATGCCATACAATTCACCTATTGCAAATGTATAGTTTGATGATTTTTAGTAAATTTATACAGTTTTGCAACCATCACTCAGTTTTAGCACATTTTCATCACCCCCAAAAGTTCTCTTCTTCACATTTGTAATCAACCCTCATTTCATCCCAGGCTCAGACAACCATTGATCTGCTTTCTTCTCTGTGATCTTGCCTTTTCTAGAAATTTCATATATACAGTCTAGTGTAATATGTAGTCATTGGTGTCTGGATTATTTCATTTCACATAACATCTTTGTGGTTCATCCATGTAGTGGAATGTATTGTCAGTTCATTCTCTTTTTTATTGCGAAACGGTCTTCCCTTGTATGGATATGCCACTTCTGTTTATCCACTCAACAACTTCTGGACAGTTGGACTGCTTCCACTTTGGAGCTGTTATGAACATTGCTGCTACGGACATTCACATACACATCTTTGTGGGGACATACGTTTTCATTTCTCTTGGGTAAATGCCTGAAGAGATTGATGCTTCAAATTGAACACATTCATTGAAAGGATTTTTATTGAATGTCTATGACTGACAGGGGTGCTAGGAATACAACAGGGAATAAAATTCAGCACAAACTGAGCCCGAACCTAGCAGTCTTTGGAGGAGACAGACATTAGTCAAATGATCATTCAAACCATGATAGCAAACATCACAGCAGTTAAGTGTCGTAAAGAAGGGGTACATGGCGCTGTGTGAGCCTGTCCTGGAAGAATCTGCCTTGGCCACGGAGGTCCGGAAAGCTGCCCATGAGTTGAGATCTGAAGTGTGATATGAGTTCATATCAGCCCAATGAATTTTGTCCTTCCGAGTAATGTCTTATGAAGCCATACACTTATTTCCCATAGTACTGCCCTCACAAACAGTTCTCAAATAGTTTATTGGTATGCTGATCCCAGGCGTATTTGTCCTCAATCTTTTTTGTTTTAACCTCTCAGAGTGTTTTGTTTTCTGATTAGACCATGACTCATATAACAAGCCACATAAGAAAATCAACTGCATCTCTTGCGAATCACATCTCACTTACTGCCAAAAATGGAATTCGTCTGCTCGATCGTGGACCTTATTCCCCAGAGCTGGTGGAGAGGGGTGCATGGCAGTTTGCAAAAATAAACTTATAGATATAAAAGAAGGAGAGTGGACAATATCAGCGCTATTCTTCCTTACAGCTCAAAAATCATGTGTCTATGATTTGCCACTGAGATTACAAACAGTGACCCATGGTGTATGGACGTAACTTTCAAAGAATAAATAAAGGAGTGTGTGTAGCCAGTGACCTGACAAATGCACCATTCCCCAGAAAAAAACTGGATAAGAACAGTCAAACCCACAGGCTCTGGAACCTGAACAATCTGGTTCAAATCCCAGCTCTACCACTAGTGACCTTAGGAAAGTCACTTAACTCACAGTTTCTTGATTCCCATAATAGTGTTATTGTATGGATTAAACGATTCACACAAACTACTAAGGATTAGCACCTGGTAACTACTCAACAAATGGTTCACTTCTCCAGTATTATTACATCCTTTCCTCTGGCTCCCTTTCCCCAAGTTCTGTTGTTGACTTGTTCTTTTTGAAACATATTAATTCCATTAACTAGACCAAAGTCAATCTCTGTTCTTGTCTTTGGTCGGAAGACCTGTCTTTTAGAGTGCCTTCTGCTGATATACAGTCTCCATTCCTTAGGTATTAATCTGATTGATTTAACTCTTAAAGTGCTGCAGAGCTCTCCCACCCGTGTATACAATACTACAATTTTGATTTTTAAAAATCTGAGGTGCTGTCAGTAACTATGATTTATGGAAAGTCACACCTCAAATGTTCTTGGACAGGATTTTTTTTTTAAATCACTGGTTATCTCGCCCTGAAACAGCTCCATAAATCCTTCATTCTCACTCAGCAGTGTACTTTCCTGCAGCAACAGTCAGGCAATTTTAGCCATAAAAACTTGCATAAGCTGAGGCTTTTTACCAAGCCTCCGAATGCCGTGGAATGCTTTCCCTTATGTGCAATTCTACCATCAGCGTTACTGCACAAGTTAGAGGGGCTACCACCTGCAAACTGACAATAAAAGAAGCAATGCTGTTTTTTACCTTCTAGGAAGAAAGCATTACGTTTTTAAAAATTAATTAACTAATTTCTATGTTTTTCCTGAGGTAAAGCATGGTAGCTGTCCTCCAAGATAGGGCTCCATGATCTCCATGGGCTGGGATTCAAGCCCATACGTGGTCCCTCCTATACTGAAGAGGGCAAGCTAGGGAGGGCTTGCAGTGTAAAACCTATTTGCCATCTCTCTCTCTTTTTTTAACCCTCACCCGAGGAAATTACAAGGGTTTTAGGAGGCCTGCGCCAGAAACTGGGGGTAGGGGCCAAACATATTTCTTGTTATGTCACAGAGAGATAAATGAATAAATGGACTCATGAATAAATTAATGGATGGACACATGGGTAAATGAATAGACAAATAGGTGGGTGGAGGAGGGTGGACAGATAAGCCGATATATAAACACACAGAGAGATAGAATGTGAATAGATGTATAGATACGTGGATAGATAAATGATCGTCTGGTGCATGGGTAGACCACACATGGATTGACATCTTATTCTTAATAATAGAAGCATTATTTTTGATCAGAAATGTGGACTGTTGGCCAATAGGGAAGGTCCCCGTCAGAAAGGGAACCTTCCAAATAGACCATAAAATGAGCACAAAGCTTGATGGTGTCTCCATCTGGAATGTAATGCTCTTCTTTCAAGTAATTACCTTCAACTCATTCCCTGCATCACAGCACGAGCACTGCTTTCTCAGGGAAGCCTTGCTTAAAGTATGCTTATACTATCGTGTACCTTCCCTCTGGAGCACTTGTAAACCTTTAACTTTACATTTATTTGTACGATCATGTGATGAGTATATGTCTATTCCACTGGATGGTAGCTCCACGAGGGCAGGGATCCAAGTTTTTTGTGTACCATTTTATCCCCATCCCTTAAGTCATGCTTGGCACATAGAAAGTGTGGGGTTTTTTAAGTGCTTTTTTGAATGGATTGGAGCCTTCCTGTGGCATTCCCATTCAAGTCATCAGGAAAGCTCTTGATGGGTTGCTGGGGCATTATCGACACCCTGGCGACTAAGTCTGGCTTTACTGATGGCAGACTTGGACCAGGACAGTGCTCCCCTTAAAGGGAAGAACCATCCACTGAGTTCATGTCTCCCACTGCCCTAGAGAGGACCAGAGCCCTGGTCTCTGGGCCAGGTCAACTACCTCTTTGCCTTAACTCAGATCCTCCACACTCAGTGGTCTTGGAACCAGCAGCCTCTCTGACTCAGTGAAGCCCACGAGCCATCTCCCACCCCAACTTCCATCAGTGCCAGCCCCAGCCACCTGCCCCTGCCCTGCTCAGGGCTGACAGATCCAGAGACCACACCTCTGGTGAACAGCTAGCGCAGCCTCTTCCGTCAGTTTAATCGTCCTTCTTTCCTCTCATCCCCAGGTAGTTTTGCTTTCCCCTTTGCAGTTATCTGCTAGGCTTCAGTTCGAGTTTTGTGATCTCTTCTTCCTTCCTGTACCCGAGACAGCTGTGCCCAAAGTCCCAGCTCTGCGTCAACTAGCTGTGTGTCTTTGTCAGGTTACCTAACCTTTCTGAGCCTGTTTTCTGGTCCGTGAAATGGATGCAATGAATGCATGTCCCAGGGTGGTTGTGGCGACTCAGCATGATGGTATAAATGAAGCATCTAGCATGATGACAGCAAGTGATGATCAATTATTCATTTCCCTTCTTTCTTTCCAGGTTTCTCTCTTTTGTTTCTTCCTGAGGCACAATGCAGTCTCTCCTCCTATTTTCCACTTTTCTGCCTACAGAACACTTTCTATCCCCCATAAAAATAGCACTACCTAAAACAAAATTGCACAGTATTTTTGTATCCTCCAAATAACTCCGTTCAATTATAGACTGGTCACTTTTTTGTTATTTGAGCATTACTAAAGCATCTGAAACTGGTAAATAAAGTTCTGTATTCACATTCAGAAAGCAAAGAGCTAAATCAACACTTTGGAAACCGGTAAGGGAAAGACATTTTCCTTGAGGCCTAAGACCTTATGTGGAATGTGTCAGCCTATTGCTGCTGCCTCTGGCTATAAGACAATGCACAAGAAACCCTTTATATTTTAAATTGGACACAGCAGTCATGAATCTAATGGAAGAATGGAGGCCTACATTTCCTGGGAAGAGAGATTTGGCAGGAGGTCCCTGTGAGTTACCCACAGGGTACTCATGTGCATAATTTCATGCTGAAGAGCTGAAAGTTCAGAAAGAAATGAAGAAATTAGTGGGAAAGGGGTTTTCAACTTATTTTTGGAACAGTGCAATAGTGAGATAACAGTGGAGATCTGTCAGCTGTAGACAGATGTCAAGATGGGGTCATGATCAGCTCTTACAAACACGAGCGCAGAGGAAAGCCGATGGTCCAGGGTTCAAACACTGGCAGCACCACATTCTGATTTCGTAACTTTGGTCAAGTTAATCCATCTCTCTGGGCTTCCTTTTCTGAGTCTGTAAATTAGGAACTAAGATTGTTTGTATCACATAGATTGTCTATTAAATGATCCATTAAAAGTGCTAAGAACAGTTTCAGGTTCCCAAAAATGCTTCATTAGGAGATAGGTATAGCCTATTAATTATTATTAGTTATGGGCATAGTCACCTCCACTACTCATTATTGAGAAGGATACATGCCCAGCCATGGAAATGCTGGGGTTTATCTCTAAGAAAATGGGATAAGACTGACATTTCTCAAAAATGTCTGGATGAATTAACACAGCCCAGAGTCCGACTCTTACACTTAACAGCTTCGAAACCTGATTTTGTTTGTACTGAGAACAGATTCACCTCTAGGGCGGATTCACACTAACCAAACTCATTAGATGAACGTATAAGTCAGATCACAGTCAACTAATTTTCAATAAGAAATAGGGCTTTTGAAAGGATTAGAATACTCCGGTCTATGTGATCAGTGTATTTTCTCCCTGGGCTCACACATATGAGGGAAGCCAAGTGTTCACAGGAAGACACATAACAAGAAACCTAAAACAATGAGACCCAGAAGATCGAAATGTAAAGTGGTTTCAGCCCATGCTGCCCCAAGCCAGCAATTTGACATTGGGGATAGCCTTTCCCATGCTTTACGTTATGAAACTTTATCCTCTTTGCCAAGCTGTAAAGAAAAACATTCTTTGGTGACTTTGACCACTTAGATTGCAAGTCTGGGTTCCCCACCAAACTCAAACAGGGGTCTCCTCCAGGGCAGACAGCATGCTCAGTCATCTCTGCATCTCCAGTGCCCAGCACAGAGACCTGCTTTAGATCTCACTTGGATTCATTTCTTTGAGTAATTTGCTTCCTTCTCCAACTTTCTATAAAGATCGGTTCCCATGTCAATCTTGCCATGAGGGTCTAATATAACTCTTGCTTTGCATCACCTGCCAGCTGGACCCCCACCACTAATTCTGGATGCTTGGTGGGAGAGTCTCAGAGCCTGGACTTTACTGAGAATCCTGCAACCTCTTAAACCCTACCTGAGTGGGCAGAGTTTCCTCAACCAGGCCATATTCCCAGAGTAAGTTCAGGACCAGGTCCTAAGCCTCTGGCTATCACCATGTCCTATGAACATAAGGCCAGGCCTCCTCATGACCATAATATTCAAACTCTAGATCCAACTTGACACCCTACCATTCTGCCCAGCTCTACACCACTTCAAGCATGTCAGAAGGCAAATCAGCTAAGTCATTCCTGGGCCGAGATTCCTGTGGCATCATCATCACGAGCAAAATCAGAACAAGAGGAAATTAGCTCACTCCACAGAGAGGCACTTGGAGCAGCCAGGCAACCTAATGTCCCAGGCAGGCCAGGCAAAGGACAACCTACATCTCAACTGTGTCCTCTTAGCTGTTACTACTCTTTGGGCAGAAGTGTTCTCAGAGCCAATCTCACAGACCCATTCATTCATACACAAGAAGTCTCTGGCACAGGGGAAGGACCAGGAGACCCCACCGGGCTATCTCCAAGACCCTCATTTTTGCCCACCTCCTTAAGATGAGCTGCAGGACCAGATAATAAAGGATGTGTATTCTGTGCTCTAGGGTAAGGATGTTTGAGGGCCATTGCCGAGTTGGTCTTTAAATACTCACTGACCCCCACTCTAGACCAGCCCCAAAGATGACTAAGTCATCATTCTCACCCCACAGGGTTCCTGGTCCAGCAGATGAAGATGTTAGAAGATTCCGGACTGGGCTCTGTAGAGCAAAGAATATACAAGTAGAGACAAAGCAGTTGAAACAAAGCTCCCTTGTATGGACTGTGGTTGAAAGGAGACAGCATTAGTCAGAGGGTTGGGAGAGCAGACTGCACTTTAAGAATTACCGATTGAGAAGTTCAAGGGGCTGTGGTACAGAGGTAGAGAAGGGAGATGAAGCTAGAAAGGTAGGTTACAGGAGAGGACTTCATTTTGAAGACCAGATCTCTATAGCAGAACAGCAGAACGTTCACTGAGTTCAGGAACACAAGAGAAGGAACACACCTAGGAGTGGAGAGGACACGCTAGGTTTGTCCAAGGAGAGTCTGAAATGCTGGATGAGAGTGGAATCCATGAGCTCTGTGTGCTTGCCACATCTTTAGCCTCTCTGAGCAAAGTGGCCATAGATCCTACACCTTGTGCAGGACTCTCTATGTGAGTTGTGATCAACAGATCTAACGACACCGTCTTTGGGGAAGATGGGTCTAAGAGAATGACTTAAAAAGCAGAGCAGCTTCAAGTTTTGAGAACCACAGAGAAAAAGCAGCTAGCAGGAGAAGTGGGGCAGCAAAGTCGCCAGGCCAAAGAGACCACGAAGCAGACAGGAGCCTGGCAAGAAGCTATGATCCTGTGAGAGTTACTGGTTGAGAGGGGGAAGAAAAACCAATACACCCACCAGAAAGAGAAGCCATGAGCTAGAAGGAGAGAGAGAAAGGAGGCGTGAAATCATGAGCATGGTGAAGTGACAAAGGCAGAGAGCAATGGTGCCCATTTCTCAGGGAACCACGGGATGCCTGGAAAAACAGCAAACATTTTCTGTCCATCCACAGCTGCTGGGCTCCAGGGAGAGGTGCAGCTCCTCTCTCCCCGACTCTTCCTCTAAGCAGGGGGCATGCCAATAACAACGGGCCCAGGGCCAGGAGACTAAAGGGGCCACATGGTTCAGGGTTAATCTCCCTCTTTTACTTTGAGCTTGTTTTTGAAATTCTCCCTTTCCTCCTCTCATGTGGCTAGGAAGGCAAATGGCCTGGGTCTGTTCCCACTTAGGGTCTGTGTTTCCAGCCCATCGGGGAAAGACTGGGGTGGGCGGGTAAGTCGAGATCTGCTGCAGAACTCAAAATCTCCATCCTGCTCAGTTTATTTGTCCTTGGGCTCTCCGCTTTGCACCACTGGAGTGGAGAGTGAGGATGCGGCCCATGATGGGAAGAGAAAAAAAAATTAAACCGTATGGGGTCTCTGGTTTCCAACAACAGAGCCAAAGCCAGTGACCCTAACGAGAAAGGGATTTCTTGGAAGAATCTTAAGTAGCTCATAGAACTGATAGGAAGGCTAGAAAACTGGCCTCAGAAAAGACAGCTAAGGTCCTACTACAGGGACAGTCTGGTTAGGTCATTTCTGCCAGTTCTGCTGCCGCTGGAAAAATACCTCCATTGTCCTGGGCTCTGGTTTCCTCCAAACAGAATGGGTGCTCAGATGCTGAGCAGCCAAAAATGGTAAATGTCCTCTTCTCAGGTCAGTCTGTTCTCCCTCCCAGCCAGGTGAAAGAATTCCTCACATTGTTCATCCAGCACAACAAAAGGCCACAACCTCAGAGAAAGAATCCCTGGCCTTGTTCTCTGTCAGAGCCTTGGGTAGATTGGATGGGTGGTCGTGGTTGTGGCAGGATGGTCTCAGGAAATCGTGGGCATCCTTCAAATTCTGTCATCCCCCACATGACTTACCTCATTACAGTTGGCAATTCTGGCTGAGAGAGCTCTGAAGGGCGAGTAGGAAATTGTGGGAGGGATATGCAAAGGCTTGTTGCAGGACGTGCAATGCCTCGGTGCATTTAAATAACTGAAATTTATCCCTCATGGCTGGGAAGCTAAGCCGAGGGGAAGGTGGGGTCAGGTGAGCTATAGAAGAAGGACTATCAGAAGGTCTGGATTTTATGCTGCGGGCAGTGGGATGCCATGGATAGATTTTTAAGTTGGGAACAGACATGACAATATCTGTCCTTCAGGAAGGACAACTGGCTTCTGTAAGAATGTTAGCTCCATGAGGACGAGGACTTTGTTTTGCTTACCAGTATATGAGAAGCACCTGACACATGGTAGGAGCTGTAAACAATTGTAAAATGAATGAATGAATGAATGA
>CM052547.1:80160957-80182563 GCA_028533065.1 Trachops cirrhosus
AAATTAGGGAGGTAATAGAGCTTCAGCTATAAGTGTAATTATTTTTCAAGATGCGTGATGGGTATTTATTATTATTTGTACCTTAGAATGAAAGATGTCGCTTAGCATTATATGCTTGTTGTTCAGAAACATGGAAGGACAGAGAAAAGGAAAAAGTGAGTGGGGTGGTAAAGGAAGGTGCAGAGGCCCCTTGTTTTTTTAAAATCTTGCACTTCTTGACTTGTCCAGGAAGCTCAGTTGATTAGAGCACCGTCCTGATACACCAAGGTTGAGGGTTGGGTCCCAGGTTAGGACACATACAAGAAATAATCAGTGAATGCATAGTAACTGGTGCAAAAATGGAACAACAAATTGATGTTTCTCTCTCTCTGTCTCTCTCTCTAAAATCAATAAATAAAGATTTTAAAGAAACCAACCAACCAAACAAGAAACACTTGCTCTCTGGCTGACCTTAAAATATATACATAAATATGACTTAAATAAGTCGATATTATAAAAATAACACAAGTTTGAGCCAAGGAGTAATATGTGATATGCTTCTGGAAGATCTCCATTTTTAGATGTTTTATCTCAGTGCTACTCAAAATGTGGTCCTTAGAAAGTGTGGGCTGGGATCTGGTCTGCCGTGAACTAAATAAAGACTTGAACCTAATTATTTGGGAGCTTGTAGAGAAATTTTAGAGTGATTTTATGCAATATGTTGAATTTAATAATTAAAAATATGGTCTCATATTTTACATTTTATAATTCATTATGCCATATTTTGCTGTGTATAGTGCATGCCCACATTTTTGGTCCAAACTTTCAGAAAAAAAATCTTTCATTTAAAATTTCTAATTCAATTTTTATTTATTTATATTTAGATACTTGTTTTTTATATTATAAAGGAGCTTTAGCATTTATTTTGAACATATTATGGTACAAGACATTTTATGTAACAAATAATTCTAAAACACAAGAACGGATACAAGGCATTTCAGGCACTACCCATGTATAATGCGCACCCTTATTTTTTCCTCTGAAATTTGGGCAAAAAAGCGCTCATTATACACAACATAATGTGGTCATTTCATTTTTTCCTAGAAGTAAACTTATACTTTACGAAAGTATTGGTGTATAGTGTGTTAAAAACAAACAAGGAAACACACTGGTTGTGCACAAATAGCTTGAGACGCATTGCTCTACCTCGATGAGAATTGATACCTTCATGCTTCTTGTTCACTGGGGATCTCACTGCTAAAGTTATAATGCCCTGTGTGGGATTCCAGAATCATTTTGTTTGGTTCTGGATATCTGCCTTGCATACAAAGATGTGGCTATTCTCTGCATGCAGTTTCTGCAGAGGCACATGCCAATGTAGCTGTGATTTCCTGTTTGGTAGTAAACAGCAAGTCTTTACATTTACAATCAGGTGGCAAGGCTGACGTGTAGAACTGTAATCAACTGGATTGCTTTCAAAGCAACACTTTTTCCAGTTTGCTTCTTTTCTTTTTTTAAATTAATTTTTATTGTATTTTTCCTATTACCATTTAGGCCCTTTATACCCCCCTCCACTGCAATCACCACACTGCTGTCCACGTCCAAGTGCTTTTCTTAATTGTACAAAAGTCCTAAGTCTTTTCTTAATTGTACAAAAATCACTTGGTATGTGAAAACACCGCAGATAGACTTTAAAGTATTTCACTGACTTATTTTGCATGACAAGTGGACCTCATGCTATAGAGGAACGAAATATGTAAATTAATAAAACATTACCATTGTTAAGAGAACCAAACCTCTTCTCTAGTGCTTGGTAGCACTCTTCCTGAGAAGTTCAGACTGTGTGTGGTCTCGGTCTGGGGACTCCAAAGCTTGCCTGATGGCCTGTGGGACAGCAGGAGCCCAGTCTGCCTGAGACTCTGCCTCTGAACTCTGAAATGCCCGAACATCTCTGTTTTACATCTCCTTTTTGCCTCAAGGAAAGACCCATTTTTTAAAATTATTTTAAAATATTTCTATAAGAGTTTATTTGAGCCTAAAAAATTAATTTGGAAGCTAGATTAGTTACTGATTTCCAAGGTCCTCTTACACCTGCCACTCGTCAAGGGATTTTTTTTGGGGGGGGGGCGATAATCTTTTAATCTTTCTGGAAAGCCAACAAAACATTGCCTGTGCTTGGCTTTCCATCAGAAACACACAATCTCTTTCCAGCAGAATGTTTTTTAAAGGACTTTGGCATTCGCTCTCTGGGCTCATTTACCTCTTAACTTACACCAATTCAGCGTCTTTGCTATGCTTTCTTGCTGTTTCTCATTTCATTGTTTATATGTCACTTAACATTTCTGTTTGAGTCTTTATGGGATTCTCTGCTTTCCTACCAACATGCCATTCGAGGATATTCTCATCACTAATATTTTGCTTTGCTCTGCAGTTCATTCTCATGCTCTTACATAGAAGCACAAACATGGGGAGTAAGGCAACAAAGATGGCCCTTTCAAAGCCTTGTATTCCTTCCAGAGGCCTTGGCAGCAGACTCCCTGCCTTTGTTTATTACCCCCCTGAGACTTTGATTCTAGTGGCACCAACCTGGGTAGTTAGGTGATGTATTTTCCCCCCTCTAGGAGTACCTAGCAAACTCAAAGCCGGTAACTTTATTTACCTACGCTCTGGATTGTTACAGAAGAACGTGAGGCAGGGCAGGATTCTTAGGAATCAGGCTAGATATGGGAAGAAATGAAGCTAGGAGGGGGCTGATAGCGAGAAAGGGGAGGAGTTCCAGGACACAGGGGGTCTCCTCCTGGGTGACAACAAGGTATCAGAGTGTGAACAGTAGCTGGAAATGTCCCCAAAGATGAAGCAACTCAATAATTAATTAATGGCTTATTTAGTAAAGCTTCGAAGCAACTCGAGTGGTTTGGATACTGCACAGACCAAGGCTGTGGAAGAGCACTGTCGAGGTCGTACAAAGCCCTGTAAGTTAACTCGAGGTCGTAGAAGCCATAAGTTTAAGTACATGCAAACTATATGGTCAGTGCTGGCCAACAGGGACAGCTCAGGGACTCAGCAGGCCACTCCAGAAGTCGAGTCCAGACAGTGGCAGCAGCTACTGCTCATAGCTTGGAACCCCACATCACCGCAACACAGGCAATGGCCAAACCCCAGAACCGTGTCCGAACCTGGCTCCAGTGTGCTGCGAAAGCTCGCTGCCTTCCTGTTTCCCACAAGTCATCTTCGAAACTACATTTCCCAGAGGATCTTGCGGCACTTATTTCCTCCTGGTTGATTCGATGGGAATAGTGACGGGTTCGCCCCACGTCCGTGGGGAATTTAACGAACTGGTGAAGATCAAAGCGTCCCGCACTGTTGAGGGGGGCGGGGAAGGAAGCGAGCCGCGGCTCGGTTACTGCCTTTGCGCAGAGACCTGTGGGAACTGTAGTCACGTGGAGGTCACCGGGTCTAGCGGGCGCTCGCGTTTCCTCCGGCTCTAGGGGTCGCGGGTGGGGCGGGGTCAGTGGGAAAGAGGAGGGCATTGGCTTCTCCTCCCCACCAGGTGGCGCTGGGCACTAGCATCTACCCATTTACCTCCTGCTTATCCCTTCGTGGACTTTCCCTTCTATCCTACAGCCCCAAGAATTCTTTAGATTTCGATTAAGCCATTTATTAGAGAGATCTACTGAGAAATGGGAAAAATATTTTAAAAGAAGCGAAAGATAAGGGCCCTAAACTAGTCTCTTCGTCTGCTGCTCATCGGATGCTTTATGCGGGTACAAAGAACTGTAGCGCTGCGCCTATGGGGGGACCCATTTTATGTCAGGACTGCCATCAGGCAGTTACTTCCGCCCGCAGGCTGCGCCTGTGGTTCTGGTGGGTGTTCTCAACCCGGTAACTGGCCTCAAGTGAGCCATCACGCCCTTCCGCCCCAGCCCAACGCGTATTTCTGCCTTGGAGGACAGTTCTGCCCGGCTGCAGTAGCGTCGTTCTCATTTCTCGGGGAGAAAAACTGAGGGTGTGGTGGATAAAGGGTTGTTGACCTGCCCAGGTTACGGAGACAGTTGTATCGTCAGAACTCTACAATCGGACCGGATTCTGAGGGTCTCAAACCCGCCCTGTGCACTAACATGCGTGGTGTTAGTTTCCTTTTCTCAGTTTTGCTGCTACTGCTCTAATTTAAGCCGTGAACATCCTGGCTATTCTAAGAGTTTCATCCATCCAGTATTTATTCAGTATGCCAAGTGACAGGTGGTGCGCTGGGTGCTGGGGACACAGTGTCGAATGGGGTAGACACGACCCTCCCTTCCCGGGGTTTATAATCTAATACAGAAGACAGATGTTGATTGCATAGTTCACGTAAGAATAAAATTTCGAGCTGTAGTAAATAGAGAAAAACGGTGTTGCTACAAGAGAGAATAATGGAGGGAGCCATAAATTAGATTGGGAGATTGAGGAAAGGAAGAAATGCTTAATCTGAAAGCTGAAAGCAGAGAAAAAGGAAGCTCTGTAACAGCAAAGAGGCAGAGGGAACATCAAGTGCAAAGGCCCTGGGGCTGGTAAGACCTGAGTATTATGTTATGCAGAGAACTAGAGGTCCCTTGGGACTGGAGGGTAGTCAGGCTGGGAGAGGGCGGATCAAGTTGAGACTGGCTTGCCTTTCTCCCGTCTTGCCTCTTCTAACCCATTCCACACTGGCAATAGAGAAATCTTTTCAAAACTCAAATATGATGACTTTACTCCCTTTTGGAGGCTTTATGTCCCCTACTAGCCAAACTCCTTGGCCCCGTGCTCAAGGACCTTCATCATTGGGTTTACCTTGGTTTCCAGCACCCTTAGACCCCCCCTTTCCATGTGCTGTTACTTCTGCTTGGCTTGCCCTCTCCTATGTTCTTGCAGAGCAGGCAAACTGTTATTCACCCTCCCTGTCTCGGCCTCACTATCTCCTCTGTGCTCTTCCCCTCAACTTTACTCTCAAAGTTACTCTCAACTTCTGGTTCCCTGGCTATACAATTAAGTATTGGTTTGCCTGCTAATCTCTCCCATTAACAGTGAGTTCCTCCTCCTCTCAGGGCTTTGCTTTCTAGTTCTGTATGATGCGGAACTGCAGAACCTGAGGCCAGGCAGTTGGTGTTTTTATAACAAATATCCACTGAGAAAATGAGTGGAACAGCTAGCCATCTCCAACCTCCACCTTGTACCCAGTGTGAAGGTGGCCTGTGGCTTCTACCCATGGTGGCGTAGAGGTTAGCATCCAGAAGGGCAAGGAGAGATGAATAAGAAATCTGCGCTTGCCATGAGCCAGGCACTGTCCCCTCCACGGTCTCACCTAATCCTCACAATTGTGGGCCTCAGCTTCTTTCTGCTGGCGAGAAAGCTGCTGCCCAGTGATCACCCAACTAGTGATGGGGAACTTGGGATAGGAACCTAGGTCTTTCTCACCTCAAAAGTTGAGGCCCCCAACACTCCCTCTGCTCCCCTTGCCCCAATTCTGGCAGCTTCTATGAGTGTAGAATCCTGAAAAGTTTAAGGAATTCAACTCCAGGTGCCATCTGTTTCAGGTCGGTCATTTGTACTTCTGAACATCAGAGCTGGCCCAGCCATTGTGCTGGAGCTCTGCCCCTTCCGGAAACCAGCGACTCACAGCACCCTCTGCTTATATCAGTGTTTGAAGGGCCTGGAAAAACCAGTAAGACTCAGAGAAGCAGGAAATCCAAGAAAGGGCACTCTTGGCTAGTGCTATCCAAGAACTCTCCGAGGTGATTAAACGGTTCTAGTATATCTGCTGTTCAATATGGTAATGCCTCAAGTTCTGCTTAGACAGTAGCCCCACCCCACCCCTGATTACAGGCTGTTTCCAAGACAGCTCACCGGGAGACCGAAGACCCCTGGCTAGGTCTTCAGGTCGTGCAGATCCAAGCTGTAGCTCAAGCTGTGCCCCCAAACACATCAGGGCACAGACAGATGGAAGGTAGACGGCTGCTGGATACGACAAGGCCATTGCAGGCCTTGCTGGCCCAGCATCCTGCCTGGAGCCTGGCCCAGAGCAGGTGCTGGCTTAACACTGTGGATGAATGAACTTACCTTCTGTTCCCCAGGCTAGGGCTTCCTCAGTTACTGGGATTGGCTTCTAGAATCCCTCCTTTTCATTGTGGACTAATGGCTTATGCCATCCAATGGATTAATGAAACCAGTGCTTCATAACCACCTCCTCATCCCACACTCTGGGGGTGTGCCAAGGGACAGCTGCATAACCAGTGAGTAATAACTCCTTGGAAACATGCCGGATCCAGCACTTCTATGTGATAATCACATTTTTATTTTGAAACCGTGTGTGCAAAATGTAAGCCCAAAATGAGCATCTGCTTCGTATGATTAGAGGCAGTGTGGTTCTGGGAAAGAGGACTGGTCTCAGAGTCACCCTGAACCTCGGACTAACAAACAGGCTGTGTGACCTTGGACAAGGCGCTCAGTGCCTTTGGGCCCAAGCTTTCTCTTGAGTAAAACAAAAACATTAGACTCTAAGCTTCTTCCTAAGATAATGTAAATGCTTAAAAAAAGGCCGGTCCCATCTGCAATCAAAACACATTAAGTACCTTTCAAGTGATCATTTGTTTGAATCTGGTCTATTTTTATTGTTTGGCTTTTCTAACACCTTTCACTTAACTCTTGCACTGCCGGTGTCTTCCTCATTTGCAAGTTCTTTATGATTTTTTTGGCTGCTGCTTCAGGTTCCAATAAATCATGTTGGATTCTAATGATTGATTCCCCTGCTCATATGCCCTGCCTGGAGTCTCTTTAATTCTCAGCAGTCTCAATTCCCTGACAAAGCGCAGAGAGAGGTCCTGGTCTCCCTCTTCTCTCCTTTCCAATCCCCACTTCTCTGCAAAAACAAATCTGAAAAATCAAGGGTTTCTGTTCTGGAAGGCACCACTCTCACCACTAGATGGCACATGTGTGCAAGTCATCAGTCTTTGGACAAAAACTTTAATTTTATTTTGTGTTTATACTCCAAAACATAAACGCTTTGCGAGGAATTATGAAAGCACAAGATACACAAATGGATAAAATTAAAAGTTGAGGGAATTGGAAAAATAGGGAACAAATGGAAGAGAACTCCAGGATAACATCAGCTCAAGGAGATGGATGCGGCCAGCAATGGTTGGCTCTGAGCTTCTAAATGGCCTTACTAGCCCTGGCTGGGTAGCTCGGTGGGTTACAATGTTGTCCCAATACCCCAAGCTTGTGGGCTCGGTCCCTGGTCGGGGCACATGGAAGAAACAACCAATGAATGCATAAATAAGTAGAACAACACATCAATGTTTCTCTTCCTCTCTAAAAATCAATACTAAAAAAAAAAGGAATAAACAGCCTTAGTAAAGAAGGAAACATGAGTGGTAATAAAATTCCAGGTTTTACATGAGAAAAACAAAGTAGTTATTTAGGAGAAACACCACTTTTCCTGATCCTGAGACCAGAGAGAGGTTTTTCTTGTGGGGCTTCAGAGAGAGGACGCTGAGCAGTGAGACGAAGACCAGCGACTTAGTTGGAGCTGCTGTTTGGTGTCCTGCTAGGCAGGCCTATGGCACGATGCTAAGGCACGGTCGGGGAAGAGCAGCTCCCTGAGGCCCGACACTGGGTTTCCAGGACAGTGAGTGCCCTGCCGTGTGCCTCCGAACAGCAGCTCCCTCTGGCTCGTGCGAGGTACGTGCCAAGACCCTCAGTGGATGTCTGAAACTGTGGATGGTACCAAACCATGCGTATATATGTTACACACACACACACTATGTGTGTATATATACACACGATGTTCATATATATATATATATATACACACACACTATGTTCTTTCCTATACATACCTGTGATAATGTTTAAGTTATAAAGTAGGCTGGACAAGAGAGTAACAGCAATAACAAAGAACAATTATAACAATCTCTCCTAAAATATCTTATTATACTGTACGTATAGCATTCATATGCTGGACAAAGGGATGATTCATGTCCCAGGTGGGGTAGTGAAAGATTTCCTCATGTTACTCAGAATGGCGGACAAGATAAGACTTATGGATTGCTTATTTCTGGAATTTCCCATGCGATGTTGTTGGACCCCAGTTCCCCATGGGTACCTGAAATTGCGGAAAGTAAAACCGGGGATAAGGGGGGCTGCTGTATTTTCAAACAGAGGAGTTCGCACACCCCTCCTCATCCCCACTGGGGTTTGGGTGGGGTTTGGGGGAAGAAAACTCTTCTTGGGGGCTGTGGGAGCCAGTCTCCAAGATGGTCCGCGTGAACCCCACCTCCTGGTTTTCACACCCTGTGGAGACCCTCCCCCACTGTACCAGGACGCGGTCCGTGTGGCCAGCAGAATACAGAAGTGGTGGTATGCCCCTTCGGAGGTTCGGTTAGAAAGGACATCGCAGCTGCTCTCTCCAGTCTGTCTGTCTCTCTCTGTCAGGTCACGTGCTCTGGGGAAAGCGAGCCCTCGGGTCATGAGGAACAACGATGGAGAGACCTGTGCAGCAAAGATCTGCAGCCTCCTGGCAGCAGCCTGCTAGTCCTCGCGTGAGCCAGCTTGGGAGCGGGTCCTCCGGCCCAGGCAAGCCTGCGGTGACTGCAGCCCCTACGGACACCTTAGGGAAACCTGGTGAGAGACCCCGAGCTAGACCGTCCAGCCAAGCCCCTCCTTAGCTCTGTGAGGTAAGAAATGTTTGTCATCTTCAGCTGCTGAGTTTGGGGGTAATTTGTGATGCTGTAACAGATAATGTGTACAGAGGCCAACGGAAACGCAAGTTACATCAAGGATAAAATTACTTGGGTGGATCAGCTTGGTTTTAGAGACCAAGAAACATTTCAGAAGCAGTGTTGGGGCTTTAAATCTGATAGACACAGGCTGTGTCTGTGGAGAAATGGAGGTAGAGGGGCCTGCATCAAATGTGTGCAGTGGAGATTTCCTCGCAGAAGGATGGTGAGGGCAGGGACCTCAGCTGTCTTGTTCACTGTGGTGCCCTCAGTGCCCAGCACAGGGCCTGGCGCATAGTAGGCTCTGTACAAATCTTGAATGAATGAATGAGTGACTGGATGGATGGATGGTGAAGTGCAACCTTGAGAGAGCCATTCGGTCATCTGGGTGACCTTATTCATTCAGCTCCTGTCACGAACATGTACATGATGACACTGAAGGTCCATGGAGCTTTTGGATCACACCGATTGCATCCACCCTGTGCTGTCGTTGTGCCCTCCCTCGCGGCGTTTTCTCCTTGCAGTTTGTTTTCTTGTTTCCTAGAGATTCGCATGGGCTCTAACATCTACACTTCAGGCTTTCTCACGGGAATAGTGTTCTTAGATCATCACAGGAAGTAATTTCTGGTGGCTGTTTTTTTTACAATATGAGAACCAGAGTTGTTCAGGACAGTGGGTTTATTTTGTGCAATTTTGTCTCAGGTCTGTCCTATTTCTTTTTTTCCCCCCTTTCTTTTTGTTGAAAAATGACACGAAATGGCTGCAGCTAAGTAATAACAGTTCAATTTCCTTGTGATGATGACCAGACTCTATTTTCCCCCTTTCAGACCGACTTTGGTGCTGATTTTAACCAGATTTTACTGTAATGGAAATATTCTGGTGAAGGGGCATCAAACAGAGTGATCTGCCTCGGACCCCGTGTCCCCTCCATCCTCGGGCACTCCTCTCTCTGTGGCTGGCTCTGCACTCCCTCCTCCTCCTCCTCCTCCACCACCGTTATCACCACACAGCTACTGTTTATTGAGTGCTTCCTACATGCCCATCCCTGAGCTAGGAAAGTGTTGCACAGATGATTAAATTTGTGCTAGGGACTGAATTGCCAGGCCAATTTTGTTAGTCCAGGTCATTTGAGAAGCAGACACCAAGATGGGATAAAATGTGCATGGATTTTATGGAGGGAAATCCCAGTGGGAAAGGAAATAGGGAGGCAGGCAGAGAAGAGGGAGGGAGCTAGAGGGCCATCAGACCCCGAGTGTACAGGGAGGGAGAGGTTGGGCACATGTGTCCCAGGTGGCCCAGCAGTTCAAGGAAGATTCAGTCCAGCAAAGGTTTGGCTCTGTCAGGGAGTCCTTGGGACAAAGTTAGCCAACAAAGGAGTCCCTTGTCTCTCAGGACTGGGTCTGACTTCGTACCCTGCCACACTCAATCATTGGTGGGGTGCAGCCCATGGGAGGCGTGGCCAATGGACTTCAAAGCACAACAGCTGGGGGCCTCAGCTCCCTGCAGTAAGGAACGCTGCAGAAGCATATTTTTGTGGCTTCAATACCTATTCTCCTTTCTTGTTGAATAACAGAAGCCTCATTTATTTGGAGTGGCTAAGCCCTGAGGCTGAACTGAAAGATCGCAATTCCCGGCCTTCCTTGCAGCTAGGTATGGCTCTGTGACTGAGCTCTGGCTGTGCAGTATAAATGAGGACCTGGGAGGTGCCTGCCCCCTCCCTTCCCTCTGACAGCCTTATAGAGAAAATGGCCACAGCCTCAGACAGGCAGAGAGCCAGAGTCTTAGCACTGCTGACCAGGGACCTCGCAGCAGCTCTCATTACCTAGTTCCATACTTCAGTCTGAGACAAAAATAAACCCTTTTGTCTGAGCCATTGCTGCTCTTGTTTTTGTTCTAAGCAGGGAAATCTAACCCTAACTGGTACAGCACTGATCTTCAAGGTGACCCCACCAGGCAGGCATATTTATACCCATTTCACAGATGAGGAATGATTAAGAGCTAGAACCTACATTGGAGCCCAAGGTGGTGCTATGGACACTTTCAGCTGAGAATCACAGAACGGTGCCTTTCAGTCTTCTCTGAAGACAAGAGTTGCCTGGGGGACTTGCTCCATGCACAGACTGCCAAGCCCGTCCCTGGAAATCCTCACTCCGCAGGCCCGTGTTCAGACCTGAGATGCTGCTCTATCTCCAACAAGCAGCCCAGGCTCCCAGTGTTGATGGAGACCGAAGACAGGCAGCTCGAACAGTCAGGAGGTGCATATTTCACGTAAGAAAGCTTCTGTGAGCATAGAAATCCTTTGAGGAGTTTGGTACGAAGTACAGATTCTGGGCTCTGCTTTCATAGATTCGGAGTCAGTAGCTCTTTTGTGGAACCTGGGGGTCTGCATTTTTCAAATGCTGCCCAGGTGATCCTGAGGCCTGTGAGTCATAAAGTCCGGTTTGAGGGACCATGGCTGAACGGAGGACCGGCGTCAGAGGATGGTGAGTCTAGGTTTGAATCCTGATGTTGCCATTTATTGGTTGGATGACCTGTAACAGGCTAATTAAGCTCCCTGTGTCTCAGATTTCATCATTTTCAAACTGAAGAAAATAATAAGGCCTACCTTACTGAATTGTTGTGAGGATTAGATGAGATAATTTATGTAAAGCTCTTAGCTTTGCATAAATAAGCTCCCAGTAAATGGTGGCTATTGTTATTATCATACCCCGTGCATGCATCTCACAAACAGTGTGGGCACAGAGTTCCCTTACTGTGGATAATTTACACAAATCCCCGGGGACCATGATTCAGCACAGGCTGGTCCTGGAGGCTGGGGCTCCCCTTTTCTTTCTCCAGCTACTCCTGACCTTGAAAGTGAGTGAACTGCCTGTGCATGCTGAATTAGAGTAACGATCTAGGACATGCTACTGTGTCCCCCCAGCTGCCACCTCCACCCCCACCCCTCAACCAGTCTGCCCAATAGCCACTCAATGGCTCCATTTTCTCCCTTCTCATTCCCGTCTCAGCCCACTGCGATCTGGATTCTGCTCTTGCTGCTTTACTGAAGTGACTCAGCGAGGTCACCAGTGGCTTCCATGTTGCCACATCCAAAGGATATTTTAGAGTACTCTTCTCGTTTGAGCCCTCTGCAGCATTTGATGCTGCCACCTCTTCTTCCTTCTTGGAACTTTCTCCTGTTGGCTTCCGAGCCTCCGCTGCTCTGTCTCGCCTCACTCGGATCACTTTCTCCAGCCTCCATGATGCCTCTGCCTCCGTCCTCGTTTTACTCAGCTTTTTCTTTGCCCTTTCAGCCCTTCATTTGCCTCTAGTTCCTTTTACTTTCCTTCTCTTACTCTGATCAGAGCCCACCATCATTTAACTCATTCTAAGTTCCAGGTGAATTATCTGCCTTCTTAGGATATCCTGGTCTAAGGCCACCTTTTCCTTCTTCCCTCCTGGGGTGTCTTAGGTCAGGCCCAAGCAAGGTGCTGCTCAGTCTCCTTGGCTGTCTTCCTAGGAGGCCGAGCAATTCCCATGAAAACAGAACTGGATTTCCTGCAGATCAGACCCCAAGGTGACTCTGGGCTACCCTTAATTGTTCCCACTTATAGAGATATTGAGGATAGAGTCGCTCTGTGGGGTGAGTGTATCCATCCATTCCCTGGGCTTAGACTCTAAGGCCTGTGGTCAGGTTGTTGCCCCACTGACACCCAGCACCTTTTTGGGGACTTGGGGCCATTCCGATGTGTCATGGACTGGTCTGACTTCGAACCTCGCCCTTCCCTTTCTGGCGTCACTTTTCTCATCAATGAGATGCAGGAGTTGGACTCGTTCTCTCTGAGGTCACCATCATGATCAGCTTTGCCATCAATTGCACAACCCTTGGTGCCACTCCTGGGAATCTCTCCTATAGAATGCTCTCCCAAGTACAGAAGAAGGGACGCATACCAGAATGCTCACCTGTAGGAGCCTCAGTGCGCACCGAGAGGGGATTGGTTAAATAGCTCATGCTGTACATATGCTATTGCGGTGCTGCTCGAAGGGGACAGCCTGCACGTTGTTACCAGGGTGCTAGTGAGGGACGAGGAGCTGGAGTCAGATCACCGGCTTCACGGGCAGGAGGCGGCTCTGTGTGTGCAGGTGCAGAAAGAGGTCTAAGATACATTATTTAAATAGTATGCAGTATGACAGTATGGCGTTTTCAAAAACAGATCTACACCAAAAAGATATATAAATGCACAGATATGCTGGTAGATGCATAAAATATTTCTAGACCAAGACGTAAGAAATTAGAAGTGGTCACCTCTGGGGAGCGCAGCAGGAAGTCTGGGGTGAGAAACCTCTTTTTCATTGCGTCTCCACAGCAGTTGCTGGAATCTATTCTGGTTGGTCTGTGCCCTTCCTGACAGAGTTGTTAAATATTTTAAGAATAAGTCCCGTTACACATTTTTACTGTTGAACATTTCTTTTTACTACTTGCCTGTATCACTTTCATATTTAAAAACAAACTAGTTGCAGGGAGAATACTGATGCTTCTAGAGCTTCTGTTTACTGCATCACAGGCCTCATGTCTTTCATTTTTCATGAACATTTCTTCCCTCTATTCTTTCAACCGGGTCTGCGAACAAGGCATTTCTCTCCGTCCTGTGCCTGGAGCTCTTCTGCAGATACATTCACAGTAAGTCATTCTGGTTCACAGCCTAGTGAGGAAGAAGGCCGGGGGGCCAGAGGGGCGATTGCGGGTCTAATGTACAATTATACAGGGACTTTTTGCCTTGCTGGTGGAAGCTGCCTTCCCCCCGTTTGAGCTGGAGAGTTAGAAGGATCTGATTTGATGGAAGTAATATAGCCTGTGATTATCGTAAGAATTTGGCATATTAAATTGAATTGGGAAGTACTGGACAACAAATGTAAGTTATTTTCTTCTATCACTCCCACACAGCTGCGTATTTACTGTTTGCTGCTGACCTGCCACAGAAAAGTGAAGTGACTTATCCTAATGCCTTTGAAGCTGGAACTGTTAGGGTTCTAAGCGGCCTCTTTAAACTCAAGATGCAAGCAGGCTGTGCTATTGGAGGTCACATGGAGTGGGGAGAGTGTCCCTGGAGTCTGCTAGTTTTTGCTTCAAAGGCTCTAGGTCTTCCTACTATGGTTCTTGATGAAGGTGTTTTTTAAATTTTTTAAATTGTTGTGTGAAAATGTATTTTAGCTTATTCCTGTGTAATAAAGGATGTGGCTGGCCTAGGTCCCCGGTTCCTGGGAGGTGACTTGTAAGTGCTCGGAATACCCCGAGTGCTGTGAGTGTCTCTGTTATTCCCGGTGGGCCCTGGGAGTTTATGCTAATGAGGTGACGCAGGTGGGGGGACTGGCCTCTGGGAGAAAGACCAGCGGTGTGATGAGAAGGTTGGGGCTTTGAGCTACGGGATGCAACCTGACTGCTGGGCAAACGTGGAGGGGCGTGGCCAACGGCTCAACCAACCGCACCTATGTGATGAGGCCCCGATAAAAACTGTGGGCACCCAGCGTGGGTGAACTTCTCTGGTTTGCGTGGACTGTCACACATCTGCGTGACAAGAGGGTAGCATGTCCTGATTGGATGTGGAGAGAACAACGCGAGCTTTGCATTTGGGACCTTCCGGGACTTTGCTCCGAGTGTTGGTGTCTTTGCCTGGTTCTGATTTGTGTTCTTTCGTATATGAGACTGTAATGGCAAGTACAGCGACTTTCCAGAATTCTGGGCGTCATTCTAGTGAATTATGGACTCTGAGGGGGCAGTGGAAACAAATCTGTAGCCAGCTGGTCACACGCTGGGGTGGCCTGAAGACCCCCCAGAGGTGTGGCTAGTATCTGAAGTAAAGGCAGTCGGATGGGGGGTTGTGCCCCTAACTTGTGAAATTTGGCCCAACTCTGGGTAGCTGGCCCCAGAAATTAGGTCTCAAAAAAGATAAAGTTGGTCTCATTGCAATTTCACTATTTATTTTGAGAAATTTAAAACTTAAAGAGAATTTACAAGAGTAGTACAATGAATACTCATATTCACTTAGAGTCTACAGTTTGTTAGCATGTTTCCGTATTTGCTCTATTTCTCTTTTGTATTAAAACTTTTTTTTCTTCCTGAACCAGTTAAACTTTGCAGACATATTATGTTTAAACACGTAGCATTTACTTCCTGAGAAACAGGACATTCACCTACTTAACTCCAGTATCCTGATTACACCCAAGCATTGATAGAATAAGTACACTTAGCATTGATAGAGTAAGTATTCTCTAATATGCCCTATTTAAGTTTTCCCTATTGTCCTCAAAATATCCTCTGTAATCTAATCAAGGATCACTCATTGCCTTTGATTGTCTTGTTTTCTCATCTCCTTTAATCTAGACTCTGGAACTGTCCCCTTGACCTATTTTACTTTTTTGTCATCCATGACGTTGACACCTTTGAAGGGGCCGGGCCACTTGTCGTGGATATTGTCCCGTGGTCTGGATTGGTCTGATTGTTTCCTCCCGGGTAGATTCAGGTTATGCATCCCTGGCAAGAATCCGAAGTTCGTAGATGATGTGTTAGTGACAGGAGTGGATTGGAAAGGGGACAAAGCACGACAACGGTGAGGTACAGGTGGTGTGAGGGTGCACGGCGTGTGGACGGACCGCTAGGGCCACGGGCCAGAGCGTGTGGCGGGGGCAGTCTGACAGAGCAGGGGCCGGACTTGCCCTCGGCTCCCCCGTCTTCTCACGCTTTGCCGTCACCTCATTCCAGCCCCACCGGAGGCTTAGCGGGCTCTCACAGTCCATCTCCAGCCCAGCCCTTCTCCCAAAGGAGTCTGGCAGGTTTCAGTCCTGGTAATTTTGATAAAAAATTACCTACTTTATCTGCTCAGTCTACTGTCAAAAGTCCAAGGGGAAACTTACTTCAAAGCAGTTCCTATAGTTAAACTTTTCAAAAAGGAAGAACAACCAGCATTTCTCCCATCTTTGCAGTCAGGCTTGAGCCACCTAAGCTCGGAGGGTGGCCGAGGCAGCAAGTGATGGGAGAGGCCGTTGATACGCAAATGAGGCCATTAAGAGTGGAGGCCCCACCCCAGAACTCCGCCACAGTCCTTTCCAAATCAAAGCTATTTGCATTGAAAAGAGTGAATCTCCCAAACTTGAACTTATTGTCCAAAGCTAAAATGCATAGAAATTAAACTGCTGTTACTAAAAAAAAAAGTTTTCAATACAACACATTACTGTTTTTTGGGAAGAGTGATAGCTGCCCTTCAACAGCTAGGTTATTTGGGTTGTGAAAGGGCTTCTGGGTTGTTAAGGATGGACACTCTTGACCTTGGACTGACTGCTGAAGTTTTCCTGTGGCTTGTAGTTTCCTTGTGGCAAGCAGTTACGCCAGGTGCTGCTGGGGATGTTGCTGCCATTTTCGAGTCTTGAAAACTGAGACCCAGAGGGGTCACGTGATACACTCGAGACTCAGACCCGGGTCTTCAGATTCCAAGGGCAGGGCTCCTTTCGCGACACCATTCTCATCCTGTCACATCCTCCAAAGCGTTGTGATCCCTTTTGGAGCAGAGAGGAGAGCTGCCAACACCGCTCACGCTCACCCTCTGCCCACCAGGTTTCACAGGCGCTTTGGAACGCGTCTCCAATCTCACAGAAAAGAGGCAGAGCAACTTCGCTTCCAGCGAGAGGGTGGGGAGCCCTGTGTCCTGCCGCCAAACCCGGTTTCACGCAAAAGCTCCAGGTGCCCTAACATCACATGGGGGGCTGGATGCCAGGGTCAGAACGGACGAGCTGAGAGGCAGAGGAGCAGAGCTTCTGTGAGGACCTCAGGAACATGGGACGTGACCGGTGAAGCCCAGAGCCCTGCTCCCTGCGAGCCGTGGCCCCGTGGCCAACGCCATCTCCCACTGCTGCTGATAGACGTGGGCCAGCAGCTCCCACACCTGTGGACAGCTCCGATGTCTGCTTTGAACCCGTGGCACGTAGCCTTTGGGATTAGAATGCTGGTTCTCTGATTCGAATGATCCCTTTCTCTGTAACAGGGCCGTGGTGGGAAGCATGCAGTGTGTGGGACTGCAGGCTCCAGGGCGCACCGGCTCTGTGGTCTTGAGGAAGTGACCTCTCTGACCCTCAGTTTCCCCATCTGTGATAACAGACCCCATGTCATAGGGTTCTTGTAAGGGTCAAGCGGGGCACTGCAATGGGGAACACTCAGCATGGTACCTGGTGTCAAAGACACACAAAGACAGATGCCGGTTGGAGTGGTGAGGACAGTGTACATACCACTGCGCAGGGAAGAGAGTTCAGAGTGAACCGAACTCAGCCGTGATTTGTGCAGAGGTGACTGGGCATCGTAAAGGGAGCACCAAGGGACAGAGAGGTAGTGGGGGTGTTCAGTAGAGTTGGACAAGTGAAAAATTATGAAAGCAGGAAGAGGGTGTTGGTCCATGTGAAACCCATCGGCCTGCTGACGGGCACCTGTGGAAGCTAAGCTCCTGCCCTCCCACAGAAGCTGGGCTCTGTCCTCAGAGGTCGGCTGGAACTGTCGGTTCTTTCGGCAGCCCTGAGTTTTCTCAGGCAGGCTCTTTAAGGGAGGGGGTCCAGGGTCATCCTAGGGATGAGGCCTTGAGCTGTTAGAAACTGTGTGTGTGCTTGTTCCTGTCTTTATAGGCCAAGCTTGGGGCATAGTCCAAAGGGCTCGGAGGAGCCTGGTCTAGAGCTTGGCCAAGGAGAGAGTCTTGGTCACTGGCCTGTAGCCATAACAGGAAAAGACAGTTATTACTAATGTTTAAGTTAGAGAAGGAGCCGTCTATGGGAACACGGAGTGGGGACAATGCATAGCGATGATGGGTGGAGATGCTGCATGAGTCACTGCATGTCCCTGGGAGGACACTGCATGGGGACGGTGGGTAAGGGCAATACACGAGGATGCTGTGCAGGAATGTTGCTTAGGGAATGTGCTGTGACAAACAGCTTCATGGAGACAGCAGCTCAAGAAGGTGGGCCAGGCCCTGGCTGGTGTGGCTCAGTGGGATGAGTGCCAGCCTACATTCCAAAAGGTCACCGGTTCAATCCCCAGTCAGGGCACATGCCTGGCTTGCGGACCAGATCCCTGGTTGGGGGCCATGTAGGAGGCAACAGATGGAACATTGATATTTTCCTCCCTCTTTTCTAAAAAATAAATAAAATCTTTAAAAAAGGTGGATCAGACTTGCGCTTTTGCAATCTTGCAAATAGTATTCAAAGAAAAATATGAAAGGGACAACCTTCACAGGGCAGCTTTTGAAGTTTTATCAGCATCCTGGCTGAGCGGGCTCTCAGATCCAGGCCTGGCTGACCCCAGGGCCAGTGAGCAATTGTCATCTCACACAAGGATGACTCCGAGAAGACCCACCACAGCCCAGCGGGTCATCCAGCCACGGTGGCAGTGATGGCAGTTGCCTTGGACCACAAACTCTGAGGTCGGGGCTCCCGTTCAAGGATGGCGTGTCTCCGAGAGCCCTCCCCTGGGGTGCAGCGGCAGGAGGGTTCTGTCTGCTGGAGCAATCTCGTCCTACTCCAGCACCTCGAGCGGGACCTCACACATTTCATGAGAGGCAGCCGGGACTGGTGGTGTGCAGCCGTGCCCGGGTGGAGTTGTTCCTTCCAGAGAAGACCAAAAATAGGAATTCAGTCTCCACCGTTTTCTGTTTCTTGTTTTCCTTAGAGAAAAGGGAAGAAGGCAAGGAGGCAGGAGACAGGCCTTGCAATGGAGCTAGAAGCAGGGACCCCTGACATGATGTGTTAGCTGAAAGAAATAGAAATTAATTCATTACAATGACGTCAGCACAATAATATTGAACACTCATTGGCACAGATTGCTGAGCACTTTATTTACATTATAGTTTTTAATTTTTTTTAATCCTCACCTGAGGATATGTTTATTGATTTTAGAGAGAGGAAGGGAGAGAGCAAGAGAGGAGAGAGAGAAAATATCGATGTGAGATAGAAACATCAATTGGTTTTCTCCTGTGTGCGCCCCGACTGGAGATTGAACCTGAAATCTAGGTATGTGCCCTGATTGGGGATCAAACCCCCAAGCTCTTGGTGTTGGAGACGATGTTCCAAACAACTGAGCTACCTGGCCGGGGCTATTTACATTATTATTGTATTAAAAATAGTAAGTGTAACATTGAAAGAATACAAGAAGATATGCTGTAAAATATGTCTGCTCCCCACCCCAGGCTCCCAGTTTCCCACCTTAGAAGCAAATGTTGTTTATTTCATATCCTTCTAAAAATTTTTAAATCCATGAGCCACCATATATGGGCATGTCCTTAAAAACAACAACAAATGGTTGCCTTTAATGCATCTGTACTGGTGGTCCTTGCTTTTTCCATGTAACAGTATATCTTGGCAATTTTCCCATCTCAGCATAAGAAGATCTATTTTATTCTATTCATTTTATAGATGTGTCATAACTTATTAAACCATTTTCCTATTGAGGGACATTTAGGTTATTCCCAGTCCCTTCCTCTTATAGCAAACAGGGCAGTGAATATCCTTCTATGTGCTTGTGTTTCTTTGCATACTGGCATGAGTTTATTTGTAGAATACATTCTGAAAAGTAAATTTGCTTGGTCTTATCTCCTTAGTCCTCACAGCACTCACTCCTCTGAAGCTGGTGCTGGTATTATTTCCATTTCATGTACAGGGAAACAGAAATACAGGGAGGCTATGTAACTTGTCCAATAAGTTATTGCTGGAGATTGGATTAAAACTACCTCTGCTGAGCACTGTGGAGATGAGAAGCATATTGAGAACCTCAGTTTTCTAGGGACTCTAGACTTCTTGATATTAGGAAGGGTTCTAGCTTCTTTGCTCAGGATCATATGAGAAGCTACATCTACAACTGTGTTAATTGGAGTAGGTGAGGTCATGCTGCTATAACAAATCAATCCTCAAATCTGAGTGGTTTCACAAGACAAACGTTTTTTATTTCTTGCTCTTACAAAGTCTGGTGGAGCCTGTGGGTGCACACCTCCTTCTGGAGATTCAGGGATCCAGGCCTTCTGAGTTAATCCCCTCTCCAAACATGAGCTTTCCAAGGTCCCTGCAGCAAGGAAAGAAATGAAGAGGTGTGCAGGAGGCACCTCAGCTGTTACTTATATGGCTTGGAAATGACACAGGTCACAATTGCTCACATTTCATTGACTAAAACTGGTCACACAGTCTTAACCTACCTGCAGAGGAGAGAGACTGAGAAACAGTCTTGTCTCGTGTCCAGGAAGAGGAAATGGTGTGGAGAGCATTAAATTCATCACATATGCAAATATCCCATCCACCTTCAGCAGCAAAACAGAGAATTTAAGGAAGCTTTTCTGTACCATGTGGGTAAAACTCCCGCCTCCATTCCCCTAAGAAAACTTCAGGAAAGATTCATTCGTCTTTTGGAGCCTTGGAAATCAGAACCATATATATATTTTGATGTGACACTGGCTTGACTAAGCATATTAACAATATCAATGTGTTAAATGATTTCCTCAAATTAAGCAGACTGATGATTATTCCTATGCCTCATTCGCTTGATCCTGCTCTGCTTTTATAAGGGTGACAGACAATAGGTGGGGCTACGACAGGAATCCCAGCTTTCTCTGTGCACAGTTCACTTCCATCTTATTTTTGCTGCAATCATAGTGAATGAGGAGTTACCAACGGTCACTTAATCAGAAGCTATGGAAATTACCAATCACTTTAACATCTTAGTTATCTGAAAATTTTTGCTGTTATGTCAGTCAGGGCCCAGCCTTGGGAATGTGCTGGCAACGTGCGTGTCTCCAGTCTTACGTGTCACGGTACAAGGGCAATGCCAAGGGCCCCAGGGATGTTGGGAGCCTGGTTCTTGGGGGCACCAAGCCAAACGGTATGTAATTTCTTTCATTTGCACTTGGCTGCCTGAGTGAATGAGTGGAGAAAGAGGAGAACTGAATTAATCAAAGGTTGGGGAGAGGTTGGGTAGGAGAACAAAGGGGAGCTGTTGAAGCACTGGCAAGAGTGGAAGAAGGGATGCTCCCTCGGGTCCTGGCTGATTGGGGAGAAGGTGAAGTGGTAATTTGGTAGTAGTGACTTGAAGAAAGGTAGGATGGCCAAGGAGTCTCCATGAGGTCAAAGAAGTGATATCATGGGAATAAGGAACGGAGCGACAAAGAAGAACATGGGCAAATGTTGAAATCAAGAAGCACCTGGAGCGTTCGGTGGGTCTTCTCCAAGAATGTTGGGTTCTCCCTAGATTCTGGCAGATGATTAAAGGTAACCCAACCGTAGAGGCAGGGCCCTGAAAAGCAGAGAGGATATTTTCATATACCTGCTAACGTTCACACGGTTATTTTGGTGGGGAGAGGGATATAGTTGGCTATGTATTTACACACCTCTGCACTAATTGCTTTGTCATCATGACCAGAATTGCTTTGGTAGTTTGAAAGGAAATCTGCTAAAGTCTAGAAAGAAAATTGAAGGCAACTGGAAAAACTAAAATGGAAAACTGATGGTCCAGAAGAAGTGCTGGCCACAGAGTGAATGCTCTGTGAATGTTCATCGTCCCCATAATCACGGCCGTGCTCTTCCTGCTGGAACAGGCTCTCACTGTCTCCTGATCGCACTCCTGCTTCCTGACTCCTGTGCTGCCGGAGGGTGAGTATTGGAACTCAGCCCTGCAAGCTCTCTTCCCTCACGCTTGCTTCGTCACGCTTCTTACTGAGTTGTGTACCTGTATCATGTAGTGATAAGATCCCAATATTTGGATGTGGGCTTAAGGGCAGAGAGAAGACCTCACTTAGGTCCTATAAATAGCTGCTCCTTCTCTCCATTAACAGACATTCATTGTCACTGGTTGATATCACTGGTTTTCTACCCAACAGACTTTCTCCAATTGGTCTCTTGATTTTGT
>CM052547.1:80192469-80216876 GCA_028533065.1 Trachops cirrhosus
ACTTGGGGGCTTGTGTGTGCACTCTGATGTCCATTTTCTCAGAGGCCTTTGCGTTTGGACATTGTCCATGTGCTGGCCATTGATAAGGCCAGGACTCTGTTTCCAGTCTGTCTGTGGATCCACACGTGACTCTTGCCTGAGCAGAAACCCGGGGGGGCGAAGAGGAGCGAATGGTAGGTTTTAAGCACCTGAGCCCTGCCCTGAACCCCTGGCAAATCCTATGAAGTAAATGTTATGACTCTCATTTGATTAATGAGGAAGTTCATTATGAGGGAACTTGGTGGGCTTAGGAAGTTTACATGCCCCGAGGACACAGTGTGTCTGAGCCGGGATTTGGACCTTGGATCGTCTGGCTCCAAAGGTCAGCCTCTCGCACCCACACCAGAGGCTGGCAAACTGCAGGTCAAATGCTGCTCGCTGCCTGTTTTTGTCAATAAAGTTCATTAGAACACAGCCGTGTTCATCATTACTTTACATTACGGCTGCTTGCGTGCCACAGCGGCAGAGCTGAGTAGGTCTGAGACTGCAGAGCTCACAACGCCGAAACTGTCTGCCACCTGGGCTCTTACAACAAGCGTGTACCGGCCCCTGGACCGCACTCTACTCCCGCAGGGAGTGTTCTCTTATAGTCCAGGCACCTCAAGACCCTGAGGAGTGGGAAATGCCTGGCCTTAAAATCAGAAGATCCAGGAACAAATGCTGGCTGTTAAACCCTAGTGAAGTCATCCATCCCGTTTGCTTTGGTTTATTCAACTATAAAATGCAGACAAGGACAGCCACAGTATAGTTTCGTTTTGAAGATCAAATAAAGTAACAATGATAATTAACACTTGTAGTTAAAGTTTACTGAGCGCTTACTCAGCATAAACTTACTTAAACTTTACTATGTGCCACATGTGTGTGGACATATATTATCTCTTTTGACCCTTACATGTGTCCGGCACATGGTGGACATTCAGAAATCAGTAGGTATTGTTACTCCCATTTCTTGGATGAGGAAACTGAGGCCCAGAGAAGTAGAGTGACTTAGGGCTTGGCTGCCTGTGACGTAGACACTGTTGGGTTTAGGGCAGGATTGAGGGCCAAGGGTTATGGAGGGCAATGTTCTGCTGGGAAGATCTGTGGCATTTGGGGCTGGTGTCCCACTGAAAGTAGTGAAGATTGCTTCCTCTCTGCTTCTCCTCCTCGGCGGACACTCCACAATTTAATCAGATCCTATTCTGTTCTTTTCAGTTGCCCCTGCACGACCTGGTGACTGGAGTTGTCAGCAAACCCTCACCATCTTGTTGACTTGTGTCAGTAAAGCAAAGACGAGCTGCCTCGGAAAGGCGAACACTCGAGAGTCATAATTATGGGAATTGCTTGCAGTTTGGGTCCACGCGAGTGAGTCTGAGCCACACACAAGCCAGACGGCATGTTTGGAAACCCTCCTAGCCGTGGCACTGGTTGTTTTGTCAGGCAGGGAGGTGCGGAATGGCCACTCTGCCTGCCCTGGGCAGACAAAGCCACCTCCGCCCGCCAGCTGCTCCTCACCTATGTGCACAGTTACAGACGGAATGAATAGGATTCCTGAAAACTACTCAGAAATTTTATAGCTTCCACGAGGAAAGAGTTTCAGTTCCAGGAGGAAGGAAATGAATCAACGTGATGGTGGGGGCGGGGGGGAGGTCATGGGTTTTCCTGGAAGCCAACACTGAGGAACAGATTGGAAAGCAAGTACTCTGTGTGGGATCGGATCCCAGGAGACACTGGGAAGTGAGCCAGAGAAGGGAAGGGAAGCTGTATGGGACGTGTTCTCAAGAGGATCACCATGTAGGCAGATGGGGGTTAATTCCACTGGGAAACTCGGGGGGTCAGAACAACACACACAGACACATACACACGTCGGAATTACGTCCCTCAAAGGGCGAGGGAGCTGGGGTGTGATGCACCAATCCCAGCAGCCGCCAGCAGAGGCCCGGCACTTTCAGTTGGCTTTGCCGGCCACGGCACACAGGGCAGCTTGGCGGTGCCCCTGGAAATGGGGAGGCTCGAGGAGGCGTGGGTGGGGCACCTACGCTATCCGTCACAGGCTCTGGCTCTGGAATCACACTGCCTGGACACGGACCTCAGGTTCTCCTTCCTGTTTGCTCTGTGACCTTGGGTAAGTCATTGAACCTCGCTCGTCTTAGTTGTTGGAGGAGAAATACGATGGTGCAGAACCTCCCGGGTGACTGTGGAGATTAAAGAGAAGGCATGCCGGACACTCACAGGCCACCTGGCATGAGGCGGACATTCAAGATATTTTAGCTGTTTTTACTAATAACTACTATAACTTATTCCTCTGAGACGGAATGCGGAACATTCAGACATAGAAGATAACATGGGGGAGGGAGGAAGGGACAAGAAAAAGTGACCCAACGTTGCATCTAGGAACTATGTGGTATAGGATAAAATAATTAATAAATAAAGCCTTCGGGGCCAGTCCTTGCAGAAAGGGGGTGTTTTAAGAATGGCGGACAGGAAGCAGCCACGGAAGAAAGGGCACTGGAGTCAGGCCGCACATTCAACTCAAATATATTCTTTTTTCCACCTAAAACATGGAGAGCTGGCAACACTCTGGTGCTGACAGGGAGTGTAGTCCCATTGCAGAATGCCCTCTCATCTCCAGGATCTTCTGTGTGGCATGGAGCCACCGTGGTTGTCAGGGACAGACTTTGCAGTAGCGATCGGAGCACAGAAGCTACTCAAGAACTTCAAAGAAAGCAGTTTGTCAGCAGCGGACAGCATTGTTTCCGCAGAGTCGCCTGGGGCCGGTGCGAACCTGTGGACTCTCCAGCTATCTTTCAGCTCCAGCTGGTTTGTAGAAGAACCTGTGCAGTTGCTGGTGCCCAGGTAGCTGAACCTGTGGGAGTAGCCAACTGGCCAGTGTCAGTGTGCTAGAGCAGGATGTCCACGATGCTGGGAACCAGCGGGGATGCAGGTCAGAACCGTGATAGCCCTGGGTGACCTTTAATGAGATTTTTCTCTGTGCCAAGCCATGTGCCAAACACGTCACAAGATTATGCCGTTTCCCTATCCCAGCAGTCAAAGGTGGCGTCTCTGCCACGGCAGCCTGCCTACCCTCCTTCCACAGTGCACGATAAAATAAGCTCTCTTCCAACCAGTGGCTTTCCCGGCAGTTAGTTCTAGGGTCTGGCCTTTCATCACCGGCCCCCAGGTGCATTCTGAGCTGCTGGGCTGGAGATGGGGTTCTGTCCCCCAGCCGTGGGCCCTGCTCTCCTTCCTGAAGAGCAAACGTGTTGCACCGGGGGGAGCATCACCGGCTCGTTGTTGCTGGTGAAGCCGAGGGTGGGGAAGGGCCGTTTTGTCTCTGGGTTCAGCGGTGGTTAGCAGACAGGAGCATAATGGCCAGCCAGTGTGAAACTGTGCAAATTGCCTCATAAATAACTCGTAATGCACAGGCACCAGGGAGAGGCCATAGCTCATGGATAAATGACTCCCTGCCATTTCGGGGTATTAAACCAGGGCTAATCTGGACCTCTCCGTGGGGACTCATTAACTGCTATGGGTTTCCCGCACGCAGGCCTGCTGGGACCTGGGCACCTCACTTGGCACGCCCCTCGGCACTGGGGTGGGGTCGTTAGGAGGGGAGAGTAAGTACCTTCAGCAAACAAGCCGGTGAGCCCGGCAGGAGCAACGTGTTTTCTCTGGAGAACTCTTTTGGAGGAAGTCTCTTTGTGGGTCAGTGAAAAACATAACGGTAATAAAGCTAACATTTATTGGGTGCTTGGTCTGTGCCAGACACGGTACTAAGTCTTCTCACGCATTAGCTCAGGTACTTCCCATAAAAGTCCCATTAAGTAGACACTATTATTATTAGCCCTCTTTTTGTAGAGAAAGAAACCAAGGCTCGTAGAGGCTTAGGTCCTTGCTTTAGGTAATACAGCCGATATGTGGTGAGTGTATTAGTTACCTTTTGTTATGTCGTGGTAACAAACAAGCCTGAAGTCTCAGTGGTTTAAAATAATTAAGGTTTTTTTTCACTCCTACCTTGGGCTACTCATGGCTCAGCTGCCCCACTCCATGTGTCTTTATTCCAGCTCCCAGGCTGCAAGGGTACCCTTATTGGGGATGTGCTATTATCGTGGCAGAAGAAAAGCAAAGCGAGAAAACTGGTAAAGCGGCTGGGGCTGTTTAGGGTTCTGCTCAGAATTGTCAGATACCACTTCTGCTCACATTTCATTGGCCAAAGGAGGTCACATGGCCAAGCCTTCTCTTAACGGGGTGAGGCAGTTTACTCTTCCCACAGGGAATTATGGTAATTGATAACAACAGGGAAAGTTATTTAATTTTCTTATAGGGAGGGCAGGAAAGGGAGAACAATAATACAGTTGACCCTTGAACAACATAGGGGCACGGTGAAAATCTGCGTGTGACTTTTGACTCCCTCCAGATTATTAACAACCCACTGTTGACTGGAAGTCTTACCGATAACGTAAACCGTTGATGAACACATATTTTGTACATTATATGCATTATATACTGTATTCTTACAGTAAAGCAAGTCAGAGAAAAGTAAAATGTTATTAAGAAAATCATAAAGAAAAGAGTACGTTTACAGTTTTTGTCAAAGAAAATTCGTGATTAAGTGGACCTGCGCAGCTGAAACCCATGTTGTTCAAGGATCCACCGGAAAATCCACACCGGCGTTTGAACCCAGGTCCCGGTGATGACTTATGCTGTGCTTTTCTCCTCTGCCTTCATGGATTTGGAGCTGGGAGACCTGAGTCCGGGTTGTGGCTCTGCACTGAGGAGCTGTGTGACTAAGGGCAAATTTCTGCCCTTCTCTGATTCCCAGTGTCCCCAGCTTAGTTAGATACCCGTAGAAGCAGACCCTGAGACAAAGGTTTGAAAGCAGGTAGTGTATATGGGAGGCGATTCCAGGAAGCCTTTCCTGGTGAGGACTGGGTAAGTAAGACAGGGGAGAGAAGGAAGTCAATAAAGTGTGTGTTCTCAAACGGGACACCCTCAGAGCCACTGGGGCACAATTCTGCTGAGAAACTGGCGGATACACACCTGAGTTATCTCACCTAAGGGGTGAGGAAGCTGGGGTATCTGTTCCCCAACTCCCAGGCCATCGCTGGTTGAGGGCTATTTCTGGGCATTGAGTCTCCTGGAAAAGGCCAGAAAAAGCCCCTGGGCAGAGTTACATGTTTGCAATGAGCATCCTTGGTGAGCTGAAGCTCCCGTCTATCCAGTGACCGGTCTTGACTAAAGACTAGACAATCTTTAAGGGCTCTTCTGCTTTTTGTCACTCATGCCTGCAGTGCTGCTTGGCACTGGACCAGCATATCTGTATCTGGCTGAGGGTGGGAATAATAAGCACTTGCATCTCCCCGCACCCTCCTATGAAGCATCATGACCCACGTCTTCCCTCCTTGCTCTGCAGGATGCTCTGCCTGTCCCCTGCCCTTTACAACCCTGGCTCTGCCCCAGGGTGCTGCAGCTCGTGCTCCCTGCTTGAGTGGAGGGTGCTCTTTCTCCTAAAGACCATGCTATGAATGCTCACAAGGAGGCAGCATTGATGATACGCTTGTTTTCAACGGCCACCTGCAAACCAGGCTCTCCCATCCTACACAAAATGCCCTTGTTGCTTTGAAGCCCATCCATAGCAATCTGCCTCATCCTCCTTTAAACATCCCCCCCCCCCACCCCCTGCAGCCCTGTCCAAGCTCCATCCACCTAAGGCTGTCTCCCTGCCTGACTTTCCTCCCTGAGTCATCATATATTCTGTACCTAAGGTTCTTGTACTGACGTCCCTGTCTAGTTCAGGTCACTCACATCTCATCCAGGACAACTACAACTGACTCTTTAACAGGCTTATTCTATATTACCCATCTGCCCTGACCCAGTTTATGCCTTCCTGTTCACATATACTTTGGCCAAAGCACCCTCTGTTATAAACGAGTAGGCAGAGAAATAGCAAAGCACAGTGGTTAAGAATGGGGACTCTGGAGACTGGCTGTCTGGGTTTAAATCCTGTATCTGCCACCATTAACTATGGGAATGTGGGCAAGCCACTCACCCCCTCTGTGCCTCGGTTTCCTCATCTGCTAGATGAACCTACCTCATAGGGTTACTGCAATGATTAAATGAGCTAGCATCTGTAATGTGCTTAGAACACCACCTGGCACAGAGAGCTTACTGAATTTGTTAAATGAATTGAATCTGATAATGATATCTCCCCCTTACTTCAAAGCCTTTACCCCTCCCAGCCACCCACAGGGAAGAGTCTGAGCTGGCCAGCCTGGCACCGGAGGCTCTGGGTGATTGGCCTCCACCTCTCGTTTCAAAATCAACCTCTCAGAGCCTTTTCGCACCACATTTTATGGCTCAGCTGTTCCATCTGTGAGTCTTGGCCCATGCTGTTCCTTCCACCTGGTATGCTGAGCCCTGCCTTTCCACTTGCCCATTTCCGACTGACCTCTCAGGAACCACCTCAAGCTTCGCCTTCCCTACAAAGCGTCTGGGCCTAATCAGGTAGAGATAATTGCCTTCCTCCTTGTGGCAAGTGGGCAGTGCTCCTGTTTTAGGGCTGGGACTAGGGTAGGGGGTGTGAGGCGCTTGCTTCAGAGGCAAAATTTAAGGGGGTGTCAAAAAATTCAGTAGTTCAGGTAGAGAATATTTGGAAGACTCAAAATGAATATAATACATCTATGTTGAGCAACACATCAAATTTAAAACAAAAATGGAATCTAACCTTGCACTTGTGACTCACCCACTTGCCTCACTCCAATTCTGGTCCTGCTGGATCTGGGATGGCTTGCTGTGGGGCGCAAGGCCATGTGGAAGAGAGCCCCATTCTCCCAGCTGAGGTCACCTAGACCGGTCTACAGCCGGCTGAGCCACACTTGTTGGAGCGTCCAGTCACGATCAGAAGAGCCACCTACATGACCAACAGCTGACAGCAGACACTTGTGCAAGTCCAACTGACCCACAGACCTGTGAGCATATCAATGCTTATGCTTTTTAACTTCTGTGTTTTGGGGTGGTTTGTTACACAGTAGTAGCTGGCTAATACATTCCCTCTAGCCATAGAGCCTTTGAGCATGCTTTACCTCTGCCTGGTTAGATCTTTCTCCTCTGGCCTCGCCTTTTTATTTTTTCTTTAGACCTTGACATAAGTGTCACTGCTTCTAAAAGGTCTTCCCTTACTCCTCTAACTAGATTAGCGCTCCCTCTCACAGGCTCTCATTCTACTGTGTGACCCTCCATCTTTGCCCCTAACTCCAGTGATGATTCTGCATTCATTTAGATGACTGTCAGATGCCAGTCGCACTTGCTGCACAGCAAGCTCCATGAGGGCAAGAACTGTGCTGTTTAGTTCTCTGTTGTATCTCAGCACATAGTAGGTGTCTGATAAATGTGTTGGCTGAATGAGTACATGAATGAATGCTATTTGTATACAATGTCTGAGAGTGTCAACCAAGCCCATGACTTTTCTGCTTCTTATCCAGTAAAATGAACCCCTGATGCAAAAGCTAACAGGCCCCTCCTGGGGTCCCTTCCAACTCTATGCATCATAAAGAGCTCTCTGTTCTTCTGAGCAGTGCTGACTGGCACAACATACACTGCGACGTGAGTGGTGCCCCCTGGAGTTGAGCAGTGTACAGGCTGTGGGGCCGTCAACAGCAGCCCTGCCCTGAGAGTAGAGGACGGAAGGCTGGCTAAGCCAGGGCGAAGGCAGAGCGGAGGAGGGGATACACTTGAAGACAGAAGCACTGTAAATGGGCCAAAGGGAGGTACTGGGGGGCTTCTCTGGGGTCCTTAGCTCACCCCCAAGCCTCCTCAGCCTCTCTTCTCCAGCAGCTGCCACCTCTGGCATTTGAAGTCCTGACCCAGGCCCCACCTGTGGCCCTGGAGGCCTTGTGGGTCTCTCACGGAGCATGGGACCCGGTACCTGGTTTCCTCACGTCCACGCGCCATGATTCCTAACCCGTTCTCGTTTCTCAGGGAAGACAGTAATGGCCGGGGCAGTGCGCCTTCAAAGCTACGCTGCCTCTTACTATAGTACAGCTTTGAGCAAGTGACTAACCTCTCTGTGCTTCGGTTTCCTACCTGTAGATTGGGCTCGTGCCTACAACGTGGGCTGTTAGGAGGATCAAACCGAGTGGGGTGTGTTACGGCACGACAGTACCTGCTGCGTGGTAAGAACATGTCAGGCTTTTCTTCCCCTTCAGTCTGGCCCCGAGGCGAGGCTGGCATGCCAGGTGTCTCCGCAGGCTGAGGCCTCTTGTCAGGGAGGGCAGTGCGGCTCCAGGCTGCTCCGCCTCCCCGTGAGCGCTTGTCTCTGCTGTGTGAAGGGCCAGCTCTGCAGGAGCAGTGTCCTTGGGCAGGACGCAGGTCTGCCAATGCCGCCTCCCAGACACGCACTCCCTGCGCACCCTCTCCGAGGCGTTCCCCCTGCCCTTCACTCCTTATTCAGCCTCATCAACGCTTTATTAGAAAACCCTTTCCCGTCGCTCTCTCCAAAGGTCATTATAATTATAATCACTTCACAATCATGTCCAACGTCTTAGCCCCCTGCTGAGGAGTGCGAGGGCCTTGTCACTGGCCTAAGAGGCCTAGTTCTGCGAGGCCTGTCTGTCCCACCCCTCCACCCAGGCTGCACCCCACAGGGGTGGTGCTGGTGGTAGGGTGGTCCGGTGGTCATGGCACCGTGCTTGCTGGGCACCCTCAGCGATGCCTCCTCTGTGCTGACCCCCTCCGCCCTAAACCCGCCGCTCCCTGGAGCGCTCCCTGCACCGAGGAATGTAGATCAGCATCACGTCAGTGAGTGGGTGACAGTTTTTCTCCCATCCTTCTGTGATTCTCTTTAGGCGCTTCTCCTGCTGCTCCTGCCACGAGTGCTGACTGCGACAGCGAGAGACGAGACAGGGCTGTTGACAGGGAGGGCCTCCCTCGGAGGCGCGTGGAGGCGCCATCCCTGTGGCAGGGAGAGCATGTTCTGCGCTCCGGCGGCGGTGGCAGAAGAGAGCCTGCCAGCTTTCACAGCGCGTGGCAGACAGCGCTGTGATCTCCCGGCGCCCCGCCCCTTGAAGTGCTTTGCCCATTGTTTGGGGCTGGACTGTGTCCTTCCCACGTTCCTTTGCTGAAGTCCTGGCCCCCAGGACCTCAGAAGGTGCCTGTACGTGGAGATAAGGCCTTTAAAGCTGAGATGGAGTTAAAATGTGCTTCATAAGGATGGGCCCCAATCCAATGCCTGGTGTGTCTTTATAAGAAGAAGAGATGAAGGCGCAGACACGCACAGAGGGAAGGCCACGTGAAGATGCGCCCGCAAGCCAGGGAGAGAGACCTCAGAAGAAACCAAACCTGCCAACACCTTGATCTCGGACTTCTGGTGTCCACAGCCGGTCCAAAGTCAAAAATGACTTTGTTTTGTTTAAGCTTCTCAGTCTGTGGCGCTTCCTTATGGCCGCGCTCGCAGACTAATGCGCCCACCTTTGTTTATCTCCCCGTGGGCAGGCGAGTCAGCCCCCTCAAAGGCTCGTTGTAGTACCAGGGGCCACTGGATTAGGTTTTGGTTGGCGAAGAATGTTTCCAGGGGCCAGAACCCCAGACCCCTCATTCATGACGCCCTCTTGTGGTGGAGTGTATCAGGAGGCCAAGCAAGCAATTTGTTGCTGCGTGCCTACTTAGTAGTTGTTCATTAAGTATTTTCGTTGTGCAGGGCGCTGGGCCCATCTCTTCACGAGCATTGTCTGTTTCATCTTAGGAGCAATCCAGCGAGGCAGGCTCTGTTCAGAGACCCGCTTTGTGGGGGAGGAAGTTAAAGCTCAGACAGGTTAAGTGACCTGCCCAAGAGCACACAGCCAGGGAGCGGCAGGGCTGGTGTTAGCAGGCAGCCTCGTCTGAGGCTGCCGCCCTGGCTGATCAGGAGCGCTGTCATCCAAACTCCGAGAAGTCTGAGAAGGTACCCCTGCTGCCCACAAAAAAGTCCTTTCAGATTTCCTGTCTGTGTGACTTTTCATATAATAAGGCTTTGTTATTTTGAGATGCCAGGTGTTAAGGTAATCTGCTATCCAGCAATAGATAACCAATACACATGCTTTCTTTCAAACCTCCTAAAGGGACTGAGGAAGCTGAAGTTTGCTTTTTTCCTAAACACCTTTTAGGTTTGAGCAACCTTTCATGGGAGTGGCCTGTGAGGCTTGCAGGGGGTCCTCTGCCTTGACCACCAAGTCTGCCCAGAGCTGGGGTGGAGGGCACCCGGGAAGGGAGTCAACACTGACCTTCGGTGGTGATCCGTGCCAGTCCTGACTCCCAGCTCTCCTTCCCCTCCACATTCTGCAGCGCCTCCCCCTGGCTGTCTGTGCTGCCGACACGGAGATCCACGCCTCTGTGGGGTTATACACTGGCAGGGAGTCAGCAGAACCTAACAGAGGCAGGAGTGGAGGAGTAAATGGACCATGGGCAAGCGGCTTCAAGCAAGCCTCCCCTGAGCCCTGGGAGATGCTGGAAGTAAGAGGTGAGGCCTCAAGGGTCTGAGTGTTGACACGTGGCCCAGTGGCCAGGGTACAGGAGCCTTCCCCACCTGTGGAAAGTGCTACGCTGGTGGCTTTAGTCCTGCGGAGCACCTCCCATACCCTGGCTCTGACGTAGTGTGGCTTCTAAGCTAAGGGCAGAGGCCAGTGTCGGGGCCTTTGCCAGCCTTGGGAGTCTGTACAGCAGACTCCATCCTGCAGCTAGAGACAGAGTTGAGGGAGGAGGTCGCCGAGACGACTGGGTGTAATTTCCAAGGACACCTCCAATACAGAGGTGGCTTTGAGGGTTCAGATATCCTTCAGCAGTGCAAAGAGTCAGAGCAAGAGAAACATCCCAGGTGGTGGGATTGTTACTCATTTTTACTCCCAGACTGGTGTGGCCTGGAATTTTGGCAGATATAATAACGGTTGCAAAAACAGCTCACTGAACATTTGCTATGTACTTAGCATGCCCCAGGCAATGTGTTACTGTTTCCCGTGCACTAAGACTTTTAATCCTCATAACAAGCCTACGGGGAGGGTTATTATCAGCTTCCTTTTATGGAGGCTTAGAGAGGCTTAAGTAACTTGTACGGGGCCACTGACCCAGGGAGTGAGGGAATGTCCCAGTGAAGCCAGAATCTGGTTCCAAAGTCCGTGTGTGCAACTGCTTTGCTGCCTCTACCTGTCACCATGAAGCCTGTGAGCTGGATTCAGTGCGTGCTGGACCCACGGGCTCTAATGAAAGCAATGCACCTACTATGTGCCAGCATCACGCAGTTCACATAGTTTGTTTAATCATTACACCTAGGTTCAGAGGAAGGTAGAAATAGCCTTACACTGCAGATGAAGAAACTGAGACTCAGAGAGCTTGTCACTTGCTCATAGTCACTTGATAGTGAACTTGATAGTTGGGATTGAGACTCAGCCTGTCGGACACAAAAGGCCCCTCTCTTTCAGCCCCATCTTAGTGGAAACAGCGGGGAACCCATGGGGAGGTTTGGCATGACCCCAGATCACCCGACTGATTTCAGCTGCTTTGGTGCGAGATCCCAGGCAGGGTCCCGGCATCCTGCCTGTGCTGTGGGCAGAGGGCTTCCCACGGCAGCCCTGAGGGCCCACACCCAGCTCACTCGCCGCAGGGCTGAGCTGGTTCCCTCTCTGCTTTATTGATGTCGACTGAGTTGAAGGTTATTGCAATGAATAATAAATGAGCTATCATAGCGGAGCCGATTATTCCGAAGTGTTACCGATGTTTGTGTTGATAAAAATGAATAAATGGCTAAGTGTTTGCAGGGAATGGAAGAGAAAAGACATAAAGAGGAAATTCATATGTGCCTCCGATAGTTAGAAACAACAACTCTTGAAACAGAGGCAATCAAGGAATGGGATAAAGCAGCTTTGCGATTTGTTATGTAGGGAAAATGACAGAATCTTTCATCTTTGGCCATGTTGGCTGCAAGTGGCAGTAGATGTTGGCTTTGAACAGAGGAGATAAGAGACAAAGAGAAAAATAAGGTTCAGAACGGTGAGTATGAGAGCCAAATTGTGGCTTGGCTTTTCTCGTGCGGGAGACACACCGAGAAAGGACACGATGCAGCCATTTCACTTCTCTGCAGAGAGACGAGAGGGCTTTGCTGGCCCCAGATATGATGGAGGGGTTACTCCCAGGATTGGGAACCAAGGTCAGATGCAGGAGGATTATCAGAAGCTGAATTCAGTGGAAGAGGTCAGTCACCCACAGGGTGGCTCCTTTATACCGATGACCCTTTGCAACCTTTTTTCTTCCCCTTGCTGAGCTGCATCCCCAGGTTCAATTCTTGTGAAGCTGGCCATGACTATTCCTCTTTTTTTTTCCACTCAAAAATGCATACCAGCACCCAAGAGAGTGAGAGTGGGTCCGTGGTTCCCAAGCTGCGTGCCAGGATGCCACAGAGCACCACAGCAAACTCAGAGGGGCCCCTTGGGGTATTTGATTTATTTATTTAAAACCAAATTTTATTTATTTACTTTTAGAGAGAGGAGAAGGGAGGGAGAAAGAGAGGGAGAGACACACCAATCTGTTCCCTCTTGTAAGTACCTGGACCAGGGAGCAAACCCATGACCCAGATGTATGCCTGACCGGGAACTAAACGGGCCACCTTCTGCTTTGTGGACTCCCCAACCAACTCAGCTACACTGGTCAGGGCCCCTTGGGATATTTTAAACCTTTGCAGGGAAACTCGACATCCTGTGGACATGGTGCTAACTACTAGCTCAAGGTGATTCACAGTCTCAACATTAGATTGTGCTACATTGCTTTTGATGCTGTCATGTCTTTGCAAAGCTGGCTTTCAGCCAGTGCTGTGATAAAAATCAAGTAGGGTCTGTAACTCAGTGTGGAGCAGGCAGTGAGGGTGGTGGGGTCCAATCTGCTTCCACGGTTCGAGAACGTGCGCAGTGTCCAACAGGTGTGGGCACCCCATTACTACGTAACTACAGTTATTTGAGAATGAAATGAAAATGTTATTTTTCTTTCAATTTATGTGCATTATTTTTAAAAACCAACTGCTATGTTAGGTCATAAATAGTTATTAAATCATTTGGACTTAACTGCTCCATAAATATAATTGTTAGGTATTTCTGTTGGCCTGGTACTTCCATGAAAAAATTATGGAGTCACTAAGGATTCTGTAGGCAAAAAGTTTGGGAAGGTCCACGTTACGTATCAGTCAGGTCCTAGTGGGAAACCAATGACACTCTCAAACCGGGTAATTTGAAGAGAGTCCAGGAAAAGAATGCTTTCCAAAGGTGTGGGCAGAGTCTAGAGAAATCACAAGGAATAGGCAATATTCTGGGGTTAGTAATGGGGAGGCAGGCAGGGGAGTTGGAGGGAAAGGAGAGAGGGAGTGATTACCATAACCTGTAGGTAGACAGAGCTGTGGGGACAGGATCTGGCAGTGGATATGAACTGGGGATCGGCAACAGGGAGGGACCTGCCAAGGTCCTACGTCCCACAGAACTCAACCTGCAATACTGGCCTGGCATAGCCACACTATGCCGGTGGTTCTCAAACTGTGCCCAGGGGAACCCTGAGCTGCTCAGATTCTTGTGCCACAAAATCACATCAGAGTGGCCTTTTGCAAGCTCATCAATAACGTTTAAGTCTCAGGATACAACTTTCTCAGTTGTAAGGTTTTTCAACTTGGATGGAGAAGAGCGTCAGGTGGTAAAGGTATTGCTTCCTTATGGCCGCTGTTCTTAAGCTCTTAGGCGTGTCAGAGTCACCTGGAGGACTTGCTAAAAACAAATTATTGGGCCACATGCTCATTGTTTGAGGTTCAGCAAGTCTGGGATGGGCCCAAAAAGTTGAGTTTCTAACAAGTACCCAGGGGCTGTTGATCCTGCTGGTCCAGAAGCCACACTTTGAGAACTGCTCTCCTACAGGTTTAGCAATTTTACAAATAACTGGCGTATTGTTGAAAAAGCATCAGGCTAGGAGATAGGAGGTCTGAGTTCTTGCTACTTGCTATTCCATCTAGCTGTGAGTCTTTGGGCAAGTGACCTACTCTCTCTGGGCCTCGCTTTCCTTATCCTTAAAAAAAGACAAGTGAAACCAGGGAGTTGGTGTTCATCTTTTCAATCAACTTTCCCTTTTTTGTGGTCACCACGCTTTGAGAGATTATTTTCCACTTAGAATATAACGTGTAATTAAATAACAGCCTAGTTAGCCTCCTTTTTGGCAAATATCTGGTTTTTTTTTTTGGTCTTTTTGACCAAAGAGTACAATTCTTGGGCAATAGCTCAGGGATTTTTGGGTCCATAGCCACTGAATTAAGTGATATTTAGGGTTTCTCCTCATAGCTCAAAGAGCTGACTTTCTAGGACATTCGGGACACAATGCCAAACCTGGAGTTGCCTTTGGGGAAGGTGCTGAGCCTGGGCTCCTACGGTCGGCCAGCAGCTGTTGAGGATGTAGCCAGGGTGCTCTCAGGTGTCAACGGGGAGTTTGAGCTGTTGGCTTCGAAAGCCTCTTCCTCGGTTCTCAGACTGTGATTTTGGGCCCCCATGGTCTCTCACAAGTCATCTCATGGGCCCCACACCTGAGAGTTGGGGCTGGTTCTGATTCCTGGATTTTAGGGTTCCTGGCCCAGGTATGTTCTCTAGTAGAGCCATTAGTTTTCAAGGATTAATGGATTAAGTGGGCTTAGATGTTTCTGTTTAGAGTTGATGTGATATTCAGTAAGTGGACTGAGTGTAGATGTGTCCCTATGTTGACAAGTGTATTGCCTGTGCCTCACACGCCCAGAAGGGACAGCTGCTGAAAACTGGGGCTTCTGCGGGCAGCTGCCAACCCTGCCTCTAGGGCCTGGCAACACCTCTATACCCACGTCTTTTCCAGCCGATTGAACTGCTCACTTCTGGTAAAAACACGTGTGAGCTCGATCATTTGCATACAATGCATGGAACAGAACTGCTACCCTTTGTTGTTGGGGGGAGCTTGTTGTTTTGAATATCTTTGTCTCTCTGGGGACAGGTAAAGTCAAATGTGTTTGTGAATCGGACTTATTTTTAGAGGCTTTCCCCTTATGCTCAAGTTGATAAGGTTCTTCTCTGTGCAGGTGTTGTGTAAGCACTAACTCCCTCCCAGGCCCCGCGCGAGGTCCTGAGAGGATCCTGTTGGGCCCCCGTCCCTCACAATTGAGCAGGGCAGCTAGTCTGTAGACAGACATTAAGGGAAACATGGAAAGCTAAGTAGGGACAGATAAGGAAGAAAATGGTCTCCTTGGGGCCCTTAGGAAGGGCTGCTTTTGAGAGCAGCTGAATGGCTGACTTGGAGAGAGATGCAAACAAGGTCGGGCGTAGGTCTTTCAAATGGGAAAATAAACTGATGCTTTTTTCCCCCCCTGCAAAAAGCTTTATTATTTCCATTTGGTCCCATGCCTGGGAGAGGGCTCCAGGTGGTTAAAAGGATGTCTAGTGGTTTCAAGGAGAGGCTCAGGCAAAAGCCAGATTCCAGGGGGAGGTAGAGGTGTCCCTCAAAGGCCTTTGGGTTCCAAAGGCTTCTGGTCGTGCTTGGGGGTGAGCGTTTTGAAGAGAGATAACTCACCTGGCCCAACCTGGGTGCCGGCCAGCCTGCGGATGTGTAAGGTGGTGGCCCGTCTTCTTCATGAGCTTCCCCTGCTCATCCAGGACGTGGTTTTCCAGGAAGTCACAGAGATGAGGGTCTGGATGGGTAGGAGCCAGAGTGTGCAGATCCACAAGGGCCTGGTTCAGGTTCTTCTCCAAGGCTGTGGCGGCTCCCACAGCTCCCTGAGCTTCACCCCACTCATCTTGGGAAGGCCTCAACTCCCCCTAGAAAAGAATGTGGCCACTGCACTGGTTTTGCATCTTTAAGAGACATTTGGTGCACTCCCGCTTCTTGTAGGCCCACTCGTGGAAGAAGTGGCCCACGCCCTCCAGAGCCACAGTGTCGCGGTGGAAGTAGGAGGCCTGCAGCTGTAGGCCAGCTGGTGCTCGACTCGGCCTCTGCCTCGGTGGAATAATTCTCATGAATTTGGGAGCTCATGGTTGTTCAGCAATAAGCAGTTAAAGTAAAAAAATGGTGTGGGCTGGTCTTGGAGGCTGAGGACGGCTGAGGTGGTTCTGAAGGAGGTGACTGGAAAAGAGGTTGGAAGGTGGTCGGAGGCTGGAAGAAGGGGCGTGCCTGAGTCGGTTCTGTGCAAACATGGTTGAAGCAAGAGACGGATCTGGGGGACTGCCGAGGGCACTGCCTAAAATTGATATTCTAATGCTGGATCTTTGAAGGGTGTGTTGCTCATCAAACAAAAAGGGGAGACTTCCTAGCAGAGGGAGCAGCAGGAGCACACACACAGTCTCTTTGGATGGATCAAAAGGCTGCGTGGTTGGGGACAGGTGGAAGGTGAGGTGGGTGGGAGTGGGGGTAGGAAATCGGGAAGATGAACGCCAGACTGCAACATTATTTTTGTGCCATGCTACTGAGCAGTGGTTGCAAACTTGAGTGTGCTCCAGAATCACCTAGAAGGTTGTTAAAACTCAGAAGGCTGGGCCCCTCTTTGAGTTTCTGATTTCCTGGGTGGGGCCCAGCAAGTTGCATTTCTAACAAGTGCCCTGGGGATGCTACTGGTCCAGGGGCCACATTCTGAGAACCACTGCTACAGAGTTTGGACCTTTGAGCAACAGAGAGCGTTTGCAAACGTTCTAAGGAGTGTGACAAAATCAGACTTGCCCGTTGGAAGGAACATCCTGACAGAAGTCATGGAGACTGTGCTGGAGTGGGCAATTAGGGGACGAGGAGGTCAGTAAGATGGTCATGAAAGTAGACGAACAGATGACAGGTGAGGCCTGAACTCGGTGGGTATAAGGGGGTGGGCCTGCGGGAGGCGGGAGGTGGTGCTGGCCTTTCAGCCTGGACCACGGGCTCCATGTCATCATTCTCCTGCTGGCAGCCAGCTTTGCCTTTCACGGAGTCTCGTGCACCAGGTCCATCCAGGTCTGCACAAGGGCACAGCGCTTCCTCTCAGTGACAGAACGTAGATGCTATTTTTAGCCACATTCTGCAAGATGATCTATGGCGGTTTTCATTTTCTCAGCACATTTTATTCAATTTTATTAGGTCATTTGGCAAATAATTTTAATTTTCTGCTTAGATCAGAATTTCGGAAAGTAATGTACTGTTGTATTGTTAATGAGTCCCCTAATAATCTCCAGGAGAATGCAATTTGCACATCATTCCTGAACATAACTGTCACTCAGCCGTTCTTCCTGAGAGGGCCTGGAGATTTCTGGAAGATTCCTGTACCCGGTTGGGCCTCCCATGAAGCCTTCTGTGGGAAGGGAAACAGACAGGGAGTCGGAGCTCATTTCGGTGCCAAGCTGTGGTGCCTGCTGCATTCTTGTTTCCCTCCACGGTGGCTGGTTCGTCACCTCAAACTGAACAGTGCCCTGGACAGCATGGCTGCAGCCATTGTAGCGATGTGGCAGGTTGGACGGGGAGCTGTCGTGATTTCAGCTGCAGACGCGGGGATAGAGAAGGGGGTAGATAGCACGCAGCATTAACTGAACACTTCTTTATGCTGGACGCTGGATTAGGACACTCTTTCTACTATTATTATTTTTAATACAAATAATTTTAAGGGTTTTTTTTTGGTAAACTATGTGAACCATAAACAGTTCACTACTGTGCTAACGGTTTAGAATTAGAGTTTGCACACTTTGACCCAAGGACCAAATCTATTCTGTAGATTGTTTTTGCAAATAAAGTTTTATTGAAACACAGTCATGCGTTTTCAGTTACATATTGTCTATGACGGACTTTGTTGTGACGAAGACTGGATATCCCACAAAGCTGAAAATAGAGTTGCTGTCTGGCCCTTATAGAAGTTTGCTGGTCCCTGGTTTAGGATATGGACTCCCATGCCCTTTTCTATTTGTCTATATACTAGGCATGTTCACAGACCCTGTTTCACTTTGCACATAATTGAGATTGTCATATGTGCATTGTTCTGGGACTTTTTTTCCTCTCTTGATGATATGTCTTAGGGATAATTCCACAGGAATATTATTTTACTTATATTTTGTGGCTACGTAGTAATCTGTGATAAAAATACCTTGTAATTTCCTTATGCTTTCTTTTTTTTCTGTATCCCAGTCAATTACCTTCACTAGTCTTTCTAAACCAACTTTATTCTGGTGTAATTTTATGTTTACAGAACAGTTACGAAGAAAACAGAGAGTTCCTGTATACTTGCCACCTGGTTTTCCCTCACATTACCGTCTTACCGTCCCCATGGGACATGAGCCATCAACACTGGTACTATGAATTAACTTTAAATTATACCAGTAGTGCATTAAAAAGCCTTCTCATACAAATAAAACAGCAGAGATCCAGTTGAAGTTCCCTTTGCCCTTCTGTCCTAGTCTCTTCTGTGCTTACCCGAGTTCTTTCCCCTGCTCCGGTGTCTATCCTTCAAGGCTTTTCTGGATGTGCTTACAGTCACTACAAACACACAGGTTATATCAATAGGGTCATACTGTTTTGTGGTTGAAAAATATAAATAGTATGATACCGTGCCTCTCGTCCTTCAACATTTCTTTCCTCTCTGAGGTCTTGGACATCTGTCATGGTCACGTACAAGGACGGGCCTCATGTTTCCACTTGCTGCGCTGCTTCTTCTCCACAATGTGAATGCAACATAGACTATTGAGTCATTTCCCTCTTGATGGCCATTTAGGTCGTTTCTATTTTTTCGCTGTTATGAACAATGCTGCAATCAGCATCCTTGCACATTCAGTATATTTTTGCACGTGTATGATTTATTTTTTTGAGGGATAGATTCCTGTAATTAAAATCACTGGATCAATGGGCCAGTACGTACATTTTTCAGTAGATACTACCAAATTGTCATCTGAAAAGTTTTACTATCGTATATCTTCACCACAGTGTGTGATAATGCCCTTTCCTCGTAATGGTTACCAATGACAATTTGATTTTTTTTTTGCCAGGTTGAGAAGTGCTATATTACTATCAGATAAATTAGACTGCAGGATACAGAAAATTACCAGAAACAGAGAGGGACTTGGAGAGGGATAAAAGAACCTACTGAGAGGGCACAGCAGAGGGCGCAGTCACGTTGTATCTGCATGACTATAAAGATGGAAAGTACAACAGCAAAAGCGTATCTATTAAGGCTAAACATGTGCCTGCCTTATGAACCAGTAAAGTCCTGAGCACACACCTGAGAGAAATGCACGCATAGATCCACCACACAGCAATGGCAAAGTCAAGTATGAGTGTGTTCATAGCAGCGTTATTCCCCAATAGCCAGAAACTAGAAAACCACCCAAGTGTCTACCAAGCAAGAGTGGATATATAGACTAGAGCGTACTCACGCTTTGGAATCTGCAGAGCAAGGAAAAAGAATGTACTACTGTTATTTGCAATGACGTGGATGAATATCAGATGCTACGTTGAATGAAAAAAATCTAGTACTGAAGAGCACATAGGTGAATATTCATCAGCCCTTAAGATCTGTGCCCTTTATGTGTGTTATATCTTAATAAAAGTTGTAAAAAAATACATGACGGATTATGACTTGAACAACACTGTTAATGGCTTACATTATGCCAGACACCGTTACCTCCTGAGCTGCAGCCCTCCCTGTCCACAGCCCTGGGCGCCTGCCTCGTTCCCCTTCTGCACCATGGTTCCTTCCTGGACCTGGCTGTCTACATGGTTGGGCTCAGATACCCAGCCCCTGCTAGTGCCGCTTCCTGGGGAGGCTCTTTATGCCTCCCCATCCAGTCATTTGTGGGGCTTCATTCCTGGTCAGTGCTTCATGGATGTCCTGTTTGCTCCTATTTGACCAGGAGTACCTTTTTCTGTTTGAAAATTGTGCTGCCAATGCCAGCCCCAGGAGGGGGCTTCTTAGCAGTCCCTAGCTTGCACAGACCATCTGTAGGACTTGAGCTCTTTGCTGAGGGTCCCCAACCCAGCCTACTCTTCCTACCCTCTGTGTTCTTCACCTCTGCTTCCAGACCCTCCCAGCCTACCCTTTTTTACAAACCAGGGCAGGGTGATTATAACCGCCTCTTTATGGCACTTTGCAGAGCTGCTATTTCAGTCACAGGCTTCAGCTGAGAGCTGAGACAGTCCCTCTCCTGTCCCCTGCAACTTCCCCTCTAATGAGCCTCTCTGATTTAAAGGTGCTGTTTCCTGGTGGCACAAGGAAGATGAGATTTTCATCAGGGGATGTGCTTGAGCATGATTGGTGCCCGTGAATCCACCCAGGTGTTTTTGCTGCAAAAGTGCCTGTTTGTCATTTCACACTTTGCTTGGAGCACCGACTTTGCTGCCAGAAATGATCAAATCTTTTCTTACAAAAGCCACCACTGGAACAGAAGGCTGGGAAGATGACCCACTGACAGCCCATTACTATACGAATTCAAGAATGAATCAGCGGTTCGGAGACAAGAGCTCCGTGTGCGTACAAAGCATTCTCAGGCTTAGCTGTGGGGTGGGATGAGAGCCTTGGTCGTTGGCAGGTCCTTTGTTCCTGGAACAGGTGTGCCCATGTGCCAACTGACTCTGACAAAGTGCTAGCTGGATCCATTTGTAGGCTCACCCAGCAGTCTCTGGGTTGGTGGGCCCAGGTTCCTTGTCCTTAATTGCTTTTTCTTTTATATGGAAAGAGATTAAGGAGTGACTGATTAGCTAGTTCCCTTTGACCGGTTTCCATTTCTTCACCGACCTGCAATAATTTTCAGTGTTTCTGGAACAAAAGCAGCAGAGGCTCCCCTGGAGTTAACACTGGTGAATCAAACGCCCAAGACAGAATGGTTATCAGTTATGCAGGGTAGGAATTAAACCTTAAGTGTTGCCGGAAGCTGGCTGTGCATAGCTGTTCCTTCTTGGGGGTGAGGTCAATGAATAACTGCACCCAGGTAGTAATCTATTTCCTGTCACCAAGACACCAGGGTGCTGCATCTGGCTGGAGGACACCTGGGTTCCAGACCCAGCTCTGCTATTTTCTAGCTTTCAACCTTGACAAGTTGGAGAAAGACACATTCATAGAGTGGGAACAGCTCATCTGTGGCTCCCCCTCCCTCATCAGCTTTGCATCGGTTTTGTCTGCTCATCCTGTGGCTGTGTGGGTGTTTCCAAGGCAGGAGCACTCATTCCCTTTTCAGGGGAGCCTACATCAATAGCCAGAAAGTCTGAATATCAAACGTAAAACAGAGTTCATTCATTTCTTTTTCCACTGGATGTTGACTGTACCCATAAACACATCTCCAGTTTCACCTTGCCCATTGCAGGAACACAGTTCCTTGTAGCATCCTCCTGGGATGGCAACATGTCCCCAAATTAATAGCCAATCAGGGCCCACCAAGCTGGAACTTTGTCTCTGTGCATTGGAGCAAGTGAAGTAAGACCTCTACCCTGCCCTCCCCCAGACTGCCTTGGGGGGCTATGTTGTGTGTAGGAGATGGGGAGAGTGACCCTCTTCCCACAGTAGTGCTACGCTCTATTGTCTGGGTCTCAAAGAGGCACTGCCTGTGCCCAGTCTCACAGTGTCTTTGGTGGGAGCATCTCCTTTGACTTCTGGCCTTGATCCTTCTCTCCACAGCGCTTTTGGCCCATAATCAACCCACCTTTGTCCATCTCTTTCCCTTCAGTCAAAACAAAGCCGCTGTGCATGGGACGTGGCTAATAAGAGTCTTGAACAGGATGGAATGCTGTCTAAGCCCCACTCACAAGAAGCAATTGAGTGCCAGCCCTGGCTTGGACTAGATACTGTTGTACTACGTAGAGCACCTACTATAGTGCTTAACATAGTAGGTACTCAGTAAGTCATAGCCAACATGGTAGCCATAGTCCCACGTGCCAGGTCCACTGTGAGATATTCAAGATGCTGGGATATGGACAGGATGAAGGGTGGAAGGATGCCCGAGAACAAGAGGTGGGCATGAGATTGGAGCAGCATGGAGGAGGGGGTGGGCTCACACTCTTGGTAGCTCCAGCTTCCCTTGTTCCCAGCAAAGGCAGGGTGGAACAATTGGCAAAGATCAGTTTACTATCTCCCTGTGCATATCTTCCCTCCAGAAATTATGACAATTTCCAAACCTGAGTCCAGCAAGAATGATGCTCAAACTTGGGCCAGGACCATCTCTAGAGATTAAGAGATTGGCTTTATGGAATGCGTGGCACTGGATCATGCCATGGGCATGGGTGTGCCATTTGGGGGCTTGTTTACTCCAGGCAAGGAGTCTGATGGCCTCCTGCCCAGCTCCACTCCATCTCATTCTATCCCTGTTCACGTTCCTCTCAAAGTGCCAGGCCAAGATTCCTAGAGGCACTGGTGCTGGGTTGGAAGGCTGTGGGGCTTTTTCAGGAGGTTCCTAAGGCGGGGAGGCCAGAGGAGGTATTTGAAAGCTATACAGAGAGGAAGCAGAGCCTGTTGGCTGGGAGATGGGGTGCAGAGAAGGTGGTGAGAAGTTGGCAGAATTGAGAGCCTGTTGCGCAGGGCAAGTAGGGAGCACTAAGGCAGTGAGGGTGGCCAAGGTTGAGTTGGAGGCCTCCTTTCACACTCTGGGCACGGGTCTGGGTCAACCTGAATGGCTGCTGGAGCCATGTAGGGATGGGCACTTCCATTATACTCCGTGCCAATCAGCTGGGTTCCACTCTGTGTGTTTCCAAAGGTCTGCTGGACATCCCACATGCATATCCCATTGAACTTCAATCTTTTTTTTGTCCAGTATACTTTAATAATAAAATATAAGCTCCACAATCTCAAATTCTCATTCTTTTTTTATTATTTTTTAAAAATTTTATTTTAATTGTTGTTCAAGTACAATTTTCTATCTTTTACTCCCAGCCCACCCACCCAGCCCTCCCCACCTCCCTCCCTTTTCCACCCACCCCTAGTTTTTGTCCATGTGTCCTTTATACTTGTTCCTGTGAACCCTTCCTCTCTTCCCCTGAAATTCAGGGAAATTCCATTGAACTTCAGTCTTATATCCCCAAACCCCAGTAGAATCCATTATTTCCTTCCTCACGTTTCCTGTCCTGGGAATGGCATGACCTTTCACCTAATCCCTTCCTTACCAATTGTGATCTTCGGGTTTCTCTCCCAAATATCCTTTGAAAGCCATCCCCTGCCCTCTTTGTTCTAGTGTTTGTCCCCTGGGGCACATGCCTCACCTCCAAGACCCTGCTTCCGCTCTTTCTCTTGCAAATCTATCTTCCCTGTGGTCATCTTTCTATGCTCAAACCTTAAGCAGGTCACTTCCTCACCAAGAATGAATCCTTACTACCTTCAGGGTGATGTTCAGACTTTGCCAGACTCATGTGACCCACTGCGAGTTGCTGATGTATCTGACTCTATCTGATAGGGGACTCAAGACTTAGAAAATTTTAGCTTAAGGTAGAAAACTGTAAGTCTAGCAAGTAATGTGTATGTTAAGCTTTTGTTTCAGAAACTATAGATAAGGCCCATCCTGGCTCCTGGGAAAAGCAGCCGACCTCCTGGGGCACTGATAGAAGATTACTACCTGGGGACATCCGAACCTTTGTTCCAGGAACAGCAGACTGCCACCCCTCCCCCTTGGAAACAGCTAACTGCCCAGGACAGGAATGTTGCAGCTTCTGAATCTCAAAGCCCTCACCGCACCTTGTTTGTCCTCACCCACCCCCTTATAAAAGATCTGTCCAGGAAAGAGAAGGGAAGATGGTTTATTAGGGTATGAACCCGCCATCTTCACAGATTGCCGGCCATCCGAATAAAGCACCCATAAAAGATTCAATTGCTGTCATTGCTTATTGGATTTGGTAGTGATAGGCAGCCTGAATGCCAGTGTCTTTTCCGGTTACATATCTTTCCCACAAGCACTCCTCCTCCACATCATTGCTAAAATTTATTGAGCACTTATTACGTGTTGAGTCCTGTGCTGGGAGCTCTACATACATGACTCACCTATACCACCTATAGGTCTGCCTCTGCTTTGACCACTATATGGAACCACATCCCTCCTCTCCAGCTATAAGTCCCACCCACAACCCATGGCTTTGGAAAGCAACACATTCACACACTTTGTAACGAACTTACTGGGTTTGAATACTAACTTTTCCACTTAGAATCTGGGTTACCTTGGGCATATTCTTTAACCTTTCAATGCCTCAGTTTCCTCTTCTGTGTGATAGGAGTAATGATAGTTCCCACCTGGCAATCGAGCATGGTGTGTCACTGTGGGTTTTGAATGAGATAATACTTGTGAAGCCCCTAGCATAGTGAGTGGAATGTCAGGCGTGACTCCGCATGCTCTTTATACATGTTCTTCCTCTGGAAGCGTCCTGTGCCAACTGGGTAGTCTGGCTCACTGCTCTTCCCTTAAGATCATCCCCCC
>CM052547.1:80217376-80276841 GCA_028533065.1 Trachops cirrhosus
AAAGAAAGGGAAGGGTCTTCCTTGTTGGCAGGAGAATGAGGGGCACACGTGAATCCCCAGATATCAGGAAGTCCAGAGTAGTGTCAGTAGCAGGTCCTATGTGACATGAGGGATGTCCAGGTCAGCCGCCTAGATTAGAGTCATAGCAGAGGGTCAGACAGGGACCTTAGATGCCATCGGACCTTCTGTGAGATAGTCCTTGGGGAGTCTCAGGGAGGAGGAAGGCAAAGTGTGTGTGTTTGTTGGGGGCGGTGTGGGGTGAGGATGAGAGCCTGATTTCCTATATAGGTGAGAACAGTGGAACTGAAGTCACTGACACAGTGACCCTATTTACACCCTCCAAATGAAGAGGACCGCAGGACATTTAAGTTATATACATAGTCATCAACAAGGTTCAAGTTAAAGCAAGACTGAGATGTTCACATTCTGATCGGCAAATATTAAAAGAATAATGTATTAATTGAAGGATTCTACTTGCTATAACCAACACACTGAAAATTTATAATGACTCAGAAACTAGTTAGTTCTCTTTCCAAAGAGACATTCCCAAAAGGGACATTCCCAATTGATGGGAAGTTCTCCGAGTGATGATTCATCTTGGGTTCTTTCTTCTTCAACTCGTGGCTTCTGTGCTACCCAGAGTTACTTCCACTGCAGCCATCCAGAAAGAGGAATGTGTGTGGAGGGCGGGGCACTCGAGGATTCCGTGTGCTGGGTGTGGAAGTGCAGCGCATCACCCCTGCTTCCATTGTGCTGGCTGGAAAGCACCAGGGAATGAACACCTCCCAGGAGCAGGCTTCGACCACGAGGGATAGTTGGTAGAAATACCCCAGCTGTTTCTCGCCTTGGGCAGAATAACTCTGAAGCACACATTCTAAACCGGCTCCCAGAGTTCCCCAGGGGGACCATGTATTATTTGCTCAGAGTGGAAAGTTGCTTCAAGACACACCCTTTATTAGCTCCCTTTTCCGTTTTACTTCTCCACTCCCCTGCTGGTACTTCCTGGGGTCACTCCCTCCTCCCTCCCTGAGTAAACTGCTTGCACTTGAATCCTTACTGCAGCGTCAGCTTATGAGGGGGACCCCAACCCACACCCCACCTAAATGGCCATCCTGAAAGATTATCCAATGCAAACATGGGTAACCAGTCTCAGGATTCAGATAATGCTTGTTCCATTACAGTGCAGAACTAGTTAAAGAGGAAGACTGTCTTTGGGTTAAAGTTGGTTAACAATGGAATTTAATTCTATTAAATAGTTGTCAGCTCCCAGCTACTTGATGACGAAAGTCCTTGACCCTGTTTGGGATTCATTTTGAATGTGTGTCTAACTTGGCTTGTTCTGGGTTGCTACCATAGTAACAAGAGTAATTAATTTTAATTACTACATCCCTCTCTTTGCTCACTGCCTCCCTTCACTCCAGTTCATTGTGAACTTGCTTTGCAGTATGTTAGTGAAGACATCAAAACTCCTATCCGCCTTCCTCTGCACATTGATACTATCCTCTTTCTGATTTTACTGGGCTACATGTTCCTGTTCTCTGTACATTCATTTCTTTGATGATAAAGCACATGCACGTTATAGTTCAGGCCTTTAAACAGGGTTCAGCAATTAGAATACACAGAAGCGATAACAATGAGGGCAATGTTTGGTCCCACTTTGTCAACTCAGAACATCTGCTTGGCCTATGGGGACACCTTGGTTTATTGCTGTCATTAGGAGCTGTCAGTCAGAGGGACTGAAACCTGCATCTCCCACTGAGGTGTTGCATATTAAAAATGTACATTACCTACCGAGCGCTCAGTCCTGCTTCTTGTTTGTTTAAAGAAGGAAGTTCTCAGTTTATGTTTGTACAGGTGTATTAATTTCTAGGAGTCACTCAAAAGGAAAATTATGGTCTTTTTTAATAGAAATCTCTCACTAGAAAGCAAAAAAGAAAGAAAGAGGAAAAGAAAGAAAGAAAAGATCAAAGAAGCGGCTCTTGTGATAGTCTATGCAGCATCCCCTCAGTCTGCCTGGTTTCAGACCAGCTGGGGTGTATGTCTCCAAGTTGGTATATCCATAAAATAGAACACTATGCTACTTAAAACAAATGGCTCATCCACTCAATAGCATCTGGTCATGGGATAGGTTCATGGAAATAAAAAGGAGTCAGACATGATCCCTGACACAGTGTAGTAGTTCAAAGTCTCAGAAGGGTTGATGAACATAGAAAAAGATAATTAAAATATACCCTGACAAGTTCACGGAAATATAGGGAGCGACACAGGTTGCGGAGACGGGCCTCTTTTGGGCAGAGAGCCCAGATCATGGTCTGTACGCTGTGGCAGATATGGGCAGGGAGCAGACTGAAGTGCTGTAAGCCTCAGTCTCAGAGGAGACACAGGAACTGCCTGTTGGTCATCGAACTGTTAGTGTGGTGGGACCTTGGATGTCAGCTTCTCCAGCCTTTACTTGCTCCTTTTCGCAGAATCAGGTATCAGTTTGGCACTTCTTGGTGCTAGTTCTGGAGATGGTCTGTAGCCTGCTGGGGAGTACAAACAGGAGAAAGCACTTCTTTGCGACTTTGACCCTTGACTCTGGTTTTATCCAATCGTTTCCGCTTCCGGGCTGGATTCGCATATTCCTTTCCAGAAAGAATGAAGTCTGATTTCATTAGCTGTTCATCAGATAACATCTTGGAGTTCTATCAATTCTTCCTCCTAAATATCTCTTGAATCTGGTTCCTTCTCTTCACCTCTGTGATTGATTAGCGTAGAAAACAAGGAGAATGCCATGTGGTCATTCCTGTAATTTACTCTATTTTGGACCTCCCTCTTCTCTGGTTTAGACAAATGCAGCAATCGGCTCGCTGGCCTCCCAGCTTCCATTTCGCCCTCTCAACTTCAGTTTTACTGTAGGCAGAGCGATTCTTCTAAAGTGAAAGCATGACTATGCCTTTCCCTGTTTGAAGCCTTCCGATGGATTCCCCACGGCCTTCACGTAAAGGGCAGAAGTTTTAATACACCCATTAAGATGTGCAATGTCTGGTCCAATCACAGCTCTCAGCACTTTCCTTGGCAGCGGACATGCCTTCCAGAAAGTGTTTTAACACCTAGATTGTGTCGTGACACCTGTGGTCCCCCAGTATTCACGGAGATGTGTCCCTCATCCTGCAGTGTGTCCCTCTGATCCTCCTGGGTACTTCTGCTCATCTTTCCGGTTGGAGTTTATAAGTAACTTCCTCTGGCAAGCCATCACTGAGAGGACCCAGCTTTCCAGCTTAGGGGTCTATATAGGGTACAGATTTTTTCTTTTAAATGAAGATAACTTATATGTACTTAAGTAGACCCATTTTAAGTATACAGCCACTCCAGTAAAGATACAGAACATCTCCAGCACCCCAAAGCCTCCCTCATGTTTCCATTAGTAGATACATCTCAGAAGTAACTGCTATTCTGACCTGTATCACCGTAGATTAATTAGTGTTGCCTTCTTTTAAACTTCATATGAACGCTGTACTCCCATTTTGTATTTGGCTCCTTGCACTCATCTCTGTTGTCCCAGGTGGCATAGCTCACTGTTTTTTTCCTTCCTGTGTGTTATTCCATTGCATGACCCATTGCATGAATGAATTGTTTTTGGTCCATTTTACTCTCCATGGGTATTTCAGCTGTTTCCAGTTTTTGTCTATTATGTATAATGCTGCCATGAGCATTAGTGTCTTTTGCCAAACATATGCATTTATTTTTTCTTATACTGTTGATAGAGAAAGAATATATATACTGATGGATCTCACTTCTTTTCCAAGTAATTTGCTGCCTCTTTTTTTTCCTGAGCTTTTCCCTGTTGGACTGATCCTTGCAAGAGAACTTTTACTTTCCACCCAATTGCTGCAAGAGCTGCCCTTGTGGCCTGCTCTGTCCAATGAAATGTGGTAGAAACAATGTATGTCGCTTCTGATCAGAAGCTTTAGGAACCGTTGCATGGTTCTGCCGTTGTGCTTTGCACTCTGATGTGAGATTGGCATAGAGCCTGGTCCTCCACTCTGGGTCCTAGAATAAGAGCAGGTGGAGCGGAGCCATGGTTGACCCGTAATGAACATCAACAAGAGCAAGAGCTAAACATTTGTGACTCTAAGTGAGTGGGATCTAGGGGTTGTTTGTTACTACAGCAAAATTTAGTCTAATCTGACTGGTACAGTGCCTCTCCTTCTGCTCCCACTCTTATAAATTCTTCCGTCATGAAAAGGCAAACATTCCAATGGAGTGTTTTTTAATTATTTCCCCGATTGCTCCCTCGTACTACACCCCAGCCTATGGGGGGAGACTGCACGTGTCTTGATCATCATTGTTTGATAAACAAACTGTAGGCTTACAATACACGTTCATTCAGTGGGAATGGCTTTAACCTTTTGTTGATGGGAAAGTCAGTTTTCCTTGTGTCCTCTCCATGGTAGGAGTCCTGGAAGGGGACACATTTCCAGTGCAGGCTGATTAGTGAGGAGAGATGATAGCTCTGACTTCTGTTCCTGTGGATGTGCTTTTCCTAATGATGTGCCTCTAAGTGCTTTTAGCCTGATGGTGATACCCCACTTTCAGTCCACGTTGACTTCACTGTTAACTCAGACTCTGGAATTTCTCCTTATGGCACTACTGCTAAGCCAGTTTTCCCATCCTGGCTCTGGGTGGGGATGCCCCTGATGAACTTATTGATTCTCATGTGCTCTGTCAATGAGCCCACTCTCTCGTCTTTCTCTGGAGTCTGGCTTTACTTGTCTATTTACTTATTTATTTTAACCAGGCCTTCCTTACTGCTTTCTTATTTCACATATCTGCTTGTTCTATCTCACCCTGTCCTCCAGCAATACCAAATTACTCCATTTCAAATGTTATCACAAACCTCTGTCCACTTCTGATTGATGTGGGCATTTATCAGCTTCCAGCAAATTGAGCTTCATTGTGCTGGAGTGTAAAGGTGCCGGAGTAAGAAATAGCTTGGTCAAAAATTAGCACCTGCAATTTTGGACTCCTGTTATTGTAGCTTTTGAATTAGGGATCAAATTTGAAGCCTCTGTATTTTCTTATTGATTTGTAGGTGTTCTTTACATGCTCTGGGAATTAATTCTTGGTTGTCTACCTGCATTATAAACAGCTGTACCCACTTTTCCCAGCCTTTTCACTTTCTTTATAGGATCCTTTTTTTATAGAGAAGGTTTTAATTTGTCAATCTTTATGGTTTGTACTTTTCCTCTCTTGTTTAAGAACATTTTCCCAACCACGAATTTACAAAGGAAGTATACATTTTCTTCTAAAAAATATTTTCACATTTAGGTCTCTAATCCATCTGCAATTTTAAAAATTATATGTAGCATAAAGCATTTTACCCAGAAGTCGACTTGCCAAACTATGGAATGGCTATAGAGGTATATAATGCTCTCACATACTCCATTCACTCATACAGGTACACCTTTCACGCTCTCTCTTCCATTCCAGGAGACGATGGTTGTATTCCTGCACCAATACCTTACTGTCCCATTCCTACAACTTAATCCTATCTTTCCTCTCCTTTAAGGTAAACCAGTTCCCCCTTGTTCTTCTTTTTCAGAATTGCCTTGGCTGTACTTGGATTTTTGCTTTTGCACGTAAATTTTGGCATCAGCACAAGTTCCATGAAAAGCTCTATTTGGATTTTGACTAGAATCGTATGGGATTTATAAATTAATTGGTGGAAAATTGGCATCCTTATGTCTTTCTTCCTGTACATAATAAAACTTGCCATTTATTCAGGCCTCCAAAAAGTGTTTTAATATGTTTTGTAATTTTCTCCATCAAGTTTCACCCTTTTTGGAGTTAGATTTATTCCCACTTATTTTTGACTAATGTGAGTACAGTTCTCTTTCAACTTCTCTATACATTTTTAATTGTCTATATTTGATATATAAAATAACTGTTTGGGTTTTAAAATTTTTGAACTTAAATTAAGCAAGTGAACCAAAATGTCTCACTTTTTGTAGTAGTTTTTAGATTCTCTGAGATTTCCAAGGTAGCAATCAAGTTGTGGGCAAATAATGACAACTTTGCCTTTTACTTTTCAATGCCTCATGTCAATCCTAGTATTTCTTCTTCTTCTTTTATGCTGATTGAATTGATGTAGACCTTCAGAAGGACAGAAGGTGAAATAACAGGTATTCATATGTTTTTTAAATTTTAATGGACATTCTCTTGAAATTTAACCAGAAGTATTATGTTTATTATAGCTTTTATTATTATTATTTTAGATACTATTTTTAGGTTAAAAAACCTATTTCTCAGTGCTAAAATTTCAGAAATGCCTTTGAACAAACAACCCAATTATGGGCAAAGGGCTTGAATAGACACTTCTCCAAAGAGGACATACAGATGGCTAATAGGCATATGAAAAGATGCTCAATGTCACTAGTCATCAGGGAAATGCAAATTAAAACCACAATGAGATACCATCTCACACCTGTCAGAATGGCCATCATTAATAAATCAATAAACAACAAGTGCTGGTGAGGATGTGGAGAAGGGGAACCCTTTTGCACTGTTGGCGGAATGCAGGCTGCTACAGCCACTGTGGAAGGCAGTATGGAGAGACCGCACAACATTAAAAATGGATCTGCCTTTTGACCCAGCGATCCCTCTTCTGGGATTATATCCAAAGGAAGCCTAAACACTAATTTTAAGGAATATAAGCACCCCTATGTCCATTGCAGCATTATTTACAATCGCCAACATACAGAAGCAGCCCAGTGTCCATCAGTCAATGAGTGGATAAGACAACTATGGGACATTTACACTATGGAATACAACTCGGCCTTAAAAAAGGAGAAAATGTTACCCTTTGTGACAGTATGGATGGATCTGGAGAACATTATGGTAAGTGACATAAGCCAGTGGGAGAAAGACAAATACCACATGACTTCACTCATATGTGGAATCTAATGAACAAACTGAACTAACAAGGAAATGGGGACAGACTCATAGATGGAGAGCAGAATGACAGCTAGTGACTGTGGGGGGCGAGGTTGGGGTGGAGGGATTGACCAAAAAGGAAAAAGGACTCGTGGACTTGGACAACAGTGTGGTGGTTGCTGGGGGGAGGGATGTAAAGGGACTAAATGGTAATGGAAAAAATACAATAAAGATTAAATAAAAACAAATAAAAATAAAATGTTTGCAATAGAAAAAGAAATGACACTGAGTTTTATTGAATACTTTTCCTGAAACTATGGAGATAAACTGTTTTTGTATGTTAATATGCCAGTGTGGTGCATCACATTGCCAAATTTTCTGACTTCTAACCATCCTTGCATGAATTCATACCATAAGTTCTATATGACCATATTTTATAATTTTTAAAAAATTGGATTCAATTGACTATTTTGTTTAGGATATTCATGTTAATATTTGTAAGTGACACTGGCCTATACTTTTCTATAGGAGAACCTATCCGTGGGCGTGGGTCCTGTGGGTCAGACCTCACTCCCCACTGGCCTTTCTGAGTGGGGGCTGGGCTGCATTTCCCATGCCATGCGGAATGGTCCCCTATATTTGGAGCCGTCGACGAAGAGGGTGAAGCCATATCAGAATAGGCTTCCCTGGCAGCGACCCACCTCCGCCCCATTGGATTATTCCGATCCAGGATTCTCCAAGCTGTACATCCCCACCCTGAAGTGCAATTCCATCCAGTACTCCTGGAGCGATATTCAACATCACCTAGAGGGACTTTTCTACCAATTTAAAAGGACAAATCAATAAATTGCAACTAGAATTACATCAGCAGCTGCAGGACATTCAACACTTAACCAAGCAAGAGGTTTTTCAAACTCTCCCCGATAATCTCATTGGCTAAACCCAAAAAACTAGTTTGATGAACTTAACCAGAGTGTGGGTCTTTGGAGCCACTGGTTGCTTACTGATTATAATAATGCTCTGTGTACTTTGACACATTTGCAAATTATTTTCCCAGGGTCATGTAAGAGACCAGCAAGTAGCATGCTTTATGGGATCTATAGCAGTCCTAACTAAAAACAAGGGGGGAGATAGGGAGACCATTCTGCATGGCGTGGGAAATGTAGCCCATGTCCCCACTCGGAAAGGCCAGTGGGGAGCGAGGTCTGGCCCACAGGACCCAGGCCCATGGATAGGTTCTCCTGTGGGGAATCAGGCCTGCATTGTACCTAGGCTGCTATGAGACTTCCTTTTACTAAAACTCCCTCACCCTGGATTGAGGCAGCAAATGTTTACTGCAAATCTCTAAAGTAACTTCCTAAAATCTGTGCTAACCCTCCCAAATATGGAGTGTAACCAGTTCAACCACTTTGTGGTTGAACCACAAGTTCAACCTTGATCTGTAATATCCTTCTCTTTGAAGTAATTAGCAACATTCTTTCCTTTGTTATCTGTGAAAGGTAATCACCTACAGTGAACCTGTGCATAGTAGATGAGGACCATTCTCCATGTGATGTACCCAGACAGGGTCCGCGTCACTTTTCTTGTATTGTCTGTGGAGTGTTGATTATCGTTAGCAGCTAGTTAATTTAACTTTGCCTGTAAGAGACTTCCATGCTGCCAGGATGAGTGGGGCATGTGCCACATCCCTGCAGCTGGGGCATGCGTCCACACCCCTCCTCAAGTTTGATCACGTGACGGGCTTGAACCAATGTGTGTAGGAGCGGCTCTGCGTCAGTCCCGAGCTAGAACCGAGAGACTTTAGGAGGCATTACAGCTATTTTACTACCTCTCCTCTGCCCCTCACCCGCAAAATGGGCCTGTTGCACGTAGAGGATGTTTCTCTAGTCTGGGTTCCCGGATGCGAAAACACACAGGGCAGAGACGCAGTCCGGGGCCTGGCCTCAGCTGACCTGCAGCCACAGGTCATAGGCACGAGGAACAGTCTCCGTTTTTGTAAGCCGCGGAGATTTGCTGGGTCGTCTCCGACGTAAAGCTGGCTAATTAATGATCCGCATCTGGGTTTAGAATCAAGGTTAATCTAGCCTCATAGAATGGGCTGGTACCTTTCTCTTCCCTGAAAGAAGTTACATACCATTGAGACACTCTGTTCCTTAAGTGTTTGGCAAAATTTGCATACAAAGCTGTTTGGATCTGGTGTATATTTTGGGGTATAGAAGAATTTTGACAAATGATTCAATTGAAAATACTTTTTTCTATATTCAGGATTTTTATCTTATTCCTTGTGTCATTATGGTAATTTCTAATTTTATAAAAAATTATTTTTGTATCTATCTTTTAAAAAAATATATGTTCATTGATTTTAGAGAGGAAGGGAGAGAGAAACATTGTTTGGTTGCCTCACATACTCATCCCAACTGAGGACTGAACACGCAACCTAGGTATGTGTCCTGACTGGGAATTGAACCCCCAACATTTTGGTGTAGGGGACAATGCTCTGACCAACTGAGCCACATGGCAAAGTCTGTATTTATGTTTTATGCTAACCTAAAGTTTTTTTATAACAACGTTTTATGAAAAAACAAACTTTTGCTGTATTTTAATTATGACCTAATATGAAGCTTATAGTAAGTTTATCTACATTATTAGCATTTTCAAAGAACCAGCCTGCTCTTTGTCAAAAATTCTTAAGCTGTCTAAAAAAAAAATTCCTGTCAAAAGTTCTACCTTTTCCTATTTGAGTTATTTCTGGCCTTATTTTACTTCTATTTTCTTGAGTTTTTGCTCCAGCTTTAAAAGTGAATGCATAATGCATTTATTCTCAATATTTCTTATATTATTTAGCATCATAAGAGTTGGCTGTGTACAGCAGAGACTGATAATAGTAGTAGCTTGAATAAGATGAAAGTTTATTTTCTCACACATGAAAATTTAGAAGGTAGAAAACCCGGGGCTGGCATGGCAATTGCTCTTTGCCGAAGCCTTCGGGAGCCGGGAGCCGGGAGCCTCCTGTGCTGCTGTTTGCAGAGCATTGCTCTCATCCAGATGCAAGGTCGTTCATCTCCGTGCCTATGTTCCGACCAGCATGCAGGACGGAGGCAGTGGGAAAGGATTCCCTCTTTTGAAGATATGACCTGGCAAAAACGCAGCCTTATGGCCACACAAGAGAGGCTGGCAAATTTGGTTTTTATTCTGAGAAGCCGCATGTCTAGCTAAAAATCAGGGGATCTATTACGATAGGAAAAAAGGATAAACAATATTACTGGGAACAAAGTCGTCTGTGCCCCAGTCCTTACTCAACCCTCCCCACACCAAAGGAGACAACACCGAAGCTCCTTGTAGTTATTAACTCCAACTCAAAGTCTAGGGTCTCTGGGTAATCCACAGTTCTCTCCATCAGGTCTGAGTGTGGCTCCTCATGGTGCAGTAACTTAAAAACTACAAGATAAATGATCTGCCTTCATGGAGTCGATATGCGGTGATGAAGTAGGAGCTGGAAAACAATAAAAATATCTCATGTGGACAGAGAAGGTGAAACACACAGCAGAAACTGCTCCCCATTGCCCATCCAGCATCTCTGATTCTCCCTCTCTCTTTACTCCATCATTCTTTATATCTCCTGGCATCACTTTTTGGGATGTTTTTTCTTGTCCGTTATCCTTCTTCCTTCCTGGCCACGTCTGAGGTGGGCCTTGTAGGGCAGCTTCTTTTTGTGGACTCAAATGCTGTTGGAGCCCACTTCTTGCTGGTCCATGCAAAGTCAGCTCCTGGTCACACATCCACAGCCGGCTCTCCTGTTTAGAAATAGATTTTTGAGCCTGAAGGTTCTTGTGTTACTTTTAAAAATTTGCTTCTGTGCCTTGCTCATTATTTTGTCTCTCGACTTTGAGCTCTGACTAGCGACACCTGAAACTTGGGATGGGAAAGACAACTCTGTGAATTTATTTGTTTCCTTCAAGCTTCCAGAAGTTTTCTGGCAGAAAATATCTTTTAAAAGAAGGTGTTGATAAACTTCTGGGGTCAGGGTGTTATCTCCTGCTAAGTCTGGCACGACAGAGCTATCACTGCTGGCAGCTGCATTTTGGGGGGCATAGAGACAGTTTTCAACTCTGAAGAGCCCCGAATGCCCAGGCTCCGGTTCAGCCTGGACTGCGGACCGCAGGCAGAGAGCTTCGGTAAAAGTCTGGTGTCCAGACTTTTCCTGCTGCTTCATTATATAGGCACAGTGGGTTAAATTATGGCCCCATGAATAAACTCAGGATCAAGCCTGCCTCCCCACCCCGGGAGCTGGGCAGTTGAAAGTCTTAGCCCTCTCATCACACACTTGGCCTGTCTGGTGACCAGCCCCCACAAGGGAGTTATCTAGGGTCCCACCGTGAGTCATTTCATCAGCATAATAGAGATGCTTCTGTAACTCAGGATGCTCCTAGGGTTTTCAACGCTCCGTGCCAGGAACCTGGGATGCAGACCAGACAAATAATTTATTATGCCACAGTCAACCATTGCCAGCATGTCTATATTTCTGTCAGCAGGAAGGTGAAAAGTGACAAGAAGTCACTTTGAGAACATGATCAGAAAATGGCACATATTACTTCCGTTCACAGTCCATTGGCCAGAACTTCAATACTGGCCATTCTCTGTGTGAGAGAGGCTGGGAATGTGGTCTTCACCCTTAGCAGCCACGCGTCTACCCAGAAACCAGAGGCTGTATTATTATAGGAAAGAGGGAGAGTAAATGTTGAGGTACAGTTACTAGTCTAAGCCACATCTCTTTCTTTGATAATTTATTAAGGCTATATATTTTTTTTGATGTCCTGTTTTAGCTCTACCCTCACAGGATTGGTATGCAGTGTTTTCATAGCTTCTTAGTTCTAAATATTCAGGAATTTCCCTTGTGATTTTCTCTATATCCCATGGGTCATGTAAAAGTGTTCCTTCATTCACCAAATGATGTTTTTTTCCTCTTTAGTGGGTATTTCGTGGGCTTCCAGTTTAATTCTATTGCTCTTATATCATATAGACCTGATATAATTCTTTGAAATTTATTAAGATTGCCTTTGGGATCTACAACATGATCAGTTTTTGTAAATTTTTGATGTGTGCTGAAAAAAGAGTATGGTCTCTGTCATCTGATGCAAGTTTAAAAGATGAACTCTCGCCACCATGTTCACCAAAAGTCTATATCTTTTTCCAAGAAAATAGGGTTATATTATATTATATGTGTTATCTTGCAAGTGTCTTTTAAAATATAACAATGTGCTATGGACATATTCCCATGTAAATTTGTATGACTTGATACACATCCTTAACTATTTTATCATGGTAAATTTCTTGTGTGGGATTGGTCCTTCAAAGGATATAATATTTAAAAAGACTCATGAATTATTGTCACGAATATGCATTTGCCACTTTACTCCCTTCAGTCCCATAGAACATCTCTGGTCCCTTCCTGAGCATTGTATGTCGTATTTTTCTCTTTGCTGATGGTCCGACTGCTCCCCTTTGCCCAGGGGCAGTGGGATGCTCAGAGATGTACAGCAGTTTCCAGAACACCGCGGAGGGAGCCAGGCATGGGTCCCGCCTCCCACGTCCTGCCCAGGGGAGGGGTTGGACAAATGACAAAACCCAGCCATGAATCTGAGAATTCTTTTACCCTGTCCATCACCAACCGGGCTGACATTGTGTGAAGGAGAGACCCTTCTCCTGAGGGGTGAGTCAGGCCTGCCAACACCTGTACCTCATCCAGGACACAGAGCTTGACAGATTTTCTCGGCCAAGCGGGTTTTCTTAGCTGGAAGCTGGAGAACAATCACGTTCCTGTGGAGTTGGCTGGGTCCTGCTAGCTCTGGTCTCTGCTCACATGGTTTTAGAACTTCCCTTCAGAGGCTGGTGCCCTGGGGCCACCCGCCTATCTCCATTAGGGTTGTTGGTCCTTTGGAAGCAAACAGATGTAGCCACTTGAATGCAGAAACCAAAATAACAATGGAACTTTTATACCCCTGATCTCATTCGAGCCTCGCACCACCCTGTGAGCTAAGAATGATTATTGCTCCCCCTTTTAGAAATGAGGGCTAAAAAAGGCTAGTTAACTTTCCTGGTTTACACGACCAAGAAAGAGACCTTCTGTGACCACCTTCACTGCTGTCCCCTGCCAGTTGCTATAAACATTTACTATTTTCTTTTAAAAAAAAGATTTTACTTATTTAATTTTAGAGAGAGGGGGAGGGAGGGAGAAAGAGATGGAGAGAAACATCAATGTGCAAGAAATATATTGGTAAGTTGCCTCTTGCATGCCCCCAACCGGGGACCTGGCCGGGAACCCAGGCCTGTGCCTCGACTGGGAACTGAGCTGGTGCCCTATCGGATACCAGGCTGGCACACAATCCACTGAGCCACACCAGCCAGGGCAGCCTTTATTATTTTCTTAACATCATTGGTGACAATGCATAATTATTGCCTTCGTTATTTGTTCACTTACGGTGTTAGTCTCCAAGACGACACCCAATGATCCTTACCTCCCAGTGTTCCCGTCTTTGGGTAATCTTCCAGTTTTGAATCATGCTGCTCTGAGTGTAGCAGAAATGATGGTATATGACTTTCAAGGCTAGCTCATAAAAGACACAGCTCCACCCTGTTTAGGAAGACCAGCTACTTTGCCACAGGACACTCCAGCATCCTAGAGAGAGGTCCATGTGGGCACCTCCTGGCCAGCCCTGGGAGGTGGGCCCGTTAGCCCGACCGAGCCTTCAGGTGACGGCAGCCTGGGTGACTCTAGCTGCAATCGCACACAAGACCTCTGACAGAACTACCCAGCCTGGCCACTCCCGTGGTCCTGATCCACTGGTGATCCCATTTGAGAGACTGGAGTTGGAGATCGTGAGAGAGCATGGCTACTGTTGTTTGGAGCCAGGATTGGGTAATGTGTCATTCAGCAACAGGTAGCTGAGACACCGCTTGCCGTTTCCCCCGGCGATTGTCAGCTCTGCGAGGGCAGAGACCGTGTCTCTCACTCCCATGCCCAGAACAATGCCGAGCACCTGGCAGCGACTAGTAAACATTTCGTGAATAAATGAACCGAGGCGAGTGGAGGTGAGGGGACTGGAACCCCGTGCTCTCGCCTCACCTCCTGGCCCTCCCCCACAGCGCCCTATTGCTTCTCTGTCCTCACAGGGTCGATCCTCACAACCGTGGGGCGAGCGGGGGAGCTTTTCTGTTGCCTACACAGCAATTCATAGTTAATTAAACCTTTGCATAAACAGAACAAGGGAGGATGTAAAAGTAATGAGCTGATAGCCCAGTGTGTATTATGTGGGTCTGAGAAGAGATTTTAATTTAGAGAAGAATTATGCACAGACGGAAGAGCAGTCCATTAAGACAAGCTGACTGTCTACAAAGAGATAAAACAGGAACGGATTCTGCAGCCTGTGAAATAAATAGTGACGCCGCTCATTTAGGGCACTTTGGAATCTTGAGTGTTGAGGCCCGTGGTGAGTGGGAAAAGCAGACACTGGGCTATGTTGGCAAGAGGGCAGAAGGGGCCCTCCAGCTCTCCTGTGTGGGGTGCAAGACGTGTCTTGCTGGAGCACAGTTCTCATCTCAGGGTGGCTTTGCTTACAGCCCGTCTGTCTTAGTGTGAGGTCCCTCCCACCCCGCACCCAAGTAGACTCTGAGCCAAGGATTCGAGTGCAAGCATTTTCTTGGGAGATTCCAGGAGTGCGAGTGAATGAGGAGGGAGGCACCCTAAGGAAGGAAAGGCAGCACATCAAGGATGAATTTTTCATCTGATTACCATAGTGGGCAACCAGAGATTAATCCCGTGGGGGGAAACTTTGAGAGACCCCCCAAAACACACATCTCAGATCTGTCTGAAAGGGTGAGGGAGCTGGGATAGTTACACCCCGACACCAGGTGGATGTAAGCACAGTGGCTAAGCCTGAAGTTAGACCTCTGACAGAGATACAGATGTGGCCACTGGAAGTGGAGCTGGTGGGACAGAAATGGTACGGGGATCTGGGAGTTACGGCCAGAGCATCAGTGGGACTTGGCAGCCCCATTCCTGAGCCCTGAAGGAGGCTGCCCATTTGGCTCTGGGCTCCCAGATTCCAGAGACCCCGGAAGTCCTCTTTGACTTCTTCATCACCCACCTCTGTCCCAGGACCAGGTCAGTCCCCGAGTTCTGGCATTGCCCTCTGTCATTTTTCATATTCCCTCCATTCTCATTATCCTGACTCATCGTACCTGGATGATGCACTCTGTCTGCCCAGGTTTAGGACAGCGAGTTAATAAACCCGGAGGTGGAAGCTACCATGTGGCCTTTTCAAATCCATTGTGACTGTTTAACGCGCTCCCAGGAGCAACACACGGCAGGACAGGGTTTCCCCAACCTGCCCAACTGGGCCAGGCTCCCCGGATTCACACCGTAGGCCCAGAACATCCCGAAAGGAAGCCAGCTCTACACCACTCACCCTGTTAGAGGCATCACAACAACCATGGTTTGGGGAAATCTGGTCTCTCCTTTTCCCTGTTTGTCTGCAGCCTGCGTTCTCTCTCTTCTCTTATCTGCAGTTTTTGTTTCACGGAGGCACCACCTTGCTATTTCCTGTCCAGGAACTTTATGGGGCAGATGTCGAATTAGTATCTTAAGATAGAGCTTAATTCCTAATGACATTTGCTGCTACAACGGCTTAAACATTTTTAAAGTTTTTAGACTTCGTGGGGGAGGTATAGAAGCATCTATAATATATTCTGAAACTGAAAAGAAGTTAAAAAATAAAGCGACCATGTTGAATTTTTTAGAGATAAGTTAACCCCCGATTATTCAGCACATACCACAGGAAGAAGACAATGTTACATTCATTTATTCATTCAGTGAAGAAATATTCGTTGAACACTTGCTGTGTGCGAGGCTCCGTGCGAAGCCCTGAAAACTAGCAGTTTATAAAGTGAGACGGCATCCTGAGGTCGACAGGGCCAGATCATCTAAGCTGTAGTGAGGGATTTTATTCTGTGTGGGATGTTGTGGTGGGTGGATTTTATAAATGATCCCAGTTCTTTACTCCTTATAGACGTGACTTTTGCCTTGAAATTTAGCACTGCCTTTCTGTCCGATTCTGGGCGTGGCCACGTTCCTTCCTTTGACCAATGGTGTGTTAGCAAATAGGATTCCAATGGATGCTCAAGAAACCCTTGCATGACTGGGCCCACTCACCCTTGTACCTCTTCCTTGGCCACGGGAACTTGCCTGGGCTAGCCTGCTGCAGTGTGAGACCTGTGGCAAAGAGCAGAGATAATCCAGTTATCGCAACGGAGGCCGTCCTAGGTCGCAGAGCTGCAGCTGGCCCCCGGTACTTGGAGGGAGCCCACCGGAGATCAGCGGAGCCCAGCCCAATCAGCAGAAGCCCCCATATTGCTGGTTATATGCCACTGGGGTGTTGTGGATGTTTGCTTTCCAGCATTGGTGGGGTAATAAATGGGTACGGAGGGGAGGGGTTTAAGCAGAGAGCGCTGTGGTCTTGTCAGTTTTCGAAAGAACTCTCTGGTTCCACGTAAATAATGTTATGATGCAGCAAGGATAGAATCCTTTAAAATTAGTCAAAAATCAATAGCAATCCTTGGGTGGGTGGACTCATACACACATGACAATTCCTCAACATCTTCACAAGAAGATAATCGTTTATTTAGGGGAGGTCCAGGACCTTAAAAATACCATGATAGGATATTGAACGCTTAAACACTTCCATTTCGATTGCAATCTCTGTCTTTTACTTGGGGTAACTTTAACTGTTAAATACCATTTCTTGGGAGAAGCCCTCCCTAGTTCTCCCAGAGGAGATGAGCTTAGATTACCTTGCTATGAAGACTCCCTCTGAGCACTTACTATAATTTTAATTAAAAATTATGTCATTTGTTTAATATCTATCGTATCTCACTGGAAACTCCATGAGTGCAGGGATCAGGCCTGTCTTCTTCGGTCTTAGATCCCCGGTGTGGTGCCCAGCACACACAGGGCTCCCAATAAATATTTGTTACGTTCGTGATACATTCTCTTACTTAGCAAAAAACAGTTACACCCTGCATTAGTCAGGGTGTAGTCAGGCTAGGCTGCAGTGACAAATAGAGTCAAATATGCAATGGAACGCAATAGAATGTCATTTACAATTTTTAACATAATTTTAAATTTACAGAAACATTGTAAGAATTGAAAAAAAAGGATTCCTGTATACTCTTAACTCAGATTCTCCAACTGTTAACATTTTAAATCATATTTACCTTATTTTTCTCCCTCTCTCCTTTTTCTGAATCATTTGAGAGTCCGGTGCAGCATGGCTAATTACTTCTAAATAGTTCGGTGTGCTTTTTCCCCAAAGCGGAGGCCCTCGTGTAAGTTCAGTACGGCTATAAAAGTAAAGGCGTTGACATTGGTACAGTAATACTATTCAATCCACAGATCATTCAGATCTCGCCAATTACCTCAGTAAACATTCTTCGTAAGCGCCCTCATTTTTCCGGGCCAGGATTTAGCCAGTGTTCTGCATCGAATTAGGTTGTCATTATCGCTCTAATCCTCGCCCATCTGGCATAGTCCCTCAGGTTTTACATTCTTTCACGGCTTTGACGTTTTTGAGGAGTGCAGGCCAGAGACTTTTGGAATGTTTCTCAGAGTTTCTCATTTGTCTGCCGTTTCTCCATGATTAAACTCCGGTTTGGCGCTCGTGTGTGTATTAAAAAGCGTGTGCTCACACCGATGTCTCCAGTCACAGCCTCCCTCCTTTCGGTGTTGTATCTCCCTCTCCGACAGCTTCCATTGGGCACAGTCTGGTACTTCCTTCCGTCCTCAATTCTGCATGTAACCAATCTCCTGATGATGCAGCCTGGCTCCTTCGCCTTGACCCCCGCACAGGTGTCAGCCCCTTGGGGGCCGATCCTCCCCCTTTCTCTCTGGCCTTGCTGGACAAGCTCCTCTGCCCCTGACCCCCACAGGTCCACAGGCATGGTGGGCCCAGATCCCAATACCTCCGTGGCCAAGTGAGCGCTAACCTTACTCCACGCCCCATTTCTGGTGCTATTGAGGTTTATTTTATTTTTTGCTGACATAACAGTCATGGGCAGATGAAGAGTTCTGTGGTGTTGCAGGAGGTCAGGAAGATGATGGGACTGCTGGCTGACCCGTAAGGTGGCCCCAGGCAATTGGAGACCCCTCCCTGCTCCCCTGTCTTTGGGATGTACACTCTGCACCCCGCCTCATTCCCATAGTCAGAGCTGCTTCAAGGATGCAGCCATGAGAGGGTAAGGTGCTGTGGGGACCATCTGGACAGTGAGCATGACTGAACCCCATTAAGGCCTCTCTATAAACTTTTAAGGTTCTGGCAGGTGGCTGTGGAGATCTGCTCACCTTGTGGCTGCCCAAGGTAACAAACCTCATGTGTGAGTCCCCTTGCTTATGAAACCTGCCACCCCACCTACCCCAGGTTTTAATGTGGAGGGGCCTGCCTCTGCCTCCCCAGTTTGCAAACCAATAGTCAGGCTGAGGGCTGTTAGGGACAGTAAATCCCTGGGTTGGGCTGTGTTCATAAACTTCAGTGACCGTCAGAAGCACTTGGTGGCAATGCAGAGTGTGTTAAAAGTGCAGATTCAGGCCTCCAGTTTGGAAGAGCCTAACTTGGTAGTCATGACGGGGCCTGGAAATCTGCATTTCTGAGAATCACTTGCCTTTTCCTGCAGGTAATTCTGATGGCCCCTCTTTAAGACAGAGGGTTCATTTCTCTAGAGATTTTCCCCCCTCTTTGTGTAGAGCAGGGTTGGCAAGTGTTCCCTGTAAAGGAACAGAGAATAAATATTTTAGCTTTGTGGGCTGTGTGGTCTCTGTTTCCATGACTCCAGTCTGCTGTTGTAGTGTGAAAGTGGCCACAGACAGTACGTAAACCAGCAGTGTGGCTGAGCGCCAATAAAACTGTATTTGAAAACAGTGGGCAGACCGGTTTGGGCCCACGGGCCATGATGGTTCGTCCACTCTTGTCTGCAGGAGAGAACATGGACTTCAGAATTAGACTCAAGTTTGCCTCCTGGCTTGGCTGCTGATCAGTGGTGTGAATTCTAGATGAGTCGCTGTGTCTCTAACCCTCTTTCTCCTCGTCTGGATAATGCATACAATGATGTCCATCTCTCGGGGTTGTTTTGAGGGTAAACAGCAGTACATAGTTCCTGTCACATGGAGGGGCTACCCACTCGCTGATTTCTCTTCCCCTCTCCCTGTCTTCCATGCCTGGAAGCCCATGGCTGATTTGCTTGGTGGTGAACACACCTGCTGAACGAGGCTGAATTTCTAAACTTAGGCCCAGGTGACAACTCACAGGTCTGCCAGGCTCCAGGGCAGACTTGAAGATCCCCTGGTCCAGGCTATCAGCTCAGCCCTGGGATGCAGGGCAGGCAGCAAAGCCGCAGGTGAGAAGGGCCCCTCCTGGAGTCTGATGATGCCTAGGTCTGAGCCACAGACTGTGCTACAGGTGTCTCAACTGCTCAGGCCGGCTCCAAGCTGCCCAGACAGGTGGGAAGACGTGTCAGTGACATGATTCACAGGGGCCATGTAGGATACATCAACCGGCTGCTTAGGAGAGGTACACTGCAAGTTCCGATAATCAGAACACACACACACACACACACACACACACACACAGAGTTCTCCTACAGGCTTTCATGGCGGATAAGAATCTTAGCCTTATCACCAGAGCAAAGACAATACTGGGCTTCATGGGGCTTTTTCTTAAGTCCCATCAGACAGGGAAGTGGCTGAATGGCAAAGCACAGTTCAGTAAAAGCTATTCCACGAGGGCTAGAACCATGTGGTCCTTTTGTTCTCTGATGATGTGGCCCAACTCAAGGACAGCACTTAGAGCACCTGGAGGGACAGAAGGGTGACGCGGCTTTCAGACCCTGCTCCACCAATACGGAGCTTTTGATAAGGACTGAGTGGCGGTGAGCGGGAGGTCAATTATCTGGGAAGCAGCTCTTCTAAGAAGCTCATTAAAGGCCGAGCTGAGTTCTTTTGAGTGTCTGCTGGGCTGGGGCAGCAGAGACGACCTCTAATGAATGTGGAGGATCTTATCAAGGACCTAGCCTGAATACAAGGCCATCCCACCGCCCTAATGAGGACAGTCTAGCACATACCTATGAGCAGGATCAAGGGTCTTATACCGCCCTTATAAATTTTAGCCTAGATGATTTAAATAATGATCCATATTAAATGTCAAACTCAAACGTAAAAGGTTTCAAAACATCTCACTTGAAACAAAATGACGGTCTGGGGAAGCTTCTAAGATAAATTGGTTTCAAACTATGTAAATGTATTGGCCTGTATCAGTTAGCCTTTACTTTATAAGAAATCTCCTAACACTTCAGTGTCTGCAACCATCAGCCTTTTACTTAGCTCACTATTTGCTGCATGCACGGCCCGGTTGGACATTTCTTCTCGTCTCTGCTGGGCTCGGTCGTGTGTCCGCATTTCACTGCCAGGTTGGCGGGGAGCTGGCTGGTCTAGGATTGCTTCAGTGGGGATGGGTTGCCTTGTTTTATACGGTCTCTCATCCTGCAGCAGGCCCACCGAGGCTTGTCTCAGGGTGTACTGGGTTGGATTCCAAACAGGAACTGTGAAGGTTTCCGGAGACCTTGGCTTGATGTCGGTACAATGCCACTTCTACCACCTTCTTTCACTGTACTTTTAAAAATTAAAAAATTTATTTTGAGATAATTGTAGATTTATATGCATTTGCAAGAAATAATACAGAGAGATCCTGTGTGCCAGTTTCCGCCAACGGTAATACCTTCTTACAAAACCGTGGCGTAATACTGCAACCTGGATGCTGACGTCGATACAGTGACCGTGCAGAACATGCGCATGGTGGCAAAGATCCATCTGCTTTAGAGCCACATCCACGTCCCTCTTTTCCTCACCCCCATCTTAGTCCCAGATAACCACTCTTCCATTCTCCATTTCTATAATTGTTGTCACTTTAACAATGGAGCTGTAAATTAGGTAACCCTTTTGGATTGGCTTTTTTGTTTGTTTGTTTTTTGTTTCCACTCAGCACAATTCCCTGAAGATTCTTCCAGGTCGTTGCATGAATTAAAAGTTTGTTTTTTGTTTTATAACTGTTTGTTATTTCTTCCACCAAGTTGCTTTTGCACTCTGTCCAATGTCACGTGGGCACGTTTGTGTGGGTGCGATTTTGGGTCCTTGGTTCGACCTTTGGTCTGTGTTGCCTGCCCCTTTGCCGATACCACACAGTCGTGATGACTAACTGGATAATAAGCCTTATACCCCACTTTAGTCTTCTTTTTCCAATTGTTTTAGTTATCACAACATTGCATTTTCATATACATTTTAGAATAATCTTGTCTATATATACATAAAAATCTTGTTGAGATTTTGATGGAAATTACATTACACCTGTATATCAATTTGGGGAGAATTAACATCTTTACTGTGTTGAGTCTTCCAGCCCAATGTGATGTGTTTTTTCATTTATTTAGGTCTCTTTGATTTCCTGCATCAGTTTTTGTCATACAAGTCTTGTTCTTGTTTTGTTATAATTTTTCCTTCAACCACCAAACATAATTGGAAAACTCAAGAGGAGAAGGAAAGTCCATTGTAATTGGCCACCTTGTTTCTCCCTTGCTGATGTTCCGAGATTTCCTCTTTTATCATTTCATTTCTATTTACAGAACTTCCTTTAGCTCTTCTCTTTTGGGTAGATCTGCCGGTGAGAAATTTTTAGTTTTCCTTCGTGTAAAAAGTCTTGATATTTTCTTCATTCTTGAAGTATATTTTCACTGGATAAAAATCTTTCGGTGCTTGCAAAATGTGCCACCTCCTCTGGCTTCCATTGTTAACGAGAAACCATTAGATTTCAAATTGTCATTCAAATTGTTTGCGGATTACTCAGCTTCTTGAGTCTGTGGGTTTGTGTGTTTGCCATGCTCTTTCCCCTTCTTTCCTGGACTCAAATAATACGAATGTCAGGTCGTTTGTTACAGTCCCCGAGTCTCTGAGGCTCCATTTCTCCCAGTTTATTTGTCTTTCTGAGGTCTAAATTGGGTAATTTATGTTTTTATATGTTTTGGTTCACTAATTCTCACCTCCCTTCTCTTCTGTTGTTGAGTCCATCTATTGGGTTCTAAAATTTTCAGTTATTGTGGTTTTCAGGTTTAAAAATCTCCATTTGCTTCTTGATTTGCATTACTTTTTGCAAAGACTTCTGTTTTTTCATTTGTTTTAAGCACGTTCCCAATTTCTCACTGAAGCTGGTTGTTTTAACATTCTTCTCAGATAATTCTAATGCCTCTGTCATCTCATTGTTGGCATCGATTGCCTGTCATTTTTTCAGCTAGAGAGCATCCTGAGTTTTGGTGTGAGAAGTTATTTTCCATTGAAACTGGGACAGTGTGTGTATGAGACTCGGGATCATATTGAACTGTGTTTTAGCTGACTTCACCTGATACCACTTCATCGGGTCAGGGAGATGCATCCTTATTAATAGTGGGGGTAGAAGTCAGGGTTCTCGTGGAGATTCCATTGACACCCTGAGCTCCCCTCCCACGTTCTTTTGATCAGTGCAAGTTCTGAGGCCAACAGGCTAACTCCTGAAAGCAGGCGGGGTGGGGGGTAGGGGCAGGATGAAAGGTGGTGAGGGGATTAACCAAAGAACATCTATGCACAACCCACGGACAGAGAGGATGATATGGGGATCGGCTTGGGGAAGGGAGAGGGTGGGGCTGGGTGGAGGTGGGGAAAAGGAGAAAAAGGGGGAACAACTGTAACAGCATAAACAATACAAATACAATTTAATAAAAAATTTTTGAAATAATGGACTCTACCTCTTGATGGTAGAGCTTCAAATGCACATTGAAAAAGGACGTGGGCACAGGGAAGGAAATAACTGTGGTCACTTGCTTTAATGAGCGTGACTGCGAGTAGATAATATTGGGAAGCAGCTGCCAAAACAGAAGCTTTGACTTGAGAATCGTTGGTCTTAAGTCATTTCTTCAGTCAGTGACTTCCTAACAGGGACGGTTGTACAATAAGGACTGTTTTAGTGTGAGACAACAAAACCGTGCTATCAATTTCAAAGAGAACGTTATCTTTTTTTCCCTCCCTCTAGCTGGTAGATATGTCTATCTCAACCCAAAGCAGATCTGAATGACTGAAATACAAGTTAAAAAGAAAGATGGCTAGAACATATCCTGTTTGATCCCACACCGAAAATCGTATCTAACCTGTCAAGATACCTATCGGCGACGCCGACGCTCACATTGGTTTTAGGGACTGAGTCCAGATGAGCACAGATAACCAGACTGAATGCTAATCTTATGGAGCCCATCGCTGATTTCTTTCCACAGAGGAAAAGGCAGTGAACACGGCAAACAACCGTATGTTGTATTGCTAGATTTCTCTAAAAGGTTGTCTCGTCAGATCTCTGTACAAGACGTTACAGATTTCTGCAAAGAGTATGTAACAATAGTCAGGATAAATGGGCTCGCTGATGATATCTCATATAGAATACTGTCTAAGAAGGGCTTCCATCTGCAGGGATGATGGAAGTCAATACAATTGCTAAGAGTGAGCACTTTTCTAATTAGAGCCATCTCAAATGGTTCTGGAAGCAAGAGATATTCCACATGTATTTTTCAGAGTTTGAGCTTTTGAATAAATTTTATTTTATGAAGAGATGTCATGTGGGGACAGGCAGAAAGAAGACCTGGGTCAAATGTTCAAGGCCATTGACTTTGTTTTTGAAGGAATGTGTGAGCCACTGCTTTGGCTTCCGAATCTCCTTGTGTTGGAGTCACCCCTGGGTCATTGTGATCCAGGCTCTTCTCTGGGGCTCAAAAGGACCTTCGTGATCTTACGATGTTCTGCTCTGCAAAGGTGCCTCTCATCTTTTATCCATCCCCACACACTTCCATGAATGCTTTCTTATACCTTTGAATGTTCCTCCCCCACTTGTCTTCTTTGCGAAATCCTACCCATGGTCGAGACTCAGTTTGTGAGTCACACCCTGACTCACTATGTGGAATTAACCCCCTTGTTCCCTGGACCCACCCCACCCACCTTGACTTTCCACGGTTACTCTTCTAACCAGTTGCACACTTTTCCGTTTCATTGCCTGTCTCCCCTTTGATAAAGCAACATCTCTAGGGTCAGGGTGCAGTCTTCTCCATGGTCCTAACACAGTGATGGCCAGCGTTTATTGACTAGCCTAGGATCTCTTGGCCTTGGTACATTTTCCTCGGCAGCAGGTCTGGACCCTCCCCTCCACAGCGTCCTGGAACGGTTGATTGCAGTGCCCCACCCCACTGAGCTTCACAGCCAGCCTGCCTTCTGTCTCCATCTGTGTCAGGACAGGAAAGGGCATGTGCCTTTTAATTTGTAGCAAAGCCTTGTGCACACTCTCAATTACATTTTCCAGATCAATTTCTAGAAGTAGAATAACCGATGCAAAGTGTATGATGAATTGTCCAGCTTTTGAAGTGTGTTGTCAGTTGCCCTCAGAAAAGTTATTCACGCCTTCCAGTTCCTTGAACACTTGCCATCACTCAAAATATTGTCATTAAAGAAGCCTTTTTCAATTTGTTGGGCAAAACAATGCTCTCTCACTGTTTTCTTACTATTTCCATATAGGTTTTAATCCAGGCTCTTATTTTTATGCCCTAAACTTCCATTCATAGGATTCCTAGAGAATCAATAGACATTTATGTCAATGCCTTCTCCCCTCCTGATTTTTTCCCGGACATCTCAGAATTCCACGGGGCAGGTATGAAGTTCGGGCTTCACACCAGGTTCAGTCCACACGTCCAGTTTGGTTTTAATCTTCCGCTCAGTCCTACGTGGCCATGTAGGCTGGGGGATCTCTGCCCGCTGTGTTCCTGGTTTTTCTGGACACGAGTACTGGGAATTCTGTCAGGCTCTGCAGTCGTCACGCACCGAGTCTGCCCTGGGCCGAGCTCTCTCGTCTTGTTTGGTATTAGGAGGAGATTAGAAGTGGCCTCCACAGGTGGCGAACAGAGCAATAACTGGGAAAACAAGTGAGATCGATATCTAATCCTGTGCAGCCAGCCAACCTTTTCAAAGCCGCATCTGTATTGATTTCCGTGGGCGACACTTCCCTTTCTTGGGTAATCAGTCCCTTTGCTCAGCAGGGGAACAAGTAAGCAGCACTTATTCCCGCCTTGGTCGGAGCAAGGATGGCTGCTTAACTCTGGCTGCTGGAGGGGAGGGAGGAGGGCCCAGGGTGGACTAAATTCTTTGGGCAGTGGCCTGGGTGATGCGGGTATCTTTCTGGTCTCGTCCTTGTTCTAGATCGAAAGCTCACAGTTCTGGAGGTGGGGTGGGGCAGAGGAATGTGACTCAGCAGCCCCATGGTGGACAAAAGGTCGGTAAGTTCAATGAAAGAGAATAAACTGTCTTAAGTGCCCACTGTAGCTTCCAGTGAGATAAGCATTATGATGTTCACTTTACAGGGGAAGAGAGCATGGTTCAGGGGAAACAAATTCCTTACCTCAAATCACAGAACTGGTAGTGTCAAAGTGTGAACCCAGATCTAGAGGACACCAGAGTTACTACAGAGTATCGTGTCCTGTACCCTTGATCTGAGAACCCCAAGACTAATGCCACTTGGTCAAATAAGAGCTCGATGAAACTCTTCCGTCTGGGGCATTCACAAGAGACCAGAGATGTATGAGTTTGGGAAAAGGGGACATGTTATCAAGTACCTGAAAGATCATGACATGAAAGAGAACTTTTTGTTTGTTTGTTTTAAAGGGGAAAAGTTGGACTAGAGAGTGGAAGTTACAAGAAGGCAGTTTATGCCTCCAGAGAAGGAGCTGTAGCTCTAAGCAGCTGTAGATTTTAAACCAAGTAACCTGTTGCCCCGAGAGTATTCCCAACACAGAGACATGTTTTTGCATAATGTTACACTTTTGAATTTGCTCTTTCTTTATCCTGGAGGGCCCAGTGAACTCCTACTCATTCTTTAAGACTCAGTGCAAATGCTATCCATCCATCCATCCATCCATCCATCCATCCATCCATCCATCTATCCAACCATCCATCCATCCATCCATCCATGCATCCATCCATGCATTCATGCATCCATCTACACATCCTTCCACTCATCTATCTATCCATCCATCCATCCATGCATGCATCCATGCATCCATCCATGCTTCCTTCCACTCATCCACCCACACATTCATCCATGCATCCCAAAGTATTTATTGAATGCTTACTACATGCCAGGGAATGTGTTAGGAATGGGGATCTTTGATAAAAAAGGCAGACACAGCCCCTGGCCTCACACGGTGGAGTGAATCTCCTCTCTGTGTCTTTGTGACATGAGCCTATGCAAGAGCTCTCAGTTGAGCCTCCTTTCTGCCCCCACCTCTAACTGCCTGAGGCTTCCTCTGGCAGCCAGGGCCCACTCTGCTGGTGAAGGTCAGCAGGCCAGAAGAGCCGGATAACTAGCAGCCTTTGGAAGCAACCTTCAACCAGTGCCTAGTGGGAGTCGGTATATTAAATACGCGACTCCTCATCTCTCAGGTGGGATCATTCTAAGGTGTCTGTTCTCCACCGACTCAGAGTTTCCGGTACAATTAATATCCACTTGCTCACAGTGATAATTGGTGGATAATACACCCTACATTAGGTATCTTCTTTTCCCTGTCTCACTTTCCCACTTCCCTATTGGGGTCTCCTGAGTTCATCTTCCAGATGAACTCCTTGCCCTTGAATTCTCTCAGTGTCTGCTGCTGGGAACATGAACAGGGACACTGTTGATGGCTAATAGTGGTTACAAGGAAAAAGAATAAACATATTTAGAATAAACATATTTGTAGGCAAGGGCCAAGATTATTGCGTACATGGCATGCGTGTGGCACAAGATTTTGTAGTCTATGATGTAGTTTGTATATTAGTTTAGTTAGTAATGAAATGTGAATACACTGATGGTTTTCCTTTTCCCCTGATACCACAAGAAAGATCAAGTCCAGCCAAAGAGATGAACTGAGGCAGAGCAGGGCATCAAATTTCCTTTGATGTCTGGCTGTCCCACACAGAATGTGAGCTCTGTGGGGCAGCGATCACATTTTCTTCACTGCTATAATTCAGGGACCCGCAAAGACCTTGCTTCAGAACAGACAGCAGCATTGTGGCACTGACTCGTAAATTCAAGCATTCTCCCTATGAGTTGTAATTTTCATCACCATATTTAACAAGAAAAATCACTGCAGTCACCACCCCCAAAATTTATAGGGGAGTTTCCATGGACCAGGCACTGTGGGCGGTGCTCTATATACAAGTACATTTTCGAATTTAATACTTCCGACTCCTTTGTGAGGTGGTCCTATGGTATAGGTGTTGTTCTTATAGTAGATTCTAGTGATGCCCCGCCTAGTCTTACCCTGACCCACCAAATTCACCTGCAGTTGTGATTTCTATCCATACAACGGTTCTCTAGCTCAACTGCCTCCCTATCTCTCTAGAGGGCTTTATCTGGCACCATGGAAACTTGCTCTACTGCACATGGATAGAACCTGAAAGTAGAATTAAGGACCTCTGGGGTAGCCCTTAGCCACTGAGAGAATGGAGGCAGGTAAGCTGTCCAACCTCTGGCCTGTGCGAAGATTCTGGGGGCACGTTTTACACCATTTCTCAGAGCTCCCCCTGTGGGATTGTGTTCTGCTCACCCACAGCAGTAAGCTGCTCATTAACACATGCTTGTCTGGGCCACTCTCTCCACTTCCTCACCCACCACAGAGAACCACCTTGTGGGGGAAGTCCAGGCAGTCTGGCTTCCTCACCCAAGTGTCTGCATAACTAAGGGAAGCAGTGTTCCCATAGCCTTGAAGGAGCCTGATAAGTAGTGTTCTCATAGCCTTGAGACTGGGTCTGATAAGCTGTTCCCATAACATGAAGTAGGCTCGTGTACGCAGAATTATACTATGTTATATGTTTTTCTGGCATTTCTCTGGCTTTGTTCTAGTATTTAAAAAGGGGCTAGGGGCTCCCTGCTGGGTGCCACACTGGGAAGCAAGGGCCACAGCATGTGCCACGCAGAGACATGTAGGGGGACACGAGGCTTGCAGCGTGCGTGGCTCGCCCACCTGTGAATAAAGCCATGCCAGATATCCCAACAGCTCCGTGAATGTTCTTCCATGGGTGCAAATACCATGAGCCGGTCAGCCCTTGAACTGTCACAACACACACCTGCATCCAAGTCCTTATCTCAAGCATCACTTTGAGTAATCCAAACTAAGATAACCATCATTTTACAATTAAGAACAGTGGTATTCAGAAGAGGTCAAGTGGCTTGATCTTGGTTGCTCAGTTAATGAGTATTAGACCCAAGATTTGAACTCATTTATCTTTTCTGAATATGATCATTCAGTTCTGTTTTATATCCCCCAAGTAAAGAAAAAATTGTGTTCAGCCACATGGTTGGTTCCTTTATTCGTTCATAAGCACCTAGCATGCACCAGGCTCTTCCCTAAGTCCTAGAAATAAAGAGCGAATAATGGCAGTGTCCAATTCCCAAGGATTTTAGAGTCTAGCAGGGGGAATGTCTTATTCACACAGGCTGCTGTAACAAGGTACCGTGGCCTGGGTGGCTTAACCAACAGACATTTATTTCTCATAGTTCTGGAGGCTGGAAGTCCAAGATCAAGGTGCGGGCAGATTTGGTGCCTGTTGAGGGGTCTCTTCCTGGCTTGCTGATGGCTGCCTTCTCCCTGTGTGCTCATGTGGATTTTCCTTGGTACATGCTTGTAGAGGTAGACAGATAGGTGGGGAGTGAGGGCTAGCTCTCATCGCCCTTCCTCTTCTTATAAGGGCACGGAATCCACTGTGAGGGTCGGCTCTACCCTCATGACCTTATCTAAACCCACCACTTCCAGAGGCTCCACCTTCAAACACCATGACATTGGGCGTTAGGGCTTCGATCTATGAAAACTGGGGGACACAAACATTCAGTTCTTAACAAGGAAGCAGGTAGGTAGTAATCACAAATACTATAAAAGTGCAAACATAGCCACAGCGCAGAGAACCCATCAGAAAGAGTCTGGTTCGATAACTGAAGCGCCCAGTGGAAAAGTCAATGATATGGTTATTAATCACCTTTACAAGAGCAATAGCTTGGTAATTATATTTTCATACATTCATTAAGCATTTAAACCTAATTCTTATACACAATGGGGTTATAACAAGATAGTGCTAGTTGGTTCATTTCGTATTCAGTTTCCAGAGATGTTAACTGACATTTAATAGTTTGGTAATTGATCTAATGCCACCTTAAATTATTGGTGCAACCTTCAATGGAGGAAGGGAAAGTATTTCTGAAGCCCAATGTACCTTCGATGTTTTAATTCCTGTCACTTATAGATAAGAATCAGGCTCTTACTCTAAGTTGTTACAAATAGAGCAGGGAGATACACTTTCATGAAGTGGTGTCAGAAGTCTCCAGGGCTAGCCCGCTTCACTGGTCCTTCACAATGGCCCTTTTGATTAGCACGTGGTATTTGTCATTTGTGTCCTTTCCTGTCTCTGCTCATTGCGATGTCTCCCATCTCTGATGATGCCCAAACTGCAGAGACCTCATGGCATCAAAGCTCTGGATGCTGATGCCTGCTGGTGCGTTACTGATGCTTAAACCAGGTGCCTCCTCCTCTGGCTGCCAAAGGGGCTGACCGTTGGTGTCCTCCAAGTCCCTGTCTCTTGAAGGAGTCTTGTCTGCGTGTTCCTGACCAGCATGCTTCCAAGGGGGCAATTCCGGGCAGTGTTTTCTACTTGGAGAGTGAACCCCACATGTCTTCTCTTTTGTAAAGTGGGTTAGGATCTACCGTAAGGGCTGCCGTAGACACCTTTTGTGCTCCACCCATATCTCTTTGGATCTTACTATTTCTGTGCATGCTGACTTAACTTTTTATTGCCAGCACCTGCATTTCTTTTCCTGGGGGCTCTTCATGCTGCCAAAGACTGCGCTGTTCACGAGCATGGCAGCCGGAAATGAGAGCAGGGACTAAAGGGAGTTGTATAAATGTCCCAGCTCCTTCCCTCCTTGAACGGGTAATTGAAGTGCATAATCTACACAGTATCTCAGAGCTCCCAGGTGGTATCGAGATCCAATTTCCCATGGCACTAACTGCTTGTGATAATACACCTTTTCTGATTCCTTCTTTTGTCTGTCTCGCTTCCCCTACCAGTGTCTCTTGCAATCTCCTCTCGAGTAAACACTTGCACTCAAATTTTTGTCTCAGATCGTGGTTCTGCAAGAACCCAAACTAAGACACAGGGTTGTGGCAAAGATTAAATAACATCTGTGCCCATACCTCTTAGCACAGTGCGTGAACGTATTCGTCGCCCAGTAAATATTTTGTTAAATAAACAAATTGACATACCCAACTCCTTGAAATCATAACAGCTTTATCTGTTACCATTTCACTGAGGCCTCAGTTCTGTATTTTTTGTGGTTCCTGCACACAGCCTCCGCACTTATCTCAATTTACAAAGGACGATTTCTACAGTTAAGTGATTCAGAATCTACTTGTTACTTCTTATCTTTGGATAACATTAGATTATTAAAGTTGATGATTTCCAGAAGGCAAAGCCCTCTGGCTCGTGAGGGGCCTGTAACTGGAACATCCACACACTTGAAATAGCATGAACCCCAATAACGCAGAGCCCACATACCCCAGTAACCCCAGCTGCACCCCTGCCCTGAAGAAAACGCCTCTGGACCCTCTCACCAGGTCTGGGCCCTACTCATGCTTGCACAGGGACCCACGGACCGGGTCCTGACTCTGTCATCCTGGGGGTCACCACCACATTGCCGTGGCCCTTGAAAGGCCTCACACAACTAGACTTTTACCTTGAAGTACAGCAGGGTACAAACTAGTGACCCATAGGCTAACTCTGGATGACAAATATGTTTTGTTGGATATAAGGAGTGCAATAAAAAACAATCAGCCAACCTTTCAATATGGGGACAGTTTGTTGAATATCTGGATTTGTGGCTTCTTTTGAAAACACCGGAAGGTCTAGTAGCCCTGGGCCTGAATGTCCGCATGGCAGCATCCGGCAGGTGCTGAACAGCTACTGCCCCTTCTCGGTGGGGCGTCAGCGTGGGCTCTTATCCGCTCAGTCCCCACCGCTCCCTGTCCTCACCCATCCCACGTCTTTCTGTTATATTAACTGTCTTAGTTGTTATCCCCGTTGGTGGCCGTGGCTTTTCAGAGATGGAAAGAGAGCAGAACTCTATTTTTTTCTTTTCTTTTCTCTATATTTTAAGGCTGAAAACAAACATGAACAAACAAAAACCCCAAAACCTACCTGCTCAAACAGGGTACAAATTTGTAGATCTTCAAGAGGATTACATTTAATAAATTAACACTTTAGCACCCAAAGAATAAAACATAATTATGTTCTTCACAACCTAATTGATTACAGGATCAATTCATGGTGCATTGCAGGTGGTGAGGCCCGGTAATGCGACAAAAGATCACACTGTATGATCCACATCTGTCCCTTTGCTTTGCAACTGGATACATCACCAATCGGTTGGAGATAATAATGCAAAATTCTGTTTGAGGTTATTTGGCAATGGGATGTGGGGCTAGGAAAAATGGCCCTTTTGTCTTGCCCAAGAGTGGTTCTTTCTAATTTTTTTATTAATCAGACATTTTTTCAATCACAGTTTACACTCACTATTGTTTTGTGTTAGTGTCAGATGTACAGCAAAGTGGTTAGAAAACCACGTAGTTTACAGAGTGGCCCTACTCCAACCCCGCCCCGCTGCTTCAGTGGCCGACCTGGGCCCATGCCTGTGTATCTTGATATCATCAACTGTATTCCCTACGCTAGAATCCACATCTCTGCGGCTATTCTGTAACTACCAATCTGTGCTGCTTAATCCCGTCACCTTTTTTCACCCAGCCCCCCAGTCCTCCTCCCCTCTGACAGCTGTCATCTGGTTAATGTCATTGTTCTTTGCCTTCAATTCTGAGATGCCGCGTGCTGTCCTTGGTTCTTCGGACACATCCAGTGTAAAAGCTCTTTGGATGGACTCATTGCTAACAAAATGAAAGAGGGGAGGCGCCACTGGGTGTGTCTAGAAGATCGCGTGCCCCTGCTCTTTGGGCGGAAAGATGTTGCATGTAATTTTCCCTCTGAGCAGCTGCATCCTGAATAATGTACAAAGGTTTGGTCTAGTCAGGAATGTTAAACACTTGTTTATCTGTCTCTCTGTTCCCATATCCACGGGGGATTGAGACAAGAACAAAAACTCTGCTTTAGGAAATCAAATCCACTCAGATTAATGTAAAAGTCTCTACCATCCGGTAGTCTCAAAACTCTGTTCTACCAATTTCTCTAGCCTCTTCAAATGAAACACGATCCTTGGCTATACAATACTGATGATCTTTAAACATAGTCATTCTCGGCTCATGCCATGGCGCTCTCTGGGCGAAGCTGATTGGATCCCACACACAGATGAGGTGTGCTGTTCCTGTCTTCTTTTTACGCTCTGTGGCGATTTGGCTCCCAAATCATGGGCACACTCTCAGGTTCAGTGACCTTGTTTCTCACCGATGACAGCTTTAGCGACACTTAGATATGTCAATTAATTTCCCCCCTTCCAAAATATACCAACATCGTATGCCATCATTCACCCATCCTGACGTCTAGCCTGGTTTTTGGTTTTTTATCATCTCATTCTGTCTAGACAAGGTTGGTAATTTGACTGCAGCTTATATCCATGGTAATTCAATAATTATCAAATTTGGAGGGAAAATTAATTCCCAACTTGGTGTTTTCCTATTGTAATGCTGGTCTGTTTTTTTGAAATCTGTCTGTGACATTTTTTTTGAAAGATAGAACAGACTTTAGACCCAATTTAACTTTCAATTTATCAGCATACTGTTCCAAGGAAATGAATGTAATTTCCACGTTTGAATTAATTCCTGATACACCAGAGTACGGATTTGAACAGTAGGCAAACACAGCACTAATAAAAACAACAATTTCCCTCAGCTCTGTGCCAGCTCTTTAGCTCGGGGAAGGGACCACAGATGTCACCATTCTTTGCCTCATGCTGTCTTTGCTTCCCCAAGAACACGGGGCACAGGACCAGGTCGTGCGGCCCTGAGCAAGTCTCCCAGGAAACTTCATTTCTTCCTCTGCTTTCTCCCATCTCTCTCTGAACCGAGCTCCTGCACCTTCATTCTCTATCCTGTACGGGGAGCTTTTCAGTTCCTTCACACACCTTGTCAAAGCACCAAGCAGGTCCTAAAAATATACACAAGGACAAAAACAGCAAATTCAAACTGACAGTGACCAGAGGGGAGAGGGCGGGGGTTGAGAGGGGAAAGAAGGAGAAGGGGCAAGCAAAGGAACATGAACAGAGGACTTATGGGCACAGACAAGGGGGGTCGACTGTGGGAGTTGGGGGGACAGTGTTGGGGTGAGCAAGGGGGAACAAGGTGGGACAGCTATAGCTGAACATCAATAAATTAAAAAAAGAAATAAAATGAAAAAAAAACCCCATCCATTTCCTTTCACACACTACCCTTCCTACTCCCACTTTTCTCCCTGGAGGAAACCATGGCTAATAACTTTATATGTAAATTTCCCGTCACAGGACAAATCCCCTTTCTTGTCATGTTCCATTTAGATGCTGTGAATTCTTAGCAAGGTGGAAATTGCCGCAGGTGTGAATGTCGAAGGATCAGTTATTTGGTGTGTGGGTAGGCAGTCCATGCCTGACTTGTTTTGAGATGATATAGACCCGTCTTAAATGCAGAGTGTACGTTGTCTTGTCTTGAGGGATCCTGATTCCCGCCACCACTGCTCCAAACGTATACGCTCCTTTTGGGGGCTGTCACAATACTACATTCCTCTTGAATCCAGAAATGTGATGCAATCCAATGTCACTGAGAGCTCTCCTCTGTGACTGATGCTTGAAAAAGAGAACCCCTTTCTTTTAGACTGTGGACCACAGGGGGCTAAATGAGGCTGCAATGGCCAGTGGTCATCTTGCCCACCGTGAAGAAAGATCCTGTCTGAAGAAGAAGGCAAGGCCCTGATGATCTGGCGCCTGAGCCACTGTCAGGCTTTCTGAGTCTCAAAAACCAATATATGTATTTTATTTTAACTTAAGCCCGTTTGAGCTGGCTTTCTGTCACTTGCAATTTAAATTGTCCTGATGCATATGCTGAGTGTGTCATGTTTCTTGCAAACATCTAAATGCAAAAGTCTTCCCAGATCTGTGAATGAGACTGAAGCATCTACACAGAAAATCTGGCTTTGTGTGTACAGCTTCTGTGTGACAGGAAGGTGACTACTCAAAGAGATAATACACTGGCAAATCCAGTCCACGGGGTGATGTCAGCACTTAAGAGAATACCTAACCCAGAGGGGTCCTACAAAGATGCCCATAGATGGGGGAAAACGGAGGCTCCCCAGAGAAGGGAAAGCGGGGCTGCCGGTGAGGGCTAGGCTTACTTCAGTGCAGAACTGGAGAGTCTGAGGACATGGCTGTGTTTTTCATGATTCAGAGGGCTCTGACTTATGGGGGAAGGTGTGGGTAAGGTGAGAACACTGTGGGGACAGGGCAGGGAAGAGGAAGCACTAAGCAGCATGGGAATGTAAGTATGGGAAAAGACGGCTAAGAGGGAAGACTGACCAAGATGACCAGAAATGTGAGTTAGGGGGAGGGTTAACTACACATGAGGCTTTGAAAATATTTAGTTTGGGGGGATGGACTGGTGGTTGGCTCAGTCCATAGGCATTAAGGGTACCTATGAGATTTGGGGACAGTCAAATGCTCGTGTCTAAAGTAGTGATCTGTTGATCCCTTGATCCCTGTCCATCCACTCAGCCAACCATCTGTTCATCCACTCACCCATCCATCCATCCTTCCAGCCTTCCAACCATCCATCTTCCCAGTCGTTATCCACACATTCCCAAACATTTATTGAACTTCTGTCATGTACCATGTCCTGTGTCATCATGGAGAAGGGTGAAAAGACATGATTCTTATCTTTGGGGTAATTCAGTCTAGGGTGGGAAAAAGATATATAAACAGATCATTGCAACACAGTTTGCTAAGTTCAATAATAAAAGCTTTTGCAACAAGAGAAGGCATGTTGGTTATGAAGATTAAATGAGATTACATGCGTGAAAAGCACTTTGTGAGCTATTCAAATATTAGTCATTATTATAATCTTCAAAACAACTCTGGGAGAAAGGCTTGGATTATTATCCCCTTAATTTTTTTTTGGTGTGTGTGTGTTATAAAAGCTATGTAAGTACTCTACTACAAATTTCAAAATAGAGAAAATAAGAACTCACTTGTGATTCAGCTGCTTTAACACTGGCATTGTTTTACATTTTGCTAAGTTTCATTAGTGTCTTTATTCTTGAATTATTTTTATTTATACAATGCCACATATATCATGATATGGATTTTTCCTCTTTAAGTTAAATTAGCTACATTCTCCCATGCGTACACCCATTTCTTGGGTCACATCCGTGAGTGAGGGGAGTTGCCATAGTCAGAGTTTACATGTTTCTGCTCGGCCGCGGCCCAGACCCCACACTGCTGGTTCCTTATGAACTCCTGGGACCCTTCTGATGAGTGGCCACGTAGGTTCCCTGTCTCTGCCATGGACCCCCTGCCAGTCTGGCATGAAGCTGTGCATGGTGCCCATGTCACTTTCCTCTCTGGTCTCTTGATGACCCTGACGAGCTTCTCTGTCTATTGATGAGAAGCTCTCCCTTTGTCCTGAGCTTTATCCTGACAGCGAAGGGGAAAGTGGCCTCTGTGCCCACCTGGGTCACATCAGCGAACCAGTTTGTGCCCACAGTGGGTACCTGAGATTGAGGGACGGCCATGCTCACCCCACTTCCTCTCCTCTTGTTCTCTGTTAATGCTGATCCCATTAAACTTTCATTTCCATCATTCCACTGAGACAGCTCTTGTCAAGGTCACCAGTGACCTCCCTGTTTCCAAGTGGCCAGTTCTCAGCCATCCTCTTACTTAGCAGCATTTGACACAGCTGATCACCTTTTCCTCCTCAGAGTGCTTTCTTCTTCAGCTATTCTCCAGGACACCACATTCCTGGTAGCTGCTTCTTAGTCCCCTTTGCTGTTCTTCCTCATCCATCTCCTTACCTCTAACGGTTGGCCTGCCCCGGTAGACACTTTCTCCACCTACACTCGCCACTTAGGTGATCTCACCCAGTCTCCTGGCTTTCAATGTAGGTGGAAGGCACCAAAATTAGCAGACCAACTTGGGTCTCTTCTCTGAGCTGCAGTTTCATCTATGTGACTGACTATTCAACATTTCCATGTAGATGTCTACTAGGCTTCTCAAACACTCCTCAGACCACAATCCAATTCACGGTTTCTTCCTCCCCCAGTCTGCTCCTCCCAGTTTCCTCCATTTCAGTAAGTGACCTGTCTAGTCTTCCAATTGCTTTGGCTGAAGACCTTGGGGTTTTCTTGACTGTCTTTCTTCTATATTCTGCATGCAGTCAACAGATCCTGTTACTTCTCTTTCAAAATATGTCCTGAATCCTACCACTTCTCACTGCTTCTACTGCTGTTATCCCAATCTAAGCCGCTAGCATCTGTCACTGGATTACTGAAATAGTCTCTCCACTGGTCTCCCTGCATCAGCCCTTGTTCTCTTGCAGTCTTGTCTTAACATGACAGCCAGAGTGATTTTTTTTTAAAAATTCAAGTTACAGTCATGTCACTTCTCTGCCCCAAACCTTTCATTTGGTTCTCATATCATTCATAGTAAAAGCCAAAACCTCCCTGTGGCTTCAAAAAGCCTCTTCATTTGGGCCACTGACCTCACCTCCTGTTGTTCTTCTTCTAGGTTATTGCATTTCAGTGCTACTAGCATTCTTGCTATTCCTCAAATACACTCACACACTCCTAACCCAGGGCCTCGGCATTTGCTGTTTCTCTCTGCCTGCAATGCTCTTTTTTTAGTTTGCAAGGCTCATTCCCTCACTTCTTTCGGGTCTCTGCTCAAAAGTCAGCCGATCAAACAAGCCATCTCTGATCACCCTGGGTAGTGTAGCAACTCTGTCCCATGTCTAGCAGGCTCATTCCTTTCTGGTTGTCTTTCTTTGATTGCACTGATCACCTGCTGACCATAAATATACGTGAGATCTGTCCAGAAAAAGTCCAGCCATTGTTAATACAAGGAGAATGGTTTGCATGACATTGATGTAACCTGGCAGCCAAGGAGAGTGGACTGGAATGCGCATGCGTGAACAATGACGACTTGACTGTACTAGTCAGTGGGGACGGTAGACGCGGTTGAGTGAGCATGTGCACTGTGTGTCCAGCACATTCAAAATGACTGAGGGAGCAGCAACGAATCTGTGTCGAATTTTGCATTAAGCTTGAACATCCCTTTGTGGAAACTATTTGGATGATTCAGAAGGCTTTTGGGAATGATGCAATGAGTGCAGCACAAATAAAAGTATAGCACAAATGCTTCAAAGATGGTTGAGAATCTGTTGAAAGTGATCCACGTTCTGGGAGGCCTGTGACAAGCAGAACCCCTGAGAATGTTGAACGTGTACGGGCTGCAGTCAGCAAAGATCGAAGACTGGCAGTGCGAGAACTAGAAGCTGATCTGGGGATTCCAAAAACTACTGTGTCCGAGATTTTGATGCAGGATGTTGACATGAAACGTGTTGTGGCAAAATTTGTTCTGCAACTTCTGCTACCAGAGCAGAAGGAACATCGTGCTGCAGTTGCTAATGACCTGACTCAAGCCACTACCAATGAAGCAGCTTTCCTCAAGAAGGCCATAACCGGAGATGAATCGTGGGTCTATGGCTATGATCTGGAAACGAAGGCCCAGTCGTATCTTGTACCTTCTTCAAAAAATATCTCTATTTTCCTCAGTACACGGCTGAGCAGTTTCTGGACAGACCTTGGATATGTATAATGCATGTATGTATGTATGTTTGTTTATTACTTATCCTCTGGCTAGCCTCTAAGTCCCATGTGATGAGATCAAGAGTTATGTCTCTGCTCCCACAGCAATTAGTAGAGTGGTATCTAGCTCACTAGTTCATGTTTGATAAATATATCTTCTGTTTGCCAGCTCTTACGCTCTCCTCCTCCTATGACACAGGAGTATTTTCTGTTCAGATCTTTTCTCCAATGAGGTAAAATAACCTAGTGCCCAAATGACTCTCTGAAACTTAGTTGCCTCATCCACAAAATAGATCTGGTAGAATAGTGCACACCTTATAGGGTTGTTAGAAAGAAATAAAGTATTGCAGCTAAAGTCCATGTTCACAGTGCTTGGCCCACAGAGTTGTTTTCAATGCAATTCTGAGCACTGTGGAGTCAGGTAAATCAGGATTTAAGTGACGTATTACATGAAAAGCACTCAGAATAGTTTCTGGCACGTACGGTGTAAGTGTGAGCTCTAACAATAATAATTACAATTTGATTCACTGTCGAGAGTTATGCAGTTTAGGGCAAATGACTTAACCTCTGCCAGTCCCAGTTCCTCATCTCCACCATGGGCATACGGTGGCTATTGTTGCAATTAAATAAAATATAGTGGGTAACATGTCTGCAGCTCAAGATGCTATTAACTATTTCTCTGTTGTAGGACAATCAGGTTATTTCATAAAAAAAAAAATCCTCACCTGATGGTATGTTCATTGATTTTAGAGAGAGAGAAAGGGGGAGAGGGAGGGAGAGAGAGAAACATCAATCAATTACCTCCTGTACGTACCCTGACCGGGGATTGAGCCCACAACCTAGATATATGCCCTGGCTGGGGATTGAACCTGCAACCTTTCGGTGTAAAGGATGATGCTTTAACTGAGCCACTCAGCCAGAGCAGGTTATTTCATTTTTTACACCATTAGACAATGATGTCTAATGTGTAAAACAATGTGATGAACATCGCTGTGCACGATGGTTCTCACACATTTCAGTTTATTACCTCGGGATTCCAGAATCAGTATTTTTGAGTAAAACTGCAAAAATTTTTTCATGGCCTTTGTTACATATGCCTGATAGATTACTTATCACCTTGCAGAGAGTCACTCTGACTGGGCCTTTGCCCCATTCATAGTTCTGTGGGGCAGAAATCTGGGAGTGACTTAGCTGGGTGGTTTTGGCTCAGAGTCTCTCAAGAGTCTGCAATTATCTTGAGGCTGGACTAGGGCTAAGGTTGGGCTAGGGCCGGAGAACCGTCTTCCGAACTCATTCACGTGATTCTTGGTAGGGATGCCAGTTGCTCACCACACAGACCTGTCCACAGGCTGCCTGGTCATGTTCATATACGGCAGCCGGCTTCCCTCAGTGCAAGTGATCCAAGAGAGGGCCAGAGCCTGAGGCACAAAACACAGCTTTCCACAACCCCATCTCGGAAGTAGCCCACCATCATTCCTGCGTTCTACTGGTCACACAGCCCAACCCGGTCAATGTGTGAGGGCGGGGTCAGTGCGGGCGCGGGAGCTCTGGGACGCTGGCTACCGCAGGAGTGGACTGTGGGATCACAGCTGTGTCTTCTTCGTGTCTCTCCCTCCCCTTATGCCTCAGTCACATTCTGCCTTTCTTTATAACTGCTTTCTGATGCGGTCAGACATTTAGGCACCCGCTATGTGTCCGATGCTTTCACAGATCCATTTTACCCTCACAGCAACTGATGTGAGGTGAGCATGATGCTCCATCTTGCAGAGAGGTAGAGTTCGGTTGCCACAGGATCACATGGTGAGCTAGAAACAGAGTGGAGATTCACACTCAGGACTGTGACTGCAGGACCTTGCCCTTTCTACCACACCAGGGTGGCACGTGCTCCATCTGTCTCTCTGACTGCCATGTTAGCTCCCGGGAGCACCAAGAGCTGGCACTCAGGGAACCACCGCCAGCTGCCCCAATGCCCCTTGCCTGGAAACCTCTGACACCTGGCCAGGGAGAACACAGCAAGGAGGACGGACAGCGGAGTCATCCCCTGTGTGATGTTCAACGTCAAAGCCGAACAATCCCAGCTTTTGATGTGGGCTTTATTGATCTCTGAAATCTCTCAATTCCTGACTTTTTTTGCAGGGGGTGGGGGTGGCTTTATTACCCGTGATGACCGATGCAGAAGGTTAGCTGCGCAGCTGCTCAGATTCGGCGACATGTCCCAGTCATTTCAGAGTCAGGCAGGGTTCGGTGGGATTTCCTCACTCGCTTCTCCCAGCTTTGTAAGAGTTTTCTTTTATCAATACATTTCTGTAGCCTTCTGAAGGAGCTGCGAAACGAAGGGGTTATGATTATTACCTTTTGTTAATTAAAAAAAACCCAGGAGAGTGGTTGGCCACGGGAATGCATCTTTCAGATCTATTTCAGGGGGTGCAAGTGACTGAAGCCTCCAGCTGCTCCATCGTGTCCGCGACTGCGTACGCGCCAAGGCCATCCTCCCCACAGGTCGCTTTCTACAGAAAATTAAGGACGTTTACAGGAAACCACAGATTAAGTAACTTGCCCATAGTCGTTCAATGGTAAATAGAGCAGGTGAAATAAAATTCACTTCTGAGATGTTCAGAGCAGGCTGGGCGCTCAGAACCAACTTCTTGGAGAAACAGTGGGAGGAAGTAGACATGCCAGACTCACGGGAGACATGAGCACTCTTTTAAAATACTTCAGAAACTGTCACGTGAGAGAGGGAATAAACTTACTCCAAACGGCTCCAGAGGGAGGAGCTTGATGACTCTCAGATGGGTCTCTCCTGCCAAGATTTTCCTTCTGCGCTCCAGTGTCGTAAATTTAACTACGTTCTGGGCTCATCCATTTGCATGTCTCAGAGGCCTTTTATACTGAACGCGGCCAAAGCTCATTTTGGTTTCTTTTCTTCAACGCTCGTTCCACCACCTGGGTTCCCAGACTCAGTCCATGGCAGTGACATTGGTATAATTTCTCATGATAAGAACATGGGCGCCGTCATGGACCCCTCTCTGCCCTTCACCATGAGCCTCTGATGGATTGGTCACTCCAATCTCCTGGAGTATTGAGAAGCCATAGTTTGTTCATTTCTCTGTAACACTTCTCTGTGTCTGGGTAATAAAACCCAGCAGCTTAAAACAACAAACATTTATTAGCTCAGTTTCTTTGGGAGAAGCATCTAGGAGCAGCTTAGCTGGGTCCCCTGGCTCAGTGTCTCTGACAATACTTCAAAATGTCAGCGGCGGCTGCAGGTAGCTCTAGACTCAACTGCAGGAAAATCCACTTTCAAGTTCACTCCCACGGTTGTTGCTAGGATTCAGTTCCGTGCTGAGTATTGACCTAAGGTCTCTCTCCATTCCTTGCCATGTGGGCCTCTCTGTGAGAGCAGCTGACGCGCTGCCTTCCCTCAGAGTGAGTGAGAAAGAAAGAGAAGGCAAGGAGGATGGAGGAGGGGGTCTTCATCACCGAATCTGTTTGTCAGAAATGAGTCACTAGGTCCAGCCCACATTTAAGTGGGGGTCTGGCATGAACACCAAATGCATGATCACCAGGCTGCTAGGGTCACTGTGAGCATCTTTAAGAAGCTGCCTGTGACCGTGTCCCAACAACGGCCCTGACCTACAAGCTGTTGTCAGTGCAGGCCACTCTCACAGTTATACTATCTTGGCTCTTCCTTCCTCTCCAGCTCCGTGGCGCCTTTTCTGGTTCATCTCATCTTTATCTGGACACATGCAAAAGCCCCTCAGCTAGTTTTCCTGCCTCTCTCTTCTCCCATCCATGTCCTGTTTCTGGCCTTGTGCTTGAAGCAAGAATTGGTGATGGTGGCGTGTGGCTGCTTAGGGAGAGGGGAGGAATTTAAGCTGGTGAGAGTGCATCCCCAAGCTCAGAATGCCCTTTATGTGACTGTGGCCTGGAACCAGGATTGGGCACCAGCTGTCACCCTGGTCCTGCTTCCAGGCAGGATGCCAGGGGCCGCTGAGCGACCACTTGATTCACTGCAGCCTCGTGAGCTCTCGGCTTCAGCATCACCTGCATGTCTCTTAAATGCAGAGGCAGAAAGTACGTGCCTTCTCCCCTGTGACCTCCTTCACGGCTGTGAGAAATTTGCTTTTCTGGTGGGACATGTCCTGCCACATCCAACTATCCCTTCAAGATGTAAAGGCCTCCCCCATTTTTTTTTTAGAAAGCACAGGATAGTGGAGGGAGTGCAGGTATCTCCAAAATGGAATTCCCGTTCTGTTACAGATTAGTTGTATATCCTTACCTCTCTGAGCCTCAGTTTCTTGGTCTGTAAAATGGGGGTAGCAAGGCTTAGCTAATAAATATGAAATAAGTATGAGAAAACATTCACAGACATTTACAGCACAATGCCCGTCCCATGGTAGGGACTTGAACAAAATTGTCTGGGGTGAGAAGGAGGGAGAACACATGGGGGACTCCAGGGGGACCCACCGTGGAGGTGGTTCGGTCACCCACACAGGTGTGTTGGGTCTGGTCCAGGTGTTCGGTGACAGGAGCGGGAATCTGGCAGGGAAAGCCACTGGCTCTTCTTCACAGGTGTCTCTGGAGCAGTTCATGGTGTGGAAATGATGACAGCTGATATTCCAAGCACCGTTCTTAACTCAGTCCTCACAACAACCCTGGGAGGTCAGAATTATCATCCTCACCCCGAGTTACACAGGAGGAAACCCAAATCCAGGGCTGTCGAGGAACTTACTGTGGCTCGGCTATTGAGTGATGCCGGCCTCTGCGTTAACCACTACACCTCCACCTCTCAACAGCGTGGCCTCTGTTCAGCTCTTACACCACCCTGGGTTTAGCTACTCAACAAATCCCTCTGTCGCCTTTACAACGTCAAACATCCCCTCCTGGCCTTCTGGGACAAGGTGGGCCATTTGTCATAGGAGCCGAGAGTCTGAACTTAGGCTGAGCACAACCAGGCAGGCTGTCATCGTGCCAGATTCTGTGTCACCAGGACTTGCTCCTATCCGAGGGTGCTGCGTGATTCCAGCACGAAGCGTGGCCCCGGCTAGATGCTCAGTAACTGTTGGCTGAATTTGTTAGCACATTTAACAATCATTGAGCACCTACTGTGTGCCAGACAACGTGGCGATGTTCCATGGTGGATAAAGAGATCCCTGCCCTTCGTAGGTGCGGGGATAGCCTAGGTGCCGAGGGTCTAGTTGAGAGACAGAAATTTCGGGAATGCAGGTTTTAATTCCACACGTTGAAGTTTTGCCTCTCTCACAGCTTTCCCGAGAGGCAGGAGCTCTCCTGTGCAGGGGAGAGTGTCCTGTCCCGGAGGTGTTCGAGCAAAGCCAGAATGGCCACTTGGTGGGGATGTTGTAGAGGAGATAAAAATATCAGTGCGGCGCTTGCAAGGGAAGATTAAGGTCCTTTCCTATCACTAGGAATTAACATTTAAGAGAAACCTGGATGCAACAAACATGACATAAATACAAGATAGCACCTTCTCGAAGCCCATGGCTGCAAGTCAGTGTGACGAAGAGGGGGCAGTCACTGGATTTCCCAAGGCAGGAGTTCGAAGGCGTGATGACTTAGGGTGGAGGTGGAATTGCAGCTCACAGTCGAAGGGACCTCCTGCGGCTATAGAAATCATTCTTTGGAATAGACAAAGGACGCGTCGCAGACACCCCGCGGTGCCCACCACAGGTTGGGGAAATCAGCAACCCAGGAATGGTTGTTACCCGCCACTTGGACAGGAAATGTCGCAGACAAAGTCTTGTTTTTCTGCTGCAGGAATTAAAGTTCAGAGGCAGCTGCAAGAAAATCAATACGGAGCTGCTAAACCCTTAATGAACAACAGCAAAAGGCTGATCGTGTTGCCTAAAACAGCTTTTTTCAAAGCTGCTTGTCTGGGGTGGGAGCGTGAACAAGAATCGATTGAGTTCCTACCGGGTGTGGTTGCAGAGTGCGGCTCCGCGGTGCAGGGAAAAGCGGAAACGCTGTTTCCACGGGTTCAAGTCCTACTTGGCAGCTGAGTTATCCAGTCCATTGTTAGTGGCTTGGTGGGGTCTTGTGGTTAGGCCTGTCTGACACCACTCATCCCTCTTGCCCTGCTCCTGGGGCCTCTGGCCAAGGATCAATCACTAGATGAGAAACAAAGTCTCAGCTTTAAAGAAGATTGAGCAAGTGCTTGGAATTTCAATGTGAAGCCCTCTGGGGGAAATGCAGATGGAGAAGGTTGCTCAGGCCACCAGGCTTCTCTGGATTTCTTAGTCACTTTTTCTTAAACCTGAGTTTGTTTTCACCAAACAAACCTATAGCTCTATTGAGAGAATGAACACCTTGTCACGGGGGAGGGCGCATGGCATGGCAGTCGTCAGTGAGACTTGGCCCAGTCAAAGTCACACTCCCATTCATCCCACAAGGCAGTGCTCCTCCCTTGGGAGCTGGAGTGTAGGTGGCAATTTCCTTTTTTAGGGCCTGGGCAGATATGTGAAATGGTAGAAATGGATGTTTCCCACTGAGTTGTTTAACTCGTGTGACTTTCCATTTCCCTGTCTACCAGTGGGCGCAAAATTTCTACCCTATTTCCCATGCAAGATTGTTGTGAGAACCAAATGAAGTCACACCCGTGGAAGCGCTTGGTGAGCTGAATTGCTTTCCCCCCGCCAAATGGGATGTGATGCTTTTATTTGCAACCTGGGGGATGACGCCTGAGTGGCAGAGGGGAAAACACCAGGGAACTGGCATTTTGGGAGCACTGTATTTCTGATGCTGTAGGAGAGTCTGCAGAACTTCCTCACATTCTCACAGCATCCCAGCTGGCAGGCATTGACACTCTTATTTTACAAATGAGGGAATGACATAGGACGATCAACCAGCAGGTTTGCCCTTGATAAAGGATTTCCCGGGCCCAGGACTTTCTAACCCCTGGAAAGTTCTGGGCAAACCAGGATGAGCTGCCGCCCGACACTCAAGTCCAGGAAGGCTGAGCAGCTTTCCCAAACCTCCACGACTGGCCCGGGACAGGGTCAGATGGGAACCTGCATCGGTGACCCTACGGCTCCTGTTCTCTCCTTACCCCTTTCCGCTTGAACGCCCGCCGGGCTGGCAATAGGGGCAGTCCGAGTGGACGGCATATCGAGGAGCTGCAGTGGCCACTAGGATGGGGCTGGACAGGAAACAAGGCTTTGCAGCAACTGTTTCAATCTTGGGTGGTTCTCTTTTAGGGTTTTCTTAGGATTGTATGTAAGTTGGATGTAGACGTGAACAAAGTCCTGCACTGTAAGCCAAGTGGAACATTGGTGGCATCTTTAGAGCGGTCGTTAATTCCTGTTAGGTGGATCTTAAGAACAGGGGTGGCTTTAAGTAATGGTAGTTTGCAGGGTGTGCCTGCAGACGTCCTGATTGGGTGTATCCTAGGAGGATCCCCGGTGATCTGGTTAAGTCCTCCCTTCCCTCAGCTGCGGACTGACCTCCTTCTCTGCAAAACATTCCTCAGCGACTTTCCCTCGGCTCCTGAATCACCTCGGGCTCTTTAGCTTGGCTGACGAGGCCCCCCAGGGGCTGGCCCCAGCGTGTTCCAGTCTCATCCCCGTCCTCACTTGGCCTGTGTGCCAAGTGAGCAGTTGCCACCTGTGTGGAGTCTCTAGGCTCACTGCTGTGGCTGGCCTCCAGCATCCCCACCCTCCCCCCACCTGTGCCCCCACGAGTCCTCGTCCCACACCTGTAGGCACTCCCTTCCTGCTCTTTCTTCAAGATTCATTTCAGGCAGCCAGGAAGATGCCCCTGGCTTGCCCCCTGTGTCCCACCTGCTTTAGGTGGCCTCCTTCAGTTCTGTTTTAAAACCCCCACCAGGTCTGTCCTTCCAACCGGACTCCGAGTCCCTGGGCGGCAGAGGCCGATTCTATTCCATCGTAAGACTCCGAGGGGGCTGTTGAAACAGACAGGAGCAGGGCAGCGACAGGAGCTGTTGTTTACTTGGCGCTGGCTCGGCGAGCTCCCGCAAGCCGCTGGTGACAGTGATTGCCCCCACTCCGAGCACAATAGATTGTGGAACAAGGAGCTCAGCAATATTGCAATCATCAGTTTCAATTGCTGTGCTGAGATGGGATTAGGGAATAGCAAACTGACAGCCTGGCTTACTCTAAGGGCTAAATTAGGAACAAGATTGGCATGCTGGTGAGGAATAGCGTGGGTCTGAGAGGGGTGTATGTCAGAGGGAAATTTGGGAGTGCCGCTAAAAGCTCAAGTCAGAGGGTCCTCAGGTTCAGGGATTAACTCTTGCCAGAGAGGCCACTTGACAGAATTAAACTCTCTTTTATAGCTCTTCTCTCAGTTTTTAAGTAAAATAAATTGGTAAATTCCATAATGGATTTGTCTATAGACAATAAGTTGTCTATTGCCATTGTATCATTTGTGCCTGGCATGTAGTAGCAGCTCAAGAAGTATTTGTTAAATGAATGACCACTCTAAACACTGCTATATGCCTCTTCTTTTCACAGCTGCTTTCTGTCTACCCCTCCCTAATCCTTTAGACCAGTTTGCTATTCTCCATCCCACATCCTTGCTGGTCCAGGGAAGTGAGCCCCAGTCTCTGTCCACCCCAGCGTCCGTCTCTTTATTCGGTGTAGAACTGCTTGGGGTCTGGTCCGTCTCTGGGACAAGGACATGTGGCTTGCTTTGTGCCCTGCTCCTGGGCTTTCTGTATTGCTTGGTGTCTAGACCTTGGCTTACCTGTGTCCATGGGCTTGGCCTGCCCCTCTGCTCCCAGTGCTCACTGTTATCTTGGGTCCAATTCTGGCATTAGAACTGGAAACTGTCAGCTGTTTGGACTTCTTGGCGGGCCCCTGGGCAGTTCAGCCCCAGCCCCAGTGAGAAGAGGACGGTGCACGTTTGCAGAGGCTGGCCAGTGCCTCTCCTCAGCACGCCGTCCATCTCTGGCCGCTGCCCCCACCACGCCCACCACCACCTTTACTTTGTCAGAGTAGGCCTCCTCTTTTTTTTCCAAAGAACTTATTTATTGTTTTGAGAAAGAGAGGAAGGGAGAGACAGAGAAAGAAACGTTGATTTCTTGTTCCACTTATTCAAGCATTTATTGGTTGATTCTTTTTTTAAAGATTTTATATATTTATCATTAGAGTAGGGGAAGGGAGTTAGAGGGAGAGGGAGAGAAACATGGATGTGTGAGAGAACTATCAATCAGATGCCTCATGCCCCAACCAGGGACCTGGCCCGCAACCCCGGCATGTGCCCCGACCAGGAATTGAACCAGAGACCTTTTGTTTTGTGAGATGATGCCCAAGCCACTGAGCCACACGGGTCAGGGCTCATTGCTTGATTCTTGTATGTGCCCTGACTGGGTAATGAACCTACAACCTTGGCACAGCGAGATGATGCTCCAACCAACTGAGCTACCTGGCCAGGGTGCTCCTCTTTACCTGAGAGTTGAAAAGTCCCACATTTATACAAGTCTTGGGTTTTATGGTATGATTTTGGCATTAAAAAACACACTTAGAACAACAAACCCATGTATACAATTTTTGATAAAGGTGCTAAGAATACACAATGGGAAAGGTCAGTCTCTTCAACAAACAGTGCTGGGAAAACTGGATCTCTGCATGCGAAAGAGTGAAAGGGACCCCATCTGACAACATTTACAAAATCAACTGAAAATGGATGAAAGACCTAAACACAAGATCTAAAACTGTAAAACCCCTAGAAGAAAACATGGGGAAAAGGTCCTTGACATTGGTCATGGCATTGCTTTTTTGGATCTGACACCGGAATTAAAGGCAACCAAAGCAAAAATGAACCAGTGGGATGACACCGTATTAAAAAGTTTCTGCACGTCAATGAGACCATTAACAAAACAGAAAGGCAACGTGTGGGATGGCAACACATTTTCAAACCATAAACTTGTTAAGGGGTTATCTTACAACTCACCACCAGAAAACTAAATAACCCAATTGTGGGAAAAGGACACGAGAACACATTTTTCCAAAGAAGTCATACAAGTGACCAATAAGTATGTGAAAAAATGTTCACTATCATTAATCATCAGGGATGTGCAAATCAGCACGACAATGAGACATCACCTCACACCTGTCAGAATGTTAATCAGCAAACAGACAAGAGATAGCGAGTGTTGGTGAGGGTGTGAAGAAAAGGGAGCCCTTGTGCACTGTTTGTTAGTGGGAACGTAAATTGGTGTAGCTGCTGTGAAAGACGGTACAGAGCTCCCTCAAATTTAAAATGAATTTGAAAAAACTTTAAAATAGAACTACCTTATTATCCAGAAATTGTGCCTCTGGGTGCGCATGCAAAGGAAGGAGATGAGCTCACTCTCTGGAAGAGATGGCTGCTCTCCCACGGTCACTGCATTATTGTTCGCAACAGCCAAGTCATGAGAGAACAGCCCACGTGTCTGTGGACGGACGAAGGAATGAAGAAGATGTGGTGTGGATGCCCACTGCGATGTTACTCAGCCACAAACAGGAAATCCTTCCATCTGAGGCAACATGGGTGAACCTGTGGGACATTATGCGGAGTGACATCAGCCAGAGAGAGAAAGACAAATACAATGGAGTATCATGTCTATGTGGAGCACAATAAAAGTCAAAGTCACAGAAACAGAGGGCAGAATGGCGGTTGCCCGAGGCTGGAGGGTGGGGGAATGCGGAGGTGCTGGTCCAAGAACGTGAACTTTCAGCTACGAGATGGGCAAGTTCTGAGGACCTAGCGTACAGCATGGTGGCTAGGTTAGCATACTGTATTGTATTCCTGAAATTTGCCCGGAGAATATTCTCTCTGAAAAAAGGTAACCGTGTGAGGTGATGGATAGATTAATGAACTTGATTGTGGTATTCATTTCACGGTGAATACACACATCAAATCATCGTACTATATATTTGATTATATTATAGTTTTATTTGTCAATTATACTTCAGTAGAGCTGGAAAAAAAGCCTTGGGTGTTATTCTAAAGAGACGGTTTGGTTTGGGGTGCTGGGCACACAGCGCAGGGTGCAGGTCTCGTGTCCAGGAGCTGTGCCCTCGGACCTGTGTGATCCTGTTGGCCAGCGTCACCCCAATACATTCATTTATTTCATTTGATTTCTCAGGAACACAAAGCACTTTTATTTATTTGTTTATGGTTTACTTTTGTTTTTTTTTAATTTTATTGCTTTTATTGTTGCTCAATTACAGTTGTCCCATTTTTCTGCCATTACTCTCCCCTGCCCTATCCACCCCCCACCTCCCACATTCAACCCTGCCCCCCATTGGCTTTGTCCCTGGGTCCTTCATAAGTGTCCTTGACTCTACCCTTTCCCCTCTTCCCCCCATCACCCCCTCCCCCTCACCTCTGGTCACGGTCAGTTTGTTCTTTTTTCCCATGTCTCTGGTTCCATTTAGCTTGCTTGTTTGTTTTGTTGATTAGGTTCCACTTAAAGGTGAGATCATATGGTATTTGTCTTTCACCGCCAGGCTTATTTCACTTAGCATAATGCTCTCTAGTTCCACCCATGCTGTCTTCAAGGGTAGGAGCTCCTTCTTTCTTTCTGCTGCGTAGTATTCCATTGTGTAATTATACCACAATCTTTTGATCCACTCATTTACTGATGGGCACTTAGGCTGTTTCCAAAACTTGGCTATTGTAAATCACCCCAATAAATTTAATAAAAATGTTTTTAAGAGAGCCACAGGAATTAGAAATTAGGTTTCTAGAGGCCTTTCAAGGCAACAGTCATCTCTGGTTGGACTGAATCAGAACTGGCCACTCTGGAGAAATAGTCACATTGAATGCTCTGTGTGTGCATGTGTGTGTGTAAGTGTGCATGTGTGTGCTGTACACACATTAACCTTTGTGGGAGTGTAGATATATACACACATGTATGACAAATATATAGAGTATAATGAGATGTATATGTGCACGGCATGTGTGAGTGGCATACATGGCACCACACAAGTGTGGGTGGCATGCGTGTGCACACATACATATTCATGACATGCATACATGTTTGTATGCATATGTATATCTTTGCAGAGTAAACATGGTATGCGTGTAAGCATTGTTTAGTGTATGTGTGGATAGGTATGCATAGTGTGTATATGTGTGCATACACATTTATGGTGTACGTGGGTGCACATGGTATGTACACACTTGTGTGGGGTATGTATGAGGGGAATACATGGTGCCCATACGTGTGTGTGGTGTCTGTGTGGGGCTGAAGTCCAGGGAGGGCCTCAGAGTCCCCAGGGGCTGCTCAGGGCAGTTTGAGCAGGAAATGGCCTGAAGGATGCACGTGAGCCAAGGTGTGTAGTTGAGGAGCTGCGTGGAGTCTCAAAACTCCAGGAGCTTGAGGCAATGCTGTATGTAGTGCGAGGTCAGGCAAGAGAGCAAGAGGCCTGTTGAGACATGGTCAGGCACAAGGCCATGGGTGAGGGGGTGCTGGCATCTGCCTTCTCATAGCTGTGCAGGCTGGCTCAGCTGGCTTAAAGGGCAGCCTCTGGGGAGGTAACACAGCGGTGCGTGCCTCTGTCGGCCATGAGGGACAAGGTTTATCAGCATTCACGCAGTGGCAGGCCCTGCCTAAGGTGCTGAAGATGCTGACATGGATCAGATGAAGTTCCCGACTCACAGAAAACCAGCGTGAGGACTGATGCCAGGGTGCCGGGGGTGTGGGGAAAGGAAAGGAGGGACAGAACAGTGGAGGGGAAAGGCACGAGGCAGAAGGAGATGTTCCTGGGACCGGGGTAGGGCACAGTGAGCAGAGGCTGTCGCTCTGCTTGGAGCGAGGAAGAAGGCTGGCTGGAATTATAAGACTGCCTGCGGTTTCTGCTAACCTTCCCGCTTTAAAACGTATAGTGTGTATTTGTGTGGTTATTAAATAAAGTGAAGCTGGAGCCCCCTCCTGGTTCTGGAGGCTTCCCAACCTCCTTCCTACCCATCTTCCCCACTGCACCCCAGAGACCCGGGCCACTAAATCTGGTTCCTCCAGCTCCTGATATTCAGCCCACCTCCAAATCCCAGACTTCTGGGGGAGCTTTATCAGGTCATTTGGGAGACAAGAGCCTGAATTTTTGCCGTGTTAGCAGAAGTGATGAATGGTGGCAAACGCTTGAGGATAAAATATTGTAATCAGGAGAGTGTCCCCTCCCGTCCTCCCTCCTCCTCTGTCCCTGGATCTGGTGCTCACTGATTTCTGTGGAGTCAGCAGATGGATGGATGGCTTTTGCTAATGCTTTGCTAGAGTGATAGAATGTGCGGCAGGAAGAGCCCCGCAGGCTCCCCAGAAAAAGAGGAACAGGAATAGCTCAGGGACCTGGAGGAACTGAGAGGCAAAATGGGGTGGGCATATGGCAGAGCGAACAAGGCTGTGGCCTTGCCTGCAGTGCTGAGTCAGACACCAAGACTTTGCTGATGTGCCTGGTGGTCTAACTCCTGTTACTCGACCTCCAAAGCTGGACAGTTGCAGCTGGCTTTTACCTGGTATCCTCAACTCCAGCCTAGAACCTCTCAATCCTCCCACCCAGCGTTCAGCCATAGGGATTCCTGAGGCACAGCCCCCTCACAGTGGTCCCTCACTCTCACAGCTTCCAAGGTTCCCCATTGCCCGTCGACTCCTGTGCACACCCCACAGTCTAGCATCCAAGGCTCTCCATGACTTCATTTCCTCTCCTGACACTCCATTTGGATACCGTTGGCCGGTTGTGCAAACAGATGTTTCAAAACATGGCTGTGTGGTCTTTTCTTCCTAGTCTTCCATCTTGGCCTCTGGAAAATCCCATCTGACATTTAAAGCCGACTGCCAGTGTCATCTCTACCATGCTGACTTTGTAAGGCCTACTGCCAGATGCTGTTTTGTCCTGTTATGGGATTTATTTCTCGAGGCCTGTGGTTACCATTACTCATGTTTATGTCAGTTTCCACCATTAGACTGTGAACTTGTGGGGACAGCATCATTTTTCTTCTTCTGTCTGCTCTGTTTCATGTTTAACATCTATTCAATCCAGGTGATGAGTTGAAATTTGTTGGATTAAAGTAATTGCCAAATATCCTATGCAATGTGGCAAAATTAATGTTATGACAGTGCGATGCAGGGTCCGTTTTTGCAAAAACCTGTTGTCTTTATGGAGAAGAGATGAGGCTCTGTTCTGTGCAGGATTTCGGGACACTCCATCTGAAGGCCTTTCTGTCACTGTTTTGTGATGTATTCATGAGTTTTTGATGCATGACAACTAACCTCAAAAATCTAAGCGACTTATAACAACAGTGTATTTTATTGCTTCTAGGCCTGCAGGTCAGATAGGCCTGGCTCCAGGAGAATGGATCGGTACAGTGAATTGGATAGTAGGGAGGGCAGGGCCACTGCCGTGGAAGCAGAGGTTGGGGGGTAACCAGTGACTGTTTGACGCCTTCCATTTTTCCCCCATGGGAATGTCTATTCTGTGCCTGTCCCCACATTGTATTTTGGAAGCAGATAGCATGTGGATTCAGTTTCACAGGCCCACAGGCGGAGAGGAATTTTGCCCCAGGGTGGACCACATCCAGACTCCCACTGATACCTGATTTAGACGATGAGATTTGGGACTTTTTGTCCCAACTTCTTGAGCTGATGGTATTTAGATGAGTATTTGGATGAGATTTTGGATTTAGAGTTGGTGCTGGAATGAGTTAAGACTTTTGGGAATGTTGGGTTGGGATGAAAGTGTTTTGCATGTGGGATGAATGTGAATTTTGGGAGACAGAGGGCCAACTGTCATGGGATTGAATAGTGTTCCCCCAAATTCATGTCCATCTAGAACCTCAAAATGCGACCTTCTTTGACCATAGGATCTTTTCAGATGCAAGTAAGGTAAGGATCAGGAAGAGGTCATATTGGGCCCTAAGTCCAATGAGAGTGTCCTTGTAAGAGACAGAGAAGGACACGCAGAGTCACAGAGGAGAAGACGCTGTGAAGATGGAGGCAGAGGTTGGAGTGAAGCATCTATAAGCCAGGAAACTAGGAGAGGCAAGAAGAATTCTCCCCCAGAGCCTTTGGGAGGAGCGCAGTCCTGCCCACACCTTGATTTTGGACGTCAGACATCCAGAATCATGAGAATAAATTTCCGTTTATGGTGGTTTGTTATGGCTGCCATGGGAAACTATACAGTTTGGCTCAGGTCTATGTCTTGCGTCTCCCTCTTCTCCTTGGAGAGGTAGCTGCCTGGGGCCTGCTGGTGTCATGGAGGATCCCAGGTGCCAGCAGCCAAGCCAACCACTGCAAGCATATTTGTAGCTTCCTGTTGGATTGTTTCCACCATGCCACTGGCTGAGATAGATCACATGGCTGAGTCCATTGTCAATGGAATGAGGAAATGCACTCTGCTTCTATGTGGCAGGAATGGCAGAGAGCTTGGGTGTGATCCCAGTACAGGGAGGGAATGACGAGCAGGAGATAGCAGTGCAATCTACCTCTGCTTCGGAGAATAATACACTCCACAGAGTAGGAGCAAGAGGACACAGTTTAGAATGAAAAGACCTGTATTCATATCCTCGACCAGACCGGAACTTCTTAACCATGTGCTTGTGATTAAATCCCTTACAACTCTCTGAACTTCATTTTCCTCAGCCACGAAATGGAGACAAAAGTGCAATTACTTATTGGGAGGATCAATAGCAATAGAGCAGGTTAAAATGCTTGACTAGCTTTTTAATGTGAGACGTGTGTCAAAAGCCCAAGTTGGGAAGAAGCTAATAGGAACAACTGTCCTTAGTGGTCAGCAGGCGGGGAAGGGGAGGGAGCAGCTGGCTGCGCAACGCGGGAGTCCCGCTCCTAACTCCAGGCGGCCTGCCTGGGGGTTGTCAACTCTCCGTCCAGGCCAGGCTGGGGCTCGGCTCCGGGTTCCACGTCAGCCCACAGTCTTCTGGGCTCGGCCCCATCCGGGTGCCAACCCTGATTCAGGGCCTGCTGTCACTCAGACCCACGTGATCTGTGGGGAGCCAACCTCGGAGTGTGGCTGTGAGGAGCAGCACTAGGAGGCGCCAGCACAACGCTGGGCACTCGGCGCAGGCTCAGTGCGCGTCAACAGCGCCGAAACACAAATTGGTGTGCTCACCAAACGAGCAGGGGCTCATGCACCCATCTGTTTCAGAGGTTTCCTCACACAGCAGAATTTACAGAAATGCCACCCGTTCATCTCTTGCAGGATGTGGAAATGGCTTAGATTAACTTGTTAAATCCATCAAAATGGTATCTGTTAAAATGGGATTTTATGTGTCGATCACATAAATATTCATAACTCCGTGGCCATGCCCAAGCACATAACATTTTCTTCGGCTTCCCTGCCCCTCTGTCGGCAGAAAACACCACATGACAACAAAATGGAGCCTGTGTTATTTACTCGACACTGTGTTGGGACACCCGGAGCAGGACGCTGCCAAGAAAGGGTTTTCCTCACGGACAGCGTGCAGCTGCTACCGCCGTCCCGCCGTCCCCTGCATAGCTCACTCCAGGCCTCCCCTCCCTGCTGCGCCCAAGCGCACTGGGCTCTGGCTTTTATCCGTCAAACTCTCGTCCTTTCTTGAGAAGAAGGCAATCGATAGAAATTGATTTGAAAATGTCAAACCTTATCAACTGCCAGCTGTCACTCCAAGACAGATATCAGGTGGACGGTGTAAATGTTTGATCTCACCAAGGCTCTTCTCCTGGCTCTGACAGTGTGGCGTCACCAGTCAACCCACAAACGTCCTCTGGGGGCCCTTAGAAAGGGGGTCCCAGTGGTGACACATGTAGGCTCAGGAGCCAGACTGCTGGGGTTTAAATCCTGGCCCCAGTACTTAATTGCTATGTCAGCTTGGGAAAGTTATTTAACTCCTTGGAGGAGCCTCAGAGGTCTCATATTGCTCCTTAGGATAGAAAGAGGATATATGTCAAAGGGTCGTGAGAATTAAATAATAAGCTGTGTAAACCACTTATAAAATGTGGAGAACATTTTAAGACCGTGATAAACATGAACCGCTGTTTATTATTCCTATGCCACTTGACTAGGCATTGACGGTCACGATAAGGCACATCAGGCACATGGGGCGACTGACAGGTGGGACGATCACAGAGGCTGGAGTCTGACGTCCTGGGTTGGGATCTCCGCTCAGTCACCCATTGGCCTATGACTCTGGGCAATTTCCCTGGAACTTGGTTTCAACTGTAACATGGGGCTAACTAACACGAGTGACTGGAAAGCAAGCTCGTTATGTGCTCCCGGTTACAAAACCACTTTGAGAGTAAAAATGCACAGGGCACGGGTTTTCATGGGCATGATGCCCACGAAAAGGTCATTCTGTGGTGGTGTGGGTGGCAAATGCTAACTGCTGAATGTGTGGGACAGAGACAGGTTCCCTGTCAAGAGACATCTTGGGCAGGGCTTGCCATACGAGGCCTGCCAGCAAGGGTGGGATGGGGCCGGGCTCTGTGAGGGGGTGGGCTTCGGAAATCCCGCAGAGGACTGCCCGCACAAACTGGGCCTGACTCATAGCAAACCCAGGGTAAGCATCCGGGTTATTGCAGTCAGGTGTGTCACTGGGTCTGGGGCTGAGTGACTACCTGGCTCCTGCAAAGGGTGTGGCTCCCAGGGGGCAAGGGTGGAGGCCTGTGCTGACGGGTGTGGTTCAGTGGGTTGGGCATTGTTTTGGAAAGCGAAGCATTGCTGGTTTGATCCCCAGGTAGGGCCCATGCCTGGGTGGCGGGTTCATTCCCCAGCTGGGGCATGCATGAAGACAACCGATCGATGTTTCTCACATCAATGTTTCTCTCCCTTTCTTTCTCCCTCTTGTTCCCCCTCTCTAAAAATAAATAAATAAAATCTTTAAAAAAGGGCTGAGGCTGGAACACAAGGCAGGGGCTCATACAGTTGGTCCAAAATGGTGAGGACTCCGGCGAGGGTGTCGGCAGAGACAGTGGAGAAATACGGACAGATGGACAGATGTGGGGTCTTTGGAGGTAAAGCTGTCAAGACTTGCTGATTTATTCATTCAGTTCATTAACTCAACTGTTTCAGGCTCTGTGGATACAGCAGCACACAAACAAGCAAAAATGTGCTTATCTAGCTTCAGTGCGGGCGGGAGGTAGAACGCAGGGGAAGGAGAGGAGTCAGGAGGATGACTGTCTGCCCGGGGGGGATGAGGTGCTGCTGTTTGCTTCCTGACGCAGGTTTGGAGAACCTTAGTCACAACTCGCCAAGGTGCTTGGCTTGTCCTGACTACTCCAGTTCCTCTTCTCCTTGGTGAGGGTCTGGAGCCTTTCCTGGGTGGCTTGTGCGTTCTGTGTCCCACCATTGTCACCCACTATCTATGCCCTAGTGCCAGGGTTGCATGGGACTAAATGGAGAGGTTTCTCACGGCCTGTGCTCACGTGCGGAAGGGTTACTCTTACAGAGTCTCTCCACTCAGCTTGTACGGCTCCATCTGTGACGCAGGTCCCTGTGCTGGTGTGATACTCCACAAGGTGCTGTTTGTGATCAATTCACCTCCACACTCCCTTGAAGCTGTGGGAGGCCTCCTCTTCTTCCCTGCATTCAGCAGCATGCAGCAGCTTCCTGGTTGAACCTGGCCTTCAAAAGGTCCCACCTGGACAGGTGCTCCAGCTTCCACGGCACTTTCCATATGCCATAATCAAAACACTTCTAGGTTTTACTACATCAACATGTCTTGCTAACCAAGCAATGATGGATGCATTGAACCAAAAGAGGGTGAAATTCTAGAAGAGCGGCACAGCAGGAATAAAGGTGTGGAGGCCAGAAGTTTCAGGCAGAGTTTGGGGGCCCCTCTGATGATGACAGTCCCTCCAAAGTCTATGCTCGGGATGTCCTCTGGGAGATGGCTAGTGTTTCTTTGAGTGTTCAACACCAGCTGGTAGGCCACCTTCACCTCCCTGCTGGGGGAATAGGTGGAAGAGGCCTCTCACTTGGAATTAAAAAAAACGATCCTAGTGAACGTAATTTCAGCAATTACCGATGTTCGGTAATTATGCTAATGCTGATTCACGAAGGGCTGTTATTTGCTCAGCATGCTCTGTGCACATTATCTCCTTACCTGACTAGCAGTGTCTTTGCACCGCACACACGATTTGCCTGTCATGTTAAGTGATGTTTGCATTTGAGCTCGTCAAGACACTAGGATGAGACCTGAAGTTCTGTTCCCACCCACAGCCAGGATTTTCTGATGGGCTTCTTTTTCTTTTTAAGATTTTATTTATTTGTTTTTAGAGAGAGGAGTAGGGAGGGAGAAAGAGAGGGAAAGAAACATCGATGTGAGAGAGAAACATCGATTGGTTGCTTCTCGAACGTGTCCTGTCCAGGGAACTGAACCCACGACCCAGGCATGTGACCTGACCAGCACTCGAGCTGGTGACCTTTCACTTTGTGGGATGACACCCAACCAACTGAGCCACACTGGCCAGGGCATGAGAGGCTGCTTGATGAGTGAGGGAAGGAAAGGGGAAAAAGGAAAAAGGAAGCGGAAAAAAGAAGCCCATTGACTGAGGGGGACATTACAGGCCAGGGGTGAGGTGAGTTGCGTCGGGATGGTGAGAGCTAGGATTTGTAACCCTGTCCTTCTGATTCCAGATATGACCTGTGGTGATCAGGAAAGCTGAGAGCTTGCCTTATAGATGGTCTCCTCATTTTCTCGCATGACAACTGCCCTTTGCTTGGCTTGCAATGGTCAAGTACTATTTCTAGTCTTTGCTTCAAGTTGTAAGAGTGCTTACAGACCATCTAAGATATTAATTCTCAAAGTGTGCTCTCTGGACCAGCATCATCAGCATCACCCAAGAACTTGTTAGAAATACAAATTCTTGGGCCCCACCCAGACCTATGGAGTCAGAAACCCTTGAGATTTTTGTCTTTTGATCCAGGAATTTGTTTGAACAGGCCCTCCAGGTGATTCTGATGCAAGGTCAAGTTTGAGAATTAGGTTCATTCTAGGGTCTTGAATACTCAAAAGTGTGGACCCAGGCCCAGCAGTATCAGCAGCAACAGGGACATTGTTACCAAGGCAACATCTCAGGCTACGCCCAGATCCACTGTTACAGAGTAGCATACTAGCCGGGAGCATCCTATGCTGGGGGTCCCTATCAGCGTGTCTTACATAGGAAACAGAGAATGAAGGTTCAGTGGCAAACAGTTGAGCTTTTAACCTGATGTTGTTATTCTCTCTATGAGGTTTAGAAAGGTTAAGAATCGTCTTCAAAGTCTCACTGCTAGAAGCTTCCATGCAGACCCAGGCAGGCTGAACAAATTCCGAGCCCCTATGGCATTCCTCTGATTGTCTCTCTTCTTGGTTAAAAAAAAATATATATATATATATATTTAAATTTATATATATAAAATCAGTCATTTTACCTCAACAAATTATAAGTGCCCTTCCCCTTTATATATAATTATAAATACTTCTCCAAACACACTCTTCTTTCTGCACTCACCCTGCTTTCGCACTTACTTTGTAAGTGTCAAGAGAACTTATAAGTGGCAAGAGAACTTGCTGTTCCTGACAGATGATGAGGTGGCTGAAATGGATGCATCAATTGATTCAAATGTCCAAGCATCAATATTCCCTGACAAAATATTGTCACTGTACTATCTCATGGCACAGGGCCAGTTACTGGGGAAAATAACTGCAGGGGGGGATCAATGAGGCTGAAATTTTAGCCGAACCCCTTGAAAAAGTACCCACGGGAAGCATGTGTTTCCTTCCCCCTTTTCTCCCTCAAGCCACAGCCCCACAGCAACCCACACATACTTCTTATATAAAGTGTTACACATCTGGTGAAATGCTATACCCGTGGTCCTGGTTCGAGTATTATTTTCTGCCTTGTATCTTTCCGTGTGACTTGTTGCAAGTTACTGGACTTCTATGCACAGTCTGTAAAATGGGGATAAGAATAGTATTTGTCTACCTAATAGGGCTGCAGAGAAGTGTAAAAAGGAAACGCTCCGTCTATTACTGGCACTTGTAAATTCCCAGTGAGTGGCAGCTATTGTTGTTTCTCCAATCCGCCTTCTCCGGGGAAACTGTGAAAGGCTCACTTAGATATAGCCAAGGGCAAACATCCTGCTTTCGCCCTCTTGGCCTTGTGATCCTAGCCCAGTGCTGAGAACGCAGCGAGTGCTTGAAACGTATCGGTGGGAAGCTGAAGAAATGAATCTTGGGTCAGTGGCTGTCACTTCTCTGCTTCTGTGTCTCACGATGGTCTGTGTGATGAGGGCTGTGACCTTGTATCCGTGCCTTTCACACTCTCGTAGTTTCAAAGAATCCTCCCTCTGCAATCGCTCACAGTCTTCATAGTTTCAAGTGCACACTTTCTCTGAACTGCATTTTAAAGGGATCCTGTGTTCCCCTAATATGCTTAGCACAATGCCTGCCGACGGTTGCTGGTAGAAATGGCACTCGGCTCCCGTGGTTTACTGCTGTCTTTTGTTTCCCGGATCTGGGTGCCCTGAGATCTGAGAACTGTGTCTGTCGGCTGTCTCTAAATCCCACTGCGGTTTGACAGCCCCTGGATTTGGGGCAGAAACAGTAACTTCTC